>JARWLC010000001.1:25159820-26378987 GCA_033318265.1 Phyllotis vaccarum
ATCAATGTTACAGGAAACCTGGTGATAGCTGTGTGCCCAGCCCTGATGTATTTATTCTACCAACACTGGTCCATACAAACCATCCCATAGCTCCAGTTATTCTACCAACATTGGTTCATACAAGCCATCCCATAGCTCGTCACTAGATATTGCTATTATCTTTTATTCACTGAGGCTCAAAATAGAGGCCCAGAGAGGTCAGATAATTTGCTGAAGACCGCACTACGAGTAAATAATGGAGCCAGGAGTATACTCAGGCTCCCAAGGGGCATGTGGAGCCAGGTTGGAAGCTTATTCTTTGGGGGACAGCAGGTGACAAGAGCTAATATTTATGTAGTACTTTCTCTGTCAAGTTGCTGATAATCTCCCAAAAACTATAGCTAGGATGACAGGCCTGTGCTACCAGGACCAGCTCTGGCTAATTGTTTTATATTTATCCTTAAGGGACACTCATGGGATGCCTTCCTCATGATTAGACAAGGGCTATGGATTTTGAGAATGAAAACTGAGCAGCAAAGAGACACACTTATTTTTCAGTTATAAATTCAGTCTGTTAGTTTAGGTTAGGTGAACTTGACTTTGCCGTCGACATTATGTTCTTGCAAATTCATGTCCCTGATAGGGGATAAGAGGACTCAATTCCCAGATACTAAGAAAAGTCACGGGTATTTTCTGTCCCTATCCGATTCTCTCCACCTCTAAACTAAAAACTCTGCAGTTTCTAGACTGATAATTCTTGAGGGGAAGGGAATGGATGCAGACAGAGCCATAAATCACTGTATACAGCATCTACCGCAGACCGCCCCTTCCTGTGGGCACATCTTCTCCAGAGACTCTTAGAATGAGGAGGAAATGACTGCTACCAAGGGTCTGTCTGCCCCAGGCCTTTCTCTCCTCCTTCCTTTTTCACTTGTTAAGTTCCCGGTGCATTCTGGGAGAGTCAGGGATCTCATCCGCGAGGAACTGTGTTTGTAAGGGAAAAGATTCATGCCACAAATCTAGAGAGAAAGGCATGCTGCGGGGATTTTGCAGTTCTGTGGAGGTTTGGGTTATATGTCAGTCAAACACAACTGGAGATGTCAGCTGAACAAACAAGGCAGTTCCTTCCCACCTGTGAGCATTTAACAAGAGCCATCTGCCAGTACCATCAGATGTTGGGATGCCAGGGGTGGGGTTTCCCTTCCAGCTTCTGCCTGTGGGGTAGTGAGTACTCCACTCTGAACCCAGCTGGCAGAGGACAGAGCCCAGTTTAACCAGAGGCTGGAGTACAACCTACTAAACCTCATCCTTAAATCCAGACTCCTTTCCACATAGCTCATGGCAATCCAGCCAATCTCTAGGAGTGGGCAGGACAATGCTTTGCAACAAGTTTCAGATCTCCAGCCAGAAGGTTCTGGCTCCATGGAAGATTAAAAGTAGCATCTCTGAGAACTTCGTGAAAAAGGAGGCTGTGGTGATATATTATACATTTAGTAAAATTAGCCTGGAATATCAGAGGACAGAGTTATCTCTCCAGACCTGTTTTTGTTTTGTTTTTTGTTTGTTTGTTTGTTTTTACTTTTTGAGACAAGTTTTTTTGTTTTTGTTTTTTTTTTCTGTAACAGTCCTGACTGTCCTGGAAATTACTCTGTAGACTGGGCTGACCTTGAACTCATAGAGATCCTTCTGCCTCTGCCTCCCAAGTGCTGGGACTAATGGCATGTACCACCACTGCCTGGCTTTATGTATATTGATACAAAGTTGAGATTAATTCTGTTACTGTACATATATTCCTACTCTTTTTCAAGGTATTGTATCTATACAGTTCATCTAACAATGTAATATAAATTACTAGTTCTTGAACTTAGTATTTCCAGCTAATTAGACTATAAAGTAATGCAAGTTAGTAGACATTACAATCAAATGTATAGTCATTGTAGATATGTTTTCAAGGTCAGAGATATTTTTTAGATAGAAAAGTCATCTTCAAACTTCAAACACTTCAGTGATCTATAGAATATGGCATTTAAGATATTTTAATAACATAGGTTCTCTTTATTTTTATGACAGTGAGACATGTCTGCTCCTGGCATTACTGACCTACTTCAGGGAAGATGATGGGCACTGAAAAAACTCCATGTGGAGTTGACTTTCTTTGTAGCAAAAGTTAGTCTCTGGCAAGAAAATGCTTTTGCCTCGACTGTTAACAGTGTGATATCCAAAATGTATAAGCAGGATACATAAGAAAGAACTGATGAACCTTTTAGGACAAGGTAGGAAGGTCTTTAAGAATATCCTGCTTCACTGTCAGATATGCTATGCCTATAGGCTGAAGATGGATGCCCCAATGCTACAAAAGAACCTTGGGTGACTATCTAGGTAGCCAGATGTCTCTGTCATTTTTAGAATTTTGGAAGGTGCTTACAATGCCCCTCCTTTACTCAGGTAATATTATATCCGTCTGAGGTTAGTTGTGATAAAAGGTAAATTAGACATAAAACTTTAGCCTCACAAAGATAAGATAGATGATAGAACATTTTAATTTTGCTAAATGCATAGACTAGATATTGTAACTGTAATTCTTGCTTAATAACTGATTTGTTATGTATAATTTTACTATGTTAAAGTTGAAACCTTCCTTCATGTCTAGTCTGAGTAATTACCTTCTGCTACCCTATGGAAGTCACTCTTCTGATGTCTAACATGATGTCACTTTATAACTAATACCTAGAAAACCAGGAGAGGGTACGGTCCGAAAACTGTCTTCTGTATAAACATGAAGATCTGAGTTTTGATACCCAGAACCCTTGTAAAACATTGGGCATGGCAGTACATACTTGAAATTCCAGAGCTGGGCCGCAGGGCCAGGGGTGGGGGGGTGGGGTGGGGAGGAGTGTCAAAATGGGAAGATACCTGAGGGTTGCTGGCTGGCTAGTTTAGCTGGTAAGCTCCAGGTTTAGTGAGAGACCCTGTCTCAAAAAATAAGGTGGTAAAGAGTATTTATTTCTCGTGTACAGAGACAGAACCTGTGTTTCGTTCCCAGCACCCACATGGCAGCTAGCAACCATTAGCAACTCCAGTTCTGGGGAATCTGATCGCCTCTTCTGGCCTCTGCAGGGCACCAGGCATGCATGTGGTACACATACCTACATGTGGGCAAAACACATTTTTCTTTTAAATCTTTAAAAATAAGTTGAAGAATCCATAAATGTTGGCCACCTCTAGCCTCTACATGAACATGTAACCATGCATATATGCACACTCATGAGCATATATCCCCACACACACAAAGTAAGTAAATAAAATAAGACAAGCATAGCCTGGTGTGGTAGTGCATGTTCTTTTATCTGAGCAATGGAGAAACATTGGAGGATCATTATGAGTTCAAGGCCAGGCTAGTTTACATATGGAATTCCAAGACATCTAGGACTAGATAGTAAAACTCTATCTCAAATACATTCATACAAAAATTAGCAAATTACACTATTTTCCTATTTGGGTGAAATCCAAATAGCATAAAATCACATCGTCCCTTTTGAGACAGAATCTCACTCAGCATAGGCTGGCCTTGAACTCACTATGTAGGAGAGGATGAGTCTTGAACTTCTGATCCTCTTGCTTCTACCTTCCAAGTGTTGAGATGACATGTGTGTGACACCATGCTGGTTTATCTAGTGCTGGTGATTGAACCCAGGATTTCACGCGAGCTAGGAAAGCACTCTACTGACTGACTTCCGTTCCTATTCAAACCAACCATTTTAAAATAAACAACCCAGTAGTGTTCAGTATTCCACAGAGCTGGACCACCAGCAACCACCTCTAACTCTGATATACTCTCATCAGTCCAGAGGACGCTCCAGACCCACAAAGCAGTTGGCCTGGGTTTGAACAGAGTGAGTTGCTCAAGGTGTGGCCTTCTGGGTCCAATTTATTCCTAGCTCCCGTCTCTGACATACAGTGCTGTTCTATAGCTGGGGAAATTATTAAGTAATCCACCCACCGTTGTTCATCCAATGAGTAGCTGAGCCACAGTTCCTCACGATATGGCCCTGGGACCTTTTTCCAGAAGCATCAGCCATGTAGCAGTAGTAGGAGAGGCAAGAACTCTAGAGCTCTAGAGTGTGAGGTGTCAGGTGGAGGAGGATTATAGGGCTGCGCTGCCCCCCCCCCCCCCCAAGCCCAAGCTGCTGGCCAGTTTGACTGCTTGTCTCTTACATCTGTTTCCCTCTCCACACAGAACATAGAGCCTTGTGGGGCTGAGGCAGGCTTGACTGACACTTCTTGGAAACCTCAGGGTGCTATATGAACACAACCACTGTGATGTTGTCTAAGAACTTGACTGGTACAGAGTATTTCCTGAGAGATGACACTCCATTGAGTGGACCATGGGAACCCTGTCTTTCTTGCTCTGTCTGGAGAGCTGCAGGGCCCACAGAGGGGCACCATGTCAACCTCAGAGTTGAAGGACAAGGCCTTGTATAGAATCTCTCCTGGGTCTGCTAGCCTAGAGGATGCATGTTGGGGACAGCTTACAGCTCAGATGCTTGGGATAGAACCTTGTATGGGACAGGTCTGCTGTCACTTCAGAAGTCCAGTGCCCCAGGCAAGGAGGGAAAGAAAGGTAGATGTCCCGAGATGACAACAAAGGGTACTCTATCAGAGGGAGTTCCCAACATTTCCCCAGTACAATGCCAGTGAAAAGCTGTTACTGTCTAGGAAGTCATTTTTACAGCTTCCAGTGAGATACGGTGTCATAGGTTGTCAGAACAGAGCCTGGTGACTCTCACCCCTAGTGAGCGCTGGGGTTGGGACGGGCCAGGTGTGAATAGTCCCTGCATCCTCTGTGACCTTAGAAAAAAGTGAATGTGGGGTGTAGCATCATTTCTGCTATCCCCTCCACGAACGTTATCCACTTTAGTCCTGTTTAAATCCCCCACACTTCCCTTTCCAAATGACGAAGAAGAATGTTCCAGAATGCTCTGCTAGCCCATGGGTGATTTATCAGGGCGGTTTCCTGGATTATGGCCTCATCGTCTCTCAGCAAATCCTGTGAAACACGCTTCTGTCAGCTGTAAACCCTGGATGTGGGAAAAGAGCTGACACACAAGCCCCATCTCATGAGTAGTGCATTCCTGAGTGTGGGCAGTCCACCAAGACCAGGAAACCTCATTAGCTGGTGGTCAGCTGAGAGAAGAGGTCATCCTGTGGGCAGGGGCAGCCCTCAGCTGATTGCAGCACGAAGGAGCCAAGACTGTCTCTGAAATCTCAACCTGTTCTGCCTGGGTTACTGATACTTCTTGCCAGCCCTGGGGGACCACCCTCCTCCCTCTCCGACCACTGACCAGTAGCAACAGGCTGACCCTGGGACATTCCGGAACAGGACACAGCTGAGGTTTGACCCATGGTGCATGGGTCTATGCACACTGGTGAACCGTGAACCGCCTGCCCTGGAGTGACCATCCCATCCTCAGGCTCTGTGGAAACAGCCCGAGGCTCTCTGCTCCAGCCTTCTTCCTGCTTACTGGGACCTTGACCTCTCGCGGTCCCTCTGTAGCGCTGCAGGGCGGCTAGGAAATGAGTTAAGCTGCCCTTTCCCACTCCTATGCTGAGCCCACCCCTTTTTATACTGCCTTCCCAGATCGGCGAAGGCTATTTTCTTTCTCTCTCATTTTTGTAGCATTTCCTGGTTTTCCCAAGCAGAGTGAGTCATTTCCTTCGCTGAGTTCTCATAATACTCAAAAGCTACCTTATCGCTGTGAGTGGATTCTATTTTATGAACACTTTTCCCCCCTCTTATAGACATAGACGACGTTGTGGGTATCTCTCTTCCCCTCCTTTGCTTTGGTTTCTGAGGAAGCTCAGAGTCCAGTGTGTAGTTTCCCCTCTAACAAGTGACTGTTAACTTTGAATTAACTTTGACTGGTTTCCTCTTCAGTCAAGACTTTGTTTTTTCAGTTCTAACTTTTATGGTATTTGTATCTATTTCACTACTCGACTCACCTCAGGTTAAGTTAACTTTTTTGCATTATCAATTTTATTTTAATTGAAGGATTTATTTATATTTTATTCATCTTAGCGTGTGTCCTCAAGTGTATATGTGGCACAGTGTGCCCCTAGAACTCAGGGATCTGTGGGGGTTGAACGGAAACAAGAAATCCAAAAGGAAAGGATGTGTCTGCTCGTGGGTGTGGCGGAGGAGAAGGCTCTTTTGCAGATAGAAGAGAGCACAGCTGAGAGACAGAGACATCTGGGAGAGTCCAGAGTGAATATGGCCAGACTGAGCTGAGCCACGTGGGGAGGGGAGAAAGGGGAGGGGAGGGGAGGGGAGGGGAGTAGAGAGAGAGGAGAGGGGAGTAGAGGGGAGTAGAGCTGCCAACCAAGAGGGGCAGCCTGGACGAAGAGACTGACTAAGAGAGTAAAGGGTAGACCAAATGGGAAGAAGGACCAGAGCAGGAAAATGGTTGGATTTAAAGGGAAGGGCAGTCCAGCCCCAGGGATGGAGAAGTTTAGCATAGGGGGTGGGGTGTGCCAGCCAGAAGGGCCTCATAACAGGTAGAGACTGAGGGATGTTGGGAGAACCTGGTGGTCAGGACCCCACTTTGAAATGTTACATAGGCACCTCAACAATTTGTCCTGCGTTTGAGACCTCCTCTGCTAAATCAGGTTTGAATTTGGCAGCAAGTGCTTTTACTCACTGAACCATCTCACCGGCCTGGCATTGCCATTTTTTTTTTTTTTTTATGAAGCAGAATTTACATAAATAGAATGCATTCAAGTATTTAGCTTGTGGTGGCTCAGCTTGGCTGTCAACTTGACTGTGTCTGGAATCAATTAGAATGCAAGGTACCAGGTGTGCCTGTGTGATTTTCTCCATCAGATTTTTTGCAGTGGGGAGATGGACCATAAATATGGGCAGAGCCTTCTGATTGCGGCACAGGTAGACGAACATGGAAGGAAGAGGGTTTGCTTTATTTATTTATTTATCCATATGTCTATTATTTATTTTTATTTTGGCATTTTTGAGACAGGGTCTCATTTCATAGCCTTGGCTGGCCTAGAACTCACTATGTAGACCAAGATAGCCCCAAACTTGCGATAGACCCACCTGTCTCAGCCTTCTAAGTGCTAGACTTCTGTCTAATATTTTTTATCTGGAGGCTGGAGAGTAGTCTAAGTACTTACTTAATAGTAAGAGCTTTGGCTGCTCTTCCAGAGGACCTGGGTTTGATTCGTTGGTAAGAGCACATGGCAGCTCACAACTATTTGTAACTCCAGTTCCAGGGTATCCAACACCCTCTCTGGCTTTTGTAAGCACATGCTGCATAGACATACATGTAAACAAAATGCAAAAAACTTAAAAAATATCTAATAAGTCTCATCACACCCTCAGATGTGCACTTCTTCCACTCTTAATAAGCAGTCAGAGTGGACTTGAGAGATGGCTTAGTAGTTAAAATCTCTCGCTGCCCTTCCAGAGGACCTGGGTTCAGTTCCCAGCACCCACATGGCAACTCATAACTGTCTAACTCCAGTTCCAGGGGCTCTGATACCCTCACATGGACACGCATGCAGACACAACACAAATGCACATAAAATAAAACAAATTATTTTAAAAAGAAGCAGCCAGAGCCCTGCTATTCTATAAAGGCCTCAGTTTCAGGGCTCTGTGTATTGCTCTATGGCTGTGTGACCTCAGAACTCCATGTATGGCTCTGTGGTTATGTCTCCTCAGGACTCCATGTGTGGTTCTTGTGGCCTATCTTCTCAGGATTCTGTATGTGGCTCTATGGCTGTGTTTCCTCAGGACTCTGTGGCTCTGTGGTTGTGTTTCCTTGGGACTGCATGTGCAACTCTGTGGCTGTGTTATCTGTTCCCAAGCTCTTGGTGAATGTACCCAGTCTGACACTGCCTGCCTTCAATCAGCCTCATGAGTTTATCTCACTAGATTTGAATTTTTTTCTTTATTTCTTGCTTCCCAGCATTGCTTTCTGTCTTAGTCTTATTGCTGTGAAGAGACACCATGACCAGTGAGACTCTTAAAGAAAATATTTAATTGGGGTGGTGGCTTACAGTTTCAGAGGTTCAGTCTATTATCATCATAACATGGAGCCTGGAAGCATGCAGGCAGATGTGATGCTGGCTCTATCTTGACCAGAAGGCAACAGGAAGCTGACTGATTGTCACACTGAGTGAAGTTTGAGAAAAAGACCCCAAAGCCCCCCCCCCCCAGTGACACACTTCCTCCAATAAGATCACACTTATTCTAACAAGGCCACACCCTTTGTGCCTCTCCCTTTGGGGTCTATTTTTTTCAACCCCCCCCCACATTTTTCATATGAGCTCAGCTGCAGATGAAAATGTGTAACATTAAAACTACACATAGGCGGAGCTGTAAATGAAGTTAGTTGCTATTCAACTATTGTTTACTTAGAAAACTCAGGTGATTTCAGGATCAGTCTGAACATGTGGCCTAATATTTTTGCTCACTACAGCATTAGGAGATTACATATTCGTTTAGTTTTCTAGAGCCATCTTGTATTACTGGATGCTGGGAATTAGAATCCTTCCATTGATTTTTCTGGGCTCTCCGAGGAGTGAGTGATTCCTGTATCTAACTGACATGTAGTGTTACTGCCCCAAGAATGGTCCTTTCCCATCAGAAGAAGTATTTCACCACATGGCATGTGTTTCTCTAGTCACCTAGTGATGGACACATTAGCTGTTTGCTGTTTTGGGCTATTTTGAATGAGCAAATCAGGTTTCTTTGGTAAAGGAGAGTGAAGAGGGTGCTGGGTGAATGAAGAAACTTGTCCACCACTCTCCAACTTCCCATGAGAACTTTGGACTGAAGCCCATCCGCTGCATCAATCCTCATTTTCCCACTACCTTCTGTATGGTTTATATGACGGTTTCTGTTGTCAGCTTGACAAGATATAGAATCAGTCAGGCACATAACCGGGAGCAGGTTAATTGAATCGAAGACTCTCCTTAGTATAGGTGGCACTATACTGACACACATATAAGGATGTAATGTCGTCAGGGGCTTGGGGTCCTGCTGCTATCCATTCCCTGCTGCAATGGACCTGAACAGCAATCTGGGACCATGAACAAAAACATTCTTTCTCTCCTCTTGAGTTGCTTTCATTGTATTTTAAGGTAATAGTAAGAGAAGAAACTAAGTTACAACTGAACCCTGATATGTCACAATCTCCCCCCCCCCCCCCCCCACTTCCATGACGAGCTGGCATCCTGTCCCTGCCACCATGCCTTTCCCACCACGATGGACAATAACCCAGAATAAACTTTCCCTTCCTTAAATCGTTTCTTCTCTGGTATTTTATCACAGCAAGGAAAAAAGTGACCAATAGGCCCCAACACTGCCCCCCAGGCCACCGGGGCTATTTTCTGCCCAACCTTGCTCTCCATCATAACTCATTCATCCAATCTTATTGATGCTTCCACTCAAAGACCCAACAAAAGAACCCGACTTCTCTTTAGAATTGTTTTATTCCTCTCGGAGTTCTTACTGTTCCGTATCACGAGTCTTGAAGTCCCTTGCTCTACTTGCTTTAGATTTTAAAATCCTATTTATTCCTTCATTTTCCCCTCTTGATGTGGCTTCATCACTGTGGCTCACCTGGATCCAATGTCCTCCCAAGTGGAAAGCCCCAGATGTGGCAGGTGTTCTTACTCCTGGTCTCAATGGAGCTTGCACATCCCGATGCTCTTCATGGCCCCCAAGCTGCTTCCTGATAGCTCCTTTCTCTTTCTTTCTGCAGCCCTTCATTCATCTTCAGTGGTCAAGTCCCAATGCAATGAACCCTCATGCAGGTGTGGCTGCTGCTCTGACCTCAGCCAGTTCCTCTTCTCGATGCACAAGCCACTGACCAATGTCTTTTACGCCTATTATGATGGAGTGCTCTGTCTCCCAGTTTGAGAGTTGAGCTGTGGAGACTGTCTGTGGCTATGGCTGCTAAGGGCCGTGGGTTTTCTTTCTTGAGGCCAGATCAAAATACTTGACAGGAGTTGCTGTAGGAGGAAGGGTTTGTTTTGGCTCAAAGTTTGAGGGTGTTCTTATTTTTGGTACTCCCTGGAGCTTGCACATCCTTCCTGATCACCACGGTGGGGAAGGCACGGAGACAGGACTGGGAGGCAGCTGGTCACATAGCATCAGCAGTCAGGAGGCAGAGAGAGGCGAATCCTCATGCTCAGCTCAATTTCTCTGCTTTTATTCCGCTCAGGATCCCTGCCCACAGAATGGTTGCCCATTTCAATGAACCATTCTAGAAAATATCTCAGAGACATGCCCAGAAGCTTAGCTCTTTCGTTACTAGATCTTGTGAAGCTGATGGTCAATATTTGTCATCAGAAGGCTGAGCGTGAATATCAGAAACAGGAAGGGTTCAGCAAGGACCAGCATTAATGGAGGATTTGCTCCACTGGCCACTGAAGCGTCATCACATTTAAACCTCTGTGTTTTAATTTTGTATCTGTCAGGGAACGAAGCCTAGGGAGGAGGAATGGAGGAATGGTTCTTGTTTACACTGTTAGTTAAGTATTGTAGTCTGTCTTCAAGTCCAGGTTTTCTGGCACCAAGGACATTCTTTTTCATAGTATTGTACCTCTTTTTCTTTAAAACCCAGATTTAGACAGGCAACTTTTAAATTCAGTTAGTCTAGCCCACATTACCTTTTGTGCCCTCTTCTGGCCAGGGCCCCGATGGGAAGGCTGCAGCATAGGCCACTGGGCTCAGCACACACGAAAACTGTCTCAAATTAGCCTGGGTCAGCAGTTGCTGGCTTGGGTGTGAGCAGCCATATAATGTCATGCAATGTCAACCCTGAAATAATCTTGGGTGGGTTCCAGGGCCAACAGGACACCAGGAAAGCAATGGAAAGTCTGTGAATGACTGTTGTGCTTTCCTGGTGAAGGGGGCGAGCTCTGGTCTGGAATAGTCTGCTAAATTGTAACTGTAGGGGTGGATGGGAGGAAGACGTGAATTCCTGGCTGGGCCTGTTTACAGGAAGCCATGTGCTTTGGTTATTAAAGTGGGCCCCCGTGGAGGGGGCAGATTAATTTTCCAGAGTGGAGGTAAGCAGTAGAGATAGTTTTCTCTTGGCCAAGTACAAGGGATGGCCAAAAGGATTGCTTCAAGTTTAAGATGTGGTGGCCGCAGGCCCATGGGTCTTGTGTGTCATATTCTCCTGTTTCCTCCTCTTAACTTCCTATCTTTTCCTAAGAAAGATGTAGGACTGGAGTTGGAGATGGAGCTAAACTGGTAGGGCACACTCTTAGCATTCAGGAAGTCCTGAGTTCCATTTCCAGCACAGCATATATGAGAGGCATGGTTTTGTAATCCCAGCACTCCAGAGGTAGAGGTAGGAAAATCAGAAGTTCAGGGTCATCCTGGATTTACATGGGGAGTTCCAGGTGGGCTTGAACTACTTGAGTGTTGGACATGCAGGAGAATTTGTCCTTAAATGTATCGGTTCTCTTAATTTACCAGTTTGAACCAATCTTTCTGGTTTTATTGTTTGTGTAATATAATTTTCTGCCCTGGCCTTTCCTGCCTAGTCCCGAGGTTCAGAACTGCTCACAGTCTTGCAGTCATTTAGACCCAAATAACCACACAAAGTCTTATATTAATTGCATGCTGCTTGGCCTATGGCTCAGGCACATGGCTAGCTAGCTCTTGTGTCTTAACTCAACCCATTTTTATTAAGCTGTCTTGTCACATGGCCCGTGACTTACCTGAATTCCTTCACATCTTCCTCCTCAGCAGCAGCTCACAGCTTCTCTGTCTGACTTTGTCCTTCCCTGCTTTATCTATGCTCAGATTTCCCACCTGCTTCTAAGATGCCTTGCCACAGCCCAAAACAGTCCCTTTATTAACCAATGATATTCACAAGGTACAGAAAGATACCCCACATCATGTTTGTTTGTTTGTTTGGTTTCTTTCTGAAGACACTCTCCATTTTGTCTTGTGCTCATAAAAGCTTCTGAACTGTAGAATCAGCTTATTCTGATTGTCCTTTTTTATTTGGTGGGTATTGTCACAAGCAAAGATTTTCAAAAAAGACAACTTACCAAATGATGGCATGGTGATGGGACATGTTTTCCCCAGGTATCCCTAGAGTTCTAGGCTACCTCTGGGG
The DNA here is from genome assembly GCA_033318265.1 of Phyllotis vaccarum. Taxonomy (NCBI): domain Eukaryota; kingdom Metazoa; phylum Chordata; class Mammalia; order Rodentia; family Cricetidae; genus Phyllotis; species Phyllotis vaccarum. Next base: position 25,171,955 of record JARWLC010000001.1, read on the forward strand.
TCAGAGTATCTTGCTGTACATGTGGAACTCTAGAATTTTTTTCTTTGTGTGTGTGTGTCTTTCTGATTTTCAAAGCTTTTGCTTTTTAACTGGGTGTTCATAGACGGAGGCTCCCTTTACTGCAGCTGGGCCTGAGTTTTGGTATCTTTTCCAAGTTCACTCAAACTCCCAAAGGGACAGAATTAGGAGGTAGGACCTTGTGGGACGGTATCAGATCCTTCTGGATGGGACGAGTCCCTGTGTTAGCCCACAAATATCACCTCCTCCAGGATCCCCTTCTTATTCTGACTCCTGTGCTTCTTCTTCTGCACCTCTTCCTCGGGGCATCTGACCAGCTATAGAATCCTGCAGGCATGGAAAAGTTCAACTTCACATTCTGAGTCTGTGAAATGGCTTTGAAATCAGTTGTAAAACAGAAATTTATCAAGCTTGGAAGAAACCATTCCCATGGATCTCTGTCTTGCTCAGACATGGCATCTTCTTTCCCAATAATCCTTTGTGTAGCCCCTGTCTCCTTGCAGAATCTGGAAACCACAGAAAACCCCACTTAGCTCTGTCCCTTTAACTCCTATCCAAGAGGTAAGACACACATGTCAGGACCAAAGCACAGCAACTTCCCTGCCCATTTCTTCAGTTTTTCTCTTTTCATGAAGACATACAAAGGCGAGGTAGACTGATTATGTGAATAACTTAATTGATGGAGAATTTGACCAGGTACTGTGGCTAAAGATGTGTAGAGATCTGCCACGGGCCACCCAGGTGGTCCGTAGCAGAGCAAAGAAGAGATGCTGGCCTTTTTTATTTCAAGGATGCCTTTCCTACTGCAAGCTACATGAGTAAGAATTTTTTTTTTTTTTTCTTATTTGGGATGAGAAAAAGAGAGAAGGAAGGCATTTGTCTGCATCCTTTACTTTCGCTCTCCCTAGTTCCTGTTTCACACAGTGAGCCCTCACAGAATAGTCTCTTACCCACAGGAGCAGCCAGCACTGACCTTGCTCTGCTCCTCTGTGCTCCTGAGCCTTCTGTGGTGCTGGTTTATCCACACAGCAGTCTTTTCAGGAGGAAATGATTTTAATCTTTTTTTTTTTTTTTTTTTTTTTTTTTGTAGATACTGATACTGATGTGAAATGATTCTCCAGACCGACCACCCAGGAAGCAGGTCTCAGAAGCCTGTGTGTCACCCTTGGATTATGCTGGATTAGACTTTTGGGTCCAAGTCATAGTAATCTCTTAGTGCACCTCCTGGGCACCTCCTGGAGCAGATGTTAGGGATAATGGGGACACAGTGCAGAGGAGGGATTCAAGGATTTTCTGTCATTTGTCACTTATTCTGTGGCATGTCGGGTAGGTGTCAGTTCTCTTAGTAAATATATTTGTTACACTTATTTGGTTTTCCTGGTTGTTTATTATATTTATTTAATTTTCCCGATGAACCTTTGTCTTGAGAACTAAGTTCCTTTCCATTTTGCAGATTAGAAAACTTGGGTTTGCAGCACACAGAACTCTTCAACGATAGAGTCTAGATTTGAACCCAGAGTCATGCTCATGCTATGTGGTGGGATGGGATACTGCAGAGGTGGGTAATTGTTTGGGGTGCACATTGTTTCTGAGAGAAAATGCCAGGAGCAGAGTGAGCAAGGCACCCCAAGAGGGGATACTCAGCCAACCATTGCTGACTGAGTTTATATGGTAATCCATGGCCCTCGTCTGATATCATCTCTGGGAATGGGCCCGGAGCACCCGTGAGAAACAACACAATTGTTGAGCAATGCAGCCTCATGTCTTAGGAAATGGAAAATTCTGCAAAGGAATGTTCTGGGGGTTTGGAAAGGCAGACTCACAGAGGAGAGAGTTCCATTTGTTCACTGTCTGTGAGACCACTGCAGCTCTTCCTCCACTCAGAGCCCTGGCTCGGCTCTGTCTCTGTCCCTCCCAGTCTCTGTCAAGTTCTCCACTGCCTGTGATAGTCCTTCTCCCCCCACTCTCCCACAGACTGCATTATGTGTGAGTTCTTTTATTAGTGTTCATTTTTATTTTTTGAGATGCAGAAGTCTGGCTGTGTAGCCCAGGCTGACCCTGAAGTGGGGCAGACTCCATCCTTAGACTCCCTGATGCTGGGACCACAGGTGTGCACCCCATGCCCAGTTCCTGGTGTCGATACTAAAAGGACAGCGGGACCTGAGTGATGCTAGGTTTATAGGCAGACTATCTCAGGCGTAAACTTCTAGATAATTTAGAAAATGACTTAATCCTGGATATTACCAGGCTCCAAGGCTCAGAGAGGTTAAACAGATCTCCCAGACCACACAGAGTATTCTGTCTAGAGCATTCTTGTTGAAGGGTGTGAGTCATGGTAGGTGTTCTATCAGCTAAAACAATGCTCACACCCTTTGCCTTTTCTCTTCTACAACTGGTAGGAAGTTGGATGTTGAAGACCTTTCTTAAAGCATCTCAGTAATCCTTATAGGGAATTGCCACTCCCCAAGTGTCAAGAGATATTGGTTAACTAAATGGATTAAAAAAAAGTTTGGAGTCTGAAGCAAGATCTGCTGTCCCCAGGATTGCTATGTCAAATGTTTCACTTGTGGCCGTATGGGTAAGATTTCTGGGGGAAAAAAAAAAAAAAAAACTTGTCTAGGAGACAGAACCCAGCTGTGGGGAGAAGGGTACTTGACATATTGGGACCCCATTTTTCTCTACTCATGTGAAAAGGAGGTGGCTAATCATTTGGGTGTTTATTGCAACAGGTGCCCAGGCCAAGATTGAGACAGCTAGCCTCAGGTGGCCTGGATGAGAATGTGGCAATTATAAAGGTTACAACATCAGGATATAAAGATATGATAGGAGCCTGGGAGTCCCGGCTAGAAGGCACTGCAGAACCCAGCCCTTGGTATGTTTATTGTTGCCCTATGGTCTGGTAAAACTGAGGGGCCCGGGGCCAATTTAGAATGTGGTCCCTCCTTCTTAGCTGCCCCATGAGACTTGACCTCTCTAGGATGATGGTAGAATAGCTGTCTGGTACCAGGAGGAACAGGCTATCCCCTGGAAGAGGACAAAAGGAAAGAGAACTGGTGGGCATGAGTTCCTGCTGCATGTTTGATCCCAGAGAAGACCAGTGCAGTCTTAACAGGGATCTTGCTTTGGTTTTGCATATGTCTAGTTCTGCAGAGGAAAGAGAGTTAGGCTCTATTTTCTGTCCCCTAAGTCTGGAATTGATCACACTTCTAAATTTCTAGCAGGATTAGTGAATTCTGCTTATCAACCATCCATCCATCTGTCTGTTCGTCCATCTGTCTGTCTATCATCTATTTGTCTATCTATCAATCTATCAATCAATCTATCTATTTATCTATCTAGTTATCTATTAATGTACCTCTTATTTGGGCATAGGAAAAAGAAAACCAAAGGTGATTGGAATTTACAAAGCTGCCAACTCACTTTACAGCTTACCAGTAACAACAAATTAGCAGACTCAAGCGACCCTACTTCCCTAGGTCTCTGTCCTGATCACAGGTTCTCTAAGCTCAAAGTTTTCCATTCAAAGCAGATTTATGATTTTCATGACCTTGCGCAAAAGCAAGTCTTGGTAGCTTAGTTAGTTAAGCTTTGTGAGCCCCTGAAGAACCCCCGGTGCATTTCTTTTAAAAACAGCAATGAGGGTATTTCTTGCTCCCCACCCGTGTGTGTGTGTGTGTGTGTGTGTGTGTGTGTGTGTGTGTGTGTGTGTGTGTGTGTGTGTGTGTGTGTGAGTGCACATGCTTGTAAACATATGCCTTGCATGTGGAGACCTGAGGATAATATTTGGAATCATCTTCCAACCATTTTCTTATCCTGCTCATTGAGGCAGCATCTTTCAGTCAAACTAAAGTTTAACAACATGGGCTCCTCTTGCCAGCCAGCTTGCTCTGGGAATCCCATGGCTCTGACAGGGCTAGAATTATAGGGGTGTGTTGTGGGGTATTCGTTTATACTGTGTGAAGATGTATTGTGATTGGTTTAATAAAGAGCTGAATGGCCAGTAGCCAGGCAGGGGAGGATAGGCAGGACTTACAGGGAAAGAGAAGAACTTGGAATAAGCGCAAGAGAGACGTCAGTGAGATCCAAAGGGAGCTGGACATAGAGAACGAAAGAAAAGGAAAAAAGCCACGTAGCAGAACACAGACGAATAGGAACAGGTTAATCTGTTATAAGAGCTAGTTGGGAACAAGCCTAATCTAAAGGGCAAGCTTTCATAATTAATAATAAGTCTCTGTGTCATTATTCGGAGGCTGGTGGTTCCGACGAGAAAGTACTGCTATAGGGGGTAAGTAGGTTCTGAGGATACAAACTTTGGCCATAATTGTGTGGCAAGTGCTTTAAACATTGAGACCTTCCATCCCTCAGCTCTGTTTTGGTTTTTGAGAGAGAATCTTATGTAGACCAGCTTGGCTTTGAACTTGCTATATAGCTGAGGTTGGCTTTGACCTTTTGATCCTTCTGCTTCAGCCTCCAGAATGTTGGTGTTGTAGGTACACACACACCAACATGCCTGGCTCTTTCTTTTAAATTTGTCTCCTTCTTGGTTTCTTGAGACAAATTTGTAGCTTCAAGCATTGGGTCCACAGTGGATGCCCAGCAATGCTCTGTTGCTTCGTGCCTCACCCTTATCACTGTGGCAATCTTTCCCATCCTGATTTAGTAACACCTCTTATTCTTTTTCTTTCCTTTTTTTTTTTTTTTTTTGAGAGTTTGATACAGTTGTTAAGGACCAATATTGGTTGTTCGTGGCACTGTGAGTTTATTTACATATCCATTCATTTATGCTGAGGTTCCAACTCAAAGTCTTGTGCATGCCAGGCAAGTGCTCTGACATCAACAACTATAAATTAGTAGGACCAACCTGCCCTATTGCTCTACCATAATTGTAGCAATGCTTAAACCTGAAAGCAGAAATCCTTTCTTAGCACAGGGGGGTGTGGCAGTTTGGGTAAGAGTGGCCCCCCCCAAAGGCTCATATATTTCAGTGCTTAATCACCAGGGCTTAGAACTGTTTGAAAGGTTTAGAAAGACTACGAGGTGTGGCCTTGTTGGAGGAAGTGTGTCACTGGGGGTGGGCTTTGAGGTTTCAAAAGTCTTTCTCTGCTGTGCATCAGGATGAAGCTCTGAGCTGTCATGCTTTCATCATGATGGTAACAACAGACTAATCCTCTGGAGACATAAACAAGTCTCCAATTAAATTCTTTCTTTTGTAGAGTTTGCTGTGGTCATGGTGTCTCTTCACATCAAACATATTTTTATTAGAATATTCTATCTATCTATCTATCTATCTATCTATCTATCTATCTATCTATCTATCTATCTATCTACCTACCTACCTACCTACCTACCTATCTATCTATCTATCTATCTATCTATCTATCTATCTATCTACCTATCTATCTATCTATCTATCTATCTATCTATCTATCTATCTATCTATCTATCTTTATTCATGCATACATCCATCCATGCATCCATGCATCCATCCATGCATCCATCCAATCCATCCATGCATCCAACCATCCTTCCATGTATCCATCCATCCATACATCCATACATCCATGCATCCATCCATGTATCCATCCATCCATGCATCCTATCGGTTCTGTTCCTCTAGATCAGTGGTTCTCAACTTTCCTAATGCTTTAGCTCTTTAATATAGTTCCTCATTATTTTCATTGCTGCCTTATAATTATAATTTTGCTATTGTTATGAATCATAATATTAATATCTGGCATGCAGGATATCTGATATGTGACCCCTGAAAAGAGTTTTTCAGTCCCCAGAAGGGTTGTGACCCACAGGTTGAGAACCACTGCTCTAATGCTAACTCGGGCGGAAGGTGGGGTTCATTGGCTCGCTATGGACTTGAGAATAGTTTTGCTTAGAGATGGAGATGGACTGTGACCTGGGTTGTAGGATGACATAAATCCTCTCCCTCTTTAAATTGTTTTTGATCACAGCAACAGAAAATTCCAGAACAGAAGGAGACAAAAAGAGGTGTGTGTTGTGGAAGTCAAGGGTAAAAACATCTGGAGAGAAAGACAGCTATAATTATATCATTGTTTGGAGAGTGATAACTAAAACATCTGTACACATTCAGGAAAGATTCATCATGAGCTGTGTTCTCTGTTTCTATTGGTCTGTCTCTCTCTGTATGTTTGTGTATATATGTATGTTTTGTGCATATATGGAGGCCAGAAGTCAAATCTTAAGTGTTGTTATCAGAAGCTGTACCTCTCTCTCTCTCAACAAGGTTTTTCACTGGCCTGGAACTCAGCTGGCCAATGATCTCCTGCTCTCTGCCTCCTCAGTGCTAGAGTTTCAGGCACACTGCTACCCTCCTTTAAAAAAATGTAAGGCCTGGGGATCAAACTCAGGCCCTCAGACTTGTGACAGTAACTGTGCTGTGTGCTTTACAGTGGGTCCAGTGTTTCTCAGCCCTGGTTGAGTATCTAAGTCCTGCCCCCAACGGAAAGGTTCAACCCAATACTCTATGAAGTCAGAATCTAGACTAGAGCCTAGCTAGAAACTGTAATAATTCACAAACTCCTTAGGTGATTTAAAGCAAAGCTGCTGTCAGAATCCTTGCATTGACTCTTTTAACTTTCCACTGGCCCAGGAGGTGGGACTAGTGGATACCTCGTTTTTCAGGTGCTGAAGCACAGAGAAGCAAACCTTACTGGGGGATGTCACCTGTGGCAGTCTGGCTTCATGGTGCAATGTGAATACACCATACAGTGTCTGAGAAGATTTGTCAGATGAGTGCTCAGGAGGTAAACACAGGCCATGAAAGATTCGGGACCTGTTCTGATGCCACAGCTAAGACTTTAATTTAGGGTCCCCCTGACATGAATTTGTACTAGAAATTTGGCTTGAAATGCAGCAGTGCTTAGAGATGCCATCTGTGGGAGATGATTGGGTCATAAAGCTTTGCTTTGGTGAATGAACTCATCCATTTATGGATTAATGGCTTAGCAGATTAATTCATTTGTGGATTAATGGATTATTGGGGTGGAAATGCTATAAAATTTACTAGTGGGTTGGGGAGATGGTTCAGTCTTTAGAGCACCTGCCTTGTAAGCAAGAGAACCCAAGTTCAGATCTCCAGCAATCACATAAAAGCCAAGGTGTATGTTTGGAACCCTCACATTGGGAGGATCCTGGGACACCAACCAGCCAGTCTCACTGAGTGCATCAGGTTCAATCCTGTTTCAAAGATAAGATGGGGAGTGATGGAAGAAGATGCCAGATGTTGACCTCTGGCCTGAATCCACAACTACACACAGAATTGTTGCCACCCATATGAAAACGTGTGGATGATGGATGGATGGATGGATGGATGGATGGATGGATGGATGGATGATGGATGAACAACAATGGGAAGTACCAGAAAGGCATTCTGGGAGGAAACCGAACCAATAAAAGTAGGGAGACAAAAAGTTAAAACCTCTCAGGAAAGATGCCTTCCCACTCCATGTGTCCAAGGCCCTATCTTCTGGATACTATGATAGAGATGTAGCCTATAAAGCAAACAAGCGGGTAACATAGGCAAGGCCTATGTGAGAGAAAGGAACACTGTCATTTATGTGTCATGTATCGATTTGGATTCATATATATCCACATATATGTAATTCGTTATATCTATATATTCATACATTTTTACTTATTTTTGATCCCAATTACAGTTTTCCCTCCCTCCTCTGCTCCTATCCCTAACCCCCCCTCAGCTCCCTTCTGCCTCCCTCCCCCCACCACTCCTCCATTTCTATTCAGAAATGGGCAGGTCTCCCATGAGTATCAACCTAACATGGCATATCAAGTTATAGTAAGACTAAGTACCTCCCCATATATTAAGGTTGGGCAAGGCAATCCAGTGTGAGGGATAGGGTCCCAAAAGGCAGCAAAAGGGTCAGAGACAAACCCTGTTCCCACTTTTGGGAGTCCAACGTTCCAAAAGGAATATGTACTGAAGGCTTGGCCCTCGGCTATGGCACTATTGTGAACTAATGCAATGTTCAGTAGAAGACACTTAGGTCACTGGAAGCATGTGTTTGAGGGGAGTATTGGACTCTCTGTGACATAAAAAAACAAACAAACAAACAAAACCCAGCTATGGTGTATCACACAGTCTCACCATTATGGCTTTTTGTCCACATGAGGCAATTATAAACTGAGACCTCTGAAACTGAGTCTCTGAGAATAAACCTTCCTTCCTTTTAAGATGATTCTGTCAAGTATTTTGTCACAGTAACAGAAAACTGACTAACACATGTATCAACCTCCTCTTGTTTGGCTGTGAAAGTGAAGGCTATTTCTAGGATGTCTGGATAGCACTCTATTTTCTGGGTGTCTGTCATAAAGAGCTTTACAATATATATTTCATCTCTTTCTAATACATAGCTGAAGTGGATGGGATCTTTTTAATCATCAATTTTATTACAAAAGTAATAAAAACAGAAAAGCATTGTGCCAACACCAGGATCAACTGAGCTAAACAGTGGAGGCAGAAGGAGGCATGAGGTCCATGAAGGGCCTAGCTTCACACATGCTCCTGTATGATTCCCTCTGCCCAGCACCAGGCAACTATCTCCCTGATTGAGAAGGTTATGCAGGCTCTACAGAGAAGCCACAATTCCTCATGCAATGGCCTCTCATGGTTAAACACATCCCATAATTAATAGAATAGAGTGGCATTACAGCAGCAGTCCACTAGACAGGGAGCAAATGTCTGATACTGTAGTCCTGTTTCCATAAATGTCAGCAGGTGAGGGTCATAGTCCAGCTTCTGATGCTGTTGCTGTATATGGTCACCCACATAATTCATGAAGAACAGGGGTTCTAGAGGCTGGTTTTCAAGAGCTTGGTGATGGCGTCTGCTTGGCGTTTTCTTCTCTAACATGACATGGTGAAGGATATCCTCTAGTAAGACGGACTGGCTCTCAGTGACTGATTTTAAGCATTTTATTTTACACACACACTTTTTTTTTTGTAACAGTAACAGAAATGCTATAAAATTCACTAGCAGGTAAATTGCCCATCCATCCATCCATCCATCCATCCATCCATCCATCCATCCATCCATCCATCCATCCATCATCTGTCATCCATCCATCCACCCACCCACCCACCACCCACCCATCCATCCATCCATCCATCTATCCATCCTCCATGCACCCATCATCTGTCATCCATCCATCCATCCACCCACCCACCCACACATCCATCCATCATTCACATATCCATCCTCTCTTTATACAGGATTTTAACTTTTTTTTTATTAGAGAAAACAAGACAGCCTTTAATAGACAAGCCATCTAGACATAAGCACCTTCAAAGGACTTCACATTAGTTGTACATGGGATGAAACAAAACTCTAAGTTATGCCCCCCCCCCCCCAAATCAGAACTCAGATGAGGTACGTGGCTCTTGTTAGAGCAGGTAGCCAATGCAGAGCTGCCATGTGGCTGGATGTGGGGAAGGGGCTGTGGAGCCAAGGAAGAGGGTCAGTTCCATCCAGCTCTCTTCAGAGAGGCCCTTCAACAACCTGGAGTTTATTCACCAGGAGAGGCAGGCAGAGTGCAGGCCTGTCTGCTCACATGGTTTCTCTATCCAATACCTCGGCAACTTCTCCACTCATTTCTAGGCACACTCAGTATCTCCAGTACCTCATGTATTTGGTATGTACCTGTCAAACATTTGGCAGAGAGAATAGACCTTTGTGCCTTAACTCTCTGAACTGTGCAGTGTGGGAGATAAAGCCAGTTTGAAATATTTCCTAAACTTTGGCCTATAGCCTCTGCCTGCTGCCCCTCTCCTCTCATAAATCACAGACAGCAAATCACTTTCTAGCTTATTGCCCAGTGAGTATCTTTTCCAGGATAGCATGGGCACTGGTCTGGAAGCTGAGACAGTGTGGCTGAGGCTCAGGCTGGGGCCAGAACTCATGTGATATCTAGACCCCTCCTCCACTGCCCTGGGCTCTTTTTTGAAACACATGGAGAAGGGTGAGGATGATGGGTTTTCCTCGGGCTGCTGATGTTTACTGGGTCAGGCTAACTGATTGCAAAACGAAGATTGGGAAAGGGTGGAGGGTTCAGGGCCCAGGACCTTGAGGCTATGGTAGGACCCTGGCAGATCGGCATAGCCAAGCATCTGCTGGATTTTGGTGGGAGGTGTTTCTCAGATCCCATTTCTTCAGAGACAACCATGAGGGTGCTTGAACCTGGCCTTCACCCCCAATTCAAGACCACAGATCTTAGAGCAATGCCCAATACCTTGATAGTACCTGCCCTGGGAGTATCCTGCCTAATGCTTTGGGATCCTGGCTTCCTTGGAACAAAGCTCCACACATCCCTCCTGTGGCAGCAGATCCCATCATCCATCCAACAGGCTGGAACTGGATCGTGGATAGTCTAGCTCTTGGCCGTTAGTATAGCCACTGGCCAAGACTTGTTTTTATCTATTTATGCTAAACAGATGTCCCTCCCCCACCCCACCCCTGTGACATCATAGTCCACAGTGAGTTAGTTTCAGAAAGTAGAAATGTGCCTTTCTCTTCCAGGAACCAAGATGCAGGGATGTCAGGACAAAGGGTGGAAGCTGGAGGCGTGCGGAAGCACATCCTTTTGGAAGGTAAGAGGCCTGGCTGGCCTATTGGTCACATCACCTACATCTTTGTTTTCCAGAATTCCTGAATCTCCTTTGAGAAGTCTTGGAAAAGATCCAATTGACAGGGTGGACAGGCAGAATCAAGTTCTTCCATTTGTTAAAACAGATTTTTAAATTATACTTTTTTGGTGTGTGTGTGTGTGTGTGTGTGTGTGTGTGTGTGTGTGTGTGTGTGTGTGTGTGTGACAAAACACACATTAAGGTCAAAGAACAACTTGGAGTCATTTTTCTCTTTTCTTCCACCATGTGAATCTTGGGAATTGAATGAATGAACTAAGGTCATCAGACTTGGCTCAAAGTGCCTTTTCATGCTAAGCTATCTCACTGGCTCAAGTTTTGGCAATTTTGAGAACAGTGGCATAAGGCACAAATCATGAACACATTCCCTAGGTCTCAGGATCTCTTCTGTTTGTAGTGGGCTGCTGTACACTTCAGGGATGGCATGCCTGTGCACTTTGCTGTCAGCAGTCAATGTGAAGAGGGTAGACATTGTGGTATGAGGAGTGAGGGGCACCAGGCACTGAACCCCTAGTGGCAACTTGCCAAGGCACCATTCTCCTGGCTGTGCCTTGAAGCTGAGCTCTGACCCACAGACACTCAGACTGTCATCCTCAGAAGTGATGAGAACAGAAGTACCCATCACTGAGGCTGTGCTTGGCTGTGCTGGGGTCTGCTGGGCTCCTCCTCACAGCCTTCCTGAAAGGTCCCGAGGTGGGCATCTGTGTAGACTCATGAGGACTGTGACTACAGAAAGTGGTATCCACTCACATAGCCTTTGAAGGAGACAACCCCTCCCTCGAACATCAGCGGTTTCCTCTTGGACCCTGGATTAGGCTCGAGTCACACTTGAGCACCTGTTTTCACAGAGATCCTTTGTTAAGCGAGGAAGAAAAGCTAAAGCAGCCACTTTCTGAAAACTGCAGCAAATGACCTTGCAGATGTAATTTTTAAGAGGACAAGGAGGAGAGGCCTGTGTTAGAATGGATGAGGATGTGGTGGTAAAGGAGATAGGGGACCAGGGAGAAGGGGAAGGGCCTAAGGGAAAGGGGGAAAAGGCATTTGTCCTAGAGGGACAAAAGACTGTCTCTCGATAGAGAGGAAACAGATGTGACATGTAGGCAAATGGTGGTTGATAAAGGTATAGGGAGAAACCGTGTAAGGAAAAGTGAGTTTAATTTTAATTGGGCATGTTAATTAGATGAACCAAAGTATGCTTTTGATTGCTGGACTTTGGTAGTCAGGCTTAGGAGGAGGAAGTAGACAAATCAGGGAATAGACTTTGGTGGCTAGCTTTAGAAGTATAATCCAGTGGGGTTTTTTGGTTTTTTTTTTGTTTTTTTTTTTTAGCAAGGCAGAGAGGCTTGTCAGAGCCACATGCTCAAGTGGGCTAATGTCTCTTAACCTTCACATGCATTGTGAAGCCATTGGTGTGTGAGATATCTCTTTGCGTCATGCTTGGAATATTCCAGGGTATGTAGGTTTGTTAGCCGGAATCCACATAGACATTGTTTGGGAAACCACAGTGATCAGAAACAAATTCCTAGGGGCTGGAAAGATGCCTTTGCTGATTGAGACCACTTTCTGCTCTTGTAAAAAATTCAACCTTGGTTTCTACTATCTACATGGTGGCTCTCAACCATCTGTGACTACAATCCCAAGGGATCTGAAGCTCATCTGGTCTTAGTGGGCACTGCACGTGTGTGGTATATGTGAGCCCATTCAAGCATACACACACAAATCAAAATGAGGGTTCCTCTCTCTATGGCATGGGTTCAGATTTCTACTTTTTCTCTTCCTGGTCCTTTGCTCATCTCTGAATTTTGCTCCCTAAACTCTAAAGTTTAGGGATGGTAGCCACGCCTTTCTGCTAAAGCTTTTGGGCAGTGGAGTTGACTGACAGGATTTTAGTGAGGATCTATTTGTGGCCCAACTCTCTCGCATGTCAGAATGTGTAGCTAGGAAGACAGAATTTTCATTCTCAGAGAATTATCTGAATGCATACAAAATATTTTAGGAATATTCTCCATTCTTCTTCCTAACTCTTTCCAGATCCATCTCTTATTCCCTAATTTCCTTTCAATTTTGTCTTTTTGTATTTTATAACCCACTGAGTCCAATTTGTGTTTCCCATATACTTATGGTTGTGAGGCCATCCCCTGGAGCATGGTTCAGTTACCAGGGGCTACTCTCAAATACTGACTCTCCCTTCCCCAGAATCCATCAAACTGTCCATAGCTCCATAGCAAGGGGCGGGGACTTGTGATTACTTTCTCCCTCCATGCTGGAAAGTTGACTGGCTCTATCCTGTGCAGATCATGTGCAGGCAATCACAGCTGGACATCAAGCTTTTAACCTCCACCCTTCTCTGATGTTCAGATAGGAAAACAGAAGGCAGAGAGGAATTACCTTCTGCCCCAGGATATCTGCTAACTCAGACATAAAGTTTGTTTTCTAAATCTACCATTTTGGGGAGTATGGTCTTTGAGTAATAGATAACAAGAATCCAGATCTAGCCAACTGGCCTGTGCCTTGCTCAAATCTAGCACATGTCTATAAGCTCTGATATCCAGTGGTTAAGTGAAGAGCTTCAACCAAGCAGGTGAGGCCACAGGCTCCTGTCCCCAAAGTGGGAATGAGCACTGGGCCCTATCCAAAGACTGGCTTTGGTTATGGACTCTTCTTTGGTCCTAAAGTTCTCTGAACTTCAATGTGACCTTTGGTAAAATGGAGATACCATTGACACACTGCTGGAAACACCAAGTGTGACATTGTATAAATGGAAAATCCCAGGGTGCTCATTATAGCAGGTCAAGAATTCTCATGGGATGAAAATTTCAATGTAGTATGTACCCGTCTACCCAGAGATCACTGCCCAACTTTTCTGTATGGGAGACCATACCTTAAGTTTCTTCTGGGGGGCCTCTTGAAAGCCCCACATTCTAGACCCTGGCAAGCAGATGGGTACCTATTGCTAGGTGTATGAGTGTCCTTTGAATTCTATGTGTTGAAAGTTAATCCCTAAAGCCCTATGTAGATGGTAGTTGAGAGTTAGTACCTTTCGGCAGTGACTGGATCAGGATGGCAGAGCCAGCCCTGATTAATGTTTCATTGTGGGAGTTGCTTTGCTGTAAGGGTGAGCTGTCCAATGCACTTGCTGTTTTGTAGTATAGTGGTTCTTAACCTTCCAAAGATTATGACCCTTTAATATAGTTCTCGTTGTGGTGATCTCCAACCCTACAACTATTCTGCTGCTATTTTCTAACTGTAGTTTTGCTACTGTTATCAATCATAATATAAATATCTGATAGGCAGAATATCTGAGATGCGACCCCCAGCGGGTTCACGATCTGTAGATTGAGAATTGCTGATATAGTGTCTTCTGCCTTGTTATGATAGTCTGTGCTCTGGACTTCTCAGCATCTAGAGCTACAAACCATATTGACCCCTACCCCCCCCTTTTTTTATTGGTGTATATCAACTGCAAAAAAACCCATGGCTTTCATTGGGACATTTTCATACATGCATGTAACATACTTTGGTTGGATTTTCCCTTTCTTCTCCCCCCTTCTTCTTCCTTAAAATACCAAATTCTATGTTGATTCCCCCAACTGTTTCTCAAATCCCATAGATGAGAGCAAGCATGTCATACTTATTTTTATGAGTTGGGCTTATTTCACTTAGCATGGTGCTCTTCAGTTCTACCTATTTTCCAGAAAAAAGGGGCACAATTTCACTTTTTCTTGGATATCACATTGTGTATTACAGCATATTTTTATTTTCTGTATCCATTTACCTGTTGATGGGCATATCTAGGCTGGTTCAATAACTGGGCCATTGTGACTAGAGCCATGACAAGCAGAAATTGAGAGCATCCCTGTGATATATTGACTTGAGAGCACTTCTGGTCCTCACTGGTCACAGGGTAGTTCTACTTTCAGTTTTTTGAGGAAGTTTAGGGTTGATTTCCACAGTAGCTGAACAGTCTACACCCCTGTTAGCACTGTGGGAGGGCCCTCTTCCCCACATCCTTACAAGGTTCCATTGCATTTTCCAACCTTTCTTCTTGGTAACTTTCCTGGGCTGTGGCATTCAGACACAGTGCTGGGAGAAGTACTGAGGCCCCGGCCCTCAGTTGGGAGCCCAAGCTTTTCCTCAGCTTGTGCTGTTCTGTGGCTTGGCCAGGCCCTTCTTCTTCGGGTTCCAGTCTCATCTGTGATGTGAGAGAATTACACAGTGTGGTAAACACAAATCAATAAGGTAACATTTCAAATAATTTTTCAAGGCACAGGGGTCTCCAGGCTAAGAAGAGCAGTGGCCAGGAGCTTTAAACTATAGCTGCACTTCAGAGGCAAGTGTGGTGACTGACCTCGGAGCAAGTTACTTCTCTTTGTTGAAGCTTCTTTTCTTTATTTTTTTGGGGGGAGGGATTAAATTAAATTAAATTAATTTATTTGGAGAAAGAATTTCTCTGTGTAGCCTTGTCTGTCCTGGAACTTACTCTGTAGACCAGGCTGGCTGTGAACTTATAGAGATCTACCTGCCTCTGTCTCCTGTGCTAGGAATAAAGGCATGTGCCTCCACCACCCAGTGACATTTATCTATGGACTGAGACTCTAGGGAAGATTAGCAAGGTCAGCACAGGACACACTGGAAACAACCTGGAAACATGGTTTAAGAGACACTGGTGACAGACCCACTTCACTCTGACTCAGTTGGAGGCTCTGGAAAGCACCATTGGTATCATCAACTGGCTGCCTAGTGTAGCTAGTACATAAGCAGTGCTGGGGGACATATTGCCCCTGGGGACCTCAAAGTTCCGTTTTCCTTTTTTTTTTGAGATAGGGGCTCCTGTAACCCAGATTGCCACAAATTTTCGAAGTAGTTGAAGATGGCCTTGAACTCTTGATCTTTCTACCTTCACCTTCCAAGTGCTGCATTGCAAACACGTGCTGCTAAGCCTGGCTCAGAAGTTTCCTGTTGTGTTTCAGGAAATGAGATATGATGGTTTCAGGTGCCCTCAATGCTGGGGCGACCATTCTCTTTGCCAACAGTGGGAGCATTTCTGTCCATCTGTAGAAACTCTTTGTCATGTTTTTCCTGCCCCCCAACCCTAGCCTTAAACCCCCACATTTGAAAGCAAATGTATCATCTTTGATAAACTCTGGTTCTGTATGCATTATAATTATCTGGCTATCTTTTGAATACTTTCACGACTAAACCTTACCCAAAGAAGTACATATAATCTCTAGGGGACAGGGCATCCCCATTTAAAATATGATTTAAAATATGAATACCTGAGGTAAAAAACATTGGCTTAGGACTAGCCAATGAGTCAGAGAATGCTATCTGCTCCCTTGGCCTGGCACTTTATTTTCTGGGAAGGTTGCTTGTAGCCTGAGGTGGGTGAAAGCCCTCAGGAGAGTAACCTCTGAATATGCAGTTGAGATGTCTGGTCTAATTGATAATGGATTCCAATTCTGTGTCTTTCTTGGTTGTATGACTTTGCACAAATCATATAACCTCTCATAAATTCAATTTTCCTGCTTATAAAATGGGGCCATGGAATGTGTGTGAATCCTGTTGCAAAGTCAAAAGAACCCAAGGGCAGCATACAGAATACTGGCTATAATTTGTGTGTGTGGGGTCTTGTACCTTGTTGAGTTCTAGACCCCAGCTCAAGCTCTGTGCACTTGCGGGTAGGAGTCTCTCCTTAAAGACAAGTTCACACCTGTTCCACCTTGTCCCATATCACTTTTAGTGGTCTTTCCCATGAATCTTGTCTGCTAAGCCTACAGACCTTAACCCTGACTGTGAATTGTGTTTACTCAGAGAGTTATTGGAAATGTAGATTCCCAGGCCACTTCTCACTACCTTACTTCACTGTTGCCCAACCAGGCCTTAGATTTACCCAGCAGGCCTTGGGTGAACCCAGGGACTTGGTATTTGGAAATATTTCCCAAGTGTTATGGTTTGAATATAAAATATTCTCTATAGGTTTGCTTGGTTTGCTGATGGTAGTACTATTTGGGGAGGTTGTGGAGGTGATGTCTAGCTGGAGGAAGTGAGATGAGGGGTGAACTTTCATCATTATAGTTCAGCCCCTATCTGGCTCCAGACGTTCCATGCTTACTGGTCCATTGAGATGTGAATAAGCCTTTACATGTTCCTGCCACCATGCAGCTGCCTACCCCCATGTTTTCCCTGTCATGATGGACTGAATCCCCTCAGACTGTGATCCAAAATGAGTTATTTCTTGTCAAGTATTTACTCACAGCAACAAGACACCCCCCTTCCATTCCCCCTCAACCCCGGTGCTGGGGATGGATCCAGGGTACCACTGTGTATGCTTAGGGAGCCCTTTACTTCTGAGCTACACCTCCATTTCACCCAACATGTCTTAAAAGTTCAGCCAAAACTTTCTTAAAAGTTCAGTATCCACACTTCAGTGGATATAAAACTCCACAGAAACCCATAAGATCACCTCTGTACACATGTCTTCGAGTCAGCAAAAAGGCCCTTGTCATCCTGTGAGTCTAGACTTTGGCTTTGGAAAATACAGCTAATGTATTTTCTAATGGTGGGGGAAATTTCCATGGAGTCATTTCGATTCTCAAGCATTGCAATAGCTCAAAAAACATATTTCTCAGTAACTCCTATCAAGGGCCAGAGTCTGTTCCCCTGCTTCTCAAATTTTGGCTTATCCTGAGTCCCTTATGGCTCTCTCATCTTTACTTTCCTGAGACCACTATGGGAGAGAGCAGTTGGAATGGAGCATGAGAGGCTTGTAAGGAGGATTAAGGTGTTCAGCAACAGCTAAGCACTACCCACAGAGCTCACAAAAGAGACCATCTTGGTCTTTCTGTTCCAATTAACTAGCTAGTGAACATAAGCCAGTGTGTTCGCTCAGTCAAAACCAGCAGGAGAGCTGACTTGAGAACCAGTGAGAACTGTGAGAAATAAGTGAATCTTTTGCTGATTCAAGCTGGTAAGGGGCAGGTTTGATGCTATTACAGGTGAGAGATGCTGAGAATCTGTCCATTCTGGGCTTGAAGGACAGCTCAGTAGGCTAAGGCTTTCAATTTAATCACAAAGACCTGAGTTTGATTAATGCCCAGAACCCATGTATTAAAAACAAAAACAAAAGCTAGGTGTGGCAGCATGTGCCTATAGTCCTGGTGTCAGGGAGGCTGAGACAGGAAGGTTTCTGGGACCCACTGGCTAGCCAGTCTAATTGAATTGGTAAATTCTAGGTTCAGCGAGAGACCATATGTTTGAACACACACACACACACACACACACACACACACACACACACACACACACAAATAAAAAAAGAAAAAAAAATCCCTATTTTCTCTTCCTTTATATTCAGAGTCTATATAAGCAAGGAAGGTAGCCAGAAGAATGACTTGCAATCTCCCAATCCCTTGGGAAGCAGATCTGTGCCCCAGGTCAGTCTAAGAAGTTGAAAAGTCCCAGGGGCTCACACAAGGCTACTGAGGCCAAGGCAGTGTAATCCCCGTCTGACCCCTTTGCCTTTGGAAGCCTCATTATTCCAAAGGCTTGGAGACCTGAGATTCTAATGATTCCTAGCATCTGTCTGCACTGGGGCAATGTTCATTCTGTGGCCTGGGGCCTTGGGAAAGCTTGGTGCAATCATGAATGAGTTAAATGCTATCTGATCATAAGTCAGAGGGCCTGTTTTCATTTTCAAAACTCTGTGTGTCAGTGGCTCTAATGCAATGTCCAGCAATATCTTGAGCAAGTGACCGGCAGGGGACATAGGATGCTGTTTACTCAAGATAGCTCCATCACGCAAAAGCAGCTTGCCTAACTGGGTTTGTAAGTGGTGGTTACGAGACCACCATTGCAACAGTGATTGTTCTGGGGGATGGTCCCAGGAGGGAGTCGGTCCCTTCAGGCCAAGCTTGGGGCCCTTTTCTACTTTCTGAAGCCCTGGGGACTCTTGGGTCTCTGGTAATGAGCAGAGAAGCAAAGTTGGGAAATCCCATCTGAGGTGCTGTGGTCTGGGTAAGGATAGCTGCCTCAGGGTAGCAGGCTTCCTGCTACCTTGGAAGAAACAGCCTGGGGTGTCAGCAGAGGTCGAAGATGACTAGGGGCCTGTGGGTGTGTCATGGGGGAGGGGCCTGGACACACAGGAAGAAAAGGGTGACTTGGGCTTTCGAAAAATTTGCTATGAGTCTGCATGATTGCGTTTAGTTTTAATCCAGCACTAACAGCATGATGGGTGGTGGTTGTGTGCTGTGCTTACTGTTAGGGATGGCCCCTATGCATATTTCCTGGAAGGTCGTATTATTAGAAAGTCTTTATGTTTTCCGTTTCTCTCTTTTTCTCAGGGTCTGAGTCACTGAGACCTCAGCCACCACTGCTATTGTTGTGTCCACCACAGCTATAACCACTGTCAACACTACCATCACCATCAACCCATCGCCACCATCACTGTCCCAATCATCAAAATAGCCATCTACCACCACCCACACTCACCGGGCTGCCATCAACACTACCACTGTTTTCAGCACCAACCCTGTCACCACCACCACAGCTGCTACCATTTACCACACCACCAATCCTATCATTACTATCATTGCTACCAGTACTACTGCTAACATGTCCTGGTTGCCACCATCATGACATCCCTTCTCCTATTATTACCAAATTCACACTCAATACCTTATTAGTTCCTCAAAAATACGTTCACCTATTTAGTTCATTTTTATTAACACTCCCAAAAGCTAGGCATTATTGTACCCATTTTATATATTGGCAAATTAAAGCTCAGAGAGAAAATGATGGTTTGCTGGAGACCTCTAGGTGAGTGTATTCTATATTTAGGAATACTTCGAAGTCCAGGAGTGGTAGTCATATTTTCAAAAGTAAAAAAAAAAAATGAAAATTAATTTTGGTAATAACTGACCAGACCCAAAATATTATAATTCCAATACACAGTTGCTTACATTCTTTATCCCCTCCATCAAACCCCAAGTCTGGACTGAACCTATACTCATAGTTCACCTGATCTAGAGAGGTCACATTCTCAGCACTCTGTCACAATATGTGGCTAGTGGCCAAGGTGTTGGACGGTACAGATCTAAATGTTTCAATGACCTGTGTTCTTTTTCCTTATTGAAACATCTCTCCTCTTCCATAATATTTACCATATTTTCTCTGTTTCTAAAGGGGAGTTTTGAGCCAAGGCATTTCATAGGTCTTTCCTAGTTCTAAGGTTGTCTGAGGCCAGAATGAAGCTAATACCCTGCCAGGCTTTCCTGAGATACATGACACAGAAACTAGGAGACGTGGAGAGAGAATATCCCCAAACATTCACTATGTAGAAATGTATAGTACCCTTTTCATGGATGTCAGGAGCAGACAGTGATAGATTCATGAGACACACACCCACAGATACATAGACCAGAGAATATATGGATCCCCTTTCTCCAAGACACTGGACACACAGGAGAGAGACGTGGTACCCTGAGATCACTTCTGACTGTGTTTTTTTTTTTGTTTGTTTGTTTGTTTGTTTTTTATGACCCCAATATTACTGGGATCATACTTCCTCTTACAGACCAGATAAATTTGCCCTAGACAGAACATATCTGATAGGAATACTGGATTCAAAGTCCAAGTAAGGATGGGGCTGGTAGTTTAGCCAGAATAAGGAATGTATTAAAAAGCCTTGAGGAAATCCAGTGCTTTATGAACTAAATATAATTAAAACTACAATGGTAAGCCAAACACGCACAGAAGCCGTAGTATCCACCCTCACCCATATCCTACATTTCTTTTCTTCCACATGTGTGCACTTTATGCGTGGATGCTGGGTTACTGTGGAAAAAGTACTATTCCCCTGGGCCAGTTAAGCAAAGTTCAACTGTCCCTGCTCAAGACATTCCCCAGGGCCCTACCCAGCCACCTCCATGGCTGCCTCTCAAGGCCCTTGGAATTTTGCTTCCATTTTTCTGACTTTCAAACTGTACTTTCTTTCCTCATGGTCAGCCCTGAGCTCCCCATTCCCTTGGTCTTCTGCTTGGCAGACTCTCCATTTCTTTTGCTTAGGGCCAAGCAAAGCCTCTCTAAGATATTTTCCTCCTTCAGTCCCTAGCTACAGTCCTGTTCCCATCATCTCTGGGTTCAGCTTGCCCTCAATTCCCACACCCTTGACACCATAGGAGATTCTGAAGAAGGTTTTCTGGGATTCACAGATAGGCTACACCTTCTATGAGCTTCCTGCTGAAGATATGCCCTCCTCAGCCCTGCCAGGTCCTCCCATCCCTCAGCAAGTCCTGAAAAGCAGGTGCTATTTAATCCTGAGGGGAAGGGCGTGGCTTTAGTAAGAAGTGTGCTGGGACCAAGGACCTGAATTCTTCTAGTTCCTCTGCTCCTGTGTGAGTGAGCAAACCTGGTTCAACCACTTCAAAGCCATTGGTCATTCTGATTATGTCACCCCTGGTTGGAGGATGTTCCCTGAATATTCCTCTGGGCCTCTGGAGGCATTGCTCAATACCATAACAAATAAGCAATATGGCCCAGGATTTTGAAATGAAATTCTTCTTTTTTTGGTTAGATAGGGTCTGGTCTGGAACTCACTATGTTGACTAGGCTGGTCTCAGGCTCACAGACATGCACCTGCCTCCGTTTCCTCAGTGCTGTGATTAAAGGCGTACACCACCATGTGTAGATTAAAATGAGGTTATTGAAGAGAAGGCTTAGGATTTTGTTTCCCAATTCTCCTCCCTTTTAACATTTCTTCCTTCCCTCCACTCCTCCCCTTCCTTCTGTTCCTCTTGTTCCCCTCACCATTCTTGACAATACAGAATGGTTCTACTCTGAGAGGGTGTATGATTCAGATGGGTCAGCTGGTCCCGACCCAGGACAGGTAAGAGCACAGATGCTCTCTGGTGTTTGGACGGCATCTTTTCTCTTCCCAGATCATCATAGCATGGTGGAAGCAATCTACACAGTGGGTGCTGGGGTGAAGGTGGGCTGTTTGAGTGTGAATGGGGACAGGAGAGCAGGACGGTGGTGTTGTTGGTCAGAAGTGCCAGGCCATAGTGTTAGGGAGACTTGGCAGTGCTGTGTTCTGGGTGGGGCAAGGCATTAGGAATAGAATGATGTGTCAAGAAGGTGCCCACTAGAAAGGGGAAGCAAACCTAATCCATGGCAGCTTCAGTAACTAAGAATTTACTTTCCCAACAAGAAAGAGGTCTGGAGGGCTAGAAGGTGGCTAGGGAGCCCTAGAACAGAATTCTACTCAACCATGCTGTGAGGTTCATTAGCTCTGCCACTCTAACATGCTGAAATTCAGCCTTCCTGTGGAGTTAGGAGCCAGAGGAGGAGGAGGAGGAGGAGGAGGAGGAGGAGGAGGAGGAGGAGGAGGAGGAGGAGGAGGAGGAGGAGGAGTGGGGGGGGCAGCCACCCTGCTACACAGCAAGCAATGGGTAAAAAACAAAGAAAGGTGTAATAGAAAAGGATAAATCCCAGAGGCAAAAGGTAAATGGGCTAATTTAAGAAAAGCTGGAGGGATACAACAAGCTAAGGCCGGGCATTTACAGTTAAGAATATGCCCTGTGAGTGATTTATTTGGAAGCTGTGACCTATAAAAGAACACAAACAAACAACACTTCCTCTTTTTCTCTTTCCTTCCCTCCTTCCTTCCTTCTCTCCTTCCTTCTTTTGCTCCATCCATCCATCCATCCATCCATCCATCCATCCATCTATCTATCTATCTATCTATCTATCTATCTATCTATCTATCTAACTATCTATATCTATCTATCTACCCACCTACCTATCTACCTCTTATCTGTTTTCCATCCTATCCACCTGCATCTATCTATTATTAATGAGACAGGTAAGTAACATAGTCTGGCCTTAAAGTTGCTTTGTGTAGCTCAGGAAGGAAGACCTTGGAATTACAGACCTCTACCATCAGGCCAAGTCTTAACCACTTTGCTAAGACTAGGAAGCCAAGGATCAGAGAGAGGAAGGTCTCAGATAAGTGTGGGACCCAGGAGGCAGGAAAGGGTCCAGGGATGACTGGGGTGGAGTACAGGCCAGGGCTTAGCTGGAGCATGTGCAGCAGCTTCCCAGGAACTCAGTGAGACCTTGCTTCTGCTCTGCTGAAGGACACCTGGTGACTCTCTCCTCCTTAACTCACCTCTCCCTGAAGCCCTGGGGGCCTTACTCAGATTGGGTCTCCAAACCTTCTCCAGGGCTGGTCTCTTTGGTACTGGTGTTCCTGGGTCTTTGCACATGTCATTTCAGCTTTTGGGCAGCGTCTGTCTGTCTTCCTCTCTGTGGATTCCCGATGTCACAAATGTGCCATGAATTTTATTTTTTCATCCTAAGTCTTCTGTGACTGTGACCAGCATCTTGCACACTTGCTTTGCATCAGCACTAGGGACAAACCTGAGTTCTGCCAGTGGTTCTAGTCTCACAAACAAGACTTCACGGATGCTCAGGGCAACGTTCCCAGAGTGCCAATTTCTACCTTGTTAGAAAATGGTTTGGGCCAGGATTAGGTAGCTCATACTTGAAACCCCAGAACTGGAGTTCAAGGTCATCCTCACTTGTACAACCAGGCCCATGTCAGACTAGACTATGTGAGGTCTTGTCTTAAGTAAATAAAAATAAATTAAAGCAAAAGGAGGAAGAAGAAGAGGAGGAGAAATAAATGAAAGAATGGTTTGAAATAGGAAAATCCAGTTTATGGGATGGTCATTAGGCCAGTCACAAAGGCCTCATAAGTTCATTGTTATTATTATTATTATTCTACCATAGTCGAATGCTCTCTCCTTTCCTTTTTTGATATGGAGAGGGCTAGAGTGGAAAGAATCCAAATATCACCCGAATTTCCTTTTTTGGAGACAGCTCCCTGTCTGCCTATATCCCCTCTGGCTTCTCAGTGGTCCAAGTTCTGTCCACACATGTGACCATGTCTAGTCTTCACTGTGGCAGGTAGCTGTGGAATTCCCGAAAGGAAGAAAGACCAAGCTGTCTGTCAGGCACAGGTGGTAAGCCACTGGATGTTAGGGATAGAGGTCTTTTCACCCAGCTCCTGGCTCATCTGGTTTCGGGGCCTCCATCTGCAGAGGACTCCCTCCATTCCCCCTCCTCCTCCATCCAGTCCTTATGCCTCTTGCAAAGTAGTTATAATTACCTGCCCTTTACAGAATAGATAGTGGCTCAGTGATGTATTACAGAACTAGAAAGTGACAGAGCTTGGATTGGAACCCAGAACCTTGGAGGTCAGAGCCCAAATTCTTTCCATCACTGGGCATTCCTCAGCCTAAGCGCTGTTGCCATTTGGGGAGGGGTGCAGGTTTGCCAATATTACAGCTCTGAGGGGAAAGGTTCCCCAATACAGTGTTGCAGCTTTGAGGGGAAGGTATCCTGTATTAGGGAATCATGGGAGTATCACAACGTCACACTGCACAACAAACCTCACACAAAAGATTTATTTGGAAAAGCTAGAGAAGGGAGGGCGGCTGCCTCTGCTAGGAGAGAAGCAATGAAGAACTGATCGGAAGGTAGGTTTTATATAGGCCTTCTGGGGTGGAGGTGATGGGGAGCTTTCCAGCGTGGCCTCAGATTGGTGGAATTTTGTGCCCCAGTCTTGGAGCAAGCTCAGGGATTGGTGAGATTATGTGGTCTGATCTTGGACTTGGTCGTGTGTCTCCCCTCCCCCCACCCCCGCTTTATAAGGTGTAGCTTGGCCACCTGCATATTTACCACTTCTTGCACGTTTAATGGCATCTGTGTCTTTGTCCATGAGAGGCCAGGGGACTCCTATCTCTTGTTTATGTCCATGGTTATCAAACACGTCTTTGGACATTGGCAAATATCTTCCAGGGGACAAAATGATCCTGGACTAGCATAGCTGCGCAGCTAAGAACCTCAGGCTGGTTGTCTGCCTTTTCTGGGTCTTTTCTAGGTTCTGCTTTGCATAGGCAGTGCTGTAACCCATGGACTCCCCAGTCTCTGCACTGTCATTGGGTAGCAATCCATGGACTCTCCAGTCTCTACATAGGCAATGGGTGACAGTCCACAGGCTTTCCAGTCTCTGCACTGTCACTGGGTAGCAATCCATGAACTCTCCAGTATTTTCATAGGCAGTGGGTGGCAATCCACGGACTCTCCAGTCTCCCACAGTCAATGTGTGGCAATCCACAGACCCTCCAGTCTCTGCATAGGCAGTGGGTGGCAATCCATGGACTCTCCAGTCTCCTTCCTATGGTTGCAGTAGCTCCAGGCAGGCCACGGTCATCTGAGGGGAACTAAGAGGGGCTGGGTCCCAGCTCTGTTGCATCAACCTGCTGCCACTCCTGACTAAAACATCCTGTGGCCCTGACTCCGCACATTTGAGATGTGTTTATCCCTTCAACATGCTGAGAAGAGTTTGGGGAACTCACACATAGGAAAGTCCTTTGCAGCTGGGACAACCAGCTGTGCTACTTAATTAGAATAGTGCCACCCTCCTTCAGTGCCATGTGGACTGGATTTTTGTCTTTACATATCATTCCAGATATTTTAGGGGTGACAGAGTTCTCAACCTGTACAACCATTTACAGCATTCCTGTCTTAGAATGTTTTATTGAAGGCCCTCCTGTACTTTCTCACTACATGGAAGTGCCTACCTACAAAATGGAAACCCACTGACAAGCTCAAGTCTTACTTTAGACCAAAGACTCGACTTTTCCCCTCTCATTCGTATTTGCTATAGATTGGCCCTTTTATTCACTGAGCAAACATATTAAATATCTACTTTGTTCACGTGAAGTTTTTGGAACTTGAGCTTGAATGTTTAGAAATGAAGTAATAAGGTATAGTGGATGGATTCTCAAAACCTGGTTTGAAAGCTCTGTTAGAGCCCAGGACTTAATTTATTCCAATTGCATACTACCATACAATGAATACAGAAGCACACAGCAATATTCAGCAGGTTCCTTTGAAGGTCAAATAGTGGAAAATTTGCAAAAGATAAAATAGTACTGGTCTCATTGCATTTTAAAAATAGTTGTTATTTTTCCATGAGCAGACATTTTTTTGTTCATTTGTGTTGTGTAACAGTTTCCTCCTAGATTGAAACATTCCATTTTTTCAGAGAAGTTTCTTAAGAAGGAAGGTAAATAACTCAAAATAGCTTCAGGAAGTTCCTGAAACTGACCAGATTCACTAGGCCCCACCCTCCTAGAGAAAACAGCCAAGCTGCTGAGAGTTACTCTCAAATAAGCTAAGTTACAAGAAAGGCTTTGAGACAGACCAACTTTCTGCCTGGGAGAAGCAGAAACCAGCCAAGTTGTCTGGAAGAGGTTTAGACTAGCTGAGTCACCTTGAAGAGGCACACTCCATCTTGTTGAGCTGCCTGCAGGCTGTGCAGTGTGGTCCAGGTTCCCAGCTTTTGTGGACAGTTTCCCATGCTGGGGTGGGCTTTGGTGATGCAGATGCCTGAGTCATTTCTGCTCCTGTAAGTGATCCCTCACCCACATTCCTTTAATAACCCTAATAAAATTCATTACTTCACCAAGTTGGACTTTGGTGGTATCTGTACTTTGGTCATTTTGGGCTCCCTATCTGGGGTGAGTAGACAGGCAAGTCCCTCCAGGAAAAGTCTTGTCATACAACAAAGGTCAATGAGTTTGCTAAACTTATGAGGAAATTAATAAGGTTAACATCTCTTAGCTGGACACAGCTACATGAGCCTAAGGAGGCAGAGGCAGGAGGATTGCTGACATAATTCAAGGCCAGACAGGACTACACAGAGAGCTCCAGGACAGTCAGGACTCTGACTCTAAACCAAACCAAAACAGGGCGGGGTCATAGCCCAGTTGGTAAGTATTTGTTTTACAAAAATGAGGACCTGAGTATGGTGGTATGTGCTTAGAACCCTAGTGTTGAGGAGGCAGAGAAGAGCTCCCTGGCCAGTCAGGCTGATGAGGGGCCTTTTCTCAAAAGCATGATGGAAACTTAGAGAAGTTGTTTTCTGACCTGTGTATAAACTTGTATATGCACTTGCATGCACATGCACGCTGCAACACACACACACACACACACACACACACACACACACACACACACACACACACACTATGGGATTGCTTTTTTTTTTTATTTCAGAAAGAGTTAATACTAATAGAGACAACCCAGTGGAGAGAGCTCTTCAGAGACTTGCACAATACTTGAAATAAACAAACTCAAGGCTGGAAACATGCCTACGTGGTGGGCCAACCCCCGGGAAGACTACTAGCTAGCTTGGGCTCTAGTATATTAGGCTAATGGTGATCTTGGGTAAGTTTCCAACTCTTCAGTGCCTCAGTTTTTGCACCTGTACAGTGGGAGCATTGTGCCCCCCTGAAAGAAGACTGTGGTATGTCACCTCCCTGATGGGAACTTTGCTCTCCTGGGAGGTTATAGACTTTAGGAAGCTGAGGTGTTTCAAGGGGTCCCACAAAGTGATCCCAGATGTAGGGAATGGGGCTCAGAGTGTGTCATCAGCCTCCCCCACAAGGTAAATATGTAAGGATTGGGAAAGTTGGTCAAAGGAAAGGAATTCAGTTTGTGAAATCGCTTCAAAGGGGGAACTGGAGGCAGGGCTTTCCTTTTGTGTTGATTGTAAGCACTTTCGAGTTTTGTGAAGCTCCCTTTACAGACAAGCTCTCTTCTCTTTATAACAGACATAGGCAGCCGAAATGTCCTTTTTGAGGACCTCTTGGGAGGTGATGGTCACTGTTGGGGGGGGGCACCCCTCTTAGAAGTGGCTCTGCAGAAGTCCCCACAGGGGACACAATCTCTGCTTTACCAGTGACTGAGGCAAAAGCCCTTTTATTCATTAACTTATTTTCCAATATTCTATACTCCAGTATCTTGGGTTGGTGTGAGTAAGGGGCTGCTATCAAAGAACTTCCAGTCTGTGGTGAAGGTGGAAACTTTGTCGCCATGTTGTCTGTGGTC
Source organism: Phyllotis vaccarum (assembly GCA_033318265.1). Lineage (NCBI taxonomy): Eukaryota > Metazoa > Chordata > Mammalia > Rodentia > Cricetidae > Phyllotis > Phyllotis vaccarum. The sequence goes on from JARWLC010000001.1 coordinate 25,199,618, forward strand.
CCCAGGTGCCATTTTTCAGCAATCTTTCCTGGTGCTTGAACTTTTATTTGAGAGATGCCCTGTCTGGCTTTGACCAAAAACTATTGAATCTGTTGAATAGATTTCTTCTGAAGTGGGGTAATTTAATGGCTAGCTATCATCCAGGGATACATCCCACTGAACAGTCTTGGGGACTATGGGACACAGGATGGTGTTCCTAGCTTCTGTCGCTTTGTTCTTCTATCTCCTCCAGGCTTCTGGGACCATGCCAAAGATTCAGACAGTGCTGGGCCTGTGGTTGGGTGACATGTTCCAGTTCAGCACGAGCAGACTAGGACCATTCTTCCATCCCTCAGCTCCACAGCTGGCTTTTCTTTATTTGTTCCAATTTGGGAACCAAGTCTTATGTGACAGCAGATTACTGAACTTGCCTTAGCTAGATACTGAGAGATGCCAAGTTGGACATTTACATTATCTTTAGGAGTGGATGGCTTCCAACACAGGATTCTCCTCCCTCAGTCTCCTAGTGCCATACTTTCACAAATGTACAGTGCATTGGGCTACTATTTGATGTGGGAATGCCTTTCTGTATGCTGTGAATCTCAATCTTTAAATAAAGGAGCTGTTTTGGGCCATGACAGGCACCATAGAAGAAGTAGGAGGAGGAATCAGAATAGGTAGGAAAGGAAGGGCGGAGTCAGAGGCAGATCGATCTAAAGCCGCCAAAGGAGCAACTTGTAAGGAACACAGGTGAGCCACGGGTCACGTGGCAGACAGATTAATAGAAATGGGTTGATTTAAGATGTAAGAGCTACCTAGCAATGTGCCTGAGCCATAGACCAAACAGCATGAAGTTAATATAAGCGTCTAAGTCATTTCTGGGGGCCTGAGCGGTGGGCGGCTAAGGGGTCTGGCGCGGCAGGTCTGTGGGTCCAGGTCCCTGGCCGCCCGGGACTGAAAGAAACCACACTACTACAACTATTGTTTTTTAACTATTATTATTTTTTGAAATAAATAAATAAACAAATAAATAAATAAACAAACAAATAAATAAGTAAGTAAATGGAGATGCAAGAGTCAAATGACCAAGGCTAGGAACACCATCCTGCGTTCCATAATCCCCAAGCCAAGCCCTCCTTTCAGTGGGATGTATCACTGGCTGGATGCCAGGTAAAGTGCTCAGTTCCTCACTTTCTCTGACAAAGTTTGGTAGTTTAGGGCTATAGTTGGTAGGATGACCATCCCCTGTCCCATACTTGTCAAATTCTTTATCCTAGTTTATTATCGTGGTATAAAACACCATGACAAAAAAAATCAACTTACAAGACCAGAGAGTTTATTTCTGCTTATAATTCTAGACTTATAGCTCATCTTTGTGGGAGAAGTCAAGGCGGGAACTTTGAACAGCTAGTCACATCGCATCTATGAGAGAGAGAGAGAGAGAGAGAGAGAGAGAGAGAGAGAGAGAGAGAGAGAGAGAGAGAGAGAGAGAGAGAGGAGAGGAGAGAGAGGGGAGAGAGGAGAGAGGAGGAGAGAGAGGAGAGAGAGGAGAGAGAATGTATGTGGCCATGCTTGCTTGCTTGTGCTCAGCTCAGTTTCTCTACTCTCATACAGTTCAGTTCAGGGACATGTGCCTAAGGAATGGTGCCCCCCTCAGTGGTCTGAATCTTCCCATAGCAATTAACTTAATTAAGATAGTCTCCCACACACTTTCTGACTGGCCAACCTAATGTGTACAATGCCTCACTGAGATTCTTCATAGGCGATTTTAGATTTTATAACAACCATCCTATCCCTGGACTTTGGGAACACACTACCTCAGGTGGCAAAAAGACATGTGGTTAAGGATGTTGAGATGGTTGTTGACTTCAGATCATTAGAGTGGATCCATACAATCACGGTGGCTTTAGAAAAAAGAGGAGAGACAGAGTCAGAGCAGGGTCATGATGGAGTTAGACTTATATGACAGTTTGAGTAGAGGATGGAGGAATGGCCATAAGTCACAACATACTGACTCTGAAAGCAGAGAGAGCTGCCAGGAAAAGATGACACGCTGTCTATACTGTGATTTTAGTTCAGTGAAATCCAGTTTTGGATTGTGTTTTCCAAAATGGAAATGTAATAAAGTTGTCTTGTTTTAAGCTTGCTGAATCTGTGAAAGCTCGTCACAGAAGCAATAGAAAATGAATCCAGCTGGCTGGGACTGGGGCTGTGATGAGCCCAGAAAGGAGCAGCTACCTGGAAGTCTGTGAGATCTGGTGGGTGTGCATGGCTACAGGATCCTCCCACTAGACTCTCACAGTCTCATAGTAGACCTGAGATCTCTGTCGCAACACCTGTGTTGGTTGGGCAGGTATCAGCACACAGATGAAGCTCAGGCCCTGTACAGAGGAGGTCTGGTGCCTCTGGTCCACAGGGCCCAGTGAAAGATGCATTTGCATTGATCTCCAAGGGAAGTACAAGATTCCTAGCAGGAGAGTTTCAGAAGGTTAGAAGTCAGAATGAGTCAGAACCTGGGAAGGGGTTGGGTTTAGAGCAAAGATTGGACCAGGATGTCGGTTTGGTCATGAGCTACAGAGAACCCTGGTTCTCTGCAGGAAGACATTCTGAGACCTAGTACTTCTAGTTTGATCCCTCTGGGTACTCAGTAATAAGCCTTTCTCTCTGATCTGCCATTTAACACTACATGTTGTGCCTACCAGGGCCATGTCTCTTGAGGAAGACAGGGATGCTGCTGCTGAATAGAGTCATCTTGGGCATGGTGGTACAGCAGAGGACAAGAGACTGCCTTTCACAGCAAAGAAAAACCCCTCTGAAGGTCTCTTTCATGTGCATGTTTTTAGGGCCAGTATTTTGTTTCCTGCTCACTGCCTAGAAGAGTGGACCAGGAAAACATGTGTTTGAAGGACCACAGATTGCCAGATGGAATTAGGGGCCTCTTCAGGGGACTGAGACATGTACTTAGCATCAGCAATCAAAAGCATGTGTCATAGCAGATGTGGAATGGGTGCGGCATGAGGGAGGGTATCATGCACCAAGTCAGTGTAAATTAATTTTGAGGGGCTTGGGGAACCAAGGAAGATTTGGGGGAAGAGTGTAACCCAATCAGTGTGGATTGTTAGAAAAGCCTCCCCAGTGTCACTGTGGAATGGAGAGGCAGAGAAACCATTTAGGGGCAAATGCAGTCCTCCAAGTGAGAGGGTAGGTGGGCCAGAAAACAGTGCTGGGGTGAGTGAGGTCTGGGAGGAGAAAGAGGGAGAAATAAGTGCTGATTCCTTCTTTCCCCATATCTGACTCACTCTGTGTATGCTCTGTTAGCTTACCCCTCTCCGTTTCCACAGCCAGCTTCCTTCTTTGTGCTTCTGGTTTCCCATTTAGCTCACTGCACTGGCTGTACACCACCCTGCCAGCTCCCACAACGCTCTTCAGTGGTCCAGGAGGTCTCATCCTGATATTAGTGCTGTCATTTTTTTTTTTTTAAATCAGACTATCCATGCTTTGTACATGGTCATGTGTTCAGTACCCTTCCTGGTCTCCTTCACTAAAATGTCAACTGCAATCGGACCCTCATACTGTGTGAGCCAAGTCATCCTCGCCAGCAGCCTGCATCCAGCCCTTCTTCTCAGAGCTGCCCAACGCTCTTGAAAGAGGACGTTTGGTAAAACTCCCACCTGCTGCCCACTGTAAGCATCTCCAGAGATGCCCATCATGCCCTCTCAGTTGGTTTCTCTAGTCCCTCTGATTGTCTATCAGCTTTCTTTCATATCAAACCCAGTATTCATTTTGGATGTTTCTCTTGGCTTGTAGGCACTTAACATCTTTAATCTGGGGCGGAGTTCATCAGAGTGATAGGGACCAGTCTTACCTAAGATGTCTCTCAAAATCCAGCAGTAGAAACACTGGCTTCCACTCCAGTCTCGACTGGGTTCATATATTTGTTGTGTTGACTCTCGGCAGGGTGTCTCTAGGGAAAATTGACTTCACCTCTAGACCCCATTTTAAAGCCATAAATAGAATGAGTGCACACTCAGCTACATAGGCAGTTTATAAAGTGTGAGTATTTGGCAGGGTGGCAGTTGGCTTCATAACGATGCTGACAAGTTCATGTCCCACAGGTAAATAGCAGAAGCTGTGCCTGGCACTTAACTCTCATGTGAGGGGGTGTCTTCTGAGCCTCCCCTGTGCCAGACTTTCAGATCTCTCTGTGTGTCGATGCCTCGGCCATGGGTCTGGGAAGAGACTGTAATGACCAAAGACTCTTTCTCTTGGCCAGATAAAGTCTAATATGACCCTCCTGACCTTGTTACCTGGACCTAGTCCTTTCTTCCCCCACCAGGTAGCTAGAGACACAAGGTAGGAGGGGCTTGGGTTTTTCACAATGACAGGTTCCTGAAAGTCGCCCCAAGCTCTGGACTGGGGATAACTGGGTGCAGGCTGGGGGTGGGGTAAACACAGAAAGAGGAAGGAACTCTTAGAAAGCATAGGCGTGAAGGTAAGGCTGAAGATCCAAGAGCTGGGCCGGAAGGTGGGGCTTAGTGGTCTTGCAGGAATCTTCAGTGCTCCAGCTATCCTGAAGACCAAGGCTGGCTTGTCCTTCCGTGGGTGGGTATGGTCCATCTTCTTCTGGACCTCTTTCTTGTCCCTGCTCTGTCCTTGTCTGGAGGAGCTATTTTCTCACTCAGTGCCCTCTTGGCTGCCAGACCCTGTTGCTGGCTGCTTTTGAGTTAGCTTAAAAGAAAAATGAGGAAGGAAGCAGAGGGCTTCTCTAACAGAGATGATTTCCCCAGAGGCCATGCCATGCACTGTGGCTCAGAATGCACCACATGCGATGGAGCCTGGGACCTCCCCGTAGCCATGGAATGACACAGTTTCCTGGCTGTGCAGCATCCTTCCCACTGAACTGTATTCTTCTCTCCCTTTCCTGGATGGAATAATTGAAAATTTTAATTGAAAAATATTGAAAAAAAGTGGCTTGTCAGAGGCACAACTTCATCAAGCAGATGTCAGTTAAAATTATGACTCCTTCCCAGGTGCTCCTGAAAGTCAACCATTGCCTGTCACTTTTCTTCTTGAAAGACCCAAGTTCTGCCCATGCCCTGATTTAGCATCTACCTGTGAACTCTGGATATCTTTCATTACTTCCACTGAGTCTCAGTTTGGGAATCTGCTCGGTGGTGACAGAATTGTAACACCTGCTTTTCATGGCTATCAGAAACTCCCGGCATAGATGACCACATGGCTTGCTTGGGCATATTAAGTTGGTGCTGTCTTTACGTAATTAGGAAGACCTCCTTTGTCTCTCAGGAGTCTTGGTTCAGACAGTGCATCCCACAGTTGCAGTGCCTTGCCTTCATCGCTAAAGTCCCTTTCCCTTGGCCCAGTGGCACTCTGTACAGGAACAGCAACAATAAGTTTGCTCTGGAGTTTTGTCTCAGCTCTACCACTAAGCACAGCATGGCCTTGGGCAAGGCACTTCCTTCAACTTTTGTTTCCTCAGCTATACCATGTGATTAATGCCTTCCATTCACTACAGACTGTAGCTACATGTTGTGTTTGCCCGCTTCTCCAGGTCCGACATTAAGAGGCCTTTAGCTGGTGGACATGTGACTGAAGTCGTATCTGCTGTGACTGAAGGGGCTGCTGTTGCCTCCACTTTACACTCACTGGCTCTTGTGATTTCAAACCCCTGAATTAAGAACCAGGATGTATCTGTGATCAGTGCTTCAGGCCCCAGCCACTGAACCCTGGCCCCTAGCTTACTCCACCCCAGTTGAAGAGGAAATCCTCAGCAAAAGCTCTGGCCTGATCTCAGTTTCTCCAAACTATTTCCTGGACTCACTTTTGTCTTTGCCCCTAAGTTGATTGATTAGGCAAGATAGTTTCAGAGTCAGATGCCAACTCTAGCAGTTTTCTGGCCTTGGGCACCAGACTGTGTTCATGAGACTCTAGAACCTTGGTTTGGATCTTGGCTCGGCCTCTCAGAAACTCTGTGACCTGAGGCAATCCACTTAACCTCTCTGAGCCAACATTTTCTCAAAAAGAACAATAGAAAAATCTTGGGTTATTGGGAGATATTCTGGAGGTATGTATTTGAGACATGTGCACAGGCTTGGGGGACTAAGTAGCTATTCAGTAAGTATCTGTTTTCCCCTTTACCCCATCTTTTAGTGTCTTTTGCCCTGGACAGGGAAGCCAGAGACAGGCCCTCCAGGATGACTGTGGAAGCCCAGTCATTAACACTACCACAGTTTCTGAACCCAAGGACTGATAAAACAGTTGGATACAATGACAAGGAGAAGATTCAGCAAGCTGCCTTGTGGCAATGTTCCAAGCAGATTTGAGGTGAGCTTGTCAATCATGCTATCACTGTAGTTCCTTCTCTTGTTGCTATGACAAAAACCTATGCAAAGTCAACTGAGAGAAGAATCAGATCTAAGACATGTTGTACCATGATGGGGAAGTCGCTGTAGCAGGAGATGGGTCTCTAGTCAGGAAATAAAAAGAGGCGAGTGCTGGCACCCAGCTCGCTTTCTCCTTTTTATTCAGCCTGGGACCCTAACCCATTGAATGGTGTCATAGGGTGGATCTTTTCAGTTTACTTAGCTCACTCTAGAAACTTCCATATAGTCCTGCCCGAAGTCTGTCTGCCAAGTGATTTTAGACCTTGTCAAGTTGGCAATCAGCGTTCACCATCATGGTTGTCCTCTTCCTTTAGGGAAGAAGCAGGATGGTTCTAGGAGTGTGTTTACGGACACCAGTATTTGCCTTCACCAACTTATTTACCAGACTCTGAAAATGGGCCTCACTGTTGCCTCTGCATGAAGAAGTGTCCCAAGGTCATCTGGCAGGGGAGATACTTCAACTCAAGTGTGTCTGTCACACAAAGCAGAGTGTCTCCTGTCACCTTCCCCTCTGTGGTCACCGAATGTAATGGGAAACCTTGATTGCTAACTCCATTGCATTAAGAAAGGAATTGGGGGTTAGTCAAGGATATTTCTGTGATTAGTTTCCAGAGGCAAATAGATTGTGAAGGCTCTGACAAATCAATAGATTAACCCCTTGGTGAATGGTGCTTGATGGCGTCACTAGAGAAGGTGCAAGGTAGTATGTCCCTGGGGAGTGTTATTATGGGCTGCACCTTGCCCTGGATCCTTCCTGCATCCTCTTGGCTTCCTTTCACCATGATGTGATTTACTCTGTCCCCCTCACCACTATAGATGATTAATATTGCAATGGTTAATATATATTAACCATCGTCAGGATCTATAGTCAGTCACCTAGGAGACAAACCACTGGGCGAGCCTGTGAGGGATTTTTCTAGATGAGGTTCATTGAGGTGGGAAGACTCCAAGTGCGCAGAGTTCCCTGCTTCCTGATGGCAGATGCCATGTGATCTCCTGCTTCATTCTCTTGCCACTATGACATTGCCACTACAATAGACTGACCCTCAAACTCTGAGCTAAAAAGAGTCCTTCCTTAAGCTGTTTTATCAGGTATTTGGTCATGGCAGTGAGGCAACCAGCATGCCCTGGAACCAGAATCAAAACAGATTTTTCCTGCGTTGCCTTGTTCCTTCAGTTTGTCCACAGTCATGAAGACTATATCAACTCTCCCAGGCCTCTTTGCCATGGCCCTCATGTACACACTCTGCCACAAAGGTGCTTATCTTTTGAGGCTGCCTCAGTTTCCTCTCTTCCCATGAGACTTGACTCCCACCTACTTCTCAGGGAGGCTTTGAAGACAGAGAAGAATGTGTTTTCCCAAAGCTTCCCAGAGGGTCCTCGGGGCCTCGCCCAGTGCAGCATGTTATTAGCTAAGACACAATGACAGCCGCCTAATGACTGCTCTCTACCATCCTGTCGCCAAGGCCAGTTGCCGGCATCATTAGCCCAATTTTAGTGATGGGCCAGTTGAGGCTCAAGAGCATTATTTGTGATCTGCCTACAGTGATGGGGTGAGTCAGTGGCAGCCCCATGCAACCTTTGTCCCCCTTGTTTTCCTACGTTCATGACAAGTCCAGGGTGAGAAAGAGGCATAAGGGCCTTGGGGACTTCTGGTCCTTCCTTGCAGCCAGGTGCTGGTGCTAATCCCTGGCAGTGTCTGGTCTGATCCACTCTTCTTCCTCTCTAGGCCCCAGCATGGCCAGGGCATTGTTTCCCCACTTTGTCCAGCTATTCACTTGTGGCTATGATCATGGTTAAGATGATGGCAGAGGTGGGGTGCAAATGTACATGGGCACCCTGATTTCTTGATCTTGAGGAGAGGCTCATGAGGGGTGAGGTGTAAAGGCATCATATTTTCTCAGTATATCTATGTTTCACTGGATCCCTACTCTACATTTGAAGAACCTGAGCCCTAGATGGAGTCAACAGCTTTCATCAGAGTTTTGGAGATGGTAAGGTGCCAATGTGGCATTCCTACCTAGGTTCATCTGCAAATTCAAGGATGCTGTCCTCCTGAAAGTCTCTTTGGGATTTCTCTGAGAGAACCAAGGGTCTACAATAGGTTAACTTCATAATCATGTGATTTCCCTGACTCCATTGTGTCTTGTGTCTATGTGGAAATTCACGCTCATTTTTCTTTTTGCATTTGTGCTGGATCCTGAAGGTGGTGTGGTTTGTCCTGGTCCCCCCAATAAAACAAGAGGCCTCTACAACATGGAAAGCCTTAGGCAAGTTTGTTGCTTCTTAGTGTCCCTATGTGCAAAACCAGGAGCTTGGGGGAGCAGACACAGGCATTGTAAGTTTTCCCACTGAAAGACGATGGGCCACCAGGGCTCTGTGAGCAGAGAAACACAGTAAAAGACTGAACATGGGCTGGCCTTGGATGACCTGCTGCCTTGTAGAGCTTTATGGTGTCTGAGAGATGCTAGCCATCCATAGAAAAAGGGACTCAGGAGCCCTGTGGCTGGTGGAGTCCCCTCCACTCCAGCTCTTAGTCACAGGAAGTTGCTGAGAAATTACTGACATATAATCATGTCTCTTTGATGGTCACAACTGTGTGTGGGTGGCCAGCTTTTCCTTTTAAACAGATATACTTGGATGACTTTCAAGATTGTCACCAGGGCAGGTGAGGACTCACTCCAGTCATGCTGCTGGGGGTTATAATTTTGGTGCCTAAGGGCACATTTGTGGTAGGCTCTGGAATATGAGACACTGGTAGTGGGTAAATGGGTCCATGCAAACTCAGATTGCCAGCCTTCTACCTCAGGCTGGGAATAGGGGCCACTCAACTCTGTGCCAATAAGGTAAAACCAAAGGTCCTGGAAGATGTGCTGGACACCCTGCTCATAAGCAGATGCAGCAGCCTACACCGCTACTGATTTTCTGTGTCCTCACTTCTCATACCTGCTTTACCAGGTCAACTTCATAAACTTCCTGAACCCTAAACTCTGTCTCTCGTGTTCTGCTTTCTGGGGAGGAGAAGCCAAAATGGAGGTGGGTTTATGGACTGAACTCCATAAGCCAGGACTGAAATTTTAGTGAGTCTTTAAACATGTAAAAACTTCCATCTTCTGGCATATGAAGGTTGCGGAGAAATTGGTTGGGAAAGAGTGGTACTTGCAAATTCACACTCATCAAGCCTGGGCTTTGAGGGTCATTTGGGTCTCCTCATTAGTTGTGCCATCTGGGGCAGCAGTTTGCCTGTCCTGCATGCAAAATGAATGACAAGCACTCAGATCCCGGTGTGCTGGGCACATCCAGTATATTGTGGAATTACTTTGTAGTTGATAAATGTACACATAGGAAGTCATGACTGGCTGTAAACAAGATGGCGGCTGCTTGTGGAAGGGATGGAAGCCAGAGAATAGTGAAGTCAGGCCCCCACAGCATTTGGAACATGTTTTTGTCAGGAGCAACATTATTGAGATGGCATCCCCAAGGAATTCCTCCCTGGGACAAGGTTTCTGGGTTTGTTTTAGAGATACTGTTGATGGAGAGAACTGACTGAGATCCTGTTGATGAGCTCATCATCCCTGAAGAGAAATGTGTAACCCTGGGGACTGGCCAATAGCTGGTGTCCAGCTTGGTGGGATGTAGCTCATGGATGTGACCACTATACATGTCCTCCACTCACCTGACAAACACTGTTTATTGCTATGTTCTGTGCTGCACTGGTGCTGCCCTTCCACCTAAGACCAAGTCCGATCCTCCAAGGACTCCCCTTCTCATGGGGTTGGGGCAGGCAGAAGGGCAGGGACTGGGGCAGGGGCAGAGGCCACGTATTAAACACAACAAAAGATGTACTGGACAGTCAGAGTGTACCCACAGAAACTATAAAGCCGAGTGAGAGAATGGGGGGAGAGGGGGGAAACACAGAAGGGCACACTGATGTAAAAGAGGAGTCAGAGAAGGTAGATGGAGTTGATGTTAGAGCGGAGAGCCATGAGACTCAGATTAAGGCAGAGATGACGTGTGAAGGCAAAAGCTGAGGTGGGAGAGTGCTCAGTGTTTGGGCTGAGGGAGAGGAAGAGGGAGGAGGGAGAAATTGACTTAGAGGGAGGTGATGGAAGCCAGTCGTGTCCAGCTTTTCAGGCCATGGACAAGCTCAGCTCCAACCTTGCCCCTAGTTCTGTGACCTTGGTATGTGTCTTCTTTTTCTGGGTCCAGTTTCATTGTAGGTGAGGGGGTTGGATCAGGTAATTTCTTCTCAAGTCTCCAGGATCTGCTTTAAAGCAGCAACAAACCAAAATTTCCTGCACAAACAGTGGCATCAAGACTAAGCCCTGATGCCAGTATGTGTGTGTGTGTGTGTGTGTGTGTGTGTGAGAGAGAGAGAGAGAGAGAGAGAGAGAGAGAGAGAGAGAGAGAGAGAGAGAAGAGAGAAGAGAGAGAGATCTGGGCTCCCATAATCAGCTTCCAGCAGAAAGAGGCAGAGCCACTGGTGACAGAATCCAGGCAGGTGCACCTTCCGGACCACGCCAGGTGGGGTCATCTTCATAGGCTTCTTCCCGGGCTCACAGAACAGCTTTAGGTAAGACCGGCAGAAGGCCCACTCACGCGTCCCAAATTGGCACGGCAGGGACACATCCTTGTCATTTTCTTCTGTCTAGGGTACTTGGGACCAGAGGGCACAAGGTAGGGCCCTTGCGGTCCCGGATTTTTATTTTTTTTTGTTGACCATGCACATTGCACCCCACAGGATCTGCATAGCTACTGTCTTGCCTCATCACACTCACAAACCCTGACTGTCTTCACCCAATTTGCTAATGTGCTCAGTTCCTCTTTGGGGCATATGCCTGTCCCTCCGAGTTCCCGTGGCTGCGTGGAAGTGGACCTAGGCCCAGAGGGTGACTAATTGGGGAAGCCCCTGTACTGTGCGGCTCCCAGAGGCTCCTGGTTGCGTAAGGACTTTTTTGGGGGGGAGGTTGCAGGCAACAGGATGAATCATAGCAAAACACACGTGGCTCTGGCGGGGGAACAGTCCTTCCTCATGCTGCTGAGGAAAGCGAAGCTTCTTAAAATGAATCAGCAGCGCCTGCACCCTAGTTTGTGGGAGGAGGACAGGGCTGCGGGTCACAGATTTCCAGAGTAATCGAGTGTAGTCCCTCGGGTCCAGCTGCCCCGGGAGCAGCGACCTAGGTCACGCACCTAGCTTCGGCTGGAGACCTGTTCCTCAGCTACTTGTCTGTTCTGAGAGAGGGATGGGATGCACTTTGAAGTCAAAGTGACACAGCCTTTGAGCCTGTCGGTCCCAGAAACTTAATCTGGATGGCCCAAGAAAGATGTTTCTGGTACTTGTTTGGCAGAAAAGAACCTTGCTTGCTTTCCTAAGCACCAAGGCCAGTGAAATTGTGGTTGGGAAGCTCCAGGCTTTGGAATGAGCTTGAGGCTCAGATCCCACATGACATCTTGGAGTGAGTCTGTGGACCAAGCAAAGCCATGCTTTCTCTTCTGTAAAATCGCAGAAACAGTATCCGCCAGCTGAGCGTGCTGTTCAGAACAGAAGAGGAAGACAACCATAGTGACAGAATTCTGTAATTTTAGCACTCTGGGTGAGGCCTGTGAGTTTAAGACCAGCCTGGGGTGCATAGGGAGACTGCCACAGGAATGAGGTGGACTCATAAGTCACCCACAGGGAGGGCTTCACAGAAGTCCTCAGTGGACACTGAAAACCCAGAGCTGACAGCCAGGCATGTTAGCCGTGTGTTTGTAGGTGTGTCATTTAGTTGATTTGGGTATCTGAGTTTCTTGTCTTTGATGTGGGGTGGAGAGAGGTGAGTAAAAGTACCTTCCTCATAGAGCTGATGGATGGATGATAGATGCAAAACTGAACACACGAGTCCTGGGATATCCTGAGTGCACAGTAGGTGTAACCTATGGCTATTTAACATAGGTTACCATAGCATTAGTCAGAGCTCAGGGGAGAGTAGAGACAACGTTGTTATGATCTTTATTTTCAAAACAGCTGAAGTAGATTTGGCTAGGAACTGGGGCCTCAAAGAACCAGGAGAAGTGTTTATATCTGTATGGAAGTAGACTATTGATGTTGGCCCAATGGGCTTCAGGGGTGGGGCTGGGGGGAGTGTCAGCATTTGCTGTTAGTTGGTCAGCTGGAGAAAGGCAATGGGGGTCTGTCAGTCATGGAGGAGAATGAGGTTTTAGGGTGTTCTAGTTATCTATCTCTTTTCAGAGATAGAACAGCTTCAGAGTGCCCAATCCTTATGGTGCAGAGGAGATTGAATACAGACACAGTCAGCCCAGCTCATGGTAGAATCAGGCTAGAGATGAGAGGTCCACTTACACATTTCATCATGAACTGAAACTTTGAGAGTTGTGTGTGTGTGTGTGTGTGTGTGTGTGTGTGTGTGTGTGTGTGTGTGTGTGTTTGTGTCCTGCTGATGGTGACTATGTTCCCTTACAGGCACATTACATAGTATTCTAGATTCTGGCTGATATCTCTCCTAGGCATAAGCCTCAAAGCCTGGATTGAGGCAGATTTATTTTTTGTAAACTGAATATGCTAGCAAACCAGTGCTCCTCACTCAGGGGTACAAAGCCAAATGACAGTGCTTGGGTCTCATGCCAAGACCACTGACTCTAAAAGCTAGGAGGTAGACCTAGGCATTACACACTTTCAAAGTTTCCCAGGTGGGTTGAGTGTGTGCAAAGATGTGGAAAAGCCACCACCCCAATCCACCGCACTGCTCAGAGTTGAGGTCTTCCATCTTTAACTGCTACCCCCATCCCATCTTGTTCCATTCTGTATTATCCCTGTTCTTTGCTAATGTGTCTTTCTCTTACTGTGCTCTTCTTTGTTTAGATACCTTCCAGGAGAGTTGATTGCTGAGTGATTCGGCCATGCAAAAGTGTTTATTGGGAGCCCATTGAGTATCTGACTCTGGAAGTGCGGATGTAATAGAAGATCTTGCTGTCATGGAATCTATAGTCTCATACCTGCAAGGAGTGAAAAGGCTAACAAATAGAGAATATTCATGGGTGGAAGTGAGATAAATATGACATGGAAGAAGGTCTGGGAGCTTAGGCACTTAAGGAGATGGGGACGGGAGGACTCGAGTTCACTGGAGGGCAGAACTCAGTCCTTCCATGCTCACTTCCTGCTGTGCCACAGTAATACGTTATCCACCTAATTTTAGCACTGGTATCTTTTGACGTGGCTTTGTCAATGGTCTGCCAATATCAGGTGATAATTCAGAGGCAGTGAATGAAAGCCACTTCCCTTTGGTTAGGCTCAGCTCATCGCTAGGTGAGTATTCTACTAGACTGTCATGGGTTAAAGTTAGAGAGAATTTGAAAGCATCATCACTGATGTATTTCCCCATGTCTAGTTCTATTAATCCACAGACTTTTGTGTGGTTAGACATTCTAAACATAGGGCCTCAAGGACCATAAGAATCCATCAGGATTTGGACAATAGATATGCCCTTGGTTTCTTCTCTCAGAATCTCTAAAATTGCCTTGCTAGGCTTGTTCTGTGAGAGGTCTTGGGATCTTGCACAGACTTGGGCTTTAGGGGAGCAAGACACAGAACAGCAGAGAAAAGAGATTGATAAGGCTGGGTCTGGTCAGGAGGGACATCTATAGACATGCACCCACCACATACAGGCTTGTTCAGGGATACTGTTGGGGTATCTGGGCTGGGGAAGGATCGTTTAAAGATAACTCTGAAAGTTTTTTGGCCCTCCTTTTACAGATAGATGAAGCCTGCATTTCTTCCCTTTTGAATCTGAGTTGGCCCCTGTGCCTCTGTTGTGAGTGATAGAGGGTGGCTTGCTCCTTGAGTCTCATAAAAAGCCACATAGTCTCATAAAAGCCCACAAAACTTCCACTTGGTTCTATTTGGTCACTTATTACAGCAGGTAAGAAAGCTGACACCCTCAAGACAGCCACACTGTAGAGGTTTCTCTGACCACCTCAGCAGAGCTAACCTTACACTGAACTGTGATTGGACATATCTGAAAAGAATATCACTCATTGGCATTTAGATGAGTATAGTCCATTTTTATGAGACCCTCCCTAGAGCAAACCCCTTTAGCCCATCCCTGGATGTTCAGCCTCCCAAATAAAGGGGGAGTTTACACTACTGAGCGTTGAAGCAATCCATTTCACAGCAAACTCAGCTAGCTTTTTGTGGCCCGTGATTCTGGACCAAACATTTCAAAAACTTGACAAGAGCAGCTAAAAATGGGCCGTCCTGAGTAATCAGAAGGATGAGCAGGAAGAAAAGGGGGTTACAGAACAGAGAACTTTCAGGCCTAGAAATCAGCTTGCAAACTATTTTGCCCAAGTTTTTCATTTGATAGGCCGAGGGGAACAGACTAGGCAAGATTGAAATCCATGACTCCACATTCAGATTCCTATTTTTCCTTTCAGGTTTCCTGGGCAGATACAGGCTAAAGAAGTGATGGGAACATCGGTTCTGCTTCTCCTGGGACGATGGGTCTGACTTCTTTTAGTGAAACTTGGTCTTGGAGTCTTTGCAAAAGATTTCTATGGGATTCCTTTCCTGGGATCTCTTATCTGCCCACCACTGCATGGTTGGACTCTCCTCGATTTAGAAACATCCATCAACTTTCCCATGTCTATTTCTGAGGTGCGTCTTACAGGTCAAGGGTGTCCTGGGACCTGGGGCTCCATTGTTGAACATGTAGACACAGCTCCTGAGGGCATTTGGTCTCTCCATTTGGAAGACACGCCTCCCATCTTTGAACATCATTGTCTTTGACTCCATCTCTTTGTATTATAACTGGGACACCACCCTTTGTGTACTAACTCAGTTTGTGACTCATCCCTGGAATCTGAGCTCCCCAGGGCTGGATTAGTGCTCGATTCACAATGTCTGTTTTCAAGCAGCTTTGTGCCTACTCAGTCATCTGGGTTCCTCTGCCAGAAGGCAGTGCCCTACTGCCATCAACCAATAGCAGGGAAGATTCACTGTGTTGTTTAGTCTCTATGTCTCATGTGTCATCTTCTATTTCCTGGATGCTCATATGTGCTTTGGGCTCATATGTATTCAGTCCCCACACCCATGTAATCCAACAGCTGGAATTAAGACCTATATCCTGGCTGTAAGCTGGAAGACACTAGTGAGTACTTTGCTCAAAGGTACTAAGCTAGAAAGTACCAGAGCATAAATTCAAATAGTTTGATATCCCAAGTAGCTCAAGTTAAAAGAACAGTGCCTTTGGCTCCTCTTTGGGTGGGACTGTAGGAAATCTTATTTATCCAAGAAAAAAATCCCAACAACCACCCAGCCTTTATGTGAGAAGGGAAGAGAATCCACACATAGTAGATCCTAAGGGCTTCAGACTCTCCCTGTGTCCTGCACTGTAGGTACTGTCAGACACCAGTCATCTAGTGGCATCTTGGGCACACCCTGCTGCTTCTACAAAGCAGAAACATATTGACCTTGATAGATTCTGAGCTGCCATCCTGTCCTAGGAACAGGAGCTGTGGGAGCTGTCCTTGTCCCTCAGGCACTGGGGACAAGTTTCCAGGGTATTTACAAACTCTTTGTATGGATAGATCGTGAGGAATGACACTAGAGGTGAGGTTGACTTCCAGCACACACAACACACACACGCACACGTACACGCACACACGCACGCACTCTTTGAGTATGCCAAAGGGCCTCTTAGCTATGTTTTAAACTTTTCATGGGTGACCCTCTTCTAGAACATTCTAGCCCCGCCCCTTGCATGGTTACCTCCATTTCATTGTGTGGATTCCTGATGTGGGAATGCGTTTATGTATGCCGGGAATCTCAATCTTTAAATAAAGGAGCTGTTTTGGGCCATGGCAGGCACCATAGAAGAAGTAGGAGGAGAAATTAGAGCTTAGGTAGGAGAAGCAGGGTGGAGTCAGGCAGATCCAGCCAGCTGCCCAAGAAGAAACATGTAAGGAGCACGGGTGAGCCACACGGGCCACGTGGCCAACAGATTAATAGAAATGGGTTGATTTAAGATATAAGAGCTAGCTAGCAATGTGCCTGAGCCATAGGCCAAACAGCATGAAGTTAATAGAAGCATCTGAGTCGTTTCTGGGGACCCGGGCGGTGGTGGGCAGCTAAGCGGTCTCGGGCGGCAGGTCTGTGGGTCTCGGATCTCTGGCCGCCCGGGACCCAGAGAAACCCTACTACTACAGATTCCCTTAATCTCTTCAGTACCCCACTGAAGTTGTAACTGCTGCCTTGCTTCAGCTCTCTTGCTTTCTGCAGAGAACTTTTCGCAGTCTGAAGCACTCTTTTGTTTAAATGAATTTCCATGGCTACCCATCTGTACTATCCACTAGAGCAGTGGTTCTCAACCTATGGGTCGCAAATCCCTTGGGGGGGGTAATTCAAAGACTACAGGGGTCACCTAAGACCATTAGAAACCACAGATATTTGTATTATGACTAATAACAGTAGCAAAGTTATAGTTATGAAGTAGAGAAGAACATAGTGTGTGGTTGGGGTCGTCATAGCATAGTATTCAAAGCATTAGGAAGGCTGGGAAGAACTGCAGTGGAGCATTGTGCTCTTTGAAGCAGGAACTGCTAGCTCAGCCTTCTTCGCCAGAGTTTCCAGCCAACAGCGTTGTCACATAGTGTTCAAAACTATGTTTAAACGCATGTGTAAGCGGAGACCCAACCCTGTGAACTCAGGCTGGCTTTTGTTGTCCCACTCCCTTTGGTTCTCATCACAGATGGCTTTTAGCAGACAGTTCTTTCCCCCTATTTCCATAACACTGTACTTTGTGGCTCATGCCATGTAGTCTCAGCCTCAGGAACCGATGGGACATGTTGGTCAGGATGGATCTGCCTCTTGTACCTTGAGTGTCTACTCCCAAACCCTGGCTTATGGAACCATCATCCCTGGGTCTTTGAGGCATGGTGGCAGGGGAGGGGGGAAGATGATAGGATGACAAGGAGTCAGTTTTGTCCTCCGGAAGGGCAGAAAATGAACACAAAGCATCTGGCTTTGAATCTCAGCAAGGATGTGTCAGCAGGCATGGGTCAGGCTGGGTGAGAATGGAGGGCTTATGTCACTGGTGAGGTGTAGTGATGTAATGTGGATGACAGTACCACACAGCCTTGGTTGTGTTATCAGCAAGGGCAGCAACTGGGCTTCTTGGGCCACAGGGAAAGACTGGGATGATTACTTATGAAAAGGAAGAGAGTGTCCATCTCCTGAGCTTTCCTGCTAGGTACTTTCATGAGAGAATTCTATGGAACTCTTCTACCCCACGACCAAGGCTGTACCATTAATGACACTTTGGCAGGTGAGAGAATAGAATCCAAGAGTTGGTGTGTTGTGAGGATCCACATAGAGTTTTGTCCAAACTCCAAAATCCAGTCTTTTGTTGTTGTTTTGTGTATGTATATGTGTGTGTGCATGTGAATGTATGTGTGTGTGTATATGGTTTTTTAAGATAAGTTTTCTCTATGTAACAGCTCTGACTGTCCTGTAACTTGCTTTGTAGACCAGGCTATTAAAATATTTTTTGTGTGTGTCTGTATTGTTTTGCATGTGTGTACCTGGTGTCTGTGGAGGCTAGAAGAGAGCATTAACTCACTTGGGACTGGAGTCACAGATGGTTGTGATGTACCTTGTCAGTGCCAGAAATCAAACCTGGGTCTTCTGGAAGAGCAGCCAAGTGCTCTTAACCACTGAGCCATCTGTGTAACCCCGCCTCTTCCCTAGTCCAGTTTTATTATTTTTTTCCCCCTAAGGATTCTGTCAGAGTTGCAGCTCACCAGTGTCCAGGCTTTATGGGTTTGGTCCAACATCCTGACTCAGCCTCCTCATTTATGACATGAAGGTCATTGCCCCATCCATCCTTTTGGATTGGGAGAGAATAAAGGCTGTGCTTAGAGGCTCTTAGAAGTCTGGCCTCTGTGCCTTAGACCCATCTTTCTTCTTCATCGGTACAGGAATCACGCATGGTCATACCGTGAGGAGTGAGTTAGTGTGTTCCTCTGGTTTATTTCAGGAAATAGAAGCTGTCTTTGGATCATCTGGGTTTCCTTTTCTCTCAAGGCCTACCTAAGACAATAGGAAGATCAGTTAGCCTTCCATCTACCTACCTGTCCTGTTTGTGAAGAGCCAGGGTAAGTCATAGGAAGAAAAGTATCCTAGTAAAATGTTCCTGGGCTTGAATAGTGAGACCAACCAGCAGGAGCCTGACTCTGTGTGGTAGCCAAGATGCCCCACCTCACTGCCTCCTCATAAGATCTTGGAGAGTGATGTGATATAGTCATCCCTCTCTTTTGAGTGATGACCGAGCTGAGGGCCAGGGAGGTGAAGTCAGAGGCCACAAAACACACCAGTTATGGGGCCAGGCTCACACCTTTGTTCTTCCTACATCTTGTCTGGCTCTGACTCTTGTGTCCACTGACAGGATGTGTGGGTTGGTTCTTCTTCCTTGGGGACTCAACCCCTCTACTAAATAAGGAGATTGGAATAGATGGCCTTTAGTTGTCCTCTGAGCTCTGACACTATCTGAGCTTTGTTTTGGAAATTCTATCCTCCTGCTGCTCTGTGTTGCTACAGGCTTCCTCATGACTCTGTGCTGTCAAACTACTAGAACTGAATGGTAGCAGCTCTTGTCAGCCTTCCTGAGGTAAAGGTAGACCCACTTCATGGTTTCTGTGTCTCCAAATATCTTGCAGAACCCCTAGAAGACACAGCATCGGAATCCTTTCAGGAACTTCAGAGAGAACTTGTGGTAGACTTTGTCTTTCATACTCTTTCTTAATTGTAGCAATACATTTATATATTTATAAAATACATTATAAGATACATTTATATATATATAAATGTATCTTATAATGTATATATATATATAAAATCATTTAACCATTCGGAAACAGATAGGTGACATTAATTACATTTATATCATTATGCAACCATCACCTACATTCATCTCCAGAACTTTTTCGTCATTTTAAACAGAAACTCTGTCTTCATAAAGTGACAAGATCCCATCTCCTCTTTCTGCAGCTCCCACTGTGGTGTTCTCTCACAGAGACCGTGACACTCAAGATTCAATGCCATCTTCCTTCCTTTCCCAGGTTCAGGGGAGAAGAAGAACAATTTGACAATGTGACCCATTTTCAAAGTGCCACAAACATTCTCCAGGCCAGGGTCAGGAGAATTGAGCATTAGATTTCAAGACTTTGATAGTACAGCGCAACCTTATGTTTTGTTTGTGAAAAGCCGGGTCAGATTGTAGGAGAAATGACGGTGAGCCCAGCAAACTGAACGACACCCCAAGCAAACACGTCTACATGCCAGGAGGATGTGGAATAGCTCTCTGCATATGCATGAGGACTTGACTTTGATCTATAGAAGCCATGTGAAAATTTCATACCTGGTTGGCATTGCAATCCTGGTGCTAGGGATTGCTTATGAGCCTGCCTAGTCTATTTAGCGAACTCCAGGCCAAGGAGAGACTGCTTCAAAACAAACAAAAACAAACAAACAAAAAACCCAAGGTGGATGTACTCTGCCTCCCCCCCCCTCAAGTCCATCAGTGCCCCCAACCTGCATATTAGGCTTTGAGTACTGTCCTTTCTCTGAGATTTTGCTTTTAATTGTTTTCCTTTAGTCTGTTCTTTAGCTCCTGGGAAGAACACAATGCTGGTGTTACTAGAACATTGGGCCACTGTGGGGCTGGAAATAGCATTGCCTCTAACTGTATGATCTTGGGTAATCCTCCCAACCTCCAGGAGCCCCAGAAAGCTGAACAAGGCTTAGGCCACTCTCCACTCAAAGGGTGAGTTCACCAGCTCTTAGTATGGTGAGGATCGGGAGGAAGGTGGGGTTTTGATGAAAGGGGAACGGATCCTAGCTTGGTGTCTGAGGTCCCTCCTCTCTCCTCATCTCAGGAAAATGCTCTGAGGGAGTTGTGGGTAGTTTTTAAGTCCTATGGTTAGAGAATGCTCTAAAGCTTACAAGTTCTGGGGTGACAAAAGGGAAATTTCCTAAAGGTCATACCGCTGTCAGCCCACTCTTTCCTGGCCTTCCCCATGGCCTTGGGAATTTGTTAATTCTAGGAAGTAATTTTCTTATTTCCTCCTGAGTCTTCATTCTTGTGAGGGTCACTGAGTGATTTTCACTCGCAACACGCTGGACACCCAATGTGTGAAGTTTTTTTTTTTTTTTTTTCTTACATAAACCAAATCTCCAAGCCTCTGACAGCAACTGTGTGTGTGTGTGTGTGTGTGTGTGTGTGTGTGTGTGTGCATGTGTACTATAGCTGATCCCGAGTTAGTGTTAGATGTCACAGGCTTGAGGGACAGTCTTAATTCCAGATGCTAATTCCAAACAAAAGATTCTCAGGCTGCTCATACTTTGCCCCTACATGACCAGATGCTGGGTGGTTCCTGCCCGAGTAGATAATTTACTAGGACAGCTCATAAGAGCCCAGGAAATATCTGACATATGGCTGCTGTTTGATTAGAAAGGACACAGGGATACCCAGGAAATGGGCCTCAGCCTAGACACTTCTGTCCCTGAGAGCTAGCATGAACTGTGCTCCTAGCCTGTGAATATGTTTATAACTTGGAAGCTCTCCAAACCTACTCACTCATGCTTCCTCCCTATAAAAGGTCTTACTATAAGTAACTCAGGCTGGCCTGAAGTTCACAGTCTTCCTGCTTCAACCCCCTGAGTGGTGGGATTATGGGCCCATATACCACGCTGTACAAAAAAGAGTTGTTCACTGGTTTTCATGGAAGTTGTATTGTGTAGACATAGTTGATGACATCATTGAACTTTGGTGAATAATTCAATCTCCAATCTCTTTTCTCCCCAGAGGCTAGAGGTGGTGTTAAAAGCTCCAAGCTTCTCAGGCTTGGTTTTCTGGGGACCAACTGCCATTCTGAAGCTATCTAAATATCTACCAACAAGCACTTCATTAGGACAATAGAGGATTCATTCTCCTTTACCATTCAGGAAATTTTAAGGTTTAGGGGAACTCTGTGTCAGAAACTGAGAGAAAGACCAAATACCCCCTGTTCAATATGGGGGTTGGCAAATTGAAGTTGAAGTGCTGTCTTGACAATGTTAGTAAAACCACTGTTCACCAAGGCTATAAGCTCCTGGGAGATGTACAAAACAAGAATTACTCTAAGAGTTAGGTTCCTAAAGCAAAACACACTCATTAGTCACAGGTTCTATGGGGCAGAAATCCCAGAATTCTCAGTCAGTGAATCTCAAGGCCTCTTGTAGGCACAGTGTGTTGACTGCTATTACCAACAGGGAAGGGTTTGCTTCTAACCGCCCTGATGTTGGAATGATTCAGTTACTTTTGGGTGAAGGACCCTGGTTCTTCCTTGCATGTGAACAGAAGGCTGAATGAGTTTCTTTCCAGAGGGATGCTCTCCACGTAGCAGAGGATGGTAGATGTGAGAGAGACTCAGAGGGCAAGGGAGGCAGCAGGAACAGGATGGAAGTCAAAACCTTTTGTACTCTGATCTCAGACAGGGTATCCTTTACCACTGGTGCTGTTCTGTTTGTTAGAGACAAGTTACTTGATCCATTGTTCAAGGAAGAGCAAAGTAAGGTCATCATAATGCAGAGTGGGCAGGAGCGTTTGAGACCATCCTGGGGATAATTTCCCTGAAGCTTGGTTCTAGGGATAAAATATATCGTCTTGATGACAATAACTGATTGGGATATCTCAAAGCAATTTGTTAGTTATTTTTGTATTACAAATCCTTAGTTATACTCAATATTAATGACATAATTTAATATTTCAGTAGGATTACAGAGGACACCAGAAACCCATTATTAGAACTCCCTTATAAAAGTGAAATCAAAAGGCCATCGATTTTCAGAAAACAGCGTGACCTCAATTTTCAAATAGCTGCACTAACACTTTCACTGAATCACACATATCACACATTGGGAATAGTTGTTGCTATTTATAACTCCCGGCATCACCAACTACAGTGTAACTCCATTCTCTACTTGGCTTACATATATTCCCCCCCCCCCCCCCCCCCCCCCCGTCTTTTCTGAGGCCATGGATACACACAAGCACCCCGGGTAAAACACATTAGAGCCTTTGAAAGGTGGTTTTGCATTTCCGGTCTTCTATCATGGAGACAGGTCTTCACATGACTAATTGTATTCAACAGAAACCACTGTTTGGAGCCAGCTGATGACATGGCGTCTGATTCAGGTTCCATCTCTCCCAGTCTCCACCTTCCCTGCCTTCCTCTCTCTGTAACTTTAAGTCTTTTTCTGAGTATTTAATTTATTTTTTGAGACAAGGTCTTGTGAACCCCAGCTGGCCTCAGACTCACAGCAGCCCTTTTGTCTCAGCATGAATGCTGGGATATCATGCACGTGGCACTGTGCCCCCATTTCAGCTGGATATTAGACAAGCTATTCGAAAACCAAGTTGTAGTAACTCAAGCATAGACATCGGGGTCCAGCAAATCTAGCCTAACACTGCAGATAAAAGTTAATAGGTTTTTTTTTTTTTTTTTTTTTTTTTTTTTTTTTTTTTTTTTTTTTTTTTTTTGATGTTCAAAGTCCAGATGGTAGAAGATATATTTTAACAGCTAGTAGTTAAAAAATACATCATCTGGCCCATGTTGTCCTCCACACTTGTTTTTAACATTTAATATATGGAGATTACTACATCATTGTGTGAAAATCATCTGTTTTCTGCCTCAAATTTCCAACTGAGAGATGTGCACAGCAAGAATTGCTGCTTTGTTGGTGTTCTGAGGATGTTGTGATCTAGTGTAGAGAGTGTGTTCATGGTCTCACCCTTAGAATAGTGACTGTTCTCAAGTGATGCTGCATACCTTGGTGTCCTTTGCTTCCTCATGTCCTGAGCAGGGCCTAGCATCCATTAGGTATTCAATAAAGGCATCTCTGTGGATAATGTGGTACCTGGAGGTTTAGCATCCATTAGGTACCCGATAAAGGCATCTCTGTGGGCAATGGTACCTGGAGGCCTAGCATCCATTAGATACCCAATAAAGGCATCTCTATGGACAACCTGGAGGAATAACTGAAACAGTATCACACTGCAGTGTGCTTTTCCTGACATGTACAAAGATGAAAATCTCCAAAGAGAGAGAACAACTCCATTCAAAATTCTGTTTTCCTGCACCCCAGTTTTTCCTGCCCCCTGCCAGTCCTTCGTGCCTTCTTGGAAATACCTAGTTATTCCTAGCATCTGATTCAGGTTTCAGTTCCCATAGAACAACTCATTAGGAGCTAAGTTTTTCCCCTTAAAACCTTATCTTGAGAAGCTCACTTTCCAGGTAGGGCAGGGAATACAGAAAGGTAGCTGAGGCAGAGGGTCATCTATGGAGAGGACTCGCCAAGGGAAGAACTGATGAGCAAACCGGGTGTCAATGCTTCATATGGAAGTTATCTCTTGTTGTGTCTGAAATCTTTATAAAATTCTTGTGTTTTGATATCTGTGATAGCTATTAAGTTCAAACAAGGGTGATCTGTTTGCAATGAGGAGAGGTGACTGATATGGACTAGGTAGAGGATGCCAGAGTCTTCACTCATCACAGGAACAGAACATGTGATACATCCCCAGGAATCCTTGTGTATATTGGGGAAAACACCGAGCTCCTTACAGTTGCTCAGACATTCCCTAGATCCAACTACTTAAAACTTCAGGTTGCAGCCCTGTTATGCATCATGTAGCTGCATGTGTGGTTGTGAGAAAGTTAATAA
Source organism: Phyllotis vaccarum (assembly GCA_033318265.1). Taxonomy (NCBI): domain Eukaryota; kingdom Metazoa; phylum Chordata; class Mammalia; order Rodentia; family Cricetidae; genus Phyllotis; species Phyllotis vaccarum. Next base: position 25,223,753 of record JARWLC010000001.1, read on the forward strand.
CAGCAAAAATCTCTTGAGCATGCAACAGCCAAAAATTAACTTAAAATCTCATGTGTAATAAACCTGAGGTGGGGGGCACTTTGACAGTGCTTGGCTGAATTATAATATGTGACCTCACTGTAGCTTTGGCTAGAGACACACAGTGTGCTCCCCCCACTCTTTTCTAGTAAAATAATGATTAAACTATGCAAAAATGAGATTGCATTCACCTTCATGCTTCAGTATGTAAGCATCATATTTGTTTGTATTTGTATTGTATTAGAATATTTGACTTCAAAAATTATTGTTTGATGTACTTGAATTTCATAAAAGGTTATTAATGAACTCTGGTCTGATTAGGACAGAATTTTTATCAATTTCTCCAAAGGCCCTTAAAAATAGTCTTCCATTTTGAACTATGTATTTACATAGAATAGTAATGTTCTTTGAATTGATGGCTAAAAATATCAAAGTATTGATCAGCTCTGAAAAATGCTGAAGATGCTTCTGCATCCTGCAAAATCAAATATTAAAAAAGATCTAATTCTATCTGTGAAACAAGCACATTCACCTCATAAATATGCAAATTTTTATCTTTAATCAGTGATAAACTTATATGTGCACCAAAGAATTGTTTGAAGAGGCATGTCCTCACGATCAGTTATACCTTGACTTGTGTACCTGTTCTATACACCATTGTGTGTGGGATCATGTACATAGTTCTCAGTGATCACAGATGCTCCCATCTAACAATCTCAGTCTTAGTCCCAAGACTTGGGGACACAAAGTCAAAGGAGAACTGGATAATATAAGACATATAAAACACCTGATATCTTTGTTAGGGTTTCTATTGCTGTGAAGAGGCACCATGACCACAGCTACTCTTATAAAGGAAAAAAATTAATTGGGGTGTCTCACATTATCAGGTTAGTCCATTATCATTATGGTGCAATATGGTGATGTGCAGGCAGATATGGTGCTGGAGAAGGAGCCAAGTGTCCTACATCTTTGATTTGTAGGCAACAGGAAGTGAACTGAGACACTGGCTATGGCTTGAGCATATATGAGACCTCAAAGCCTGCCTCTTCAGTGACACACTGTCTCCAACAAGGCCATACCTCCTAATAGTGCCACTCTTTATGAGACTATGGGGGCCAATGACTTTCAAACTGCCACACTTGATGTGTGACAAGAACCCAGGGCATGGTGTCTACCTTCTCTTAGGTGACCATCTGACCATGGGTCAGTTCTTGGCTTTTTTCCTTTCCTTTCCTTTTCATTTTCTATTTTATCCTAAAAGGATCATGATCCTTTTAGAAGCCTTTTTCCTGCAAGCTGCCTGTGTCTTAATCCTCCAGATATGCAAGTACGTTTATTATTACACATCCAAAGCCAAAACCAGGAGATTGACGTCATCACATGAGAACTTTGTAAGTTGGAGAATGAGGAGTCAGAGAGGAGAGGTGTGATGACAGAGGTAGCCACTGGGGTATAGAGGGCCGAGGTTAACAACGAAGGGAGAGGGTCCATGAGCCAAGAAATGTAGGCGCTTTCTACAACCGGAAAAGGCAGATTGCTGGTTTCCCCAAGACTCCAGAAGAGAGGCAGCCTTTCCTAAACCTTGATTTTTGGATTTCCAGCCTCCAGATCAGAAAGACAAGTTTGTCACTCCATGGTGACCACACTCGACTGACTTCCTATCATAGCAAATTATCATAAATACATTGGTTTACAATGACACAAAGTTGTTTATGATAATTTACTATAATAGGAAGTCAGTGCAAAAATAGATACTTCTTCCATTTAAATATGCTGTCATATAATTTTCTTCTTTGAGGAGAATAGACAGGATTTATCTTTGGGTAGGGGGGCGTCTTTCCTCAAGTGCTGACATCCTTTTTTTGCAGTGAGAAGTGTCTCTCCAGGGGCTCTCATATCACCAGGCTCCATTCTCCCTTCTTCCTCCTGATCCCAACTTGACACTAAGATGAGAGAAGGCCCTGTAATTATTGAACACATACCTATCCTCAATTCTCTCTTTGGACCTAGTGCCCAGTTTATGTCAGTTCTCTAATCTCTCATGCCTGAGGGCACTTCTCGATTCACTGTGGTCAGTCTCTAAGCTCTACCCTACCCTATCACAGCTCTGTCCTGTCTCTAGCCAGTCTTAGTGAATCCTATATGATCCAGTTGCTTTTCTCAACTTATTACTTCACCTCAGATGTTGTAGAGGTTGTTTGGAACCTGTTGGTCCCTCCCAGACTACTATTTTTGACATCCATTGCCACCACACCAGGTTGGGTATTATACATATGAGTTTCTTTTTAGTTCCTGTAATAATCCTTTAGGTTCTGGTTCTGACTGCATGGCCCACCTTCCCCTTCATCTCCTTGCTTCAGTGTGAGCTCAGCTAGTAGCATCACATGGTTACCTTTGTCAATGTAACACAACCTAGAATTGCCTGGAAAGGGAGTCTCAGGGAGTTACTGTCTGGATCAGGTTGGCCTGTGGGTGAGCATGTGTGTGTGGGTGTGTGTGTGTGGGTGTTGTCTTAATTGCCTTTTTTGATGCTGGAAGATTTAGCTCCAAAGTGGGAGGTACTATCCCCCAGTTTGAGACCCTGGGCTGAAGAGGAGCAGAGAAAGTTCAGGGAGTACTTAGCATATCTGACTGTGACTAGTGGCTTCAGATTCCTGCCTCGACATCTCTACACTTATGGATGATGACTTGGAACCATAAACCAAAACAGACTCTTTACTAAGTTGGATTTTGTCATTGTTTGTCACAGTAACAGAAAGGAAATTAAGACTTTTTTTTTTTTTAAAGCATGTAAACCTTTAGAACCACACAATACTGGGAAGGCCTGGAGGATGTTTCCATCCTATGAAGATGGCAGGAGACTGGACTCTCCCTTATTACAGCAGCATAAGAGGCCAGCGCCTCACTAGCCAGCATTCCTTGCTCACACATGCATTACCCTGAGGATGTGAACTGGAAGCTGGCACTGCAAGGAAACCAGAGGTCCTTGGCTGTGGTGGCAGCATCCATTTCTCCATGTTTGAGTCTGAAATGTTCCCCACAGGCTCCTATGTTGGAGCACTTCCTCTCCAGCAAGTGGTGATGTTTTGGGGATGTTCCGGAACTTGCAGGCAGAGGAAGGTCCTTTGGGGGTTGGCCTTAAAGGCTATAGCCATTTCTGGCTCTGCTCTAGCTCTTTCTGTGTTCAAATGTAATCTGTGTGAACAGTTACTTCTGCCCCTGCTATGGCAGAACATTCCCTCCATTATGCCTCCCTCACCACTAACACTTCTGAAATGCTGAAGCATAATAAATGTTTCCTTGCTTATGTTGCTTGTCCAATATGTTAGCACAATAGTAAGAAAGTAATGAACATACACAGCAATGAAAACGATAGAACCCACTGTCGCAGACAGGGTCTGGGCTGGTGTCTACAGCACATCAAAAGTTTGTTTATATAGGAAGCTTGTGCCGTGTTTATTTCAGACTCTGGCTCTCTGGCCCATCACATTCTTTTCTCTTTTCCAAGTTAAGTTCTTCAGCCTTCCAAACAGCCCTTTCCCCCACATCTTCGAAGGTCACTTTTTTGCACACAGTTCCTCAGCTGATGGGGTAACACACCCACATTCCACTGATTTTTTTTTTTTTTTTTAAAGACGTCTTTGATTTTTCCCTAGAATGAATCTTCTGTTCCTCCTTTGCTCTCTCCTTGAAACAGAAGTCACTGGTGTTCTGGACCAAAGGCTGCTGAGATGTTGCAATGCGCACAGCTTACCCTAACACTTTCATCAGCCTACTTCCTAGTGGAGTTGCTTACACCGTATCTGTTCCCCAAAAGGCTGTGAGCTCATAGAAGCAGAACACTGGGGCTGGTGGGCTTGGGTGAACAGAGGAAGGGGTGCATTTGGGGTCTGAGAGGAAATGCTTCCTTACTCACTGCCTTCTGTGCACTAGATGCCTGCTAGGGTTCCTGCACAGAGTCTCCTTTAATGCTCGCTGCTGTGCTGTGAAGCAGCCGTGGATGCCCTCATTTGAAAGAAGAGGAAACAATACTTGTAGAGGTTAAATGTCCTTTGCTAGAACATACATCTTAGGAAATGCCGAGTGCACTTGACATTAGATTTGTCTGAGTCCAAGAAATCTCTATGAAATGAAGATTTCAGTGCTATGTAATGCAAACAGTAGGGCATCTTTCTATCATTTATTCATTCAACAAATGCTTATGAGAATTCATGTGTCTCTTTGTCTGTCCGTTGTCTGTCTGTCTGTGTATGGTAGATGTGCATGTTGTGTAGGTATGCTTGCTTGTGTGGGAGCATGTGAAGGCCAGTGGTTGATTTTAGGATGTGTTCTTTGGTCTCGTCTTCATCTTTTTTTGTTTTGGGGACAAGGCCTGCCACTGAACTTAGGGCTTACTGCTTGCTGGCCAGTGAGTCTCTAGGATCCTTTTAGCTCTGTCCACACTCTCAGTGCTGCAGGTCCACACCACTACACTTAGCTTTTATATGGGTTCTGGAGGTTTCATGGCTGCAGTAAGCACTGAGACAGCCACCCTCCTGCCTCCAGCCTATCTAGGGGAATTTTTATTTTGTCATACAAAGACTCAAGCCGACCTCACAGAAGCCCATAATTTATATTACTAGTCTGCCTCTAAAACGTTGCTGACTTAGTCATTATTCACTGTCTATCACCAATCTATAGTTCATTCATCTTTTTGCTCATCCATCTGTCCATCTGCTTATTCAGCATCTTCTCATTTAGTTGATTGACACTTTTAAGCCTGAGTTTTTACACTTTAGTTACATACTCATCTAATCATTCTGTAACTTTTTCCTCTCAGATTCATTCATTAAACCACGTAGCTGTTTATTCCATGGTGCAATCATTTACTTACTCATTTCAATTCATTCTTCTGTTCACTCATTCACTCCTTTGGTCTACTTAACATATGCTAATTCATTTTCTTATTCCATCACCCTCACATCCACTTTTTTTGGGTGTTTGACTCATCTTACTGAGCCTGTTCTGTGCTCCACAGAGCCAATCATGACTATCTATAGTCTGCACCGGATGGCTGTTCTGGTTCTTTTCTTTCTTTTTAAGTACTAGAATAGGAGTCTTTTATGGAATGCATCTTGTAGGAGTACCTGAGAACTTCGAAGAGCCCAGGCATGCACAGCACCTGCCATTACATTTTCCTAACTGGGGGAGCCTTTCGGATGAGGCAACACATCTTCCCACAAGATGTCACCTGTGGCCACCTCCCAAAAAGAGAGCAGCTGAGAGAAGCTGCCAGCTTTCAGCTTTCTCTGTCCTGCCTCCCTTACTCCTTAGTTCAGACTCCCCTGAAGCTATTGGCCTATGTGAGCTCTGAGCAGGGGCTGAGCAGTGATGCGCTGGGCTGAGGCAACACCAAGGGAGATAGGAAGCCTGTTCTGTGGGGCTTATCTCAGGCCTATGAGGCAACTGAAGCTTGGCGATCTCATCAGTACTGTTGTTTTTGTACTTATCTGAGGATGGGGGTGGGGGTGGGGAGGTAGGGATGGGCTTGACTTAAGCTGAAGGAATTCAGATCAGCCACCTGGAAGAAGTTCTCAACATTCAATGCTGCAAGGCCAAAGAGACGTGACTTCCTTTTTAACACGAATCCATGATATAATAGTTGTTTTGTGCAAGCATTCCAAAACTATGTGTTGAACTGGGCGCCAAAGCCATTTCTTCTCTGTTTCCCCATCAGAGTCTCATTGTCCTTACAGCATGAGAGGGTTGTGATGAGGACTATAAGGTGACATATAACAGTCACTAGTCCCGTCCATATCTGGCCCTCCTCATGGAAGGACTTGTGACATGTAGACTCTGAAGATCCCATGACTGCTCACTTGATGTCACAGACAGGTGAGCGGGCTACTGTTTCTTGTAGATTGATGTGGGCCAGGGCCACCGAGAAAGAATCTCATTTTGCAGCTCATGCTGGTCTCTAACTCAGAACTCTAGCCTTAGTCTCCATAATGCTGGGATTCAAGGTATGGACCATGACTTCTGGCTAGCAGCCATGGAACTATAGAGCTGGAGTTGGAAAGGAAGGGGTGGCAGGGGGCGGGGTGGTGGAGATGGGAAGGGTTGCTGAAGAAGTGAGAACACATGGTCTTTGGCACAGGAGAGGTTTATGAAAGACAACAACAGAGGCATCAGAGGATTCAACAGGGAAAACCACAGCTTGTGGCTGTGGTAGAAGCAGGTTCTGGCAGGTGCTCCCTGAAGCTGCAGAGCATTCAGGAGCAGGCACATCTTTGCTGCAGTAGCTCTTTGTGGAGAGACAGTAGACCTGGAGAGAGTGACGCCATCAGAAACAGACCCAGGCTGTCCCTTCTTGTCTGTAGAAGGAACTCTGAGCTCCATTTGAAGATGAGTTTGGGCCCATGTCTCTAGGGCTTTCCTGATGCCACTGTTTGCTCCTCTGATTTTACTGGAAATCTTTCCAAAAAGTCTTTAAGCCTTGGAGAGAGGCTGCTGTTATCCAGGGACTCTTGATGTTTTGGTTGTGAGTCTAGCCTTTAACAGCTGAACCATCAGTCCAGCCTCAGTGATTCTTTGTAAAGATCTGGTATTATTATGATTTTTTTTAAATGTCACTGTTTGAGTCTGTTGTCTTCAAATTCACTGTGATGTTGGGGCTGGCCTTGAACTCCTGATACTTCTCCTGCCACATCTGGAGTGCTGAGATGACAGATGTGTACCACCACCTCCAGCTCAGTTGTGGCTTCTCCACTAGTTAGTTATCTCGGAGTTAGATGGGAATATTAACATAGAATTCACCTGTGGGAGAAATTGCTGGGAGCTGAGGTCATTCACAAGTCATTCAATAAAAAAACCCAATTACCTAGCACTGACTGTGGGTCTTGGGTCACTCCAGGCTCAGGGAGTCCATTAAAGACGCAGACAGAAAGCCCTTGAAGGTCAGAGCACAGGCAGTAGGGGCAGCAGGCAACAAAGTTGCTAATTTAGTAGACTTCCTTGTTCCCCAAAGTCAAATGGGTTCTCCTGAATCCTTCGCCTGCCCCATGTACTCACAGGGATGGTGGAACACAATGCCTTTCTCCAAAATCTACTATAGTCATTCCAGAAGGGCTTTGCCAGTATGGCCAATTTTCCTGAAGATTTAGGGAGAGCTACAGAATGGGACTGTAAATACATTACTTTGAATTAATTAATCCTTGCCCTTCTGTCTATTAATCGGCTAGCAGAGAGCTCCCTCCCACTGTATGTAGCTTCACTTCTGGAACCATGTCCCTGTGTGGTAGACAGGATGGTTTTATCTGTTAGTAGCATCTTCCCATCTTGGTCACAATTAAAAATCACTTGAATGCAGTCTGATTTTCCTGCTTCCGTGTGGGACCCTTGGCAGGACCTCACCCATCAAGAGTGTTTTAGAAACAGTTTCAAAATGAGTAAATAAACAAGAATGGGATCTTCCAGCCAAAACCATCATGAAATACCTGCATCTTCAAGAGGAAAGGAACATAGTTAATTTTATTACATGATGAATGGGATGCTGAGCTACAAAATAATAGCCAAATACTGAGTTTGGAATGCTGATGATTGACATGAGCTTTTAAGGCAGACAAAATGACCTTGAACCTCTACCTTGTGCATCTTTGAACACAATGTAAGCCTGTTACCTATAAAAACTGTCACATCATTATGTGTTTGAGAGAGAGAGAGAGAGAGAGAAAGAGAGGAGAGAGAACACTTTTAAGATGTAGACTTGGTATAAACTTACTAGCAATCATCAGGATTCTACAGTTTATCACATTAAAGAAGGAAAGAGGCATTATTTATCACTGTTTACATGTCAGTCACAAAGAATGACATCAGTGGATTAGAAGAACTCTTGAGCCAATAGTGTGGCCCCCTCTGAAAAAGGGTACCCTCTTCCTTGTGGCCGTCCTTGGGTTCCAGTGGCTTAGATGGGAGCCCAAGCAGTCAGATTCTCAATGGGCCAGCATTCACATATTTCCGACTGCTCTACCACTGGAGTTAGAGATCCGTGCCAACACACATGACTTTCATGTGGATTCTAGAGAAGCAAACTTTAGGATGCTGTAAATAATTTACTTGGTTTATATTTTCCTTTTGTGCATCCATCCTCAACAAATCTTAAGAAGCTTCCATTAAGTAGCAAACATACATTCTAATTGACCAAGATCTATCATGTCATACCTTAATAACTATCATTATTTTCTTTCTTAGAAGTATATAAAATATTGGTTCATCTAGCAAGGGTTAATGTCTCGGATGAATTAAGGTACTGGGTGTATCACTTGGTTTCTAGTTTCTGAACACTTGCCCCTTCGTTCAAGGACCATGAGAACAGAGATGGGGGCTGAGGTTCTGACTTGGAGTTGGTCATTGTCTATGAGGCCTGCCAGATCCTACACATTCTCTCCTCAGCATCCTGATACCTAAAAGACCTGCTCTAGGCTTCTATGGGTAGCTTGGGCTTGGCATGGCCTGGGCTTGGCTCCGCCTCAGGTGCCAGGCAAGTCAGTTTGCTTTACCCAAACAAGTTGCAACCATCTGTGCTAAGCCTCACCCTTGAGCGTACAAGGGAAAGGCCTGGATTGGGCAGGTGAGTTGGGTTGATAAGGTGGATGGGGCAACTTCTGGCCAGCACCACCTTACACAGAATCTGGGTTTGCATTTTTCAGCTCAGAACATGGGCAAGGAACAGAAGTGTGGAGATGGAACAGATAGTTTGTGAAAGCGACAGGCCTCCATGAATATAACTAAGTCTCCAAAGTAGGCATGTCTCTCTGTCTACGGCTATTGAGAAACCAGGCAATGACTCTCTACCCATGACCACTCTACCATGAAATTCTCCATGCTTTTCTGTAGGTTGCTATAGAGTTGTGTGGGAAGAGAGGTCTTTATTGAGGAGTAGACAACGATCAGTTTTGGTGACCTTAGGTACAGGTGGTGACATGTGGCTGTCAGGGAGGGAAGTTATTAAGATGGGGTAAGAGGATGAAGGAGGTGACTGATTGCAACCGAGCCCATGTTGCACGTGGGGACACATGAACTCCCACACTCCCTCCCTTCCTCATCAGACCAGTCCCAGGGTGTGAACACACATGTATGTATTTGTGCAGCCAAGTTCATGTTCTCTGGCTAATGAAATGAAACCCTGAAGAAACAATGCAACTGTAAGTTCATTTTCTGGGAAAAAGGCGCTTGTCTTGATTCAGTTATTTTTGTTTGAGAATAAAGAAGAGCTAAAATGAACACATAAGGTGGAAGAAAAGACAAAATCCTCAAATGATCATTCCTTTTTGTGCTAACCCCAGTGATTTCTTTTCTCCACCGTCACCATTGATTTATTTCTTGGTTGACTTTTTGATTTAGTCACTGTGCATCGACTGAAAGCTTATGAACCAGGTGATGTATGGAGACGAGGATCGTGGAGTAGATAATACAAAGCGAATGCCTATGAAGCCAAGCCTGTCTTCACAGCCTCCCTTTGAAGCAGGCATCATTATCTACTTCACAGATAATGGGACTCCAAGATGCCAAGTATCTAGAGGATATAAAGGGCAATGGGAGTTCAGAGTGGAGAAAAAGGACTTCCATCCAGGAAAATTTCTAAAAGGTGTGGTTCTTTGAGCCCTGAATTGCAGGTAGAGCTGACCTGCGGCAGTTGGAGAGGAGGGGTAGCCAGTTTAGGTCATGGTACAGAGCTGGGGTGATGGGGATTCAAGGGTTGGCTGCTGAGAGCAGATGCTGAGGCACTGGTTAAGTCTCAGGCCCTGATATCTTCTATTAGGCTCAGAGCTGTAAAGGCAGGTCAACACCAGTCTACACAGTGTGTCCCTGGCAGCGTTATGCCACCTAGCATTGCCCAACTCTAGCAGGATGAGCAACGAGGCTTGGGGGCCCAGCTCAACACTGGGGACTGGAAGCAAGTCTCCCTATCTGTTGAAATTCTCGGAGTAAATAAACTGAGTCACTGGCTCCTTGAGTCAGGGGTTCAACAGGTGTGGATGCTTCTAGTGATGCCCACACTCATTTATTCATTTAGGAAATACATATGGTGGATTCAATCTGTCCCTGGCACAGTGCTAAGAGACAGTATCTACACAACCACTACAATTGTCATAAACTCAGCCTAGTGGAGGGGTAGACCAGAAAATGTGCATTCCTCACTACTCAAAGATGGATTTGCTGTGGTTTGGGCATTGTTCTAAGAGAGTTTTTCTCACCACAATGAAGGCTTACACTGAGGCTGGATAGCTCTTATCTCTGTGACCAGGTGCCAGACAGAAGCGGCTTAGTTCACAGATTCAGAGGGTTCATCCACTGTGGTGGGGAGACCTGGTGGCTGGACCTGGTGGGTCAGTCTGTAGTGGTGGGACAGCAGTGGTTGCTTCTCCCGTGACACCAAACGGGAAGCAGAAGAAGGTGTAACCTTTGAGGTTGACCTCTAGTGGCTTAATTCCTCCAGCTGGAGCCCCATGCCCAAAAGGTCTGACAGCCCCACCCCCCCAAGAGTTCCACCAGTAGTTCATCAAGTCCTCAAATACAGGAGTTTATAGGGGAATACTTTTTCTTCTTTCTTTACTGTTTTAGGTAAGACTGTAAGTGAGGTATTTCATTATAGTATCTTCGTATATATGTTGACACAGTGTTCTCAATTCTTCTTTTCTGTCACTCTCTGTTACGATGAGGTTTCTGGCCCCATCTGACCAGAGGTCCAGGCCCACAGACCTGCCGTCCCAGACCTCTTAGCCACCCACCGCTGCTCAGGCTCCCAACATGACTCAGATGCTTATATTAACTTCATGCTGTTTGGCCTATGGCTCAGGCACATTGTTAGCTGGCTCCTTCATCTTAACTCAACCCATTTCCATTAATCTGTCTGCCACGTGGCCTGTGGCTCACCTGTGTTCCTTACAGTTTCTTCTTTGGGCGTCTGGCTCCATCTTCCCATTTCTCTGCCCTCTTTCTACCTATTCTGATTTCCCCACCTATTTTTTCTATGGTGCCTGTCAAGGACCAAAACAGCTCCTTTACTTAAAGACTGCTATTCACAGCATACAAAAGGACATTCCCACATCAACTCCCTCCCCCTCCCACCTCTGCCTGGCTCCACCCTTTCCCCCTTTCTTTTGCTTGTAATCCATTACTTTGTATATTTCTCTCTCTCTCTAATAGTCCTTCCTACCTCTCATGATCCCCTTTCTAGTTTTGTGACCCACACACCACATATATAAACACATATATATCTATGTGAAATTTAAATTTAGTTTCTACATGAGAGAAAACACAAGAAATTTGTCTGGTATATTGAGCCTGGGGTGGAGTTAAGAAGAGGATGTCAGCTCCCTTGGAACTGGAGTCACAGATAATTATGAGACACCTTGTGGGTGCTGGGAACTGGACCCCGTTTCTCTGCAAGAGCAAAAACTATCTCTCCAACCCCTAAGGGTTCCATTTTCCTTTATGATTGCATAGAATTCCATTATATTTATGGACCATGTTGTCTTCATGTTTCTGTTGATGGGCATCTAGGCTCATTCTGTTTCCTGGTTTCTGTGACTAATGAAAAATGAAATTGCATGAGCATATATATATGTTGACTTGGGATCTGTCCAGGGTAAAGGTAGCAATGATATATCTGTCATACAGTAATTCTATTTTCAGTTTAAAAAATATTTATATATTTTGGGAACTTCCATAATAAGTTCTATAGTTGTTGTTATTTTGGTTTGAGCGGGTAAGCAAGGTCTCACTATGCAGCCCAAGCTTGGCATGAACTCATTTTGTAAACTAGCAAGACTTGGAATTTATAACCCTTCTGCCTCTACCTCTTAAGTGCTTGGACAACTATTCTTGGCCCGTGGGGGACATTCCTGCCATCACAGAGGGATGGGGATTAGTAATTTGCTCAGGACAAAGAGCAATTAAAAGAAAGAACTAAAATGTATACCCAGGCAGACTGGCCCCTGAGCTGATTCTTTATCTTCTGTTCACACAGCCAGATGTTTTAACCAAGTCAACACCACGGAAGGAAGACAGAATATACGAGATCACAGACACAGTGGCAGAAGGAGCACAAAGGACTTCATGGAAGAAATGAGACACATGGAGACCCAGAGGATGAGCAGTGTCCCCTCTTCCCACTCAGGAGAGGCAGAAGGAGAGAATGGCATACATTGCCGATGGCACAACACACAGATTATTTCAGGAGCTGTGAGGAGACCGATTTGGCTTCAAGTATGTGAAGGAGGAGTCCAGAGCAAAGGGAGAGCTAAGGCGGGTGTCACTGTTGACTAGATAGTTCCACTGGTCAACATCCTGAAATACAGCCCGATGTCACTCTGTGTTCCCAGGAACTCTGTAAAGAGGCCAGTTGCCCTAGGCCCACTCAGGTTGATTGCTCTGTGTAAATATACACCCTCTTATATGGATCTCTGTTCTTTCAGTGCCAAAGATACCTTCTGAGACCATTCCCTCAGGGTGACTTGGGAACACAGAGGTGCAGTGATGTAGTGTTTTCAAAGTTCAGTATTGCTATCTCTAGAGGAGAGTTTTGTAATAAACCCTTATGCCCAGCAAAGATGATGTCTGACTGGATGTGTGTGGGGGACCCAGATTCCTCAATCGAGTTATTGGCAAATTGCCACAAGACAGTAGTTTGACCAAGCAAGTGAGGAGCTGCGTGGGAGATTTTAGAGCTATTAAAGTAGGTAAGTTTTTTTTTTCCCCCTTAATAGCCTTTGAGGGCTAGGGGGCTGGTTCATCTGCTAATTGAGCTTATTGATCTTTCAGAGGACTTGAATTCAGTTCCTGGTACCCATAGCTGGTGTCTTTTTAACGATTTGTAACTCCAGCTCCAAGGGAACTCAATGCCTTGTTTTAGCCTCCATGAGTACCTGCAGTCACAAGCATACACCGCCACTCAATATACACGATTCAAAAGAAAGTAACTCTTAAATTAATCTTTGAATTCACAAGAATATGTCCGTAAAAACAATGTGTTCATTTTCATCCCAATGATATCTGACAGCCTATTCCAAAAAGTCTGATTACTGACAGAGATAGCATGCTGTAGGACAGGAGTTCAGATCTGGGTGCTAGTCAGGTCACCGTGAGTGAGACAGGATCAGTCAAACACCGTCTGCCATCTTCCTGGTCAGTTTCTTTAAATATGAGATTCCTTCAAGTGTGTGTGTGTGTGTGTGTGTGTGTGTGTGTGTGTGTGTGTGTGTGTGTGTGTTGGTCTTATGTAGCTAGGCTGGTCTTGCAGTCACTATGTAGATGAGAATGACCTTGACTTCAGATCCTCTTGACTCCGTCTTCTGAGGGTTAAGGTTACAACTCTGTACCACCATATCTTTTATAAATAAGTACATCAGTAACAAATTACTGTTGCACGTCTGTTTCATGATGTGTTTGTAGCAAGGGGTGAGAGCGTGTGTTTATGTGCCGTGGTGTGTGCAACAAGGTCAGAGGACAATTTTATGGAGTTGGTTCTCTCCCTCTATATTTACATTGGTTCCAGGGATCAAGCTCTTGTTACCACACTTAATGGAAAAATGCCTTTACCCACTGAGTTGTCTCATTGGACCTACTTACACATGACTATTTATGGTGCTGGGGACTGCCCTGGGCTTTCTGCAGACAGACGCTAGGCAAGTACTCTACTAGCTAGGTGATTAAAAAAAAAGAACTTAAAGTTGGAAGGGAGAGAGGAGTTAGGGGAAGACTCAGGAGTGAATATGATCCAATACCATGTATTATGTACATGTATGAAATTCTTAAAGAATTTATAAAAATATTATGCTCAAAATAAGGTAAAAGCCTACAGTTGAGGAAAAAAAGATACTGAGGCAGATAGGTGGAGCATTTGCAGCTCTCCCGGACTACACAATAAGACTTTAAGCCTAAAACATTTACTACCTTAGTACTTCCAAGAAGAAAAAATTCCAGTTCCCAAGACTCCTGCAAAGTCACCCACAAAGCTAATGAGTTCCCAGAAGCATATTTGAAAAACGATAAACATTTAAAAAGTCTTATTTTGTGCATTCTACTAAAACACAATAAGGATTTACCGTGTGCCAGGCACTGTTTCACTACATAAAAGAATACTAATAATTTAATTATTTTAAAAAGCAGACCTGCGAGGTTCTGTGGCCTCATAGGCCCTACCTCTAAGGAGGCATTTCCTGGCAGACCGTGATGAAAGTGCACATATTTTGAAAGTGAAATCTTTGAAAGAACAATGAAGAATGAAATGTTTCAGGGCTCTGGGAATGAGATCAGTGTTTCCTCAGCTTAGTCAATAGCAGGTGATGAGCCAAGCCCCATGCAATAAAGGAGCGTTTGTGGACTTGTACGGAAGAAATTCGGGAAGGGCCTCAAAGCCCAGAGCAAACAAAGACCGAAAAATCTCATCAAGGTCGAAGGGGAAATGAGCCCATTGGCTCTGGTCTGCAAAAGCAGCTCTCGGGCAGAGTCAACCTGAGTAAGATGTTTGGAGAGGGCAGGTCTTGTGTTGGTAACAGAAGAAGATAGCTCAGTAGACCTGCAGCACGCTGGAGAAAGACAGCGAGTCTCTTGTACACAAACTACACCAAGCCTGGGAGTCAGTAGTATGGGCTTGTTTATGAACAAAAGTAAACTCGAGGACTTCAGAAACTTTCCCATCAGGCCTTAGAGGCCTTAAGGCTGGCAGTTCAGACTATCTGCAGAGCGAAGCTGTGTGGTTTGTTGAAAATGTTTCTGGGCTATTCGTTATGGAGCCTTGATTTTCCTGTAATGCCCTCTCAAAGGTACAGAACACAGGAGAAGAATCAGTGAGGAAGAAAAGTTTCTGTGCAAGCAGAAGGACCTCTGTGATACTCACTGAGTCCAGCTCCGGATGCCCAGCCTCACAGGCGTAACCTGTGCACTGGAACATGACAGACTCTCTGCTGCCCCAGTCTCTGCAGTGTTGAGGCTACAGGTCTGTGTCACCATACCCAGCTTCTGTTTCGGGGTGGCTGTAAAGTCTCTTCTATAGTCACCTCAGTCACTTAGGCAGTGCAAAAGGGACCAGAATACATAAATAAACAAGCGTGGCGGCGTGGCAATAAAACTCTGATCATAGCTTGGCTTGTGGGCTATAATTTATTGGCCACCTAACCCAAGTCACTTACTTATATATATATTAACATATAATATATTACACATATATGTATTGAAACAAGTTGAGACAGGACTTAATTCTGTAGCCCATTCTGGCCTCAAATTTGGGCCAATCCCCTGCTTTACCTCTTGAGTACTGGCATTAGAGGTGTGAGTCATCACACCTGGCTTAAGGCATTAGGGTTTCTTTTTAATGTCTTTATTTTAACGTATATTGGCTAAGCAGGCGGTATTTTACCACCCCAATAGTTATTAGCTATGTAAGTGCAATAATATTTCTTTCACATTTTCCTGGAGTTTTTGAGAGCTGCTGCCCCCCCCCCCCCCACAACAGGAATGTTTCCTCTCTTCATTGCTACATTTTCCTGGCAAGGCAGCTGACAGGATGCTGTTGAACTCCAGCCGTCAACAATCTGTTGTGCAGAATTGTTACACTTGGTAGTTTGCCTTGAACTTTCCATACTTTGATGGCTCATTTTGGCCCAGGTCTTTCATCTTAGCTGCTGAGGGGAGCACAGACTCAAGGTCAGTCTGGACAACTTGATGAACCCTGTCTCAAAACATAAAGAAAGAAAAGAAGGAAGAAAGGAAGGAAGGAAGAAATAAATAAAGGAGGGAGGGAGAGAAGGAGGGAGGGAGAGAGGGAGGGAAGAAAGCAAAGCAAAGAGAGTTGGTGTCATAGGTCAACAACAGAGTGCTTGCCTAGCATGTGTGAAGCACTGGTTTCAGTATCCACTAACACCCCCCCACACACACACACAGAGGAGAGGGGGCAGATGGGAGGCCAGGAGGATGGACATATGAATTTAATATCACACACAGGCTTGAACTTGATCTCTCCTCACGTCCTGCATCTGCCTTTGCACTGGTCCTCTGCCATCTCCCGTAGAGGTGAAGTTTCCTGCTCTTCATCATGCCCTTTGTCTGTTCTATCACTTGGCTTGCTGTGTAAGCACTTAGAGGGTCCTGTGAAGGATGGTCAGATAATTGCAGAGATATTGAAAAAGGAACCAAAATGTATCAAGAACGTACAGAGTTAGCTATTTCAAAAATTTACCATAGGAGTAAAAGAATGATGGGACTGTGTTGGGCTGGGTAGCTCAGGCCTGCCTCATACCATCAGTGAGTGCCAATGCACTCACAGTTTTCTTTGGGGATGAAAAATGACTGTCAGGTATTGCACAGAACTGTGAAGAACGTCATCATTTAGAACTTATTCCAACGATCATATATGATCATACTTACTGAGGAAGTCCTATGTGTCAGGGAAAGCACCGGATGATACATTCTCTCCTTATCTGAGATAGTCTCCTCTGGAGATCGTGTGCATCACAGCCGAGGCCACAGAACTTGCAAGTGTGGGGTTTACATGGGTCTGTTCTGTTTCTTCCCTTTGAGGAATGAGTCCAGAGGAAGACCTAGGTGGGGACAGGGGACTTTAAGCTTTAGATGGACTTACCCCACATTCTGTGACCAGACTCCTGCTGAGTCCTTCATCTGCTACCTATTTTGCAAAGATAACAGAAGACAGAAGAAAGAATCCTAGCTTGATAGTGAGGCAGAGGTTGGGGCATGAATAAAATAGTATCATTTTCCTTGTAATGCTTTAAGATTGGTTTTTGGACATCCTAGGTAAGATCTCTAACTCCGGGCTACATCCTTAAGTTAGGAGTTAACTTAAAAGGTACCAGCAACACCTAGGGCAGGCCCACACCAGAGAGAGAGAGAGAGAGAGAGAGAGAGAGAGAGAGAGAGAGAGAGAGAGAGAGAGAGAGGAGAGAGAGGAGAGGAGAGAGAGAGAGAGAGAGGAGAGAGAGGAGAGAGAGAGGAGAGAGAGAGGAGAGAGGAGAGAGAGGAGAGGAGAGAGAGAGAGGAGAGAGAGAGAGAGAGAGAGAGAGAGAGAGAGAGGAGGAGAGAGGAGGAGAGAGAGAGAGAACCACTGATGTGTATGGAAGTTAAAGGAAAACTTTGTGGAGATGGTTTATCTACTGAGCTGTCATGCCTGTCTAAACTGACAATTTCTCAAACTGATTTAGGAAGCTGGATAACTTAGGAGTTATCAGTAGGGTGCTTAGGATGCAATACAGTTAGGAGACACTGACAAACCAATCCAAAAATCCATTGACTATTCAGGAAACACACTCCAATCATTCCACTCACTTGGTCCACACTTATTATCATCCAGAATGTACTTGACACTGTGAGGGAATCAGATACAGAAATGAATCCAATTCTGTCCAGGGTACTGAGTGTGAGACAGGGATTTGGGGACTGGACGGTGAGCTCAACATACTGGCTGCATAACTTGAGTAAGTCACTGTCTTTGAGTCTCAGGCTCCTCACCTGTAAAATGGGTGTAATCATAACACTGCCCTTGTGGTGAGGATAGATGAATGAAGTCTATGGTAAGTGAGCTAATTTGAGATTTTGAGATCAGTGCCTGGCCTATAAAGTATGCTATGTAAGGTATTTCCTCAAGGAATTAAAAGTCTGTTGGCAGAGAGTTCTCTCTCTCTCTCTCTCTCTCTCTCTCTCTCTCTCTCTCTCTCTCCCTACTTAAGGAACTGATTAGTTGACCAGATCTAGCATGTTCTATGTGTTGTGCAGAGGACTCTCTTTCCTCCTCTTCTACCATACTGTGGAACTAAAGAGTCTAGAGTATCCCAGCAAGATTCTGTCACTAGAAAAACCGCAGCTTCAAAGAATGCTATGGTTGCTTATCTGCTTTATGCTACTAATAAAAAGATGGGGTGACCAAAAGTGCAGACAGAGAGAGAGAGGCTGCAAGGTGCTAGTGCTAGCAGAGTGTTCAGCAAAATGCCACCCACTGGCCTGGGAGGGGAGGGTAAGCAGATTGGAGAGAGGAATACTTTCCATTTCTGTCAGGGACTTTGCTGTCCTGTGGAGCAGATGCAGCTTTCGGCCTCTGGTAGCAAGAATGGCAAGCCAGAGCAGAGCAGAGCCCATATTTGGCCAGGGAAGAAGTTCACTTCACTACACACCCTCTGACTCACCCTCCCAGCCGCCAGCCTGGGGTTGAGCTCACAGCCCTCTGACTCAGACACTGAGGTGCCCTCTTTGGAGAGGGAGGCTGCCCTACCACCCTGTCAGCTGCAGCCTCTGATGGTCCTTTCTCTTTATCAGTCCCAGCTCTTCTGAGGCTGAGCCGGGTGCTCTTTGCCGCTACCTACATGCCTTTCATAAAAGCCCTTTCCACAGAGGATGGCCACTTTAAACACTTTTGCACCCAGAAACAGACCCTGCAAGGGCTGACATGGTCTTAGGGTGTCACCCCTGTCCCTTCTCTTGCCATAATCAGTGGATGTTGTGTCTGGGATAGATGGGAGAATTCCCCTGATGGCAGCGGAGAGGCGGTGGAAGTAAAATGGGAAAGGCTAGGTTTTCTTGACTCTGTGATCTTGCCCCTCGCTGGGCTTCCCAGCTGCATGTGTTGGCCAGGCTGGGAGAGCACCAGGCTAGGAGGAGCTGTCTTTGGTTGTTTCTTGCATGTTCCCTGGAGATTAAGTATCACTTCCCCTAGGAGCTGGTGGGAAATGCAGACCCTCAGCTCTGACCTGACCCACCGTTTGTGTTCTGGTCCCTCTCCTAATGATTGCCAGGTAAGCTGAACTTTGATCAGCATTGAAAACTTGGGGATCTGATAAATTTTACACTCCAGACCCTCTTCCAGAGATTCTTACTTAACTAGGCTTGGGTGTGTCCTGGGCCCCTTTGGAGCTGCCTAGATGACTCAAGGGTATAGGAAAAGGTGGAGAAACCTTGCTTTAGTGAGTCAGGGTGATGTTGATAAGCTAGGCCACACACTCCAGTGCACCTAACATCTGGTCAGGCACAGAAAGGAGCCAGGTAGGCTAGGCTTAGCACAGGCAGACACATGTGAACTGTGGAGAATGGAGGGTAACTATCACCAGGATGGCAGGGCCCAGTGGCTACTGGCTGCTGGACTGGAACTCATTGGATTGTTGGCACACCTGAGTGCATACATACCCAGAGCACTGCATTTCCTGAAGTTTTAAGTGGTGCCAGGATGAGTCAGAGGACTTAGGAAATGGATCAATGGGTCACTTGATTCACAAGAGTGAGGACTGCTCAGCATTCATAAAATCCCAGATGGGCATGGTGGCCCACCTTTAAAATCTCAGTGTGTGGGAGCTGGAGACTGGATCCTCAGAGCAAGGTGGCAGGCTGGAGCCGAAACAGTAAGCTCTAGGTTTAGTGGGAGCCCTTGGCCTCAGCATAGAAGATGAGAGCAATAGATGAAGACATTCAGTATCAATCTTGGGTCTCCACATGCATGTGCACATTCACCTGCACACGTGTGTGTCCACATACATATGAATGTGAATACATTTGCACACACACACACACACACACACACACACACACACACACACACACAGAGAGAGAGAGAGAGAGAGAGAGAGAGAGAGAGAGAGAGAGAGAGAGAGAACAAAATAGAGTGTTTGGTGATATTGATGATATGTCTTCCGATTTTAAGTGTGAGTTCGTGTACAAGACTTGCATAGATTGAGGCCAGACAGGGTCCCAGCACTAAGGGGGGGAGTGGATACAGGACTCCACCCCTGACCAAGAAGTCATTTGAAGTTAATGCCCACTGACAGAAGGAGGGTCACTTGGTATATTAATCCCACTTCAGGGAAGGCCCCAGCCTAGGAGTAGTTGCATAGCCCTAAACAAAGTCCATTTTATCTCAAAGCACTCTGAAGTCCAAACAGAGTGGACTAGATGTGGCCTGCGGCTTACTGATGGATAATCTCTGTCATAACTCCGGTGGCCACCTTCTCCAGTTTCCTGAAACTGTCCTGTCTGTAGCATTGAAGGCCCTCATCTCATACAAACCAGGATGGGACTCGATGCAGTGGCCTTGTACAGTGTCCCTTCCTGGCTTAGGAGCAGCAACTATAAAACTTCTACACTCAGGTCTGAAACTCAGATTTTTATGCTTCTTTGCTTATGATGATGGTCATCTGACTTAGTCTCCATGGGCCTTACTTCATTAATAAAAGGGAGATAGAGTCCCTAACTTAGAGCTGTCGCAAGGCTTAGATGCGCCATGCACACAAAATGCTCAGCACAGAACCAACAGTCAGCAAATGCTATGTAAGTGCTATTTGGTACTATTCAGTTTTTGTACCAGAGATTAGAGCAGGAGAACATTAGTGATCAGCGCAAGTCCACCTAATGTCATGAGTGTAGGTATTTCAAAGCAAATGCAATGGAGGGCAGTGGGTGAGAGAGCTGAATGCTGAACACGAGGACTTAGAACCATGAGCTATGAACTTACAGTACTCTGTTAACTTTTCTTTGGCTCATGACCTCAGTTGTAAGTTGGGTTATCCACATTCACCTCCAAGGCTGGCGTGGGACCAATGAGGCGATGTGTGTGAATGTGAAACCCTCTTTAGGGATGGGTTTCAGGTAGGGGGCTATTCTGGTTTGCATCTGAAGTACCCCTGACCTCTGAAGTACCTTGGTCCTCTGCTGATGATGTTATTTTCATAGGTTCAGGAAACTTTGGCTGGTGGTAGCTGGGTAAAGATAGGCTGTTTCCCGTGGCTCTATGTCCCCTACCTGCTGTGACACAAATACCTTGCATGTTCCTGTTTCCACAGTGCTTGGGGCCAACTGGTCCCAGGTTGAGTCTGCTGAAGCCATGAGCCCAAATTAGCCACCCCTTTCTTGTTTCTGTCAGGATTTGGGGGGGCATAGCCACATAAAACAAAGACTGATGTTCCTGCCTTATGCCTTGTGAATGGCCTTAAGAAAAGGTTTGTGGACAAATGTAAGACACAGATGTGTTGTGAAGATACATAAATTTGGAATGAAATTTAATTATTGCTACAACAAGCTTCCTGACCTCAGAAGAAAGTCCAACAGTATTGTGCCCAAGTGAGCTTTGGATGGGATCTTGTGGTCAGAAATTCAAAATTCTTTATGAGAATTTCTGTGAGAGCCCGAAATGGTCTTTAGACACATTTCACTAACAGAGTGACCTTTTGGCCAGGCAGTGGTGGCCTTTGCCTTTAATCCCAGCACTTAGGAGGCAGAGGCAGGCAGATCTCTACAGATCCAGTTTTGGGAGGGTCAGGGCTATACAGAGAAAGTATGTAATGGAAAAACAAAACAAACATAAGAGGTGACCCTTTGTACATAGCTGGTAAATTTTGCTCTGTGGCATTCACATTAAAAAAAGAAAAACTCACAGCACTTTATTTAGGAGCTACACAGCTAATATAATTTCTGTCATTTACCTATTGCTGACTTACCAAAAAACCCCACAACCCTCCTAAGACTTCAGTCTGGTAACAGTTATTTAGTTCAAGGTTCTGCTAGGCACGCTCTGCTTGGTTGGTTTGGGGTGGGCTCCCTCAGTGTCTGTAGTTGGCTGGTTATTGGCTAGTGGCTAGGCTGGAACATACATGTAGCTTTTCAGCAGTCTGGTGGTACACCGATGGCTGTTTCAACACCTCACTATGAAAGTGGTTCTTCTAGCCCTTGAATGAGTCATGCTACTACCTTTAAATCGGCTGACACAATCACAGACTCAGAGATGGTGTAAAGAGGGCACCAGCAAAGACTATGGATGTTGGAAGAGATGGCCAACATCAGATGCCAGTTGAATATGGTGATAAGTAGATGTGTAAGTTATAGGTGGATAAACCTTAGTGTTGACTTTCATTAGGTAGAGAAAAAGCACATACAGGTAAAAATCTAAAAGCAAGGAACATGCCTAAGGAAGGTAGTCTGCCTGTTTGTGACCCTGAGTTCCACTATGCAAAGGTCATTGTCTTCAACAGTTTATATATTGTAGCCCCAACCCTTCCAGTGGCTTGCCTTTGCTTGATCTGTGCCTGGAATGCTGGTTCCTCCTTACCCCCATTTTCCCTGACTTATGGTAAATGTCAGCACTTCGAAGAAGTCTTTCTTCCTCCCTTCTGGAACCCCTTACTCATAACTTTATACAGTCAGCATATTGACTTTTTTTCTTATTAGCAATACACATCCCATGTTACTATTTGAGACTGCCTCACACTGTCTTATTTTGTTTGATTTTAGTTTTTGAGGCAAGATTCAATGTGTAGTTTATGATAGCTTTAAACTGGAAATCTGCCCAACTCAGCCTCCAGAGGGCTAAGATCAGAAGTTTTATATTGTCACATATCAGCATGATTCCTCATTTTGACTTGGGCCATATTCTGCATCATGATATTACCGTGCAGCCTATGACTAGAAACCTAAGTGTTGGAATTCCAAAATAAAGATTTTTTAGTTGAGAGCAGAGTATTCTGGTCCTGCATCTTCTAGGGGCTGCAAATCCACCTACTTGCTTTCCCCTTTTTATCAGGGGCTCTTGAAGGCTTACTATGGACCCCCAGAGTACTGGAGACTACAGCTTACAAAACATCAATCCCTAACCTCATTCATTTGCTCATATGAAGAATATGTGTCGTTTTAGGGTTATGTGACTTACTCTGTGTCACATAGCAAAGTCACCAGTATGACCATGTCATAACTTATGTGTCTTCATATCTCTGGTGCACCATGATTTTCTGTGGAGCAAAGTGAGGAGATTCTGAACTATTTTTAGTGGGTCGAGCTAAGTCATTCAATCATCATGTAGTCACTGGCTGGAGAATGAACAGCTCCTGCGTCTTCACCTGTGTGCCAGACACTGGGGGTACATGGCAACAGACATGTCCTCTGCTGGAGGTCTAATAAAAGGGTGGGAAACAAGCCATTCACATCCACAAGTAAGTATTTCTAGTCTGGGATAAGACATTTGAGGGAGGATAGGACATTCTCCATGGCCGTGCTGGTCGGGTGGAACACTTATTTGTTGGAGATTTTGTGTTCTAGACAGTTCTGCAGAGCCTGGGAAACAGAGACTTAAAAGAAGGGCCTTCCATCTTCTAGAATTATGAATATATGAATATCCAGCCTGAAAGGGAAAGGGAGGGCCACAAGTTCATGCTACTCTCCATTCAGAGTCTCGTCTGACCAAGGCAGACTATAAATATCAACTATATAGAATAAAGTCATTACACAAAATTGGGATATATTGGTCATGGTGGTTTGAATGAATGCCCCATAGGTGGAGTTATTTGGGGATGCTTAGGAGGTACAGCTTTGCTGGAGAAAGTATGTTACTGTAGGCAGGCTCTGAGGTTTCAAAAACCATCTGCCATTCCCAGTTTGATCTCTCTGCCTCGTGCTTGGGAGTCAAGATGTCCCAGCATCCTGTTCCAGCCACTATGCCCTCTGTTTCTCCACTGTCATGGACCCTTATCCATCTGCAGTCAAATACATACTTCCTTTTATAAGTTGCCGTGAACATTGTATTTTATCACAGCAATAGAAAGGTAACTAATACATTGTTGAAAATTGATTTTTTAAGAAATTCCAAATTAAGAATTTCATGAGCTCTTAGGTGACTTTGATTTCAGGCATGCCTGAAATCAATTAATTATAAATGAATTATTCTATATGCAGGACATTCTGAAAATTTGTGTCAGGCCTACACATAAGTTAGGTTGTTTGATGTTAGCAATGTCAAAAACGGAGTGACAAGGCAGAATAGTGGGGCTGCAGCAGGAAGCTGACATAGCAGGGGGGTCCACGCTAGATAATTTGTCAGCTGTGCACAGGCACTGGGTCAGGCCCTACCCAAAGAAAGAGGACCCCTAGTCAAGGCATACACAGAATGCATACTTGGGAGGGAACCATTCTTCCAGGTGTTACCTCTTTGGCTGCCTTTCCAATCCGCCAAGTTCAATAGGCCGTTTTCTTTCCTTCTGTTTGCCAGCCTTACCTTTAAGCAGAAGGGCGAGTCCATCATATTCATATATGGATTTTTAACTTTTTGTAATAATGATTGAGTGACTGTCTGGTACCAAGCTAGATGATAAGAATACAGAGACATGCTCCCGGTCTTTAAAACTTTTTATTTAATGAAAAGAAGTGTCCCCCATCCCCCCACAACTCAAATCAATCAACCAACTGACAAAATAATGCAAACCAACCGAGAGCCCAAACACACATGGCATTGTCTGGTAGTATAAACCCATTTCCTCACAGTGACAATGTATCTGACAGTAATAGTTTAAAGGATGGAAGGTGTCTCTTACCCCACAGTACTTTAACATGGTGCTTGGAGTGGTCCATTTGGGGTGGCAGGTGCTTGTAGGGTGTTTGTGTGTGTGTCTGGCTGACTGGCTGGTTCAAATTTTGGAGGATCGGGGAGCAGAGAACAGAACCGAACAAGGTTCATACCAGAGGTCTCCATCCATTTGCCAAGACACAATGTCCTAAAGATTCCACAACTTCTTAAACCAGCGCCACCTGTGTGTGACATTTCAAATCCAGAGGGTACCAGTTGGGAAGGGGTTGGAAGACTTGAGATAGCAAGTGCTGTATGTATACTGACAACCCCAGAGAAGAACTCAGTGAGCAGGAGCATCCTGGAGCTAGTCCAGGACCAAGGACTCTTGAGTTCTCTAGTGTCCTACATTGTGCTGTGAGGCTAGGAGTGTGCTTTTAGACTCTCTTTGAAATTTTCATTTCATCCTAAGTTGGGACAATTTACATTAATTGAGCTTGAGTTTTTAGCTTTGACTGGAGCTAAATCATGAAAGCAAGGCTTCTAGTGTGATTCAGAAGATTCGATTAGCTGTTGGTGACATCATAGACATTGCTGAAATATGATTAAGAAATCAAATACATGCTAGTCATGGAGTCCAAAGTGAGCATGTTCAGTTGTGGGTAAAACACACACACACACACACACCACAAACACATACACACTCACTCTCTCCACACACACAATCTCTCTCCCTCTCTCTCTTTTCACACCTCTCTCTCTCTCTCTCTCTCTCTCTCTCTCTCTCTCTCTCTCTCTCTCTCTCTCTCTCCACACACACACACCCTTGATGAGTAAGTGGGGAAATGTATTTGTCATTACCCAATAAGTACAGTTTGTTTGTTACACATAATCTTTCAAAACACAAAGTCCGAAGGGGAAAATTATGAAAGGGCCCTGGAGAGTGACAGTGTGGGAACTGCTGCTTTAATCCAGGGGTCTGATGGAAGATTTGATTGCTAACATTTCCATCTGCTTAGCATCTGTCTTTCTCTGGGAACAGGGAGCTTGCCTGCCCTTGCTGCAGAGGGCACAGTCACCTGTGTTAGAGCCCTCCATGGCTTCTCCTCCCTCCCATCCTTTCTCTTTTGTTTACTTTCTGTGACTCCCGGGTTTTTCTCCCAGCTCTGCTGCTCCATGTGTGTTCAGGTAACCTAGTTCTGCACTTTGAATCTCCAAATCCCTATTTTCACATTGAAGGGAAACACACACTCAGGTTCACCAATGTCTTGCTCTCTCTTATCTATGGGACATATTGAATAAACCACATTTTTCAGCCTCCTCTGCACCCGGTAGTATTGTGGTCTTTTCCCAGTGGAGACTGGGTGGAAGTGATCTGTAACATTTCCTGGTCTGTTCTGAAAGGCATTCACCAAGGGAGGGCTGAGCTGCCCGGGATTGACTTGGAAGCCATACAGTAGAAGCCATTTTTACTATATAGCCTCTTTGATAGGAACACATTTCTGGATTTTGTGAATTGAAATCTAAAGACTTTTATAGTATTATGATGCTGAGATTCAGGGGATTGTGTGTGTGTGTGTGTGTGTGTGTGTGTGTGTGTGTGTGTGTGTGTGTGTGTGTGTGTGACTGCAAGCAATGAGTATTCTAAGGGACCCAAAGGAATGGACAATTCTTTTCTCCAGCTCAGGACAAATAGAGCAATGGAGATTTAGAAGGTAGATGTGGGTTGGAGAGTGTGGCAGATGTTTATGATTACACCGTGAGAGCCATAAAATGGTGTTCCCTTGAGTTAAACAGGCTTGTCCACCTCATCAATGATACCATTAGGCAAGTCCAGAGTTCTTCCTCACAAACACAGGCGTACAGACACAGCCCCAGGCAATTCCTAAAGAGAGACTACAGAAGGGTTTGTCTTGTTTTCTTCTGAACTCACTGATCACATAGATAGGTGTCTTCACCTTCTGTGAGGAGGGAGATTTGTGGGAAAACCCTCAGTGGATTTCTTCCACAAGAAAACATGAAGCTGGGAAACCAAGGTTCCTCTCAGATGTGAAAGTAGGTGAGTTCCCACAAAGCTACACGCCTCAAGGACAAGAGTCACACCTCATTGTGGCTCCTCCACAGTATCGAGATGAGCCTGACTACATCAAGAGATGGTACCCAAATCAATGTGTAGTGACCGGCTGGTGACATGTAATGAGCATGTCTGACATTTCCCCCACTGGATCACTTCAGGAGGAGGAGAGGTTGCTGTGGTTTGACCCCTCACACCGCTAGCCCTTGCCTAACCCCACCGTTTGGTGGTGTGAAAGGCCAAGTTGATGACCCAATGCTTCCCTGGGGAGATGTTAGCCTTCTCCTTCTGCCCACCAGACCCAATGCTAGGCAAATCACTTGACTCTGCTGAGTTCCTGGCTAGCCCATTGCCCTGGGGTGGAGGTGGGGAGACTCTGCACCCCACAGTTGGGGTTGCTTTTGCATTCCTAATGTTAGGGACTTAACATTCCTCATGGTATTTATTAGGATGTATGTGGTGATATATTGTACATTTAATAAAATTTGTCTGGAATATCAGAGGACAGAGTCACCTACAGCCAAGCCATGAAGGTCAGGGAGTGGTGACTCCTTTAATCCCACCACTTGGGAGACAGAGATCAGAGATCAGTCTGGATCTCCATGAGTTCAAGGCCTAACAGCCAGGCAGTGGTAGCTCATATCTTTAATCCTAGCTCTAGCAAAGTTGAACCAGGAAGTAAAATAGCTGGGCGGGGGAAGAAATTTCAGGCAGGAGAAGGCAGAAATTCAGCCATTCTGTCTGAGAGACCAGTGAGGCTGAGGACCCCTGAAGACAGGACTTAAGCTGTTCATCTTGAGAAGTTGGATGGGTAAGAATTGGCTGGTTTATTTCCTTTAGTGTTTCATATTTCTGCCAGAAAAATTAAAATAAAAAACCCAAATCAAAGACAAAAGGCTGGAGGAGATGGCTCTGTCCTCTGATATTCCAGACAAATTTCATTTCACAATATATCACCACAGATGTACCTTTAGCAAGTTAAATATAGGCAGTTAAGGGATTTGCTTGATGATATGCACCTCTCAATCCCAGAACTTGGTAGGCAGAGGCAGATCTCTGTGAGTTTGAGGACAGTCTGATTTACATATCCAGTTCCAGAATAGAAAGGGGTACATAGATGACCCCCCCCCCCAAAAAAGAATAGGGGATTATGGTCTCTGCTGAGAGGCGCTTGGTTATTGCTTGAGTAAGAAGGGTACTGAACATCTGTCCCTTAAACATGTATAGAGTCTGGATAAATAATTTCTAGGGTTTTGGAAAACAGTGACTTAAAAATTAAACCAAGCATGATGCTGGGAAGATGGCTCAGGAGTTATGAACACTTGTTGCTCTGTAGAAGCCTGGGTTTGGTTCCCAGTACCAACATTGTTGTCCACTCCCATGGATAATTCCAGTTCCAGAGGACCAGACACCGTTTTCTGATCTCTGTGGGTACCAAGCCTGCATGTAGTGCACATGCAAGCAAACACGTACGTATATATATATATATACACATATATATACATATATATACATATATATATATAAAGCTAAAATAAAATGTTAAAAAATTAAATCAAGCATCATTAAAGGGTGAATAAATGACCAAAAGCTGGCATGTCTATGTAGTGTAACATTACTCAGCCTTTAAAAGGAAGAAAATTTAGACACAGGTGCAATGTTGGATGAGCCACAAGGACATTATGCTAAGTGAAATAAGCCAGATACCAAAGGGCAAATGCTGTCTGATTCCCCCCTGTAGGACATCTAGCAGAGTCTAGGTCACACAAACAGAAGTACAACCGTGGTTGCTTATGGGCTAGGAACGGGCCATGGAGTTATTGTTTAATGGCTATGGAGCTTCAGTGTGGAATTACAAAAAAATTAAAAATCTGCAAGTGAATGGGTTTGGTTGATGGGTTCACAAAAAATGAATGTGCTTAAAATCATTGACCTGCCAAATCAAAAATGGGAGAAATGGCAAAAATAAGTAAATCAACCAAGGAACCCACACAATGTGACATCAGCCATAGGCTTCCTTAGTTTTACTTATTAAAATTACTTAAAGGCCCTAGAATCTGCTAAAAAAAAAAAAAAAAAAAAAAAAAAAAAAAAAAAAAAAAAAAAAAAAAAAAAAGCATTAGGACATCCAAAGAAATGGTATTTCTAACCTCAGGAAAGAGAGGCAGGTAGGCTCTCTAGACACGGGAAAATCCTTTGGTTAGCAGAGTTTTACCATCATAGAGAAACCAGATCTCTGGAATCATGGCTTAAATTTGCATTTCTCACTGTATTTGTGTGAGCAGTGTCTGCAAGGCTCTTGATGGTCAGAGAGCAAAGGACAGCAAGACTTTGGTCAAGCCTCATCTACTGTGTTTGTTCAGAGGTGTGACTGGCTACTGGAAAGTGGGCTTACATCAGTGCAGCAAGTACCTTCTGATCACCAGGAAATGTCTCTCCCACCATTTCTCAAATCCTACCATTAGGATGCCAAGTCCCTGGGGTTGGCCCTGACTATTCCCCCAGCATCACAGAGGCAGCTGGACAGGGCTTGCTGTGCTGGGCGAAGCTGCGTTTGTAGAACTTCCCAGGATTGGCATAGGGCTCATGCTTGATACTGGGAAACTATTTTTATCTGGGATGTCTAGAAAAAGCCCACAATTCAGAGTCCTTGGAGTTTGGATTGAATCTCTGTTTACTAGGGTTTTGACCTTCAGAGATTTCCTCCAGTTCCCATAGCTTCATTTTTTTAAATTTGTAAAATAGGGTCAACAAAATCTGTCTTGTGGGGTTTCCCGCCCGTGCAAAGAAATGTAAGTTTTCTTTCCCCTGCATCCTTCTTGCCTTGTTCCCTCCTCTTTCTCTACTTCCCCCCATTTCTCCTTCTTCCATATATCCTTATCCCCTTCCTTCCTGGCTTCTAGGACAGGGCTGTGTGTGACAGCCTCTCAGCTTCCCCAGCCACCCAAGATGACCGTTCTTAGTGGCAGAGTGGGATAGCACTCTGTTAAGAGTCCACTTTCCTTTCATGAAGGCGAATTTGAATTCATTCGTGACCCTTGGATCATGGAAGGCCCTGTGAAGAAGTCTTCATTCTCTAGGGGCTGGCAGCTTCTCTGTGGGAACAGCTGTTCACAGGGAGAATGGTCCATGAGTTTGTCTGTCACCTGAATCTTCTAGGAGGCAAGAGCTGTCTTCATTCCTATTCTATCCTTAATTTTATGTGGACTTTCACACTCAGTCACTTGCTTTAGAACCTCATTGGTTTGTCTTTAGTTTTTTTTTTCACAGGTTGACTCTTTAGGGTGTGAGGACAGGGACACCGGTTCTCTTTTGAGGACTGGCAGGTCCTGGTGGAATTCTAGGACATTCCTCCGAACTGTGTAAATGTCTTAGTTGGTTCGTAAAGACAGGATTTTGAATTAAGTTGCAAATGATTTCTTCAGGAAGAAGTGCTTTGGACTGTCCCTTGGCAGGGGCAGAGACAGTGGGAAGAGCCCTCTGGAACCTATACACCTTCACTCTGTCCCTGGCCAGTTTGGTCTTCACTCAGAACCCAGAAGGCACTTCATCAATATTTGAATGGGGTCACCCTTCAAGGCCAGACCCATGTTTCTAGTTCCTCTGAATGCTTCTGGGGTTGTCCAGACAGGACTTGCTGCTCCTCTCTCTGGGTTCTGGGAATGAGCCATACACATCGTAGCCCATTGCAGCATCTCTGATATTATATTGTAATTAGCTATGGGCTCCAGACAAAGGCCTGAAGGGCAGAGGCGGTTCCTCACCCCCTTCTCTAACTTCGGTACTATAGGAACTCATACACGAATAAGAAGTACCCCTGAGCCTGTCTGGTGCTGACAGAGATTAGGGAGGTCCCAACAAATGAGGGGCTGGCTGAATATCAGGGGCCACTGCATGTCAGGTTCCAGAGATTTAGTCTGCTTGGCACGAATTCCATTTCCCATTTCCCAGAGATTGTTCTCGTAATACACTGGCAATGTGCCCAATCCAGGCTCTGACTAGTTCCTAAAACAAGTTAAATCTTTCCCTTTGGGACAATTCCATCAGCAGGGATAGATGAGCTTCTCTGATGACCCTGGCCTTCATATCCCTCACTTGGGCTCTTTTCCAGTTAGTTCCTCAAGGCCTCAGCAAGCAGCCCTGTTATGCTTGGCTGGGCTTCTGGCTGATGAGGAGGTATGCGCTGCCGTCTTCCCAGATCCTGGGATGGAAGAGAGCTGTGTCTACACCCCCACCCACAGCTGCTTGCGCTTGGCTGGGATGGAAACTGGGCTGCTCATCCACCAGATCCCAGTGGAGATTGGAAAGTGCTCTTGGGAGGAGTGAGTTGTGTCATTGTGGGCATGTGGACAGAAGCCAGGCTGCAAATGAGAACTACAATCTTCCCATCACCCTTGCTTTCCACTCTGATGGAAGGTCAGTGCCAGCTGCAGAGCTTGGACATACCTTCCTTGGAGGGACCAAGTGTGATGAGCATTCCTGAAGTGAGGACTAGAACGGCCAGAGCATAGGAAGTAGACTGAAGAATTCACCATTCCAGGCAGTGTCTGACTACAGGGTGGAAGATTTTAACCCTTTAATCCTGACTTAAGACCCCTGAACAGTGAACACGCTTTCTGAGTCATCTCTGAAGTCCTAACCCTACATGTGACCCAAGGAGATTTAGAGATGTAATGTATTAGTCAGTGTTCAGTAGAGAAACAGAACTTACATAGTATAGTATACTATTCGTATATATGAACATATATGAACACATATAGGAATATATATTAATTCTATATGTTCTACACACACACACACAGGATTTATTTGAATGGTGTATAGGCTCTGTGTGGCTCAGCTAGTCCAACAATGGCTGTCTACCAGCAGAAGGTCCAAGAATCCAGTAGTTGTTCAGTCTACGGGGCTTAGCCACTGTCTTAGCCAGTCTTCAGTATATACTGGGAATCGCAGAGAAGCAGGCTCTAATGCCGGTGAAGGAAGGGACTTGCCAGCGAGTGAGAGCAGGCAGGCACAGTTAGAGCAAGCCTCCTTCTATGTCCTTTATATACAGGCAGAAGAAGGTGTGGCCCAGATCTCAGAGATCTGAATTAGAAGTGGGTCTTTTCACTTCAAACTATTTAATTAAAAAAAAAAAAAAATCCTCACAGGCGTGCCCAGCCATTTGGGTTTTAGTTAATTCCAAATGTAGTCAAGTTGACAACCAAGAATAGCCATTACAGATAATGAAAAAAAAAGAATACATTTTCACCCACCTTTTCCCTCGGGGCTTTAAATGAAAGAAAAATATTTTCAATGAATTTAGGCTAATAGTGTAGAAGAAGCCTCAGGAACCCTTTCCCATTGGGTACTTGAGGGAATAAGCAAAGACATCTCTGTGGAAAGTGTGTGCTGAGTGAGGGGCTCTCAGATGACCTACCTCCCCCACTGAAAATGGAAGCACAGATCTTGATGAGATGCACAGTGAGGGAGGGGAGGTATCAAAAGAGCACTTGGCGGGGACTCCTTTCCATCCCAGGCACTCTCAACTCCAGATCATGTCATTTGAGTTTGTTTTATTTCTAAAATTCACCCAACAGAGGTTTGCCGTGATATATATTTAATAAAATGAATCTGAGATAGAAGAGCTATCTCAACCTTTTGTTTTGTTTTATTTTTTCAAGATAGGTATTCTCTGTGAAACAGTCCTGGCTGTCCTGGAACTAGCTTTGTAGACCAGGCTCCCCAGGCAGGTCTTGAACTCACAGAAATCTTTTTGCCTCTAGCCTCCCAAATGCTGGGACTAACGGTGTGTGCTATCACCACAGCCTGGCTTGGCTCTGTGGTTGACTCTGATATTCCAGATCATATTAAATATATATCACCACAGAGGCTAATAAAACTTTAAAATAGGCATCATAATCTATTCTGTGTGCTTTATAAATGTTAACTCACTTAAAAACATATGTATTTTATTCTATGGATATCAGTGTTTTGTCCGCTTGTGTGTCTGTACACCATGTACATGCCTGGTGTTCTCAGAGGCCAGAAAAGGACATCAGATGCCCAGAAATTGGAGTTACATTTGCTTATGAGCCTCCATGTGGGTGTTGGGAATCAAACCCATGATGTGGGAATGTCTTTCTATATACTGTGAAAGAGGAACTGTTTTGGCCATGGTAGGCACTGTAGAAGTAGGTAAGGCAAATCATTGCTTAGGTAGGAGGAGGGCAGAGTCAGACAGAGATCAGTCCAGCCACCCAAGGAAGCAACATGTAAAGGAACACAGGTGAGCCACAGGCCACGTGGCAAGACAGAATAATGGAAATTGGTTGAATTAAGATGAAGGAGCTAGCTAGCAATGTGCCTGAGCCATAGGCCAACATCATGAAATTAATATAAGTGTCTGAGTTATTTTGGGACCTAAGCAGTGGTGGGCAGCTAGGTGCTCTGGGACCTCAGGTCTGTGGGTCTCGACCTCTGGCCAGAGTCCAGAAACCTCCTGTTGCAAACCCATGTCCTCTGGAAGAGCAGCAAGTATTCTTAACTGTTGAAAATTTTCTCCAGCTCCACTTAAATGATTTTGTAAACAATCGTGATGTGGGATTATTAGCAAACTAATTTTATAAGAATATTGAAGGACAAATTGCTGGTGATCTTATTCAAATTCACATAGGTGATAAGTGATGGGTAAAGCCTGGGCTCTCTCTGGGTCTCAGGCTCTTTGTCTGTAAGAAGAGGATAATGTTTGTTGTCCTGGATGCACTGGGGAGTTCATGCACACAGGAGAAAGACCTAGGGAGACACAAAGGGACAAGCCCAGCAGAGATGGATCAGAAGAAATCAAACCTGCTAGCACATTCATCTCTTACTTTGGCCTCAGGATTATGGAAAAATGTAAGGGAATAAATTAATATTATTTAAGAGAAAGCAAAGTGCTAGTCTTGTAAGCATGAAGAACTGAGTTCAAACCCTGGGGCCTACATAATTGAAGGAGAGAAATACACTGACTAGTTTTCTCTGATTGCCACACCTGTGCTGTGGTATGCATGTATGAGCATAACAGGTAACTTAAAAATATAATAAGTGAAAGGTATATAGTGTCTGAAGAATAACGCCCAAACTTGTCATCATGTGTACATATACTGTACATGAATACACATATGAGCATACATAAAAATAAAGAGAGAGCAAGTTGCTTTAACCATATCAGTATTTAGTTTCTCTGTGTTCTTGTTCATTTGAATTTCTGTGTGAAGAGAATGAAAGTCACAAAGTGGATAAGGGCCTTGATCGATCTCTCTCTCTCTCTCTCTCTCTCTCTCTCTCTCTATCTATCTATCTGTTTGTCTGCCTGTCTGTCTATCTCTATCTATCTATCTATCTATCTATCTATCTATCTATCTATCTATCTAATTTTCTATAACTCACTAATGAATAGCACAGTCCTTAGCACGCAGTAGGTACTCAGAAGATATCTAATGAAAAACATGAGTGGATCCAGCTTCTGTGCTAGGATTGAATCAACTTTCCTCCCTCCCAAACATGGCTTTCTTACAGGCATTGACTATTTCTAAATTACAAAATCCTTGGCGCCTGCATATTCCTGGCACAGAAAGGTACTAACGCTAAATGCATGAAGCTACATTACTGCCCTTTGCCTTAGGTCAGAAGTTGCCCATTAGTCATGAAGGTGTGAGCATGCCGAGGTGCTATGATCCAGTGGACACTGACACTAATAAGCAATGGAGAGATCTTTTGAAGTAAAAAAAAAAAAAAAGATATGGTTGAGGAAGTGAAAGGGTTTTTTTTTTTTTTGACTGCATAACAAATCACTCAGAGTGTAGCAATTTCAAACAACATCTAGTATTTATCTAGTATTTTTCCAAATAATTTTCTGCTGTGTGTGGGGTAGCTACAGTTAGCTAGCTGCCCTCTGCTAAAGGCTGCCTGGAGTGGGTATCTCCAAGATGGCTATCTGTCTTCCGACTCTTCTCCAGGCACCCTCCTGTCGTTCTGTAGTTCAAGTTTCTTTCCAACTGGATTCTAAGATGGAGAGAGAACTCAGACTCCTGAGGCAGATCAGATGTTCTAGAACATTATTTCTGCCACATTCATTTGGGCAAAGTTAAGCTACAAGATTCAAAGGGGGAGAAAACAGAGCTCCCCCTTGTGAGGTAAGGAACAGATGTGTGCACAAAGGTGGGAGAGACTATGGGGGACTGTTTGGGAGACTGCCACAAAGGTGCCAGCAGAAGCCTCAAAGGGTCCTCATTTGCATGCGGATAGCTGCTGAGGTTTGGCTGTGGTTTGCCTAACAGAAAGATTGGTTTACTTCTCAGGTAGTGGAAACCACAGGCTGCTACCTCTCCAGCTGAGGCTATGTCCTGGTTTTGACCAGGTTATTGTTTATGCTTTATCACCTTGTTCTCCAGATGATGCAGAGGTAGAGGGGGTAGGATGACCAGTGTACAAAATACCACAAATCAAAGGCAGGATCAGGGATGCTACTGTTCTATGGCTGAGGTAAGACTGTTGGGCAAAATTGCACATTTTCCCACTTAAATTATGGGATGATTCATAGAATCTTGCTGGACCGACATCTCTTTGTTTAGCCTATGTGAACAATGATGTCTACTTTATGCAAGAAAATATATAGTGGCAAGTTGCATGCATTTAGATTCAGCCTACCTGAGTTTATATCCTGGTCCTTCTGTTTAATGGCCACATTACTTTATGAAAAATACCTAATTGCTCTATGCCTCAGTTTCCTTTTTGGTGAAGGAGAGATAACAATATCCAGTGTCCATAGAGTCGCACAAATTGGGTGTGTTTTGAAAGTGTAGTGGCATCTAAAACATTGACACATGATTTACATGAGGGCCATAGCTTACATTTTTAGAGGGCTTTGATGGGGTATTTGGTTGAGCCGGTGCTAGACAGGGCCCATCATATACCTTGCCCATGGTAAATGATGGCTATTATTTAGGGGTAAATGTGTCCTTTAGTTATTTCTCCTCTTACCATTTTTATACTGTAGGATCTTTGGAGCAAATCAGTTGTTTCTCCTTTTAATTGCTCTTCTGAAAGCGGCACTTATCTAAAGATGCTTTGAGTTTGTGGGAGTTTACTTTCTCCCTGTCAAGTGGGAATAGGCTTTGTCACCCTTCTGTGATGAGTGGGATCACTCTCTGCTCCCACATGAACACCAGAGAGGAACCCGACTTTCTCTGTGTCCCAGCCTTACCTCTCTCTAGACGGGTGAGCATCAGCCCCATGAAATTGGGGCTCCACTTCAAATGGCTTGTCATGCTGCTATCACAGTCCCCACCTGTATACTGGAAATAGCAACATTGTCTGCCCATAGAGTCATTGACCAATTAAAAGTGGTGATATTACTGAGTATATGGTGTCTGGCATACAGCAAGGGTCAACTATATAGTTAGTGGGTTGAAGTGATTATTAGGTACATTCAAGTTCAAAGACCCAGTTGAAATGCTTCCTCCTCCAGGAAGACGTCCCTAGCTGCTTCAGGTAAAAATGAGCATGCTTCTTTTCACCCTCTCTCTACCTTTTTGATAGCTTTATTTGCTTTTCACACTGGATTGGCCTACACACCAGCTTGTACCACTGGTCTGCTCCAGGTCTAGACACAGGGTACAGCTAAGGTCTATTTTACCATTGATAACCGTGAACGGGGCACCTACTCTCACCAAGTTTGCAGATGCCCTTTGCGATTCTTCTGTCCCTCTAAGGAGTTTAGATGATTCTTGAGTTTGACTCACCGTGGTGAGTCTCAGGGCCTGAGAAAGACTTTGATCGATATCACAGAGTTGAGTATCCTTCGGAAGTTCAGAGGAGTTCAGAGCCACATTCCCTTAGCAGAAGAAGGTAGCACACTCACTCTCGCTGTTGTTCAGATTAACCAGAATCACTGGCGTTAGGAGCAGATAGTAGACTTCCCTCCATGACGGTTGCTTTCCTCTGGCTATGCCTCCAAACAGTTTCCCAGTCTTGAAATTCACTGCAAACACGGCTGATACTCTCTCAGGATGACCTTGCTGCAGATGATATGTACAAACTTGGTTCTTTTTAACAAACGTCAGTAACGGTCGCAGTGGGGCCCCACTCTCATGGGGCTCATGCTCACCTGTCTAGAGAGAGGTAAGGCTGGGACACAGAGTAGGGTTCCTCTCATGCTGGGGCAGGGAGTGAGCCCACTCATCAGGGAAAGAGGACAAAACAGATTCCCACTTGACAATTTCTCTACTGGGTCCATCACAAACCAGGCAGGAGAACATGAGCATCCCAAGAAGGGCAGGTGTGGAGCAAACACTCTT
Organism: Phyllotis vaccarum; assembly: GCA_033318265.1. Lineage (NCBI taxonomy): Eukaryota > Metazoa > Chordata > Mammalia > Rodentia > Cricetidae > Phyllotis > Phyllotis vaccarum. The sequence goes on from JARWLC010000001.1 coordinate 25,260,465, forward strand.
CTCCCCAGGGAAGCACATTGTGACCCTATCTAGTGGTATCTTAGAGAGCAACTCGTTCCCCTCAGTGGTCCAAGGAACAGAAAAAAAAAAAAAAAAAAAGGTTGTGAAAGGTGGAAATTGATGCTGCCTCAGAGCTCCTGACACGCTCTTGCATCCAGGGAAAAAGCTGAGCACAGGAATCGGGAGCACCTTCTATACTCAGTGAGGAACACTGGCTGCAGGTCAGGAATTTGGCGTTGGAGCCAGTATGCATGAAAGCAATTACGCAGCGAGAATACCATGGCAGAATGGGGCACAGAGCTCTTGTAAACCTTAATATACACCAGTTCCTTCTGGCCTGGTGTCTAAAGGGGGACTCACTGGGGTTTTATTTGGCTTTCCACAGGGCTTTGGAATAATTTACTGGGAACCTCCAAGCATTTTGAGCTTACTGCTTTCCTGCAGGCAGGTGATCGGGAGATTAATTAGGGAAATAAGAGGAATGTGATTACAGTTGGGCTTGGAGTTTATGGAGCACTGAGTACCAGGGAGCCTAATCACCCCAGAGGGCATTGTGAAATCCCGAGGAGATGGAGCCTTCATTAGCTTTTGTTTGGAGGATTACAGGATGAATGGCTCATCTGAGGGGAGGAGATAGTGTTTCCTGGACATGGAGGTGGCGAGAAGAACAGGCATGCCTGGGGTCGAGGCAGAAGGCTGTGATCTGTCTGTTGAAAGATGCAATGGGAAAAGATGACACATGGAAGAGCTGCAGTGACTCACTGGGGGTTTGAAGTGTAACTCTTGGTTACGCTCTGTTCTTTCTGGCTTTGGCTGTGAGGGCATTGGATCAGAAAGAGCTGGGTCTTGGGCTCCACCGGCTCTAAGATGGCTTCTGGTTTCTGCTATCAGCCTTCAAACGTTTTATCCACTGGGGCCATTCTAAAAAAAAAAAAAAACAGCCAACGCGGCAGCTCCGGGTGGCCAGGATTGCGACACCAAATGTGTTTGTTCCCCATGTTTGTGAAATACCTCAGAGGCACTAAGCAGTGCCACCTGACTAGTTTTCTGATTGCCACACTGCCCTGGCTCCATCTGGCAATACTCAACTGCAGCTGACTAGTCAGAGATTTTGAGATGTTTTCAGGCTGAGAAGGTACAGACCTCATTTTGCCTCTCCAGGTGCAGAGATTCTGACTTTCCCAATTCCGAATATCACTTGATGGGTTTGGAATTAGCTCTGCCGGCCTGTGGTGAGCTCTGTGGCTATGGATTGCTTACTCAACCTCTCTGGGCTTCCAGTCACTTCCACTGCACGGTGAGGTGATAGCAATTCCTACAGAGAGTGTGTGATTGTGAACCACATGTGCAACACCTAGACAGGAAGTCAGGACCTCAGGTTGCTCACCAAGCTTCCTGCCCTCCCCCATCTCAAGTTGTCAAAAGCAAAGCTGGCCTCAGGTCTTTAAGCTGTTAAAATTCAATCTTGCTTTTAGTATTGCAAATGTATGATGGCCAAATTTTGCCTGAGAGCAGGAATAAACTGCCTGGTTAATGTATAACTTAACAGGGACTCAGAAACCCCAGGAAATGGGCTCAAGACTTTGTTGAGGGTCATAGTGGTACTGCACCAGAAAAACAAACCCAATGATTATTGGGCTTCTATTATGTGTCAAGAACCAAGAGAGTAGTTTTGCATATGATTCACATTTTCTTTTATCTCCTTAACCTTAAATAGATAGCATTGCCCTAAAGTAATAGTACTTAGTAAATATTAACCAAATGACTTTTACATGGTAAGCAATGTTCTATGAAGAATATGCAAGGAGATTGCGAAGTGGCATGACTTACTAAAGATCACAGAACCTGCACTTGGCAGGTCACAATATTGTTGTTCCTTGGAGTCTAGGTGTAAGGAGCTGTACAGATTGAGGCATGCACATATGTCCATGCATCTTCAGATAAAAACATCCGCCCCCACACTCATATATGCATGCACGCACACATATACCATGCCAACATATACATGCTCACCTACAACAACACAGCAAGCAAGCACATCTACATGCCATCCTAACACATCTGCATATGCATACATGCTCATGCACATTTATAGACACACTATACCATGCACCAGAGGGAAATTGCTTTTAGACTCTGCCTTTCAGAAGAGCAGCATTTCAGATGCAACCAGTGTTTTGCTCTGCTTCTATTTCTCTTTTTTCTCAACCCTTTCATTTCTTCCTCCCCTCTTTCTTCCCCTTTATCTTCTCCATTTCTCCTGCTTTATTCTGTTGCCATATCTTTCTTCAGACCTTTCTAGCTATGAACTTTTAGGAAATTTGTGGAACCCGCGCCCCACTCATCAGAATGATCAAGGTTGCTAGGAGTCGAATCTATTTGACAAATTATACTTTGGCTAGGCTTCCCATCATGCAAATGTGCTGACCCCCAGGAGTCCCTCTTTCCTTGCCCTTCCTTTGCCTTGCTGCTTTCAGGCACAATATGCTCATGTTCAAGTCTGGCTATTGAAGCGGGGAGTCCCTGGCCCAGCAGCCCCCTCCCCCACACGCGCTCTCGTACATGTGCCAACTGCCTGTGAAGGCTTCTTCCAAGTGTTTCATCATGCCTCAGGGTGGGGATGCATCTATTCTGCATTTCGACACTTTGTTTCCACCTGGCATTTCAATTGCCAACTAATAGGTGAAGTAACTCCTGTCCATGCTGACTTCCATGAAGCTTTGCTTTATGGGGACCTGTGCTCTGATCCTTAAGGTGTTCAGGCTGTTGTAGCAAGTCCAACCTGTAGGCTTTAATAGCCACCAGAACGGGCTGGGGGGGGGGGGCGGGGGAGTCTGGGTTTTTTATTTCTTCAGTAGAGATAATTAAAATCTGAATTATTTCATAATCTCAGCAACTCAAGGTGGGGGTGGTGGAATTTGAGAAACTTTGGCAACTCCCGGGTCTCAGTCCAACAGCGTCACCTTTCCCAACTCATTTGCTTTCTTGTGGTATCTGGGACACCCCCCCCCCCCGTGTGTGTGTGTGTGTGTGTGTGTGTGTGTGTGTGTGTGTGTGTGTGTGTGTGTGTGTGTGTGTGTATGTATGTGTGTAAAGCACCTTGCCTTTACCAGTAAAGGATCCTGAACCATTTTCTGCCAAGTTCTTTTTCTGGGACCCTTGGGCTCCATCATTTATCTTGTTTCAGGCCGTTTGACTGGATTACCCAATCAGATAGGTTTGCTACAAGCCTCATAAACAGTTCCCAGGTGTGGGGACAGCATATCCTGCAGATAGCTCAGAATCGGCTTTAGCAACATGTACTTTATCTGGGGCAAGCTCACTGTAACACACACACACACACACACACACACACACACACACACACACACACACCTCTGGAGAAGATTCAATAGGAAGATAGAAAGGGAGCATTAGTGTGGATGGCACCATGTGGAACAGAATATTGCCTGTGAGATAAAGGGGACCGAGGAGCCCCAGGTGCTTCATGGGCATGGGGCCAGATCCTGGGATTGTTCAATAGGAAGAAATGGAATTCTGGAGGTGGGGCTCTCTGGAGCACTTAGCTGATAGTCATATATGGTGATTACTTATGATTCAGACTGATGTTGTAACTGCTTAGCAGGCAGAGTTTGGGCTTATGGCTACTTTTTCTTTCTTGTATTACCTGACCTGGAGCTTTATATATAGTTAGCAATCAATAAAGGCACAAAAGGAAAGGGATTCAGGGAACATTTGTCTGATACTATGCCATGTCCCCAACATCTACTCTAAGTTAATCCCTGTGATACCTGAGATCATTTTCACACATATGCCCTCTTTCTCTTTCCTATCTGGTTTGTTCTAATTTCAATGTAAAATAGTATCAGGCCCCGAGGAGCTATGTTAGAGCAAGAGGAGAAATTTACACACACACATGTGTACATACATACGCGCACACACTCATGCATGCATACCAATGGGGTTGGGTGGGTGAGTGTAATGTATGAACACAGGCTGCGGCCAGGCTTACTGAGGCCTTGTGAAACCCCATACTTCATACAACGGAGAGTCACCTGATGTTATAGACATCTTGAAGGCATTCTTACATCCAGCAGGACTGAGTGGGACCTTGCACAGAAAAGAGAAGACTTTATAGGATGGGCGCAGTGAAGAGCAGTATCTGGCCTGTCTACTCATTTGCTTTTTCCATTTCTTGTTTACTCATTCATTCAACTAATTCATAGATTCTGCTTTTGATAGGGCATGTTTCCAGGCATTGAGGACAGAGTAAGACATGTTGATAAATCTGTGAAGAAACCAGATAATGAACAAGTGAGAAAAGCATTAGCCAACAAAGCCTTGGTGTCATGGAGTAGGGAAGGACCCAGCCCTAGACACAGAGGATAAGAGTGGTTATCAACTTAGAATGGGACAGAGGGAGTGCAGTGGCAAGGTATGCCCTAAGAATAGACTCCCAGGGCTGGAAATGAGCCAAGAAGTCCAGGGTGGTGGGAGACAGGGAAAAGGGCAGAATGAACACATAAGATGGGAAGATGAGCAATGGGTGAGGCTAAGGTCAGGTAGAGTCACATGGAAGCAGTTATGTCATGGTAAGGATTTTGGATATCATCTAAAACATCCCTTGTTAGTTCCTCTCATGTTGCTGGGCTAACTGGTAGAACAATCTGAAGAAAGATTTCTTTTTTCATCATGGTTTCAGAGGGTCTCTGTTTATCTCGTGTAGGAATTTTTCTTTGGACTGCCAGAACACATACACACACACAAACACACGCACATGCACACACACACACATACCAACAGGGACTTATTATTAATTATGAAAGCTTGGCCTATAGCTTAGGCTTGTACCACTAGCTCTTAAAACTTAAATTAACTCATTTCTTTGAATGTATGTGTTGCCACATGGCTTGTGGCTTTTATCTCTCCCCCTGCATGCCTTACTCTGTGTTCAGCTCTTGACTCCTGTTTCTTCTTCCCAGAGCTCCCTGTCTCCAGAAATCCCACTTAACTTTTTCCTGCCTACATAGTGGCCATTCAGCACTTAATTAAACCCATCACAGTGACACATCTTCACACAGTGTAAAAGAACATTCCACAGCAATTATGGTGGGCAGATATGGATTGTCTATTCAAAGAGTGACGGGGGAGAGTGTGTCAGAGGCTGCTCACAGCAGAGCTAACTAGAAAGCAGAGACTGTGACAGGAACCACGGACTGGGCATAACCTTTAAGGGTCTGCCCTTAGCAAAGTATTTCCATCAGCTAAACTCCATCTTCTAAAAGTAAACATTCATTCAGTATAGGGCCATGATTTTGAAGTCTGAGCATTTGGGGAACATTTTAGATTTAGCCAAATATCTAAGCAAGAGATGTACTGAATTGGGTTGCAAGCGGTACAAAGATGTGGCCATGAGGGGAAGGAAGTATTTAGGACGGGAAGCTTGACATTAGGAAGTAAAGGAAGAAGAAGGAGGATGACCATAGAGCTTCTTGGTGAAGGACTGGTGATGTGAGGCTGCTGCTGGCTAAAGACAGGAGGGCAGGGGGCAGGGGGCAGGGGTAGGGGGCCTGGATGGGAGGTGGCAGTCTCATAAATGTGAACTGTGGTCTAGGAGATCTTTACCTGGGATGCTGAAGATGGCACCTGGAACCCTGCTGAGAAGGTTTTTCTCTTTTTCCATCTCCTTTTATGCCTCTGAGGCCTTTCTTATCTACTCCCTTTGTTCAAGCTCTTCACTCATTAGCCATGCTTAGGGTTCCTTGGAAGGCTGGAAGGCAAGAGAGCTGTCCTGAGGACAGGCTTTGCAGAATACAGACGACCATGAAACCATTAACTACGAACTTCTTCGGAGGGGCTCATTACGGAGCTGAAATGACCTCATCATTTAATTCCATTCAGTTCATATTATTCGGTTCAGCTTCTGTGCGCTTGCTCTGGAGCTGCAAGCATCAACAAATAGACCATGTTAGCTGTTCTCTTAGGCTAAGGCCACCATGATCACTGGGGAAGCAGCTGGGCAAAATAAAATATAACATATTATAGAAACAACACAAAGCACCCTGAGATTGCATTTGGGAGATGCGCAGGACCTCAGTCTTACCACTTTTCGGAATCAGAAACTCAGGCCCAGAGCTTGACAGTGTTTAGAAGCAGAGGTTGGGTTACTATTCCTTTCTGAGCCCCACACCAGCACATTTCCAGGGCTGTATCAGATACGGTGCTCTACAGGATGCATCTTCTCATATCTGGTACATTGCAGACCGAGAAGGAGAATGTGGCCGTGTTGGGTAGACCTGGATGCAATTCCTTATTCCAGCATGTGTGACCTTGTGTAAGCCTTAGTCTGTTCACCCCTGAAGTGAGTAGTAGTGCATCTAGAGCTAATTAAGGGATCACAAAATCTGTGTGGCACTGAGGGGTGCAGTTCTGACATAGCTTTCTCTTCATGCCTCATGGTCTCTAGTTCCACTTCCTGTTCCATTGTCACCTTGGGTCTGGATCTTGTCTCCCCCCCGCCCCTTCTTTCACAATATAAATAGAATCTGACTTGAGTTTTATGTCACTGATTTACAGAAAGAGGACTCTCAGGAGAAAACTGTAGGTGGTAAAGGATATCACAGCGGGGACAGAGGGGTTCCGTGAAGATCCTGGTGACTAACTTCAGTCAGTCTCACAATTGAGCCTAGATTATCTCATGCAGGAAGCAGGTATGAAGCAGACATGCTGTGTGGTCTTAGCCAATCACTTATTGCTGGATTCCAGGGAAATGAAGTGTTCAGACAAAGATGGGTCAGGATTGTATTGGTTCCAAGTGTTGGAAACACAAATACGCTGAACAGACTGAGTCTTGCAACTGTGGGGGTCAAGTGCTTGGCAAATGCCTGTTCCTTTGTTGCTGTCACCAGGTATCTGACAAGAAGCAACTTGAGGAAGGAAAGGTTTATCTTGGCTTGTGGCTTCAGAAGGGTTACAGTGCATCATGGTGGGGAAGGCATGGTGTCAGGAACGGGATGAAGCTGAGCATACTGTTTTAAAGCCAGGAGGCCTAGAGTAGACAGGGAGTTGAGTCGGCCTATTAATCCTCAAGGCCCACCACCCTTAATGGCCTAACTCTTCCAGCAAGATTCTACCTCCTTCTACAGCTTCTCAAAGCAGCCTCAACACCTGGGGACCAAACATTCAAACACATGAGCTGATGGAGACAATTTCAGGTTCAAGGCACAACAGGTGACTTCAGTTCTGGCTGGAGTCAGGGGTCTCAAGTGTTGTTTTCTTCTAGTTCTACATCCCTCCCCCATCCCAATTCCCTTCCTTCTCAGGCTAGATTTCTCCAGGAGGGGACCACCTTCCACAAGCTCCAGGTTTTTATCAGCCTCTTAGCTTATACATCTATGGGGGAGGGGAAAACTTTTTTCTAAAGTGTTTTTGACTGGATTCTACGAAATCCGAGACTCTAGGTGGATGGAACGTTCTGATGGGGCTTTTGTGGTTGTTGAGGGTCACCCTCCACTTGTAAGAGTGACGTTCCTGTGTACAGACATGTGTACCATTCACATCACTGTTCTGTATCCTCAGCACAAAGTCACGTCCTCAGGGCTAGACCACTGAAGGAAGGTATGCCCCACATTTACCTGCTTGCGAGCAAGTGCTGGATCAAACTATTATTTCTTCTCTGCACATTAATTCAACTCTCCCAGCACATACTTTCTTACTGAGTACTTATGATGGGGGAGGGGATAATAAGTAAAGTAAGGAAATGTGTGAAGGGTCCAGGAGAAGGCTGATTTGGACAAACGGACTCAGAGGTTGAGATGTAGCTCCAAATCTTTACGAAGAGGACCCAGGACTGGCATTGAGGAAAGCCTAGCCCGCTCCACCTTGCATGGTCCTTCTCTTGGCCCTGTGGGATGGATGAGACCCCACCCATCCGGAAGGGGAGTAGTTACATGCTGGAATGATTTGTGAGTATTTTACGGTCTTATCTGTTAATAATAAAAATGAAATTACATTAAAATACAACTATGTGTGGGCTGCAGGATAAGCTAATGAGTCCTCATGTGGTCAGAAACCTGTCCCTTTAATTGAGACATAATGATGCTAGTAATAACACCCTGGGTCTGACTGTGGCTTCTTTCTTCTGAGGAGCTCAAAGCACTTTCTCCTCTTATCTCATCTCTCTCCCTGACTTCCCAGGGAAGTGGCTCTTATCAGCCCCATTTCTCAGGGGTCCGGGCGCTGTGACTCATGGCCTGGGTGTGGTCCAGGTGCCTCTCCTTCCTTAGGTCACTCTGCAATGTCTCCATTTCCTAAGTGACCATGACAGCCCTGGCTTTGAGCACACTCTGACCTATCTGATCCTACCCTAGGAAGCTGAAGCATGGGAGGCAGAGTGGGGAGGAAGGGAGAGCCAGGTTGGTTTCTGGCCCAGAGGGAGATGTGAGGCCCTAAGGAGTCAGGATGTTAGAAACAGAGCATCCTGAGAGTGGGGGGTGTATTTTTTTTTTTTTTACTGTCTCATCTCTCAGACCAAATGTGGTACATGGTATGATGTAGGTATGTAATCTAAGTATATAGATGGCAAGATGGTAGGTAGAGATGCCTTCAGATTATTCAAGACCCAGTTCAAAGGTTGTGTCTTCTCTCTCAAAGACCTCCTCCATTGGGCCTTCCTCAAGGTCTTAGCATGTCACAATGTACTCTCCTAGTCCTTAGAACCCTGATTCATCTCCACTCATGTCGGCACCAAGATGAGGCGGAGTCTGACTTGCTCTTAACCCAAGGGTATGTAAGCACCAAAAATTTCATACCACAGATTCAGAAGACAGGGGCATGGGAATGGCTGTCAAGGCTTTGATGTAGGAAAGACCAGATTTAAACCCTGCATCCACCTCACAACGTCTGTGGGGATGAGGAAGCCCCTTAACCTCTGTGAGAATATTCTTTCCCTGCTTCCTTATCCCAGCAGAACTAAGAAAACTCCCTTCGCTGAGGTGTGGCGACTCCTTGGTACTAAGTAGGTGCTGGGTGTTAATTTCTAGTGATTAATTTTAGGCTTGTTGATTCCCAGCCCCAGCTCTAAATCAGACTGGACCTTCTTTAGAGGAGATTTGCCTGGCAGCCCACTGAGAAATTCTGATCACTGCACTTAGGGTGAGTCCAAGGCATCCACCTACTTGTCAGAAAGGCTTTTCTGATGGTTGTCATAACAGAGGGGCTTAATATTTGTCAAATTGAGTGTGAATAAACATAAAATATTGTAAAAGTCATTATGTCCCTGGTTTCTAAGGTCTAGGGAAGGATACTAAAGGTCCCTGAGTACAATGGCCAGTGGTTTCTTCCAGGGAAAACAATTGGCTCACACTGCAGCCAGGTGGCACATGAAGGCAGGTGGTCTGGAGACAGAGTCATCCGACTTCTCTCCAGTGTCTTTGTGATCCAATTAAAGGTCCACACATGAGTTTTACCTGTTGCTTCCTCTGGGGGGGCTAATGTTCTCAGTGTGAACTTGCTACATTTTCACATTTGAAGCACCAATGTGGTGGCCAGAAGAGCCTGGGAGACTCCATGACTGTCATTCAGTGGAGTCTCAAGATGTGTTCCTTGCTTTTGGTAAATTTATATCTCAAATTTATGAAGAATTAGGGGAGGAGACAAGTTTACAACCATTTGTAGCATCTGCCAATATCTGAGCGACCTTAAAGAACCTCTATGAAAACCTTGGAGTCAGCCACATCATCTTTCTGTAAACCAACAGACCCTGAAAGGACTCCACAAAGGCCCAGAGTCAGTGAAGCAGATAGCATTAGGTTTAGGACTTGAGTGAAGGCTGAACCCTGCCAGCTCCTTGCTGGGAAACATGGAACAGACTAAACACCACACAGAGATTATGAGACATGACCTGGATAACATTTATTTTTTTTCTTGAAGGCATATCATCTTGGAAAAGAATGTGGGTAATCTGTCCCAAGCTTGAGAGAGGTTGTAGAGTCCAAAGTTTTGTACCTAATTTACTTTCTATCATGACTACAGAAAAACTAAAGGGAACTATAACCATTTCAACTCCATCAAAGACCCCAGAAGGATGTAATATTATTACCTTAGTAAACAGGAAGTGCAGTGCAAACCACCTCCAAAATGACAGAGATATCTGACTGCCTGGACAGTCACCCAAAATTCTCCTCCAGTATTGGTGCCTTCAGGCCTTCAGGCCCAGATTACCTGACAGACTTTTCTGTGAAGCAGAAATTTTTGCAGGACTGTCCTACCCTGTCATAAGAAAGTTTGGAAGTTATCTTCTTTTGTGTTCTGCTTATCCAATTTGGACAGCATACTGTCAACAATTGAGGCAAGAGCATTTCTTTGCCCAGAGGCTAGCTTTTGCTACAAAAAAGCAAACTTATATGGAGGTTCATTGATGTCCGTCATCCTTTCATGAAGTAAATTGGTGCTGCCAAAACCAGACATATCTCACTGTCATGAAAGGCATTATATTATTAAAAAATTTTAAATGCCATATTCTGTAGGTCTTTAAAGTGTTTAAAGATCATCTATCTTTCTAAAATATATGTTTATATGGTCTTGAAAACATACTTGATGTGAGTGTAAGTTTGATTGTTATAGATGACTATAACCTGTATTTCTTTATTATTCTAAATACTTTCAAAGACCAGAACTTTACATTACATTTTTAATGAACTGAATATGTATAATATCTTAAACTAGAATAGAAACATATATGCTATATAACAAATATAATCTTAAATTTGTATCGATATGTAAAATCCATACCAATGTAAAGTATTTGAGACTAGTGGTTGTTCAAAAGTAAACTCAATAATCTACCACTTTATCCCATCACTTCTATACCATATCCCCCCTTTTTCTTCAGGAAGAGCTCCCTGAATCTAATCTCTTTTGTTCAATTTTTTCCTGACCATAACAACCCCCCCTCCCAATGATAACAAACATTCATAACACTGAATGACCAAAAATCACCCATTTTACCTCTTGGGAATGTGGGCCTTGTGTTCTCTAGATTGCTTCCTGTTGTCTAGAGGTGCTGAAATCTTTAAGGGACCCTGAAAAATATTAAGATAATGGTCAAGTCCTGAGGCAGCTAGCTGTTATCCAGTCTTGGTATGTTGGAATAATGCAAGGTTTATCTAAAGTTCTGGCTGGAGTAGTCTGTGAAGTTAGACCATCTCAGCCAGCAGTTTTGAAGCTGTTTTGGATGCAGAACTTTGAAGAGACTGAAACAGAAGTTCTGAAAGGCTGGATCATCTGAGTTACCCATTTTCATTGGTGTCTGGTCCCCTTACTCTGTCTTGTAGTTTTTGTGCTTTTATCTCTTTGTGTCTATAGCCAGGATTTTCAGGGGCTCGTCTCCAATTAAATCTGATGTCTATCAACTTTGAATAAATCCATAGCCCCGCCCCCAGAAACAAAAGCATAACCTTTTCCCCAACGTAAGATATCTTTTGACTTTCATTTTGAAGTTAAGATAGTTTAAAAAATATTTAGGTTGACTTAATTTAATAATTTTTATAACCCAGTGTCTCTCAGCAGCTATTTGTTTATCGGCAATCAAAACTTTAAAGTTAATACAGCACCATATAGGATTCAGACTCCCTTTGTGTTTCCCATCTCTATCTGGCTTATACTTTTTATATTATTTTATTTTATCTTTAAAGATTTTATTTTATTATTTATCAACTATTTTATGACTGTCTATACTCATTTCTTTTTTAAGCTTATGCACATTTTTAAATACATTATAACCTGTTTTTCCTATGTGAGCATGTTTTGCTATGTATCTGTAACTTTTCCTGTCTACATGAGTAAAATCTAAAACCCCGATTCAGCTTAATTTATAGCACACTGGCAGCTCATGCCCCAGAGGCAGCGGCGCAGAGATGTGTCTCTATACCATGGGAGACGTGGGACTTGGAAGCCCAGTTTGGCTCCATTTTTGTGTGTTTAGAACCTTTTTGTAAAGCTTTCTCAGAAAAGCTTTCCATGATGGATGCCATTTATAGTGAGTCTTTCTCTGTCCTGCCATCTCACTTCCAAATAACAACACGGAGACCTATTATTAATTGTAAAAGTTTGGCAGATAGCTTAGGCTTGTTTTTAAACTAGTTCTTATGACTTAAATCAATCTATTTCTAATAATTTATATGCTGCCACGTGGCTCATGGCTTGTTACCTCATGTCCTACATGTCATGCTTCCTCTGAGTCTCCTTGCAATTCTGCCTGTCTTCTTCCTAGTTTACTCTGTGCCTAGAAATTCTGCTTTGATATTGGCATTCAGCCTTTTAGTAAACCAATCAGAGTGACATATCTTCATAGTGTACAAAAAGATCATTCCACAACAAGCAGTAAATGGCCAATGATAGAATCTAAAAAGATCCACATTCATGTGACTGGGAGTTAGGAGTCCTCCAGATACTGAGCATATATGTCTAAGCTTATGACTTCACACATGGGTGAGGCAACAGGAAATGGGGTTCAGGGACAGAACATAGAGTAGGGCATCTTCTCACACACGATTGTTTTCGGTGTTTACACTGTCCTCAAAGATCTCATCCTGTCAGTGTTCTACAGCTGTCGGAACCAATCTATTTCATATATGAGATCACTGAGGCCCAGGAAGGTGAAAGCCCCACAGAGTCACATGGCAATCTTGTGGTACCAGAATTTGAACCCACATTCATTTGACTCTGTGCTCTGCCCTCACTGCTAGCAGTTGCCTTTGCGATGGTTGATAGGAAGTACTTGAGCATCTTTAGATTTGCACAGGAGTGACTGTCTATATTTTCCTTGCAGCAAACCAGACACAGTTCTCTATCCTTTCCTGGGAATAGGCTACTTATAGTACTTGGTTAGGGACGGGAATTGTATATGCCAAGGTTAAAGATACCTAGGTGTGGGTTACTGTTGTCTCAGGTGAGAGAGAGGATCCTACCCAGGATCCTGGACATTGTCTCTGCAAGCTGAACCTGCAGTGGTGGCCCCAACAGATGATCAATATGAGAACTGACCAGGGAGAGTGGACAGGTCCTGAACTCTCAAAAGTCACAGATTGTCTAAACCTGGTATTACCTGGGAGACTTGTGGAACTGTGTAAGGGCGACCTCTACTTGGGCCCAGCAAACAAGACAAACAGCTTCTTTTCCATGCACTGCAACTGACTCATTTTCTAAGAAGCCCAGTCATTCTCTGGTTGGCTTGGGAACCAAGCCAGGATGGAGTGAGGCAAGGAAGACACAGAGTGGGTGGCAGCATCATCGTCCTCCCAACCTCAGCGAGTAGAAGCCTTAGTTGATGAGAATGGGTATGGGAGCTTGACTTTCCCACCCGACTCTGACCTGCTTGTCACTCCCGCCCCTCAGGTATTGCACTTACAGACCAGCCTTAATCAGGACATTCTGATCTGCCCCGGCACAATAGAAGTAACATTGCCTGCCACTCAGAGTTGTGAATGATCAAGGAGATTCAATAGAAGAGCGATGCTTGAGTTTAAATCATTGGCCCTGTGCTCTGTCACTAATTTGGTCAAGTCTTCGGCTCTTTGGAGTTCAGGAGGACCACCCATAAAATAGAGCTCCATTGTGCTGTTGTTGTGAGAAATGCATAAGAAAATGTGTGTTGTCTCCCTCCCTGCCTTATGCATCCAGCAAAAGTGTCAGTTGCCTGCTCCTCCTTCCTTCATGAGTTTGCCAAGAGGAGATATTAGGATCTGAAGATATCAAATTATTTCAGGCACAAATCTTTTCCAGGTTCCTGTTTTAGAAACTAGGATCAGAAAAGCACAGCCTCTCGGGTTGTTGTGAGACTGAGTTGGACGCCAGTACCATGCCAGCACAGCTCCGGAAGTGCTCCATGCTGTCAGCTTTGTGGCTGGTTATAAATAGTTCTTCTCTGTGTGGGTGATGGCTCCTTGGCTGGTGCTGTGTGTGCCTGTGTGGTCAAGGCTGAACTGACTCACCCTAGAATGACAGGCCTAGGTAGTGACATTCAATCAAGGTAGCTGGGCAGGAGCAGCTGGGCTCCTTACTAAATGCAAGAGACAGTTCAGGTATTCTTGTAACAGGCACCTCTGACCTTTTCTAGGCCCATAGAAGGAAAGGAGGTATGCCTGTGGCTACCAAGTCACAGGAAAATAGGATGTCCCTACATTTTCCCTAGAGAAGAAAACACATAAAAATGCTCGAAGGGTGTGCTGGTTTTTCATAGAGGCTGGCCATGAATGAGACCATAGATGAGTGGCAGATGGAGAGACACCCTCATTCTTGTGGGGCAAATGGACTGGAAGGGATCCCAGAGCTTGCTTCTGGCCAAATCAGAGGAGATAAACTTTCTTCCCAGGAAGTAGAGAGGATGGGTGAGACTCAAGCCCAGCATATATATAACTGTATTCTATATAAAAGTCTACAATTATGTATATATATAGTTATGGACATGGGACTGAGAGCTGGGGCAGGCAGATAGCCCAGTGGAGGTCTAGGGGACACAGAGAAAAGCCTATGGAGGAAGCCACATGTCAATCAGAATTTTAGGTGGAAATAAGGGAAAACCAAGCATCTCAGTTCCCCATCTCCCCCTCATCCTTGACATCACCAACTGCCTCACATTATGGAACCACTTTCACTGAGGTCATCATTGACCTTCTTGAGGCAAACCCAAAGCCTCTTTTTTAATTAATGGGGATGTACACTTGATATGTAGTTCATTTCTTCCTTGATTCCTGGTTCTTCTTCTGCCCTTCTGGCTACCTTGTGCCCTCTTTCTTTTTTTCATTGTGATTTTATCTGTACCAGCTGCCTATTTACCTTTCATCTATCCATCTTTCCATCTCTGTGATGGGGAGACCTTAACAGAAGCAATATTTAAAGAAGTGTGGAAGTTTGCAGGAGAATGTGACCCATAGAATGAACAAAGCAGGTCTTATTGGGGCTCAAAAGACTGAAGTGACAATCATGGAGCCTGTGTGGGTCTGTGCTAAGTCTACTGCATATATGTTGTGGTTGTTTAGCTTGGGGTTTTTGTGGAGCTTCTAACAGTGGCAATGGAAGTATCTCTGATTCTTTTGCCTGCTCTTAGAACCCCTTTCCTCCTACTAGTTGCCTCTCCCAGCCTTGATATGAGGGTATGTGTCTAGTCTTATTGTATCTTGTTATGCCTGTTAGGTTGATGTCCCTGGAAAGTTGCTCTTTTCTGAAGGGAAACAGAGAAGGAGGGGATGTGGGAGGATTACGTAGGACTGAGAGGGGTCGAGAGAGAGGAAGCTGCAGTTGGGATTTATTGTATGAGATGAATAAATGAAAAGGAAAAAAACCAAAGATTTTTTAAAGATTATTTTTAAAATATAAGTCATATATGAAGATACTATTTCAAAGTACATATGTAAGCACCTTTGTCTATATAAGTTATATGGCTACATATATCATCCATCCATACATACTACATATAATCGCTTGTTTACTTAGTTCAGATACAATACCGAGAGCTTTGCATATTAAAGTCTTGACAAACAGTAAGAGGATGTGAGTTTGAATCCCCAGAACCCATGAGGAAAAAAAAAGTGTGGAAATTCCTTTAAGCAGAACTAACATCGGGGAATCATCACTAGCTTTGGATCTGAAGACCAAGTGTTTACTAGAATCCAGAGGTTTGAGACTAGGGAATGGAGTTTGGTGGTAGAATGCTCACTTAGCACATTCAAGGCCCCAGCTTCAATACCAAGTACCATAGAAACAAAATAAAGGAAAAAACTAATAAAAACTCCTAGAAAAGTGAAGTTGTGAGGGGCTTCCTGCCAGGCAGAGCCTTTGGCAGAGAATCACAGACACCCAGGAGGTACCAGACTTTCTTGATTTCCTTCCACCCATCCCTGATGTGATTCCCAATAGCACCCTGGGTGCCTCTTGGAGTCCTCTCCTTTGATTCACACCCGTACGTATCCCAGAGGCTCTTCTATTCCAATGGCAATGTCCTTCAAGTCTGTTGTCTCTCCTAGTTTCCCGAGACCCTGTCTCCTTCCTGCACGTGCCTGTCTTCCAGGCACCATCAGCTCAAGCAGTCTCCAGGGCATCATGCCTTCCACTCATGCTGTTCATTTTCTTTCTCCATTTCTATTGTGACTGGCTTGTCCTTCTCAGTGACATTGATGATGGCTTTTCAAGCATCCCCCAACCTCTTCCAGCAACATTTTTGTCTCTTATATCTGCTGGTAGACCCATCACGGTTCTTTCTCAAAGGTATCTCTAATCCCACCCTACCTCTTCTAGAAGTTTTTCTACCTAGCCCATTACACCTTAGATGGTGATACAAGTCCTTGGCCTGATGCCAACTCTGGTCACCTATTCCCCTGGTCCCATCCCTCCTCCTTGGTACCAATGTACCCTTTTACTACAGCCTGGCAGGCCGTAGGCAGGGTCCTCCAGGGGCCTACAGGTTCATGCTCTTTCACCTTCTCACAGACTGGAACATTTACAGCAAAGGCTCCAGCCCTTCCTCATCCCACTGTTCTCTCCCCTCCTGGAAAGCACCCTCACATCTGTTGCTCAGCAGAGAGTAGTCAATGTCTAGGACCATTATTTCCTCCTTCCTTTAATTATCTATGCAACTTCTCTTACATCTGGGACCCAGCACTGGATCAGTGCTTGTTGAGAACATGGGCAAGTAAACAGGCCAAGCGGAGCCTCTATACTACAAGGACAAGTGTGGCATGGTGCCACCCCTCAGCTGAGTTTTTACTTTCCCTAAGATTTGGTCTCCCTCTTCTTTCAACCTCAGTTCCCTTGGCCCACCTCCCGTTTCTGGTCTAGCAACAATCATCTGTCCTTGCTCAGACACACTACACTCTCTCAAGCCCCAATCATTCCATTCCTATGCCTGGTCCTTCCACTGCTTCGTTTCAATGGGGAGTGCCTCCTTGTCCTTCAAGGCCGGTGTTTGCCAGTAAAGAGGTCTTCTCCCTGTGGATTCTTAGGAAAGCCTGCCACCTCATGATGGATGTGTTGTAGGATGGAGCATGTGTGTGCTTAAGTTAGCAAATGTCTGCATACAACATTCTATATTCTAGAGACTATTCTGCACACTTCATACAAATTAGCTAATTTCATTTGTGTAATAATGCTATAAAGAAAATACTATTGTTGTCCCTATTTTATGGATTATAAAATTGAAGCATGGCATATTACTAGCTTTTCTTGTGACTATGACCAATTACCTGATAAGAGGAACCTTACATGGATTCATTACGGTGGGGAAAGCATGATGATGGGAGAATCCCCAAAGTGTTTGCTCACATCTCTGGGTACCAGGAAGCAGAGATAGTGAAAAAATGGTGGCAGGCTATAAACAGAAACATATTTTCTCCAGTTAGATCCCATTTCCCAAAATTCTAAAACCTCCTGAAACAAAGCCACCATCTATAACCTCCAGAAACAAAACCACACATGTTCCTGGGGGGATCATTTGGCACCCAAACCCTAATGTATGCAGAAATGAGTGAAACTGTTCAAAGTCACATGGGTAGAAAGTTCTCCAGATAGGATTTGAACCCAAGTAATCTGATTGATATTAACTGGGACCTGATACTGGGCATAGCCAGAGGGTTTTGGTTACTTCACTGAGGAGGGCGACCTTGACTTTGCTGACATGATGAGCTATGCAGGAAAGAAGCTGTGGGGTTCAGGGTGTGGGGATCACTCCCTGGCTCCTTGAAGTAGGGTGGTGGTTTTATTGTTTAGCAATTTTGTGACTGGGAGAAGACAATCAGTTGCTTGGAATTTCCCTCACTTTTCTGGAAGTTCCAAGGCTGAGCTTGGGTGAAGAGAAGCTTTCAGAAACTCTGTGGATTGCTAGGAACACCTGGCATGGGGGGTTGCTAAGCATCTTCAAAGGCCTGAACTCTGGTAGAGCCCAAGAATTGGCCTGACTTCCTTGGCCAGTGAAAGACATGGCTTCCTAAAGACACTTCCATCTCCCCCACCCCCCCCTCTCTCTCTGGGTATGTGTGTGTGTGTGTGTGTGTGTGTGTGTGTGTGTGTGTGTGTGTGTGTGCGCGCGCTTAGAATATCAAAGCCAGGCAGCATTTAGTAAGGGCTCTGTGGGTCAAAAGAAGACCAAGGGACCAGCCACTAGACACCTTGATTTGGTATTTTTGAGTATTACCAACCTGTTCTTTGATGAGTCTAATCCAGTATGTGGGTGCCTTGGGGAATA
The DNA here is from genome assembly GCA_033318265.1 of Phyllotis vaccarum. Lineage (NCBI taxonomy): Eukaryota > Metazoa > Chordata > Mammalia > Rodentia > Cricetidae > Phyllotis > Phyllotis vaccarum. The sequence goes on from JARWLC010000001.1 coordinate 25,278,700, forward strand.
GAAAGAAGGACTTTGAAATGTGTTATAGACTAGATTCATATATTTCAAATTATATATTGAAGTCAGAATTCCCATGACCTCAGAATGTGCCTGTTTTGGGGAGAGGACTCTTAAAGAAGCATGTAATGATTATGGAGATCATTGCGGGTGGATATTAATCCAACAACTGGAGTCCTCATTGAAAGGAGGAACTTGATTGAACCCAGACTTCTTATAGGAGGGCCATGTGAGAACACAGGAAGGAGATCCATTAAGCAGCCCAGGAGAGTTACCTTGGAACACATCAAGCCTGCTGACACTTCAGTCTTGGACTTCAGCTTAATTACACGAACATAAATCTTAGTTGCTTAAGTCATCCTGATGTAACACCTGCTTCAGTCAGCTCTAGCAAACTATTGGAAGGTGACACTATGGCCATCTCATTTCCATAGCCATCTCAGTCATAATAATTTAGTCTCTATGGGGTCATCCTAACCAAGCAGGAAGGGAATCCTGGCTAGAGAGGGACTGATTGTAGATGACACTGGGCATGGTGCCCACTGGGCTGTCATAGCTAGGCTGTCAGGCCCTGCCCTCAGGGAGCTCCTAATCCCATGGGGAGATAAGTACACTGTGAGGTCAGTAATGAGACATATACATGAGAAAGAAGGATGGGTAAAAATCCACTGTCAAGGTTGATTTCACGGTGGGCTGCTTTGAAAGGTCAGCCTGGCCTGGGGGCTATGCATAGCAAGTATGAGGACCCGAGTCAAATCCCCAGAACCCTTGTAAAAAGCCAGACCTAGGCATGTAGGTCTGTAACCCCAGGTACTAAAAGGGAGAAAAATATAAGTACTTAATGCCCTTGTCAGGCTTCTGTGTGCGCCTACACAAACACACACACACCCACACACTTATAAATTCAAGTATAGGTAGACTTTCTCTGTCTCACCAGTCAGTTCTGTCCCACTAGCCAGCTCCCAAACAACCACATAGAGACTTATTATAAATGCTTGGTCAATAGCTTGGACTTCTTGTTACTAACTACCCTTTTCAACTTACATGAACCTATATTTCTTATCTACACTCTACCATATGATGGTACCCTTTTTTCAGCATGGCGTATTTATTTCTGGCTGTCTACTCTGCCCCCTTTCTTCTCTAAGCTTTTTTTTTTTTTTTTTTTTGTCCACAAGTCCAACCTAACCTCTGTCTGCCTAGCTATTGGCCAGTCTTTATTAACAATTATTAACATTATTGCATACAGATGGATTATTTCACAGAACTCAGGTTAATGCACCCATCCCCTAATATGTAGACCATACTAAGCACATATGTGAGTGCACATGTGTGACATACATACACACACACACACACACACACACACACACACACACACACACACACACACACATACACGCACACCCCAGAGAAATACAGGGTCAACCTGGACCCAGCAACCAGAGAATGGAGGAAAGCGCATCCTAGAGGAGGTAAACACGTGGGTAAATTCTCAGAGGCACATGTGATCACTAGAGAAGGTGGGCTATGATGCTGGAGACCAGGGCTAGAGCCAGATCAGACAGGCCACTACACATAGACTGGGTTAGAGAACTCAGAAGCAACACTGATAATCAGGCAGAGTTCTGGGTCAACAATGCCATAGGCTAGTTGGGAACCCTAGGCAGGTCACTTAGTTTTCTTGGATGACAACATTCTTTGTGGCTAACTAGGGATGATTATGGTACTTGTTTCATAGGGTTGATACAAAGATTAGATACATAAAACCCTACAGTATGCTTTGCCATATTGTCGGCCTTGACAAGTTCTGCTCTTGCTTGGCTCAGATTTCTCTCTAGCTTTTCCCCAGCATGGATAAAACAATAACTCCATCAACTTCTCTTACTAGGCATGGAATGGATTCAAGTTAGCATAGAAAGCCACTTGTTACCAACTGAAACTGAGAACTGAGAGTCTAGAGGCTCCTGGAAATGCATGAGAACTTGCCAGAAAACATTTGGTGCAGGGTTCCGGGATGCCTGGCTCTTAACATGGAACCCTCTGAGGCTCTATTGGTTGGTCACACATGCACCAGGGGAGGAACTAAAAACGGGACCTGAAAGAATGATGTATTTTCTCAGTAAGAGCCCAAAGAGGTGGCCAGGCAAAGGGATGCTGTCTCTGGCTCCCATGAGAAAGGTCACCTGTCTTGTGGATGCTGTATGCCAGGTGATGGAATGTACTTGGCTTGAGTTGAAGGCCCCCCCCCCTTTTTTGATTTGTATGTTTTTTGATAAGATGTAGACAATGACCATCCTTTCATAATTCAAGATTTCTTGTCCATACCCCATATACCTTTTATATGAACTCATCATTTATTTGACTCTTCACTGTCATGCCTAAGCTTAGATGTCACTCCTCCTGAACCTGGAGATAGATGCAGTTTTGGTCTTCCCACAATGAACTGGCCTGCACCTGCCACCTGGGTGGACTTGTTGAACATTGGGCTGCTATCCTGACTGCCAGCTCTGACAAGAAAGATCACAACTGCCTTGCTTGTGACCGTGCTCAGTATCTGGTCCAGGCACAGGAGAACTCAGCAATACTTAAGAAGTTAAAAGTGCAAGCTGATGAATGTCACCCTCAAGTTTGTAAGCTATTTGCAGATGATAGTCCTTGACATCCTGATGCTTCCTCCTTCTCTTCTTCTTCTTTTGTTTTTTGGAGACAGGGTTTCTCTGTGGAGCTCTGGATGCCCTGGAACTTGATCTGTAGACCAGGCTGGTTTCGAACTCACAGTGATCCACTTGCCTCTGCCTCCTGAGTGCTGGATTTAAAGGCCTCTGCTGCCTGAGACCAGCTTCGGTGGGGGTGGGGGATGGAGCAGTGGGGAGGTGTTTGAGTCTCAAAGAGGATATGTGTAGTGTCAGTGAAGGAAAAGGAGGAGGCAGACACAGTCTGCATCAGGATGGCTGCCCGCATGTTTATTGAAAAAAGAATACACCCTTTATACTCTACTCGATAGTTGCACATAAGCTTAAGTGGGAGAAAGGAGGCATGGGGCTTGAGATAACGGGTTGTCATTGACCTTGACAATAGGCATCAATCATTTGCTAATGGATGGAAAGGCCACAAGTTCCTCTTGCCAGAGAAGAATTTGCTTCTCTTTATAGCAAGCTGGACTTTCTTTGAGACCCTGATGGAGTGGGAAGGTGTATAAATGTCTAACCTTGGAAAAAAGGCTTTCTTAGGGGAATCAGACATTTCATTATAGAATATTGCAGTTTCTTGTATTTATTAGTTTAGCAAAGATGAAACTAGGCAAATATTACTGTGAGCCTGAGTGGACTTTAAGAATTGATAAATATTGATTATTATTCACTATATCTTATTTATCAAACATATGTTATTCATCTAAGTTTTCTAGCAGCTTGGTGTTAATGTGTGTGGGAGCAGGTGGAGTTGTGAACTATATGGTTTGTGAATTAAAGGTGAAACATTCCCCATAGATTCATGTGTTGGAATAGATAGGTTGCTCCCAGATTGTGGGATGCTGTGTTAGGAGGATGTAGAATATCTGAGATATGGAGCTACATGGGGTAAGGCTTTATGGCTTATGCCAGGCAAGCACTGGCTCTGAACTCTGATTCTTGACTTCCACTGCAAGCAGCCATCTTGTACTTCTGTTGCCTCTGCCACAAGCTTCTACTGCCGTGCCTTCCCCAACATGATGAACTGCATCTCCTGGACCATGAGCCAGAGCTGACCCCTCTTTCCTTGAATTGCTTCTGTCAGGTGTTCTATAACAACAGACTACTTACAGTGGCCCCCAAACATCTAGATAGGACACATAAAATTTGTGAAAATAAATAGCCAATCCTATAAGTGGAATTGTTGCCTCTTTGTTAACTCCATCCTGAAGAAAACTATTGACAAGACCAAAGCCTCTTTTGAGTGAGTGCCAGCCCTGTGACTGGAAGATAGTCTAACCTTTTTCATCATTTAATTATACTTCCTCTTTTGTCTGCTAAGTTAAGGCTACATTATACTGCAGTGAGAATCATGGATAAGACCTTCCTAGTGTGACATCTGATTATGCTGGGGAATCCAGGAGGTCTGAAACCATGAGTTACTCATGTTGGCATTCCACTTGCCCATGGTTTGACCTTGGTTGGCCTTGTTTCCAGTGCTGGGACACAGAGATAGGAGTAGGTGGGTTTGACCACAAGGAAGCAATGGGTGGTGAGGGCAGGATGTCCCTTGGGCATTAGGTATGAGTCGTTTACAGTAAATATAATCAGAGTCCTGGCCTGCTCATTGCCATTCCAAGGCCAAGGAGCCCTCAGATGCCACATGATCTGGCCCCGAAGGAGACCTGTGGTTTTGGAGTCTGGATGACTCCAGAGCTGGGCATGGGATCTGGGGTAGGAGGCTGCTTTGGAGACCATAAATGATGATTCTGTTTGAAATTGTATTCAATCATAGAAATAAAAAAAGGTGGTAGGGGAGAGAAAGAAAAACAAGTTGCTTAAAAATTTAGGGGCAACCTCCTTTGGTGATCCTTTTCTCTCAAGAAAAAGCAAACAAAAATGCAGAGACCCATCGACCCTGAGGGCTGTTTGAAGCTCATGGGTTTCTGAATGAGTAAGTAGTTTCTTACAGAAACAAGTTGGCCTCTGGGTCAGGCAACCTTTTGGAAGAGCTACTCCTGAGGGGCCTGGCTGTGTCCTATCCTAAAGGCCCTTTGATGTGGGCACCGCTGGGCCACTTACAGTGTAAGTTCCTCCTGATGACCCTGGGAGGGAGCTCTGACAATTCTATCCATTTTATGGAAAGGAAAACCCCAAGTTTTAGGAAGGTCACCCCTTGCTTGTTCAAAGCCAGGAAGAGAAGAAATGGTAGTGACTGTGATGTGAGGGATGTGACAGAGTCGTGGGGTTCTGCTTTGCCAACTGGTCAAGAGGGTCAGATAGAATTAAGGAAGGAGTCATAGCTGACCTTCATTTTGGGGGACAGTTACTGGACACTGAATATAATATCCTTGTTCCCCGAGTCTCCTTGACTGGTAACAAATAGGTTTAGAAGAAAAGAATATGAAACAGATGAAAATCCCAGATCGCCATTCTGCTACCCACACACTGTGGGGCCAGTTCCTGACAACTTCTGGACCTCAATTTCCTAGTCTGTAAAATGGGGAGACTCCTGTCAGCCCTGTTGTTTGCAGCCTTTAAGGGCACATGTGACTGATGGTTCTTATTACAGCATCTTTTCTTCGGCATTTTATATTTCCCTTGTGAGGGAAGTATCTATTTTTATCCCCATTTTACAGATTACGACGTGAGAAACAAGAAGTTATTTGCCTCAAATTCAGGAAAACAGACCAGAGTTATAGCCTAGGACTTTGGATGCCAAACCTGCTTGGCTCTTGGCTGTGCCCTGCTGGTTACCTCTGATGGCTTTCCTGCCACTGTTGACCAGCAGTGTTGTATCAGTATTGGAAGTGGCAGAATCAGGGTGAGAGTATCTGCTCCCCCTCTCAGGCTTCCCCTTGGGTTTATTCTTTATACTACTTCAGGTTTCCATCCTCCCCTCCAGACATTCAGAACTCTTCTGTACCTGCCCTGCCCAACCTTCTTGTCTTAATGGATGCAAGCAGCTCTTCAGGGCCTAGTGTATAGGAGCCACCCTGCAGCCCTACTGTGGACTTGCTGTTCAAGCCCCATCTGAATCCACAAGCATGGTATGGATAGAAGTCCCCATTTACACAGCTGTCCTGATCCCCCAGATACTTGTTGAGTGCCTGTCCAAGAGTTGTCACTTTGCTGGCTATGAATGTTATGGCAAGTCTAGTAGAGTTTAGAACCTGTGCAGGAGAGATGGAGAGCAATCTCGGGTTCATTGCAATGAATCCTTCAGATGAGGTCTTACCAAAGGAAACAAGTCTGGTTTTGGAAGAGTGAGCAGAAAGTAAAACTGACTCCAACTTGGGAGTTAGGAAGGGCTTACTTGAGAAAGGGATGCTTGAGCTGTGATCTGGAAACCAGTTATCAAAGGGAGATGGAAAGGCTTAACAGACAGAGGGAACAGCAGTGTAAAGGCTCAGGGGTCAGGGAAGAGCCTTTCCAGGTAGGGGAGAAGACAGAAAGGATGATGTAGAAGAAAGAGCAGGAAGGGCAAGGAGGAGGTGGTACAAGGTCCTTGGTGCCACATTAAAGGTTAAAGATGCAACAAAAGGAAATGGGAGCCACTGGGGAGTTTTAATTTGGGGATTGTGTGTAAGGAGTTCATATAATTGGATTTTTAAAGGCCTTCTGGAGGTTGAGGTTAAACTGAGTGTAAGAATACAGGAGTGGTTGTAGATAGATTAGTCAGAGGCTATGGGTGTGGATGAGGGTGGACCATGCTTTGGACCATGATAGAGGTGGTACTGATAGACAGATGGACTGTAAACCCCATTCTAAGTACCACATAAACTCTGGAGCTACAAAGATGGGTCAAATGTAGGGGACTTTCTTCAGAGTGTTTGCTGCCTAAAAGGAGGGGGACACCCAGTGTTATACACATATGTTCGGTGGTGATCACAGTGTGTGATGGAAATGAGAAATGGCTAGTACTGAAGACTGCAAAATGTCCACACTTTCTGCAATGGGACTTCTGGCTCTTTACATCAAGAAATGGAGACTGCCTCTCCAGCACTTGAACTTGGACTTGTTTTACCATGTTCTTTTGTCAGATGTGGTAGCAGTGAGAATGAACAATTCGGTGTTAGGATCTTAATTATCCTTGCTTCTAGTTTCTACAACAAATGTAAATAAACCATCTTAATGGTGAAGGACCCAGACTCAATCATATGTCACTTTAGCTAATAGCCAGATAACTACCAGCTATGTAAATAAAACCTTAGCTCAGCCAACCCTGGGTACTTGGCCAGGTGGGTGCATGTACAGGCAACATCCCAACCACGTTCAGTAAACTTTGTCCTAAGATGAGACAGAGTTAACTAGCTTACAGATTCAGGACCACGAGTAATGCTCATTGTTTGCAGCAGCAATTGGAAAAATATGACCTGTGAGTGTGACAGCCATCTGTTTTCTTAGAGTATAGTTGTGCCCATTTACTTACATATTGTCTCCAGCTACCTGTGGGTGTCATAGGCAGAGGTGAGTAGTTACATATGATAGGCACAGCCCAAAATATTTCCTCCCTGGCTCTTTAATAAAATGCTTGCTAGCTCATGATTTAAAGCAAATGAGTTTTGGAGTGGCGTGTTCACAGCATTGACTGATTGATGCACAGGGATTATGACAAGGGATCCAAAGAAAGCACAAAGGAAGGGTGGGTGAACTCTGTACTGACCTGACATGTAGTGGTTGGGAGGGACTCAGAGGGGAAGTGATGCTGTCTTGAGCTGTGAGTAAACTTGGGCTCAGAGGGAAATGGTGAAGAAACCAAGCAAGGGTCAGGACGATGATGATCAGGCCCAGGTCATGTGGCAGGTTTCCTGGTTCCTGTTTAATGACATTCCCCCCTCCCTCTAGTAGGCACTGTGAATCTTTTGGTGAAGAGGGGCGGGGGGGGGGGTGGTGGTTGTTGCATTGCAACCTGCTTGTTTCTCAGATTCATGGTTTGGGGAAATTTATGTAGTTTCTCTGCTGCTTAATCTCTTCATCTATGCAGTTGTGCTGAAAAGACCAATTCCATAGACTTGTTATGAGATTAGATGAGGTCATTGGCTCAGGCTCTGTACTATTTTTGATAGTTATATCCATCATTTGGAAAGACTTTTTATTGAATCAGGTACTGAGTCCTACCTCCAGGACAGGTTTTTTTCTCTGATAAATTTTAAGTGAGTGGAATTGTGTGGGGCATGAGACATGTGTACTCATGGCAGCTGCTTGTTTTCCTCAAATTATCTATGCTAGGATTTCCACCACCAGTTTCTTCTTGGGCCCCCACAATGCTGTATTTTCCAACCCACTACCTGCAGTTCTTTAAATGTCTGTGATTGACAGATTCAGTCACTTAGAACTTACCTCTGGATGCCGTTTTCCGGGTGGGGCCTGAGCACATTCACATGCTCACTTAGGCAAGGAGAATAAAGGAAGGGTGTGGAGCCAGGTTTGAGAAAATGCTTCCTTGGGCTCTCACTCTGCCATGTCCTGTGAGAGGGGACTAGAGAGGACCCAGGGCCAGTCTCTAAGTTTTCTCAGAACACAGAGTTCAATGTGGGAGGTGTACTGGTCAATAGAATCATCTCAAGGTAGTAAGAGCAGAGGTGTGGAGCATGGGGCTCCTGGGGTCATGGTGCAGCTAGGGGCTTTGCAGGTACTCATACTGAGTAGGAGCTGACTCTTAGCATGAGTAGGAGATTACAGAGGGAAAAGGTGAACATGGGCAGAGATAGGGATGACATGGCTCAACTTGTGCAAGGCATGATGGGAACACAATGGTGCTTAGCAGGGAATTACAATGAAGGATAAGGGAGCCAGCAGGGAGAAAGATCTTTGACCCACCAATATTGAAAGGACAGAAGGGAGAGGTCCTGGAAGATGAACTAGATGTAAGATGTAAGGTTGAGTGACCTCTTTCAGGGTCACATAAGAGATGATGGTGTCTTCTCTTTTGGTTCCCAGGCTGTGGCATAAAGAAATTTCTGGCATTATGATTACTCCATTAACTTCTGGGGGTTGATAAAGTATGACCGTGGGTTGACATTATATTCCTTCCTAACTCTAATGGATTTTACTATGTTGTTTCATAATATCTAATGGAACCTTAAGGGGCTTGTAAACCTCCCTCAGTGGATAAATAGGGGTAGGAAAAGGAAGAGGAGGTGAAGGCATTCAACTTTCCACTACATGGCTTTGAGAAGTAATAGTCAGGGTTTGAGAATAGTCTTTAAGCCTCAGAAGGGATGTTTGGTAAGTGTTTGGAAATCCTTTCTGCTTTTCCAAGTGAATGAAGAAGTAGACACAAACCTGGAAGTGGATATTGAAAAAAAGTCCCATCATCACTTTAGGAGCTGAGATGTCTAAGTGTCATCAATAGAAGAGAATTTCTCAATGAGGAACTGGCCAGCGAGGGGACAAAATGCCCTTCAGAATACTTCCTGAGAGAAGTTAAATGCTAGGCAAGCAAGAGTTGCACCACCAAGCCTGTGTTCTTTCTCGGTTCATTTTTCTGAGCATGTAAAAGATTGGATTCTTCACGACACCCACTCTCCTGACCCATCAGCGGCTTTCCAGGCTCTAGTCACAGGAAAAAAAATCCATAGATCATCAGTTAGTAGCTGGCTGAGATGATGCTGAAGGAGCCTTTTGGCTGAAATTTCTTTGAACCTGTGAGCCAAAATAAATCTCTTTTCTCTGAGGTGGTTTCTGTCAAGTATTTTAGCTTGGTGACAATCAAAATAAATAAAGAGCCTGTGCACGTGTTCACTGTGAGTATATGAGAGCATGTGGTAGTTTGTCTGCATGTATGAATATAAGTATGCATATGCTTGTAAGAAATGAGTGTGGGTGGTACATGTATGAGTGTGTGTCTCTGTGTTAGCTGAGTGTGTGTGATCTGTATGCACATGAATAAGTGTGCAGAGAACAGGGAGGGGCCACATACTCTCTCACTTTCCCAGAGGTCAGCATCTACCCTTCCTCCTTGCGGATTTGTGGAGTCTAATCATATTAGCCCACTTTTCCTCTGTGAGTTTTAGATGGGATACATATGTCTGGGTCTCAGCTCTTAACTTGTCTCCAAAATGGAGACCACAGGTAGAGTTGGCTTTGGCCAATACTCATGAGTCCCCTAGTGCCTGGTAGGTCTGGGCTTGAAGCTTCACATGGTGCTGAAGGCTGCTAAGTTTATCTGAGCAGTCCTTGCTTTTCTTCCCTCATTGTGTTACCTTGTGACAGCCGTGTTACCTTTCTCAGCCTCAGTTTCCATTTCTGTAAAATATGATTGAAGAGAGCTTAAATGCAGCCCAGTATGTGGGACAGCTGTACAGGTTGAACTCACAGGACACTGACATGCTGATGCTGTGTTGACATGTTTCAGTAATCACAGGACAGTCCCTGCCCTCAGGTTTCTCACAATCAGGAGAGGCGGTCCAGACAAAAATGACTCATGGGTGTTTGGGTAACACAGGAAGGAGGCTCCTAATTTACTTTCAGATGCACGGGTGTGTGGTCTTCTTGTGAGTGTGTTTGAGAGTGAGAGTATCAGCATGTGTGTGTGCACAGGTGCATGAAGTGTAGAGGAGAGTTGAATGTGTATTTAACAGCATGTAGGACTGTGTCGGAATATTTGTGTGTAATTGTGAACTGAGAACACATGATGTCTATGTGAAGCATATGCTGTGACTTGAATGAGTAGTACTCCGGGGGCTCATTGTGTTTGAATTATGATCTTCACCTGTGGTACTGTTTTGGAAGGTGATGGGACTTTTGGGACATGGGGCATAGCTGGCAGAAGAATGTCATTATCCTTTGAAAGGTATCTCTGCTTCTGGTTATGCCTGACTGCCCTGTGAATAGCTCTGCTCTTCTGCTCTAGAACTGCTTTGCCTTGTCTGTGCCACTGTGATGACCTGAAATCCTTCTGAGACCATGAGCCAACACAGATCTTTCCTTCTTTCATTTGTTTTTGTCAGGTATTTTGTTAGAATGAGAAAAATGACTACTGTGGTGTGTTTGTGTGTGAGTGTGTCTGAATATGGTAGTGTGTCTGTGAGTGCAAGTATGTATGTGCTCATGTGATAGTGCACATTCACAACTCTCTCTCTGTGTATGTGTGTGTGTACATGTGTGTATTTGTGTACGTGTGTGTGTACGTGTGTGTGAGTGGGTGTATGTGTGTGTATGTGTGTGTGTTTGTGTATGTGTGTGTATATGTGTATGTGTGTGTATGTATGTGTGTTTGTGTATGTGTGTATATGTGTACGTGTGTGTACGTGTGTGTGAGTGGGTGTATATGTGTGTGTTTGTGTATGTGTGTGTATATGTGTATGTGTGTGTGTACGTGTGTGTGAGTGGGTGTATGTGTGTGTGTTTGTATATGTGTGTGTATGTGTGTGTGTTTGTGTATGTGTGTGTGTGTTTGTGTATGTGTGTGTGTTTGTGTATGTATGTGTGCATGCTGTCACATTCCCCTGATGCTCTTGCTCTCTTCCTTCTTCTGTCCCTGCTATAATCTTGAGTTTCTTCTACAAGGAACAGGTTCCCAGCCCAGATTTTTTTTTCATCCTTTTGCATAAAGTTAGCTGTGGTAGCAGGCTCTGAAAATGCCACTCTAGGTTCCTGTGCCTCCTCCTGCTCTGGAGGGGTTCAGAGCACATCATTTTTGGTGCTGTCCGCTTGCTCTTGGAGGAGGAGGGGGAAGGTCTGTGTCTAGCTGTGCTCTCCAGGGGTCTAGGGACAGATGTCAGCAACTCCTCTAGTTCCTTCCTCAGAACAGCCCAGCCCCACTGCCTCCCCACAGTGCTCAGCTGGGTGCCTCCTGAACTCCCCCACAGCACCATGGTGCACCCTGGGGAGCCAGAGAATCTATGCTTTCTGTGTCAAATGTGCAGAGAGCACCTGCTGTGGGTCAACTCTACTGTGGGTTGACTCTATTCTCAGCCACTAGGACTGAAGAAGGCAGGAAATAGGCTTGCATTTTCCTGGGTGGGTAGAGGGTGGTGTGGGGAGGAGACTATAATCACAGGTACCAGATCCTCATTGGCCAGATGGTGCATATTTGGGTGAGAAATGAGATATGATAAGGAGATTAAGATTCACAGAGTGGGCTTGGGGGCAGTGCCCAGGATGTATGTAGTTCAGTTGATAAAGTGCTTGCTTAGTATTTGCGAAACCCCAGTTCAGTCTCTAGCCCTGTGTTAACCCAATGGGATGAGTGCACATGCATAATCCCAGCAAATGGGAAGGAGGCAGGAGGATCAGAAGTTCAAGATCATCCTTGGCTATGTGGTAAGTTCAAGACCAGACTGGGCTACATGAGACCCTGTCTCAAAAAAGGGGGAAAATTACAGAATAAATTTTCTATTTATAGAAAGTGGCTTTGGAGGAGGACATATGGAGAAGGTGACATCATGATTGGGATCAGGAGAAGTAGGGACAGGAGCCCTGTCATGTATAGCTGAGGGGACCAGCAGGAGGGGCAGCCAGGGCAAGGCCCTGAGGTGTGTGTGAGTATTCCAGGACTGACCAGAGGGGAGAGGATGACAAGACAGGCTAAGTTTGGGCGTTAGAGAGGGCAAAGCAGGATTGGGATGGCCTTGCAGGCTGTGGGGATGGCTTTGGAAAGTATTCTGGGTGACAAAATAGGCCTTACAAGAAGCAAATAAGTGATGGAGAAGCCGTGATTACCCTGGCTTTAGGGAGAATCTCCTGAAGGGCCCCTGCCATTGTTCTCACAATCAACAGTACCATTGTCACACTGTGAGCTTAGAGGACATAAACTGTTGGATCTCAGCTTCAGCTTCTTTACCTGTGAAATGGAGCTGGCATTGTCTACTTTTAGGAGCTCCAGAAAAGTTTGCCTTGCTGAGGCCTATCTTCTTCTTGGAAAGTTAATAACTGTTACTCCCACCTCAGGGAGGAGGAAATTGAGACCAAATTTTGCCCACCTGATTGTAAACATTCAAAATAGTCCCAGATCTGGAGCTTTACCTAGAGACATGTCAGGTCTGCATCTTCTGAGTGGATGATGTAGCTTTGGGGTCCTCTTCTCTAGGTCCAGTGAGACCTGAGGCTCCTGCCCTTCGGCAGATAGAAGCCAGGCTCCTACTCGTGTTGCTGACACATCTCTGATCCTCACTTTGCTCTACGATCTATTATTCTCACCTGGGGAGATGCAAACGCATCTCCCCATGCTCTGATCACCACATGCCACTGTGCAGGATGTGTAGCAGTTAGTAACAGCCATGACTGGTCTTGTGTTTCTTGCAGTTGGGCCTTGTGAGAGTGTTTTATGTTTAGCCCTATGAGAACTCCACAGCCCTATGAGGGGAAAACCATTCCTGTATGCATTCATAGGCGAGGAAGGGGAGGTTGAGAAATGTTGAGCAATTTGCCCAAGGTGAAGAACAGAACTGAGACTCAATCTGGGACCTGACGCCTTCAAAGTCTGCTCTTTCTGTGTCTGCTGCTTGTTCCAGGGTGTGGCTGGCTTGGTGAGAATCATGCATGAGCTGATTCATTACCTATTTAATTTGCTCCATTGAGTGATGGATGAATGGCTCCGTCTTGGAACTATTGAAGAGTGGATTGGGTAAGGGCATAGGACAGAATGTCTGGATATAGGTCTCAGAAGGTGATCTTACTAGTAACGTAAGCCTTGGTGAAGGTGGTTTCAGGATGAATGCCTTCCAAACATGCTCACGCCTGAGTCCCTGGGCCTTGTGAAGACATTATGTAGTAAAAGGTACCTTGATGAAGGCCTGCTCTAATCACATAATTTTCAAATACAGAAACATTTCCTGTGGTTAGGGTGGGAAATGTCAACAGGGGAAATGGGGCAGAGATGCAGCATGAGAAGGACATGATGGGCCATTTCTGACTCTGAAACTGAGGAAGAGGGAGCAGCACCAATCTCACCCTCCTCTGTGCATCTCCTCTCTCTGAGACAGGATCTCTCACTATGGACTCCAACTAGGCCTTGAATTTGTAATTTGCTCAGTTTCCCACATTCTGGCATAGTCAAGGCATTTCTTTCTTTCCTTCCTCTTCTTCCTCCCTTTTACATTTGGTATATGTCCCTCTGTGTGTGTGTGTGTATGTGTGTGTGTGTGTGTGTGTGTGTGTGTGTGTGTGTGTGTGTGTATACCTGTGAACATACATGCAGAGTCCAAGAGGACATTCAAGTGCCCTCCTCTATTGCTAATGTTTTTTTTTCTTCTTTTTTTTTTTTTTGTTTTTTTTTTTTTTTTTGTTTTGTTTTTTGAAACAGGAATCTCCCACTGGTCTGGAGCTCATCATTTTGTCTAGGCTGGCTGGTCACTGAGGTCCTGAGATCTGCCAATGTCTGCTTCCGGTGCTGGGGTTGCCGATACACATAACCATACTAGGCTTTTACATGGGTGCAGGAATCAAACTCGGCAAGTACTGTTACTCACTCAGTCACCTTCCCAGACCATCTGTGGTCAATTCTTATTTCTACAATAGGAAGCAAATACAGCAAATGACCTCAGGCCCTGAGGCCTTCATCTTCTAATAAGTAATAGAGAGCACAACCAACCGAGGGGCCAGCAGTAGATGCTATCTGACACAGAGTCTGCACAAGAAGGATGTGTATGGACCAGACTGGAATGTGTCCTGGCAAGCTGTCGAGACACTCTTTTCTAGTACAGGCTATGATTGACAGCTGTTCATCAGGGTGCTGACATCAAGTCTTAGAGGTGTTCAGAATGGGAAGGGCTGACCAGAGAAGACTCCTTAGAACTGTGCCTGCAAACCTATATGGGAGGGCCACCATCGGAGGTCATTTTGCAACTTATAAGAGTCAAGTCAGTCTCAAGTTCAAGTGTCAGGTTGCCCTTTTAATTCTTGTGATGGATGGCTCCAGATCAAGATGTGTCTCAGTGGAACAGGGTTTGGGATCAGGAAGTGCTGGCCTTGGGTTCTCATTGGGGTCTTACCAGGGCTTCAATATCTCCCGATGGCCGGCATCTTCCTGGGAGCCTGTGAACTCATGCCTTTCCTTCAAGGCACTGTAGTAAGGCTACCCTTTCCCATTTTCCGTCATTTGCCAGGTGACTGACTTTCTTTCTCTAGGGCTTTAATTCCTTGTTAGACAAGAGGCTTGGGTCTAAATCACTTCCTAGATATACTTGGTTTAGGATTCTGAGAATACATGTGCTTCTTCTCCACCTCCTCCTCTTCCTCCGCCTTCTTCTTTTTCTTTAGGTTTTTCGAGACAGGGTTTCTCTGTGTAACAGCTCTGGCTGTCCTGGAACTCACTTTGTAGACCAGTCTGGCCTCAAGCTCACAGAGATCCTTCTGCCTCTGCCTCCTGAATGCTGCAATTAAAAGCATATGCTACCATGCCTGGCTCAGTATATGTGATTCTAAGGGGGAATTCTCAGCCCAAGATAACACATAAGCACCGAAGGATGGCAGTACAGCTCTAGAATTAAGAAGTGTTAATCCATTCTTGTTGGATGTTCACTTAATCCCTGAAGGGTAGATGTAGCTTCTGTCTGGCCTCAGGTCATAGCGGGAGTCTGGCGTGGCTGGGCTTCATGCTTAGAAACAGTGATGATAGAAAAGGTCTGGACCAGTACTGCCTCTATCAATTGTTGTCTGGCATATCATGGTGAACACCGAAGGCTGGCTGTGTCTTCTTCTCATTTTGATTTGGTTTTCTCTCTATTTCCCGTGTATGGCCAGATTACTTCTTAATATTTCACAGACATTTGAGACTGAACTAGAAGGCCTTTCTGAGGCATTTCATACCTATTTCTTTATGTAAACTGAGGTGAATCTAGTTGTAGCTGATAGTCTGGGCTGGGTCCATTCCAAGAACTTCATGTGTGTTAACAATGAGTTCTCCTGGTCACCTCATCTGACAAGGTGGTTCCTCTGATCATCCATTGAGGGAATAAAAGCTGAAGCATGGTTAGAATGGCATGTCTGTGTCTCACAGATGGTGTGTGGGGCTACTGGAATTCCAGGCCAATCATCTGCTACAGATACAAGGCTTGTATCTCACAGCTGGTTTTCTTAAGCCTCTCCAGAAAGTTCTCTATTGACTTGTTTTAGGAAGCCTCTGAGACAATGGCTCCATCGTACTCAAACTGTTTCTAGACTTAGACTCACAGTCTAAGTGAGTTCTCCAAGAAGCCAGGCTCAGTTACTTGCCCTCAATAAGCAGAGAAAGTCAGCTAAGTCGATAGGGAAGGACAGAAAGGAGACATTTATTCAATCTGACCTCACTGGAAAGAGGGGCGAAGAGATCCACTGATTCTCCCAATCTATCTCTAGGGTTCTGAAGTAAGATTGAGGATTAAGTAGAGGGCCAGTGGTGTCCAAGCAGTCCTGGTCAAGGTGTGATCCTGTTCATCATTGTTCGGCTTCCAGTCTTTCTAGCATGTTGTCAGGATGTGAAATCGCTTTCTGGTTCCTCCCCTGGCTGGTCCAGACTTTAGGCTTTTTCCTTTTCCAGCGTGAGATTCCTGGGGGAATTCCAGTTTCTTAGGGTACATTGTTTCAATAGTCTCTTGCCAAAGTGTGGAACACAAGAATATCTGTGTTCCTGACAGAAGCTGGTTACAATGTAAGTTTATGAAAGAAGATTTTAATAAGTCTACAAGGAGCCCAGGAAATGGCTTAATAGACAAGGTGCCTACCAAACAAGCATAAGGACCAAGGTTCATATCCCTGGAACCCACATAAAAGCCATGCTAGTGTGGTGATCTGTAATCCCAGTGCTCAGGATATGAGGCAGGGAATTCCAGGGTGAGCTAAGATAGATGAAATGTTAGTTCTGCGTTCAGGAACAGAACCTGCCACAATAATAAAACAGAGAACTATCAAAGAAGATGCCTGAATCAACTTTGGACTTTTCCTAAAGACATGTATACATACAAATATGTGCACATACATTGGTACTTGCACACACATATTTACCTACACACATCTGAACATACACACACACACACACACACACACACACACACACACACACACACACACTACACCATGCATAAGTATATTATGAAAAATAATCTCAAGGTACATAAATGACAGTCATTTGTAGAGGCATTCTGGGTAGGAGTGAGCCATACCTTCAGAGTAGCTCTGCCTTCCCATCCCCCTCTACTTTTATTTTCAAACGCGCCCCTCCGCCCCCGCATCTCACACCATTGTTCCAGGTCAATAATCATCAACATTCAGAAGAGAAAAAAAATTCAAGCCAAGTTTCAGAGAAAACAACAAACCAAACCAAACCAAACCCAAAAGCCATACTTTTGTGGCACCCAGTTGGTGACTTACCAGTGAGTGATTTCTAGAATGGAGATTTCAGGTAAACACCACCTGATTTGTGCTTTTGAAGGGGATAGGCTTTTTAGGTCACACATGACTGTTCCCTCCTCTGGATGAGAGGAAAAGCAGGAGGGGTCAGGAAGGAGAGAACACAGTCTAGACACAGTTGGTTCCTCTCAACAATTCACAAAATAACAATAGCATGACTCCTGCTTTTGTTCCCATTGGGTGGCAGTTGGGTCATGCAGCAGTGTGCTGGGGAGGATGGACAGCTTGTGTTCAGAGTTAGAGCAGTCTATTTTCAGATCTTAAGAGAGCCCAGGTTGTCCCTCCTGTTGGTTGTGTTGCCCACAGTTCCTGCAGAATCCTCTCAGGCTTTTAGCCTGCCATGCAAGTTTATATATATTTCTTTTGCTGTGTTGCATTTGGTATTTTCCATGTTTGATTCTGTTCTGCATTATTTCCAGACACTTCATAGGCTTGCTACCAGCAAGGTCCGGTGGGCTCAAGGCTCCCTAGGTTCAAAGGAGGAGCCATTTCTTGGCTCTCCTTGTCTTGGAGATGATTGAAGTGCTTGCTTTGGAGGAAAGCTCCCTTGATTAGCAATGGACATGCCAAAGACTCAGTCCATCAACATAAGCGAAAGATGCAGCCAATCAGAATAAGTCAAAATGTAGCCAATTAGAATAAGCCAAAGATAGGCTTCTATCAGAACTGTTGACTGGTAGAATGTAAGGATCTACAGAGATGAGCAAATTTGTAAAAAGGATTGCAAGAACAGAAGTGGGGCTGGGAGGGGGCTGTCTTTTCTTGAGAGATAGGACAAATGTGTTAGGTTTTGAGGGATAAGTATAAACAGAGAAGTTGATAGGAAAGAACTTGCAGAAAAAGGGAACTTTGAGTTAGATGAAGTTGAGGAAGTCCATTAAAGTAATGGAAGGGTTGCAGTGTTTTGCAGTTCTTGCAACTGGAGATCTTTTACAGGCGAAATGTTCCCCTGACAGCCGGCACTTGTGGCAATCTGTCTAGGTAGAGAGTTTCTGAAGACCCCGCCTGAGTAACTTCACTTCTGATAACTTTTTCCCCCCATCTCATAATGGGAACAAATATTCACTTTATTAACTTAAGGTAAGGGTAAGAATGAATAATGGTGGTATGGCTTTGAAAATGTTGTGGCAATTCATAAATGCTCAGCAAATATTATCATCACTACTGCCATCACCATCATCATTATCACCACCACCTCCTCCACCACCACCACCACCATCATCATCATCATGAGGACTTTGTCCTACAGCCTGGCCAAGAGAAGTCTTTCATTTCTGCATCCCTGGAGACGTGGTTTGCAGTCAGGGCTCCGTGACAATTTGAGTTGAATGAACAAATGTGGCAAACGTTGTCCCCGTGTCCTCCTGCTTTTGAGGGTTCTTAGGCTGGGCTTGGTGG
Source organism: Phyllotis vaccarum (assembly GCA_033318265.1). Classification (NCBI taxonomy): domain Eukaryota; kingdom Metazoa; phylum Chordata; class Mammalia; order Rodentia; family Cricetidae; genus Phyllotis; species Phyllotis vaccarum. The sequence goes on from JARWLC010000001.1 coordinate 25,297,101, forward strand.
GAAGATCTCTCTCTGGACCAGCCCTGCACCCTTGTGAGTTCCTTTTGGGCAAAGAACATTTGACCCCAGTTTAGAAAGATCGCCTTTCACAATCCCCTAGTTCCCTTAGAGGCAACTTGCTGAGCTTGTAGAATAAGTAGAGAAGCACTTTTTTTAGGATGAACTGAAGGGACTCGAACTTTGGTCTCTTCTCACATTTCACTACCCTATGGAGGGATCTAGAATGGAGTTGTTCTGGAGATGGGGGTAGTGGAGTGTCCACTGTGTTCTCCATATTTCTGCTCACCTAAAGCCAGGGGCCAGGCATTGAGCATGGACGTGCTATGTATGATCAATGCCACTTATCTTTTTTTAATAGTCTAATTATTTACTTGTTTTAATGAAAATATAATTACATATTTTCGCCTTTCCTTTTCTCTCTCCAGTTCTTCTTCCCAAGTCCTCTCCCTCCAACTCCATCCATGTCACACCTCACATTAATAACCTCTTTTTCTTTGGTTGTTAGGGTGTATGTGTGTGTGTGTGTGTGTGTGTGTGTGCATGTGTGTTTGAGTTTGTATGTGTGTATATACAAAGGTATAAATACATTATCACAACCTCAGGAGATGGATATAATTTGTCGGATTCTGTTATAGGAAAATTAAGGCAGAAAGAAGAGGAATGTGACCAGAGCCACACAGAGGACTAAGGAGAGTTGGGGATTATTTATGTAATTTTATGTATTTATGGAGTTGGAAAGGGGTGCCAGGGCCTTGAACACGCTAGGCTAGTGCTCTACCACTGAGCTACACCACAGCATCATTTTATTCACGTTGTATGTGTGCATTTGTGTGTATGTTCAGGCACGTGTTTTCCCATCTCCTTTACCTATTCTGCCTCTGGAAGGTGCCACTGACATTTAGGGTGGGTTTTATAGACATGGCCAGAAAGCCACTGTCTTGAATTTTAGTTGATTCCAGATCCAGTCAAGCTGACATCCAAGATTAACTACCACAGAGACCCTGGGAAAGCAGAAGTTACTGCTACAGGGACTTGTAAGCACAGTTGTGTGCTGGTTAGTGTCTAGCCCAATGACTCTCCAAGGTGCACCACCACACATTGCTTAAGTGGGCTGTTATTAGACTGTCTCCCCTGCTTCCAAGGGTGAAGACTAACTGGGTAGATGTTAAGTTTCTGTAATTTTCCTGAAACAAGAGCCCCCCCCCCCCCCCCCGCCTCTTGCCCTTATTTATTGTCATCCTGGCAAGATTTCACCAGAATAGAGAGCTACAACATCCCTTTGCTCAACGTGGTTTTTCAGGAGCTCTGTGTTGAGGTATATGTATCAGTTGTTTTTCTCTTTGCTGGGCCAAATACCCCAAAAGAAGTGACTCAAGGGAGGGAAGTTCATAGTTTGAACGATACAGATCATCGTAGCAGGGAAGCCATGATAGTAGGATCATGAGGTGGTTATATACAGTCAGAAAAATAGCCATCAGCTTTCATAACTCAAGGCCCACTCCCCAGTGATGTACTTCCCCAGTGGGGCTCTATCTCTAAGGTTCTGCATCTTACTAAAACAGTGTTACCAGTTAGAACAGGTGAGCCAGCAGAGAGTGGTGATGGTGGGGGGCAGATTTCACATTGAAATCACAATAGTGGCTTTCATGATCTGCCAGACCAGCATTGTCTAGAGCAGTTCTCAACCTTCCTAATGTTGTGACCCTCTTTAATACAATTTCTCATGTTGCGGTGACCCTCCACTATAAAATTATTCTGTTGCTACTTCATTACTGTAATTTTGCTTGTTATGAATCATTATGTATATATCTGATAGGCAGGCAGGGTATCTGATATGTGCCCCCAAAAAGGATTGTTTGACTCTCCGAAGGGGTCACAACCCAAAGGTTGAGAACTGCTGGTCTAGGGTGTTATACTAGGGTTCTGGTGTTGTCTACACAGTGCCTGTCTCAGCTCCTTCACACAAGGAGAATACAGCTGAGCCAGTAAAACTGTAGAAGGTCTTTAGGATGCTACAGGGAGGGTGTGTGCTAATGCACCCCAAGAAAGGCAGAGGGTTTTTTCATAGTGTGGGATCTATAAATTCATGCTGTCATTATGACTGCTCTGGGCTGACTTTTGATCAGTGCTGAGAGCCACCTGGAGCAGGGGTTAATGGAGGGAGATACATAAGCAAAGTATGTGTTGCCCAGGCAACTCCAATATGAAGGTAAATTCAACAGAAAAGTGATGGGCACTTGAGTTGAGCATGGTGAAGGGTCATAGATGTGAGGTATATAAGTGTGATAGTTAGTATTGACTGTCAACTTGACAGAATCTAGAATCATCTGGTAGATAGACTCTAGCATGCCTGTGAGGGTTATCATAACTGCCAGGGGGACAGCCACCTTGACTATGGGTGGGATGTTCCCTGGCTGGAATCCTGGAGTAAGCACCAACATGCATCCATCTCTCTGGGTTCTGGCCAGATGCTTCAAGCTCCTGTTGCCTTGAATCTTCCATCATGGTGGAGTATGCCCTTAAACTAAGAGCTGAAATAATCCCTCTCTTCTTTGAGTTGCTTTTTATAGGGAATTTAAAAAATTCCCTACATAGCACAGACAAAAACAAACAAAAACCTAGGACAGAAGAAATATATATACTTTATATATATATATATATATATATATATATAAATATATATACTTTACATATGATTTATCCATGCAAAATTAAGATTTATGTAGCTTTGCCAGGGTTTTGGAGCAAAAGTGAGCTTGGTCAATGATGTGAATTTCGTTAATGAACTTTATCCCATCCTTTTAGTCAGTATATGTTTAACTCTCCCCCCAAACATGCCAGGCTCTATTTCCTTTGGAAAACCCAACTTTATTCCAGAACCATCAGCATGGACAGCATAGGCTGCCCAACTTTTCCTATTCAACTCTGCATTTGCAGAAATGGGAAACTGAAGCCCAAGAATGAAGAAAGAGTCTTTGCTAGGGATGGGGAATATAGGAGTTAGACTGAAACAGGCTGCTTGGGGGCCATGGTTTTCAAGAGTTTGGGAACAGGTATGGCTCTCTGTGTGTGCATGTATGTGTGTGTGTGGGGGGGGGGGGCATGGGCAGGTCTTCAGTGTGAGGGCTGGAGATGAATCTGTGATTTTCTGTTTATCTCTTACCTTCAGCTACAAGCTGAAGGTCCAGGAAAACAAACCACTCTCCACACCTCAAGAAGCTCCCAGGATCCAGGCAGGCAAAGCATTAGTTAAATTCCATGATGTTAAATCTAGTAATGTGGAGAGTGCCTTGAGACCAGTGTCTTCACACCACTCTTTGTGTAAGCTTTGTGGACAGATCCAAATGCGTTCTAATTCCAGCTCTGTTACTCACTTTGTGACTTTGAACAAATTGCTTAGCCTCTCTGAGTCTTGGTTTTCCCATCTAGGAAAGAGAGTGAAATAACCAGTCTACTGGTACTAATGAATAGAGGATAAATAGATACAATCAGCCCAATGCATGTCTCAGTAAATGACACAGCCATCTTGTCAGCATCAGGGCAAAGCCTTCAGCATCTCTAGTGTCTGAGACCTTGAGATACCCTCATCTCACACTGAGGCAGTGAAGGGCACTGTGCTGGGTGAAACTGTGGTTGTTGAGCAAAGGTAGGTATCGCTCTCAGGGTGGTTGGTTAATCCTAATTAGGGTGGGGCAGACACAGAGCGAGCAAGGTCTGTCAAAGTCCAGTGAGTCACTGTGGGTTCAGGCCAAGCTTGTCTCCCCATCCCTTCTCCCTCTCACCCACTGCCCCTCTGTCCTCCAAACTGTTCTCCATCTTCTTCAGCCACTCTGCCTTCTGGACCAGACCCTGCAGAGCCTAGGCTCTGAGCCTGGGCTCTGGCTCTTTGTCTGCCAGCAAAGCCTTTCAGCAGGGAGTGGGCCTTACCCTGGGCCTGAGAAAGAAGTCAGGCGTGCTTGGAATGCAGTTGCAAAAGAGGTTACAAGAGAAGGCTGAAATCAAGTGATGTCGAGAGGTTTTGTTATTTTTGAAAAAATGACTCATTCTGAGAAACCCTAACTGCCTCCCAGACCATCCACCTAGTTGCCTGTGAGTGTAACTCTCCTCACTGCAGAGACACTCATCATGCTGGAACTGTAGTCACGGGAGGGCGGGAAGGGAGGGACAGGTCAGTGGTAGGAAAGCTGGAAGGGACTGTGTCACTCCTGGGCAGGGGTGTGTTTCATTCTTGAGGCTTTCCTTTAAGTCCTATTCAAGACACTGTGAACATCTGTTTGGAAGCTACAGGTTCTCTGACTTGAACTGAGCCTCTGGGTGTGTGTGTGTGTGTGTGTGTGTGTGTGTGTGTGTGTGTGTGTGTGTGTGTGTGTGTGTTTGTGTGTGTCCGTGTCTGTTTGTGTGTCTGAGTGTGTATGTCTCTGTGTGCCTGAGTGTGTGTGTATGTGTCTGTATATGTGTGTTTCTATTTCATATAAAGAAATGGGCTCACAGAAAGCTTAAGCGATTTCCTCAAGATGACACTGGGGGAGAGAAGAGGAAAGGAGAGAGCCCTGAGTAAGAAGCTTACTAGTCCTGAGACACACTATGGAGGGCTGAGATCCACTGGCATCTGTGAGAGTCTTCATTGTTACGGGCTGCTCAGGAGCATAGAGTTAGGCTGGGGATGGGCCCTAGTTCCACATTTAGCCTTAGGAATCTGTCTGAACTTGGGGGCACAGGTTCTATTGCTATACCTGAATTTCCCATCTGGTAAGGTGTGCATAATTGACACAGGGCTTTGACAATATAATAGGCATTATCAGAATATACTGGAAACTTGTTACAGCACAGAATATTCACCCCCCCCCCAGAAATTTCAATTCAGCAGAAATAGGGAGGGCCTAGGAACGTGAATTTCTGAGCATTATGATTTGTCCAGGGCCCTCACTTTGAGGAACCTGGACTGGGTGATCTCTAATATTCTGTAGTTTTGTGTTCAAACAGGTTCTGAGCAATGAGTTCTGAGCTGGATGCTCAGAACACAGATGCAGCAGATGTGGCTTCCACCTTCTGGGTCTAGCAGTGAGGATGTGGAAACAGTGAAGTTATAGGCTGAGACCTGTGTGGGCTTTAAGGAGCAGGCACTGGGTGAGCCTTTAGGCCTCGGCTGTCACTGATCTGAAGAATGCTGGTAGCTTCTAAGTAGAGGACAATCATGAAGTGCTTTGAACATGACTCTCCTGGGGAGAGCGTCACAAAGTACTTTTTGAAAGAGCTCTGGTGTCAAGGCTGCTAAGGGACATCTCTCTGAATCTGCCTTTTAGAGCCATCAAGACCAACTCAGTGGGTCCCTGACTTCCTAGAACAGCCTGTAATCTGGGGTTCTCGTCATCCATTTAATATATTTTACATCTGTATAATCATATATATTATTATATGTGCACAAATAAATGCACATACACACAATTTTTATTATGCACAGATTCTCTATTTTCAAAGTCTCCTATGGGATAATATTTATATGCAGTCCCCAAATAAATTTTCAAAGCCCTTTCTCAGACACTCATGGACTTGGGTAGAGCAGGTTAGGTTTGGACTCATAACATACATGCTCCTGGGGATGTAGAACAAGGCAAAGTTCAGGCTTCTCATTTTAGTTAATACTGTAAACACTTTTTCCTGTGGGCCACTTGGCTCCATGATTTGGACACTTGTTTATGCTATTTTGGGGGTTAAAGTACCCCCCCCCCCAATTACTGAAGTACGGACTGATATTCCTAGCATGAAGATGTGTCAATGCACCTTTCAGAGCAAATGTACATGTTAGATAAACGTCTTTCAGCTGAGACAGTGTGGTTGCCTGTGGAGTTAGTGTTAATGCATCTAGTCTATTAAATAAGATGGCGTTAATAAACACATGTAAAATAAAGATGTATTTGGGTAGGTTGATGAAATGTTATGACCAGAGGCTAACAAGAAGCCTAGCCCTCTGATTCCCCTTAGAGCAATGGTTTAATGATTCTCTAATTAAAATATTTGTGGCTGTTCTATGGAATGTAACTACCACGAGGAATAATTGACCACATTTGTGTTTTAAAATGCACACCCTTGGATGGTCATAAATGTGTGGTTATGAATATTGCTTATCTTCTCAGCGAGACACTACTGAGTGTATCATTGCTCAGTATAACAAGTGCCTTTAACAAGATAACTTCCATTTGCAAGAGCTGAGTGGACCTCACAGTCCATGGAATCTTTAGCAGCTTTCTTACTGGTCTTGTCAACAATCTCTCCTCAGTTTAGCTGTACCCTCTGCTGTCTACATTTGAGCAAATGCCTTAATCTCCTCACACTTTTGAGGGTTTTTTTTTTTTTTTTTTTTTTAAAAAAAAAAACAAAAAACTCTCACAAACTCAGTTTAGACACAAGCTGGCTGCCACACTGTGCTGATTGTGGAGAGGATTGCTTGTCTTTGCCATGTCTGTGATGAATTTGACCGCTTTCTGCATTTGATGGGTGAGTCTGGCTTTTATGGGAGAGACAGAGATAGTGCGCTACTTAGTGGCTCTCCTTCGGGATCCCTCTGTGAGAACATGAGCACTGAGGTACTGTGATGGTTGTAGGTGAGAAGAAAGGAAGTGCCGGGCGGAGCCTTGGCCTTTGCAGGATGAGGCAGGAGGCAAGCTCTGCTTTTTGCATCTGTCCTCTGCCTAGCCTTCTCCCAGAGGTCATACCAAGCCTTTCTAGCATGGTTCTAAGAAATGTACCAGGAGCCTAAAAGCCCTGTCAGTACTTCATGAGTTTAGGAAGGAGAAATGACCTCTCTGTTTGCCATGATGATGATTTCGCAGACCCAAAGAGAGTGGCTTCTTTGACAGGTGGTGCTGGGGTGGGAGTGGCATCTGGGTGTTCTATGGCTGCTGTCACTGAAAACAGATTCCTCCCAGGCCCTGGTTGGTCAGTGGAGCGAGAGGAAGCACTGAAGCTGAAGAAGCCAACAGTTGGCAGCCATCCCACATAAACACGCTCTGTCACTATGAATTATTTCCATGGTCTGTGGAAGCTGGACAGGATCTTCAATAGGCTCATTAATAAGAATGCCAAGGGTCTTTCTGCAGTCGCCCAGATTCCTTAGGGTTGGGGTACATGGAGAAATGGGTGGAACATTTCCTTTTCCTTAGAGTCCCCTGATTAGAAATTTGGTGTGACCATCCCTGCCCCAGGAGCCTTCTAGAGTTCTGTAGTCTCTGGGGAAGAGGCTCTGAAAATGTGTTTCAGACATGGTCTCGGTGCCCAATGGAGCAGATTGGTTTCTCAAGCTACTCTGCCGATACTTGTGTCACCCGCCCCAGACCTCTGCATCACATGTTTTCTCTGTTTGAACTCTTTGTTAGCATCCTTGAAGACATTCATGTGTCATGCTGTATGCAGTTTCCATGCCCTGGGGAAGGCTAGGGGCTCATTCTTTGTGCTTCCATGGCTCTGTGTAATGACCTGTGACCTGTACCCTAGCCAAACCCTGAGAGATCTTGCATTTCTTCAAGTACAATGTAAGGATCATGACAATTTGTTCCTTAAAAGTTCTGTAGTGGGACTAATACAATGCTAGCTTCACCCAGGCCTGGAGTTCATAAGTCACATGACAGAAGCCAGCTCTTTATGATTTTTTGTACTGTGGATCTCACTTTCATTCTGTCACGATCGCTTTTTATCTCGGACTCACTCTTATGAGACTGGCCATTGGAGCAGAGGAGCCACATACCCTGGTTTTCTGTCTGGTGCTGCCACCCTGGGTAAGTCTTTCTCCCTAAACATCAGTTTCTCCATTTGTGAAATGGCATTAACCATGATGCTCAGCTCTCTGCAGAGATTAAGTGGCCGAAAATAGAGAGCAGTTGGGAGATGAATGTGGTGTCATACAATAATCTTTTGACTTATTTTTCTAGAACTGAGTCTTCTCCGGATGAATTCTTGTGCTCTCATGGCTCTGTGCATCCTACCTAGCAGCAAGATCTCTGGCCTGAACTTCAGCCATGCCTCCAGGGTCTTGCATTTATTCAATACTAACTAGTCATTCTAGCAAACATGCATTTGCTGAGTATATATGTGCCCTGGGAGCTGAATATGGAAAGGCGGCAGCTATGTATGTTTATAAAAAGATAGAGCCCACAAGAAGTTGATCAGAGGGCAGAGCAAAGATAATGTAACCACTGCTTTGTTCATTCATTAAGGCAACATTTGCATCTGGCTTTGAGAAACCAGGGAAGAATAAAGCATCGGTGTGTCCTTGAGAAGACACGATCAAGTGTGCAATGCCAAGATCTGCACAGCTTAGGGCAACAGGAAATCATGAAAAGGCAGACACGCAGACACAGGCACAGGAAATCCTGGGTCAGGTGGGTCATGCATGCTGATGGAGATGTACCAGCTATAGACAGGGACTCAGCAGTGTATTCATCCGAATTGAGGAGACAGCTTTGTTGTCCACAGCTGAACAAGTTTGTTGTATGTAGCTGAAGAAGGTGGTAGGTGGGGGGTTTCTGTAAGGAAGCAGTCTCAGGCTATAAACACGTGGGAGGAGGAAGCTGCCATGGACATTTTGCTGCATACAATGTCAATATTCACACATGGACCAGAGGAGGACTTTGTCAGTCCCATGAGTCTGAGGCATTGCGGTCCTTGATGTGGCCATGCTCACACACTCACTCAGGACTTCATTTGCTCTCTGAAGCACAAAGCATATATGAGCAGATGAGCCCTGTCACAGAGTGACACAGTCCTCCCAGAGACGTTTCCTCTTTACTCATCATTGCCTCTTCTTTGCTCTTCCGTGCTAACCACATCCCCAGGAATGCCTGGAAGGAAGGGACGCTGTCAGTCTCAAGTCCCCACCAGGTGTCTGGCACGGTGCTCTGCAGTTGATTTGAATTTTTTTCTAAGCTTACCCATGTCCGGTATTATAATTCCCATTGTGCTGACTGGAAGAGGGGCCTCAAGAGAACATGGCATCTTTGCACAAGGTCGCCAGCTCGAAATAGGACCTGGATAGCAGAACCTTCTCCCCACACCCACAGTGCTTTGAGGGCATTGGGCGATGCCGAGTAGGCAAAAAAGGAAATAGAGAGACTTATTCACTGCCGCAGGTGTTTTCAGCAATAGGCAAGAGGTTTCCCTAGATCCTGTCTGCTGCTGTGGACAGTTTGGGAGCTGAGCACAGAAACTGGCTTCTTCCTAACTCAGTAGCACCACCTGCAGGCCCAGGGGGCATGTTGCAAACAGGAGAGAGAACCTGCCCTCTGCTCCCCACTGCACCGGCGCCACCAGATCCTAAGAAAGAGACCGCTCATCTGAAAATATCAGAGATGAGACAGAGAGGTGGACTAACTCAGAGTTACAGAGTCAGAGATGTCAGAATGGGAGGTGGACCCCCTGCCCATACCACTAATCTCCCTGATTCTTCCTCACCGTCACCCCACTTTCCTCTTCCCCTTTCTCCTCTTCTTCCCTCCACTCAAAAGTTGTCACTGAGCATTTCACAGGTCAAGGGCATAGTCTTTTTCCTGGAATAATAAGTCTGCGTGGATAAAATTTGCTCTCAGAAATCACGGTTGAATTGATGCGTTGACACCATAACTTCTTAACCACAGCTGAGATGCATCGTTCAAGTGTTCCTACTTGCTACGCCCCCATGAGAGCGTCATCTCACTGACTCCTCACAGATGAGGAGATTCAGCCTCCTAAATATGGCCCAGTAAGTTGTGGAGCTGTGATTGAAACCCAGACCCTTCCCCAGAACCAGAGATGGAAACTTCTATGCAACACGTCTTCTGTGAAGACTAACTCAAGAAATATGCAATACCCCTAAAATTTAGTTCTTTAAAAATATTTGCTTATTCAGTGTCTGAGAGAGACGAAGGCCACCATCTCCAATTTTTTCTTCTTAATTCTGAGGATTTTTATCGAGGTTCTGTTAGGTACTAGTTATTGAACCTAACAGAACCTCAGGTATCAGGGACAGAGAAGGGACTGACTTCTGCAGAATCATGACCTTGTAGATGTCAGTGACATAGAACTGAGTAGGAAACATGTTTTAGCAGAAGTACTCTATATTCTGGAAAGGCTCCAGTCACACTGACCAGTAGAAATGGCGCCTCAAGATTTGTGCAGTGCACTCCCTGAATGACTTAGACACAGAGCCCTTAGCAACATGGGCCAAGTTCAAAGAGGCAAGAGATAAGAAGAGTCATGTCTGCCTCTATAGGGCAGGGAGACTCTACATCTCAGGGCCGTGGGGATCCTAGTATTATAAAGACTAGTTTCTGGTCCCCTGACGAGGGCTGTTGGCAAGTTTTAAGGAAATGAGTCTCCGTGTTCTGATCTGTAGGGCAGAAAAACTATTTTAAGTTTCCATTTCTTCACTTGCTACCAGCTCACATTTCTTTTAAGTTCACAGGAATTTTGCCTTTGTTCTCCTTTTTTGAGGTCAGTGTCTAGCTTCATATGTGTGTGTGATTGGTTCCCAAAATTAGAGCTCAAAAGCTTGAAGGTGTCATATTGAAAGCCATAAGATTAAGTGTGACTTAAGGAATTTTTCTGCCAAAGCAACAGTGATGTCTTTATAAGGGAGCCCCATCACATGTACATGTTTTCCAGTGCTACATAGAACATAGAAAGGTCTTTTTCAACACCTCTCCCCTCCCTGCCCTTTCCTTGAATCTCTTCCCTCCCCAAGAACTGTTTGTGTGTATGTGCATGCACACAGACTTTATGTGCTTATAGAAACAGTCTGACCTCAGAGGAAGGACTTCGTGACAGTCCCGCCAGGCCCACAACAGGGGAGGGGAAATCTCCTATCCTTTAAAAATCCAAAGTTCTTTTCTCTTTCAAAAATGGGACATCTTTTAAGATTCTTTGTTCCTATGCCTGAAATTGAACAACAGCTTAACACAATTTTTAACAGAAAGGGAGACAACACAGGGCCCAGGTCTCCCCTTGTCTCCAGAAGGACCAATGAGCCAGTCTCACAGTTCAATTTTTGTTAGGGTCTAGTCTTTGTCTCATGGCTTTATATAAATTATAGACGGCCACAGGCATCTCCTCACCTGTTGAGTCACAGTGTGAATACATCTGGTAAAGGCATCCTTCTGTAGTCCCACCCTCTTTTGTCTCCCAGTGGTGATTCTAGAAGGGGAGTTGAGGTGACAGAGTATAGAAGGGAAGGTGCTTGCTCTTCTAAATATCAGGGTGAGGGCCGTCCTAAGTCAGTAGCAGAGCTAGGAGAAAGGACCCATCAGGCCCTCACTTTCTTATTAACTCAGAGTTCCGACTTTTTTTTTTTTTTTTTTTTTTCTGCACTGTGGACTTAATAAGTTTTGCTGACCATTGGGAACCATCAGCTGACACAACCTTGTTTCTGTGGGGATTCTTTAGGGTGTAACTCCAGGTCTTGGGCACCTCTGGTCCTGCTTCCCCACTTTGCCATAGCAGCTGTTTCCTGTCCTGGGTTGCTCACCATTTTCAACCCTCCCTTCCTTCTCATTTTTTACCTGATTTTTCCCTTGGTTCCCAATACTCAGAGTGGTTTCTGTTGACTTGGCTGGACTTTGCCTGATGCATTATAACTTTTATTGGTTTTACCTTCTAACAGCCTGCAGTAAAGATGATGACAGTGTTGGTGATTTCCATCCCATTCTTGGTCTATAACCCCACATATTACAAAGCTTTCACTCGGGTTCTGTAATTTGAGTTTCATAATAACAGTGTGATGTAAGAAAGCATTTATCATTATTTCCACTTTACAGAACGGGAAATGATTTCACCCTGTTCACACAGCTGCCGGGTCTGGAGAGAGCCAGAACCAGATCCTTCATAGACTTTCCTCACCCGAGTTAACCCTCCACCTCCCATCACCACCCCGCTTGACCCATGGGAAAAGGTCTTAATGCTCCTGTGTTGAGATGATGTTTTCCAGAGCACAGGGCACAAACCACAGGTCAAGGGAGACGTAGCTGTTTACTGTTGGGTAACAAGTGTGACAATACTTGGTGGTTTAAAGCAGCACCCCTGGGAGCAAATTAAAATATCTAATCAGAAAATATTAATGGAAGATAATGAATGGAATGAAGTCACATCATGTAATGTACTACATTTTCCTTATCTGTTCATCTGCTGAAGGACATCTGGCTGGTTCTAGGTCTACAGTGTGACAATAAACAGGGGTGTTAAAGTGTCTCTGTGGATGTTGACTTAGTCTTTTGGGTATATATCCAAGAGTGAGATAGGCTGGGTTACATGGTAGTCCCCTTTTAGCTTTTTGAGAAATCCTTACTTGGTTCCATGGTAGGTATACACCTTTAGTTGCTGCCAGCAGTAAATAAGGGTTCCTCCTTTTCCACATTCTAACATCTAGCATTTGACATCACCTGCTTGCTTGATAATGTCCATTCTGACTCAGACAACGTGAATTTTTTGGGGGGTGGGTGGGGTGGGGATCAAGAAAGGGTATCTCTGTGTAACAGCTCTGGCTGTCCTAGAATTTGCTTTGTAGGCCATGCTGGCTTTGAACTCACAGCGATCTGCCTGCCTCTGCCTCCTAAGTGCTGGGATCACAGGTGTGTGTCACCATAGCTAGGCTTCAAACTTGTCAATTCTTAATGAGCAGATATTTGAAAATTTATTCTTATAGAAAAAGAAATGGGGATACAATGTGTAATTCTATGCAGATATCATGGCATTTCTAAGGTAGTGAAACACAACTTCAAAACAATTGTATAATTGTTTGTGGTTAAGTAGAGCCGTGCCTCGGGCCAGACCCTTCACCTACCTAGTAGTGGACTTGGAAGGGTATGAGGTCATTTTCATCTGATGGTAATGGTACTGTGTTAGAAACGACTGAGGCACAGTGTCTAGAGTTCAAGCATCTACTTTAGGCCCCCATGATATTACATTCTGGGGCTCTTGCCATTGTGATGTCCCCTCTTTTTGATCAACTGCAGGATTTCTGACTTGTTTGTAACCACAAAACATCTCAAAAGCCACAGTGTCTTTAAGGTAATTATGTTATGGTATATTGGACTGTGCCTTATCAGACTTTCTTAAGGGCTGGACAAAATTAGCAGCCATATTGGGAAACAAAACCTAAGGAAATTCAGGTGCCACGTGAGTGGGAAGGATTGTTTCCAGTGACATCTGCAAGGATGGCCTCTAGCAACAGGCAATAAAAAGCCAGGACCTTCAATGGATTAGTTATAAGATTTTTTTTTTTCTACCACTAACCTGATAGACCTAAAAGTCTTTTCTTCCCCAGTTGAGTCTCCAGGCGAGAATACAGTCTGCTAGACAGTTTGATTTTTGCTTATCAAGACACAAAGCACAGAACCCACTTATATCATACCTGAAAATAGCCCCACAGAAACAGAGAAAACAAAGATGTCTTGTATTAGACTTCCAAGTTTGTGGTTGTGTGGTACACAGCAACAGAAGGAATAGAACACACTGACCAGAAGGCACATGGGCACATCTAGAACCACTTTAAGGCACAGCAAATGTGCCTATATATTTTTGTTTAAAAATTATCTTTGTAGGTTACAAATTCTGATAAGATTTTTCTGAAGAATAAAACTCTCAAGGGCACATTGAAGTCTGGGTGGAGCCTAAAGAGCGCTCTCTTAGGTCATGTTTGAAGTATATATTAGCTGTAGAGCTCAGTTGTGCTCTGTGTGATGGTGAAGAGCCTCGAGAGTAGGCAGTCAGACTGTGAAAAGAGCAAGTCACTGAGAGGATGCTTCACCTCAGAAGAGAATACATGAAGGTTTCTGAGGATCCGTAGGAAAACAGTCATAGTGTGTTTTACTCACTTTTGAAATCTGTGAGCTGCAGAGAAAAGGGTCAGAGGGCATGGTGTACAGTTGGGTTAATCAAAGACCAGCTCACCCTCTTAACACTGGGGAGCCTAATTAATCTGTTTTTGAAATTTTAGCTGTGATGGTCATATACTCTTGTAGGGCTCATGTTCTACCAGTGCATTTGTATTGATCAACAGTAGGATGATATGGGGAGACAGTAATTCTGGGCACACCCCCTATTCAGCCATCAAGATAAACATACTTTATAATTCAATAGTTAAAAAAGTCTAATACTGAGTCTATGGTTCATTGGAAGAATTTTTGTCTGGCATACAGAAAGCCTGATTTTCAATCTCAATATAACATGTAAACAACAAAACATTTTACAAATTTATGCCAAACAAGGATCATGTTAGCATGACTCAGTGATGGCTGCCAATGGTGGCGACAAACAAATTATCAAGTTTAAATAAAGGCATGATGCAAACTTGTATTTGTTCAAACTGTCTAGTGAGCCTAACTCAAATTCTGTTTGTCTCTCCAGGGAGACAGCACCCACAATGTTAGGATCCAGTCAGCAGCTAATTGGCCAGATAGCCACTGGCAAACAGAGCTGACGAGAAAGTCTGTCATGCCTGGAGCATTAAGGGTAACTGAAAAATGTTTGAGCTGTGACTAGAGAAAGCCACAGAAAAAGTTAACTGACAGTTGGCTTGTTTTGAGAGCTCTCCACACACGTGTCAACATCCATGTGATTTAGTAATAGTTAAATTATCTGAGTGTCTAGCACCCAGAAGCTGCTTTCATTGAAGACCTTGTTGGGATTGCATTTTACAGAAGGAAGACCCTGAGCAGGGATGTAAAATTTAATTTGGAGTTGACCTTAGAACGTCTCAGTCAAGAACTGAGGAGCCAGATTGAGGGTATATGACCGAGTCAGCTGACACTGTGGGTTCTTAGGAGTAACTGTACCGAGGAGTCATGGTGAGATAATGAAAGTATTATCTCAGAATCTCCCCACGTGGTGATGAGAGCACGAAGGACCTACCTGCCAGCTCTTGTCCTTTGTTAATGGAGTGTCACCACTGGAAACATTATTTCCCTGACCTTCCCTGACAGAAGACCACATGCATTCTTGTGACAAAGACCTCAAATAAAGAGAGGGGGAGGTTTTGAGTAAGAAGGCAGATGTGGGAGATAATCACCAAACTGCAGGTGACCCATGGGATGGGCTGTTGGGATGACACTCATGGCGCAACCCTGATATCTGAGGATAAGTACAGTCTGTGACAGGACATGGAAGGGGGGGTCTCGGGGGGGGGGGGGATCAGAAGACTCTACAATACTTGAATAAAGATGCTGTGTGTTTTTTTGCCTCTGGCCTGTCTGTGTCTTGCTGCCTTCAGAGAACTGATCCTGGAACCATTGGTTTCCAGGCAGTAGTGAATGAAAAGAGTAAGAGACACAGGGAGCGGCTCAGAGGGGCCTTCACAGCCACCATAGACTGAATCCATCTCTGTGACTCTGAACTTCCTGTTCTGCCAAATGTACTTTGTGCCAAGCCTGACAAATCACCTCTTTTTCAAAAATGATAGGTAGTTGAGATAGTTATGAAATAGACCGTTTGGTCTTCTCACAGTGTCCCACATTTCCAGTATGTTCCTTTCCCGTGGTTTTAATTTTTTTTTTTTTTATATACAGGAAACTAAGGAATGCTGAGAACAGGAGAAATAGTCTCTTCCAAAGAAGAGAGCTCACCAATTGCTTATCCAATACCAAATGTCAGCTCTGAAAACCACATTCAAGTAACATTATACAAACTGAGCAGGTTGTATTTAAATATATATATACACACATATATGTGTGTAACTGGTAAAAATATGAAATTTGCATTTAACTCTTTGCTATTTGGCCTGTGGAGAAATGAGATTATGAATTACTGTTCACACTTGTATCACTTGCAAATTCAGTGCTGTTGGTTATTGATTGCTAACACTCTTTTTACTTACGCACTTTTACAAATCTGAGTGCTCTATCTTTATGTACACCAGAAGAAGAAATCTGCTCCCATTACAGATGGTTGTGAGCCACCATGTGGTTTCTGGGAATTGAACTCAGGACCTCTGGAGGAGCAGTTAAGCCATCTCTTTAGATGCTAGCACTCTTTCTGGGGATTACGACATGTTATTACACGTGGCCTGCCTTACATCCTTGAATACTCACCACAACTTCATGAAAGAGGTGTTCCAAGCACCTGCAATTTACTTATGTGAGACCAATCTCTAGTAATTTGTGTCCCAGGAATAGCGAGGCCATACATAACTGCAATTTATAGCCAGCCACATCATACGAAGCTGAGGAATGTTCTACAGTGTGCCCGCTAAGATTGTGTGCACTTTCTGAAATGCTTTGCATCTGTGTGCCCAGGAGTCAACTGGTTAGAGTTGCCTATTGAGTTTCAGTTTCTTAAGATACTAAGATAAGAAGGCTGTCAAATAGTGCCGTTGGTTAGGTCACACACCACATTTAAGAGTGTGCAGGGAAGAGTTTGTGTGTGCTTAGAGGCTGCAAATGTCCCTGTAGATCACCCTGCCCCATGACACTCTAAACATGACCCAGACTTCCCAGGAACAGCCACCTGCTGTGTCACAGGAAGCTCCAGATGATGGTGTCTTGCCGTTCTGGTGACTGATATGGTTATTTTGGGTTCCACCCTTTTCTGGGTGTTTGACTTGAGGCGAGGGACTTAGTCATCAGGGAACCTATTTTTCTCATCAGTGAAATAAGGATAATGAGCCCCGACTCCTGCTTCTCTCACAGGGAGGAGGAAGCCTCCTGAGATCACCTCGAAGAGCCTTTTGATGTGCTTGAAAGCATCCTTCTTAATTGCATGGCCAGGTATACTCCAGCAGCTGGGTGAAAGTTTTATGGCCAAAGATTCCCACAGCCCATAATCTAAGAGCTCCCAGAAGGCCAGTGATAGATTTGGCTGTCACAGTTTCTGCCTGGCCATGGACAGAGATTTCTCAGGGACTTAGTCATGTAATAGGCGGTTTCCTTGGGGTGTTCTTGCCAATGCTTATTTATGGAGTATTCCTATGAGCAAATGGCAGTTTCTCACTGCTCCCCAGACCTGCACATAGCAGTTATCTATGTCTTCTTGGAATGCTGGGAAGCTTCAAGAGCAGCACGTTTCTGTGTTTCCAATAGTTGGGAAGTGCTTTCTCTCTGTTCCTCCCCTGGGACAGTTTTTTTTTTTTTGATTGAAATTGCAATATGGTGTTCGTTCACTGCCATCTGTTGAGCAAGACATCACTTCTCTCCTTGAAACCCACTAGATTATTCATCTCCACAGAATAAGCACCAAATAAGGGCTGGTAAAAGTAAGTAAAAATGCTAGTTGCACAAGCCCAGTGACTCAGGTTTGATGTCTGGAACCCAGGTGTGAACTGGCAATCCCAGAACCCCAGTGAGGTGGGAGGGTGGGAGGCAGGGAAGAGGATCAATGGCCACTCGTGGAGTATGCAGCTTAGATACTCTGTCCCAACTGTGTGGAAGGTGAGAAGTGACTGCTGAAAGTTATCCTGTGACCTTGGTACATGTACCGTGCATGACTGCACACACACACACACACACACACACACACACACACACACACACACAATTTAAAATAAGTCACAAAAATACTAAATAAATTAATTTGTTATCCTTGGCCTCCTTCTTTTCCAATACAATATCAGATCCCATCTCCTCCCCACACTTTTCTTCCCTCCTTCCTCTCCTTCATTTACTCAGGCAGCTACCCGACTTGCCCTTGCTCATTACTTCCCATATATCAAGTGCTGTGTTTAGCTCTGGGGAAGGAAATGATACCCCTCCTCCCAGACAAGCAAAGCTTTCTGGGAGGTACAGACACATGAACTGGTGGTTACTTGTAGGCTGCCGAGTGCCATGATATGGGAATGATGGTACTATAGGTGTCCGTTGGAGAGGAGCCACACTGGCCTGGGGTGTGAGAGAGAGATCTGGGACTCAAGGGTGGATGGGGCACAGTGGAACACAATCCCAAGGATAGGAGTGGGAAGAGAAATGTGGCCACAGTACCCCAGCTAGAAGGACTTAGAGAAGGCATGGGCAGCTGTGAATGCCCTAAAGAGACTTTGGAAGAGGCCTTCATGTTATGTTAAATAAGAGGAAGGCAGGTCAGGAGGTGGTGCGCTCGCCACCTTACTGACTTGGTAATTTGTCAGGTGCTTAGGCACATGCTGATCATTCCTGTCTTTTTTCCTACTATGTTCCAACTTCTCCTCACCTCTGTCCTCCTCTATGTGGCTCTGTCCACCTTTTATGGTCCCTTCAAATGCAGCCTGTTCTTTGGTAGTGTTCTAATTGCTAGTGTCAGATTGTTCCTCTGGGCCTCTGGAGGAATTATTTATTTATTACCATTTATCACATTCGATCCTCTGCTCTATGTGGGTAGTGCCCATTGATTTCCTCCATTGGCCTGAAAGGCTGTATCCGCCCTGGAATATTTACCCATGTTTCCCACAGCACACGGTCTTTAGGCTTCCCTTCCAGATCCAGTCCTACTACTCAGTAGTTCTGTAATCTTGGACAAGTCACTTTATCTGTGAGACCTTGAGTTGTCTCATCTATAAAGTGGGGGTGATGATTTTTTATTGCACGGGATAATTGTAAGGATTAAATAAAGTACCCACTTAACACTCAATAAACATCAGCTGCTTTCCTCCTTCATTTACTCTCTGGCTTAGAGTGATTGCTGCAACACCTTGGGAGAGCATCTCTGGGGGAGGGATGCCTCACTTTTCCCATGGGCCCAGAGGAAGTGTTGGATGCATGAGCAAGACCCATCTGCATGGTTTGCTGAGTAGTCGGCAATGAGGCAGAATGCAAACAATTATCAGTGCCAGCTGTTGTTACCCGTTCTAATCTGACTACTTCTTTGACTCTCCACGCAACACTCATTCTTAACATGGAGAAAGAAAAAAAAATGTTGAAAACCATTTGCAATCAAGTGCATGAAATGACGTGAGCCTCCTTGTTTGCGAATGCACTATTGACCATGGTGTTCTCCTGAGAGGAGGGAAAAACCCACTTTCTTTTTCTACAACTTTTTGTGGTCCTTGGAGACCCTGCAAATGCCTGGGATGTGTGTTGATTTTGCGAATGAAGATTGGGGAGAATGTACGGAGAATAATATTCTATCCGTGGTGGCTTTGAGCATTGGCTCTCAGCAAGAGGCCTTCTCAACTCTCTGCCAGACAGGCTTCTTTCCTGGGATTGTTTCCACCAACCCTGATTAGGAAAAAAACCCTCCCCTTCACCATTCTCATCTGCCCCTATTCTTATTCATAGACAAAGAGAACCTTCATGGTTCATTTCTTTGGATGTAACCTGGTCATTGCTTGTCTGGAGACAAGATGACCTGCCTTCCTCTTTTATGCTTGAGATAATTGACATTAAATCACAATTTCTTCTTTCTGATTTGGGAGCCCTGGGATCTCAGTTTCCTCTGATTTCTAACAGATCTATTACAAAATAGTGAGCCTGGAAACTGTCTCATGATCTACAGTGAGATAGAGACTTTGAAGAGTTCCTCATCTTTCATCCCTTGCTCTTTGTTGTAACAGACATGAATTATCTCTTGGAAAAGCAGGAGCCCAGCCTTGGGGAACTGTGCTTGCCTAGATAGAGTCTGTTAAAGCATTATTTTCTCAAAAGGAGCTGGAATGTCACATGGTGGGTAGTTAAGGTGCTTGACTTTGAAGGCAGAGACTTGGAAGTTTGAGGGCATATGGGCCAGGGAGGCCTGATTGCCTCAAGAATCTTGACTTGAGAATGATGTGGGGTGGATGCCCTTTCAAAGGTGGCACTTGGACAGTGATCCTCAAGCTGAGCCATGCATGCTTGTTACGGAGGATGCTCATTTCCCACTTCCTGGATGTGAGTGAAGGCACTGGGATTCTTTTAATTAAAGTTTCCCAGTGACTTTAACTTTCAGTATGAGCCACGCTCCAAGGCAGCCTCTGATTCAGAAGCTTATGACAAAATGTTTAAATGAGATGACCACTTAAATGTCTGTGTATAGTTCCCCCTGCCTATTATCCCGTGGTAATAAGTAATACCTCATAGGATCAGCATCTATAGGAGGGACAGCTGTTTGGTGAGAGATGAGATGAGAAATGTCTCACTTAGTCTCAACACCTCCTAGGAGCCAGAAATCTCACTTTTAATCCCCACAGTAACCTTTCAAGGTAAGTGCAGACATTTGAATGGAGACAAAACATGAAACTTTAGCTCAAAGATGTTTATAAGAGTGCCTGAGATCATCCACGGAGAGCGAGTTTAACACAGGCTTGCGTGGAACCCCTTCCCCCAAGCTCAATGCCTTTCCCATCCTGTGATGGTGCTCATTTGACCCGCCAGGCTTTTGTCCCTGTGGTAGCAGGGTTGAGCCCCCCAGTTCCTAGTATCTCCAGACCACAGAGTGGATGATATCTAGTCTGTTTAGACTGCCCTGAAGCCCAGGGGCCAAGCCCCTTTCTCCTGTAACCGAGAGGACAAGCCTACATTGCTCATCATCTCTGCTGTCAGCCTTTGAGTCAATCCCACATGCTCAAAGGAATGCAGTAGCATTTAACAATTGATCTATAATCTGATTTCAGCTTGGAAAGAATGTCCAGAACTGTAACTGACACTGAGCTGACTGTAGTCAGGTGGGAGAAACACTGGTCTGTGGTGGCTTTGCTGTATTGCCTTGAGCCTCCCTCAGAGTGCCCTTCACCCTTCAGCTGGATGATAACCTCAGGAAATGTCTCACACCTTCTGGGTCTTCATTAACAACTGTGCCTGGGTTAATTGTGTCTGTCTGTTATCCCCACACTTAGAAAGCTGAGTCAGGAGGACCATGAGTTCCTCAAAACAACAAAACCAAACCAAATCAAACCAAAACCAAAACCAAACAACAACAGTAAACAACAACAAAAAATCATCTAAAAAAAAAGAGAGAGAGAGAGAGAAAACTACATTTTGCAAAGCTTATACATGCTTAGCAGCACACCTGTCATACATTATCTGGATTTGAATCTTTGGGAGCTACAAATGCACCACCATTAACAGGTGTCCCTCAATGTATTTATCATGATTCCCTCCTTCCCCAGCATGCCTGACACTGGTCCTTCCTACCCCAACCCACTTGACAGAATTCTCTCATCACCAACACACCTGGCAAGACTCCTCCCTCCTCTAGCACACGTGATACGACTCATTCCTCTCTAACATACCTGCCATAGTTCCCAGCTCAACTCATGTCATGACTCCTCTCTTCCCCGTACAGTACACCTGATGTGGCCCCTCCCCCACCAACACCACGCTCCTCTTGAAGGAGTTGGGCCCATGATATTGCAGGTCAGGCTTATTTGGGGGTGGGGTGTCATGGTCAATCTGGGGCATCCATTTAAAGAAGAGATCATGCAAATTGAAAGGAATTTCAAAGTCCTGGCTGTCATTGTGAAAACAATCCAGAGTACACGGAAGCAAAACAGCAAGGACCAAACTCAAAAGTGGACTAAAAAGGTTCCCACGATGTGGAGAGTATGAGAGAGATGAAAATTCCGAAGGCCCCAGGGGCTACCAATTAGGTGTTAGTCAGATTCTGCTGGGCTGTGCTGCAATAACAAAACAGCACACATATGCTTTTCAGTCAGTTGTTCCACGTAGTAGCTATGCATGTCTCACTCACTCTACTAAAGCACAGTGAAGATTGTGAATTCTTGTTAATTTTTAGTTACATTATGTGGAACACATAGCGTTTGGTGCCGGTGAAGGAGGGAAAGAAAGAGATGAAAGGGACATGGACTTTGAGGCTCCATTTTATTCCACTCACGATTCATTAGAACAAGTGACACGGTCTGAATGAATTTGCAAGGGAGGCTTGAACTCTCTCTCTCTTTCTCTCTCTCTCTGTGTATGAATATTGGAGACTATGTAACAGGAGGTTTTTGGCTTGACTAACCTTATGGTTTGGATTTGTCTGTGGCTTTTTTTTTTTTTTTAATAACTTAGACATTTATATTAATTATATATGGTTTGGCCTATGGCTTAAGTATAGTGTTAGTTTTTATCTTAATTTAGCTTATTTTTATTAATTAGTTTGTCATGTGGCCTGTGACTCACCTGTATTTTTTTTTTATATGTTGGTTTATTTTGGTGGTTGGATTGATTTTTTTTTTTTTTTTAACTCTGCCCTTCTTCTTCTACCTATGCTCTGATTTCCCTGCTACTTCTTCTACGGTGCCTGCCGTGGCCAAAACAGTCCTTTATTCACAGCATATAGACATCCCACATCAGGAGTATGCTCGGAGTTCTTTTTAAATTAAGCATCACTCTGTAACACTATACAATGATTCTACATCTTTTACATCCCATGAGGTGTATTTTTAGTCGTAATTATAATTTACTCTCTGAAAATTCCATACATGAATACAATGTATCTTAATAATATCTGCTCCATCCTCACTCTCCCGTCTTCTCTCGACCCTCTAAAACACAGTAGCTCTCAACCTGTGGGTCTGGACACATGGAGGTCAAACAACCTTTCACAGAGAATACTCTGTCACAGATGGGATATCTACACCAAGCTGTTCCCGACCCCAAGGTTGAGGGAACACCACAGAAGAGGGGGGCAGAAAGAATCTATACTCAACACAGACATAGATTACTGAGTCCATTTGGTGTTGCTTATATGTACAGGTGTTTAGGACTGACCACTTGAAACTGGATAACCTGTCAAGAGACCATCCCTGTTATGGAATATTTGCTTAACTATGCAGAGATGTGTTGCCACTTTACCTTGTCTCCCTTAGGCACCTGATTGGTCTCATACGAAGATGAATGGCCAATAGCTAGGGAGGATGTATAGACAGGACTTCTGGGAAGGAAAAGTAGCCCCTGTAGGAGGACCACAGACTTAGGGAAGAAAGAAAAAGCGACACCAGGGAGACACAAGGGGCCAGCCAGACATGAAGGAATCAGGCAAGCAGGACATACAGAATGAAAGAAAGGAAAGAGCCTGGAGGCAAAATGTAGATGAATAGAAACAGGTTCAGTTAGCACATGAGAAAAGCCCAAGTTAAGGCCAAGCATTCATATTAATAATAAGTCTGTGTCTTTACTTGGGAGCTGGTTGGTGGCTCAAAGAAAATTCCAGCTACAGACTGAAACTTTCCTGTCCTGTCTAGATGACATTGTCTAGTAGAAGATGTCCTGATCCTCTGCCTTTTTACAAAATTTCTGCCCCCTCTTGTGAGATTTCCCCAGAGCGATGCACTGAGATTGTATATTGGTTAACACTGCATTATGACCCTCTATACTTCTTGTCTCTGATACTGGGTCATGAAAACTAAGTATAGAGTCAGGGTAGAGATGGGGTGTGGCATCTGGTGCGCGCTGAAATGGATGCAGTCACGTTATGACCAATACCAACACATTCAGATTGTCACCCTTGAGGATTGTCCTACAGGTAGCAATGACCTTGAGCAACAGTTCCCCAGAGAACGAGATTTATTCCAGGGTCTTGACAGGAGTATGTCTAGGTGATCTTTTCGCTAAAGAGGAACGTATGAAGTTACCAGACAAGTGCCCACTGTAGAGGCTGGGTGATGGCAGGCAGCATGGGTTCTGGAATCCCACTGTGAGAATGCACAGCGACTACGTCCTAGTGTGTGACCTGAAGCTGTGTTGTGAGTCTCTTTGCGCTTCATTTTTCTTGACTGTAAGTTGGGAATACTTCACCTGCTTTACAGAATGGTTGTAAGGGGTGAACGTGTTAATAAAAGGAAGTGCATGGAACCGTGCTTACCACACAGCAAATGTTGTGCAATTAATTTTTTCCCCATATCCCTGTCCCGCATTGAGCTGAAATGTCTCCTCGGTGATCCCACCTAACAGAACTTGTTATGTTCTATTTGCTAATCTGCTTCCCGTATTAGTTCATGGCTGTGTTCCGGGTGCCTAGCAGCAGAGTGCCTGAAAGATCCCTGGTGTTCAGTGTCATTCTTACTAATATTTGTCAGAAGGGATGAAAGGATTCAGAGAGCAGCTGGCTTAAACTGGAGCCCGGCAGATCAGTGTTACAGGAATTAGCTGTGAGTCATCTAGGCATGTGGCCATGGCCTGAGGAAGCCTGCTTCCAAGTCTGGAATAATCTGAATCTTCCGAGGGGAGGCACGTGGAGACAGGAAGAGTTTACTCAATACCTGCTCTGTGCCAGAGGTTTGACATGGGCTTGCCCCTCGCTAAAGCACACAGTGTTAGAGCATCAACAGAGGGCGCTGTAGCAGCCAACCAGAGAAGCCAAGGGCTCTGTCTACCTGCCCAGGCATGGGATGGAAATTGGGCAAAACTGAGAGCTGAGAACTGAAGAGAAGCAAACTTTTCTCTTGCTAAAACCAACTTTAAAATGTGAGGCACGCAGTGTCTGGGTTTTCTTCTTAAACAAAATTCTGTATCGGTTGAAACTCCTTTTCTGTGGTGTGGAGAGAAGCCTCCCCTTCCAAAGACAGTTTCCTGTTAAATGTTTCCCTTTAAAAATTAACATATGTAATACAAACATTAAATAAAATAATTTCACTATGACATCTTCATATATGCATATTATGTACTTTGGTCTCTTGTCCTCACTTCCTCACTTTTTGTGTGTGTGTATGTGCAACTATGTGTTTGTGTGTGTATGTGTATATGTGTTTGTGTGTGTGTGTATGTGTGTTTGTTTATATGTATATGTGTTTGTGTATATGTGTATTTGTGTGTATGTATATGTGTTTGTGTATGTGTGTAAGTGTGTATGTGTGTATGTATGTGTGTGTGTATGTGTGTGTGTGTAAGCCAGGAGACAGCTCTGAGTGTCCTTCCTCAGGAACATTAGCCTTGTTTGTTGATGCAGGAGCTATATATTTTATTTATTTATTACGAGACCAGGTCTTGTTATGTGGCTTATATTGGTTTCAAACTTTCCATCTGCTTGCCTCATTTCCCGCCCCCCAGTACTTTATGAACATTGACTCATTCTAACCATCTTGAGAGCCTTGAAAGGTTGGTAGCATCATCTCTGCTTTACAGGAGATGAAGGCACAGAAATGCAAAGTATATTATCCAAGACTTACAGCCAATGCATCATAGGAATGGGGATCCACTGGCTAGAATTTGGGCTCAGAACCTCCATATCATTGATGTCTTACTACCTTCACTTATGCAGTAGACAACCCACTAAGGAAGCATTTGCTGCTGCAAGTTCCAAGGACATAAAGGCTCTGAAGATATGCACTTGGCCAAATTCACCTGGATGTAAAACATGTGGTTGCAAGTGGGACCCATAATGTCTGACTCCAGAGTGGACACAGGCTGAGCTGACTGGCTGGGAAAGAAGACCCCCCTTCCAGATGCAGAATCTGAGCACCTCCCCGAGTTTTTGCTGAATGACCAGGATCTCCCTTGTTGCCTTCGATGACTTTGTCTACTCCACAATGTTGGGGGCTTTGGATTGGATGCCCCTGTCAGTGTTGATCATAGTGGGCATCTTGTCTTGCCCTTGGCTATGCTGGGAGTGCTGCTAAGGCCTCTTCTCCTTTCTGAGCTCTTTGGTCTCTAGCCAAGCCCTGCATCAGCAGCAGGAAGCTGGGGTGTGGACCATGACCCTGTCTCTTGCTTGCAAGACAACTTGGGCAAGCTTCATAATCTCTCTGCTTTTCAGTGAATCAGCATCTAGCATTAGATGCTAGATTTACAGTTAGTAGACGCATCTTTTTTTTTTTTTTTTTAAAAAGTTGAGTCATGCTAAGTTTCTCTGGATGGTCTCACATTCATAGAGTCAAACAATCCTCCTGACTCAGCCTCTTCCATAGCTGGAACTATTCCTCTTCTTTGTAAAAACAAAACAAAACAAAAGCCAAACCACTATGAAGCCCTATGTGGCTGGAATTCACCGTGTAGACTGGGACAGTCTTGAACTCAGAGATACATCTGCCTCTGCCCCCAGAGTACTAGGCTTAAAGGTATGTACCATACTGCTCACCAATCTGGTATTTTCAAAGCTGAGAAATGATTATGAGAAATCTTCCAAGTACCTGTAATTGCAAAATAGACACTGTACCTGTCACTGTATCATGGGGGGATGTAGATGACTATGGAGCTTCAGTTTGGGAGTCCCTGAATTAGGCAATACAGGGTTTGGTATATTATGTTTTATTTCTGTTGCTGCCTTAAAATGTCCCAACAAAAAGCAACTGGGTTCCAGCTCCACAATAATAAATAAATAAATAAATAAATAAATAAATAAATAAATAAATAATAAATGAGTAATGCTCGAACAAATATTAAGATGGCAATTTTCCTTGAAGTGTGTGTGTGTGTGTGAGGTGAGGAATGGCTGGCAAAGGCAGGAAGAGCTTCTAGGATCAAAGAGACTGTTCTGCTTTGTTTTTTTTTTTTCTGACAGGGTGTGTCTGTATTATGAGAACACGATAACACAACCACCTCTCTTTGAATAACACTTTTCTTCATGCATGTTACTACTGCTTTCTTTTTTTTTTTTTTTTTTTTTTGACATGATAAAGACTGAACTTGGGGCTTTGTGCATGTTAAACAAGGTCTCTACCACTGGGCAACATCTCTAGCCTGCACACATTGTCCTTTAAGGAAAACAAATAGATATTGTTTTCTGAAGATGTTGAATATTCCAGATTTGAATGGATCTCTGCCAGCAATGTTGAACATAACTTCGATGCAATGCAGGTTGAACATGACCTGTATTACATCTTCCATTCCATCCCTACTTTTTCTGATTTTGAGACAAAGTTTAGCTATTTACTCCAGGCTGTATCAGCCTTCTGAGTGCTGGAATTACCAGGGCTAGCTTCTTACCTATATACCTGCTTCCTAAAAGTCTGGAATAAGACTTGGTAGCGTGTTTTAAAGTTTCAGATGAAGTATTTCCATGCACACTGAACTCATTGTCTTTTTTAAAAAGTTATTCTTCTCTCATACAATACATCCCTTCTTACACTAATCTTGGTCCTTTCCATTCCGCTTCAGAAAAGAGCAGGCCTCCCATGGACATCAACTGGACATGACCCAGCAAGATACAATTACTACTAAGCACCTCCCTTCTTGTCAATTCTGGACAAGGCAATCAGGCAGGAGGCAAAGGATCCCAAGAGTCAGGCACAAGAGTTAGAGACAACCCTAAGTCTCTGTTATGAGCCCCATAAGAACACCACATTAAACAACCATAACATAGATGCAGAGAGTCTAGTGCAGACCCATGAAGGCTTTGTGGTTACCCTTCAGTCTCTATGAGTCCCTATGAATTCTGTTTAATTAATTCTGTGGGCTTTATTCTAATTATACTGTTCTGTTGTCCTTGACCCCCATGATTCCTATGTTCCTACAATTCTTCCTATCTCTCTTTAGTGGGGTTCCCTGAGCTCTGGGGGAAGAGACCCAGTGGATATCTTTATTTGGGTTCTCTGTCACCTGATGTTTGGCTGTGGGTCTCTGCACCTGCTCCCATCACTTGTCTGACAATGATCTTGGTAGGCACTGATCTAACTCATTGTACTATTTTTTTTTTTTTAAGAAACTTCCGGAAGATGGTGGAAAATCAGATTATCATTGAGGAAATTGGAACTTTGCTAGCCAAATTCTACCATAGTCTTTGCATAACTAGTGAGCAGAATTTAAAAGGGGTATTGCCATTCATTTGAGTTGGGACTTAGTGAGCTACTAAGATCCAGTGTCTTCCTGAGGAATCTTTTCCAGTTGTGACAGGGCCATTAAGAGCAAATTCAAAAACTCTGAGTTTGGAATGAAACCATTAATTACAGTGTCATAGCGATTATATCCCACTGAAGAAAACTATAAAAGCATGTTCAAAAACACACTGTTGCTAGTAAAATAATTTTTATGATGTTTTAACTTTAAAAAATAATTTTATTTACTCTGAGAATTTCATAAATCTAGGCATTATAATTAGATCATAACTACCCCTTACCTCCCCTCTCTGACTCCTCCTTGATTCCTTCAAATGTGTCATGTCATCGTCCAACTCCATGTCCTGCTGTCTCTCCTGCATGAGTGTGGGGCCCGATTATGTTCAGGAGACTCTGGCTGCCTACAGTAAAATTATTTCCATTGTTGTCATTTGGGGGATGGGAAGTAAAAGAGATTGTTAGAAATTATTATGTAAAATTAAAATAATTAAAATT
Source organism: Phyllotis vaccarum (assembly GCA_033318265.1). Taxonomy (NCBI): domain Eukaryota; kingdom Metazoa; phylum Chordata; class Mammalia; order Rodentia; family Cricetidae; genus Phyllotis; species Phyllotis vaccarum. The sequence continues at coordinate 25,325,206 of JARWLC010000001.1, forward strand.
GTTCAGTTTATCTTGGTTTTACCTTTTGAAAGGTGCTGCTTAAGTGACATTTTATGATACCAATTTTATATTAAAATAACTGTTTATAGAGACTGAAAACTCATGGGCATCTGCTTGGAATTTTGTTGTGATTGTTACCCATTACAAACATCTCAGAGACCACTGATCTTCATTTTTTAAAGAATATTATTTAATGTTGGTGTATGTGCATATGCAAGTGCGAATGTCTGTGTGTGGGCATGCATGTGTTCTTGCATGCATGTGAGTCCAGAAGTGGTCCTCAGGAGTTATTCACCCTGTGTTTTGAGATAGGGCTCCTCATTGGTCTGGAGCTAACATGGAGGTAAGAGTTGGTGGCCATGATCATTGTCAGGAATCTGACTGTCTCTGCATCCTCAGCACCGGGATTCCAAGGAAGAGCCACCATGCTAGCTTTTTATGTGGGTGCTGGCATCAGACTCAGGTCTTCATGCTTGCATAGCAATCACTCTATGGGATGAGCCATTACCCCTTCCCTGAACCTCACTCTCTACTTGCAATTAGGCTTTTAGATGACTCAGGGAGGGGCAGGAAGTGGAGGCTTTGAATCTTGGTTTTGTTATACACTAACTACTGTTTGATTCTAAGCAATTAATCAACAGATCTGGATTTCAGTTTTTTCAATTAGAGTGGTAATTTACCATCTACTTGCAAAGGCTGGGTGAGGTATTAAAGCCTGAGGCGTGCGCAGACACACACACACACACACACACACACAGACACACACACACACACACACACACACACACACACACACACACACACACACACACAGACACCCTTGGCTAGCTTATAAAAACTTAATGAATAGTCACTGCTGTGGCCACAAAGTCATTTTCCTGTGTTTTCCAAATTTACTTCAGAAGAAGAACTTTCTGGGTCTGTGTTGAAAATGTTTGTCTCAACTTAAAATGTCTTTGCTAGGGCTCTGAATCTTGTAGTTTTGAAGGTTCCAGCGACTCTCATCATTATAGGAACTTGAGGAAGAAGAGTTGGAAGATGCCAAAGCCCTCTTTCCTGTAGTGACTGTCCTCTGAGGACGAGCCTCATCTGTAAGTGCCATGAACCGCCCTTGGGCCACAGGGCCCAGGAGGGAGTGCGACTCCTGCTTTGTGATGGACATGAGGAGGCTGGAGTGAATGCCTGCTTCTGGGACAACAAGGCAACCTCTGTGGGCAGAGCCTATAAAGGCGCAAATGAGAGGAATGGGTGGTGAAGAGGCAGCAGAAGTTTCCTCCCCAGGTGGACATTCAGACATGGGCTAGGTCTGGGTGGCAGGAGTCACTGGAGGGAAGGCACTCACTGTCCTTAGGAACCCTGGGAAAGATCTGAGCCATTGAGTCTTGATCCGAGGTGCAGAAATGAGACATAAAATCAGATGGGTCCTGGAGGAGAACAGACTTGGCATTTTGTTGTTTGATTGTCCATGTTGGTTTAGGGGTGATTGAACCCTAAACTGTAGAAAGATTAAGCTGGGTAGTCCTATGGGAAGGTTTATCAGGCTTATCTGTCCTAGGTGTTTAATAATTGCATTCAGCATGCAATCAGGTGCTCACACTAAATATTTCCTTGTGATGTTGTCTCTGGTTATCTATCTACTTTTCCCCCCAGTTCCTCATCTTCCTTTCTCTCCGGGGACAACCCCACTGGCTGAGCAACACTAAGCAAAGGTATTTTTCTAGTGCTGGTGTTCTGCTGTATCCCGACAGCCTGCGCTGCCCTCAATTGAAGGTGTGGATAATTAAGGTAATGAACACTTTTCCATCAGCCGCTGAGGGCCTCATTAATCTCCACACAAGTTGCCACAGGCAGATTGTGGCATCAAGGGTGGGAGGACCAATCAAAATAACTTCAGAAATTCATTAATCAGACTAATCAAGCAGGTTGTTCTGAACGGAGAGTTCTTTTCCTCCAGTGGTCAAAGGATTAGACATGAAAGGACTTCTTAAGCAATATTTGGGAACATCTACATTGTTGGACCAGCACTGACGACTAAAGTGACTGATGCTAATGGAATCCATCCAAAGCGTCAGCGTCGATGATTCTGCACCCTAGTATCTAAGGTGGATGACCAGAGTTTCTAACCACAGAGAAGGGGGGGGGGGGAGTCATCATAAGATCACACCAACACACCCAGGAATTACGGACAGCTAGTGTCACCAAATACTCATTTTTGTCTTGATGTTTCACAGTTTTGCAGGTGTGCCGGGGTCAATTTGGAGATGTGACTGTTTGTGGGTATGCCTCATCTAGCCCTCTCCTTTTTTGCCCTGGAAGCCTTCGAGGACACTGTTCCAGATGACAGTACAGCACGGCAAAGCTTTCTTTTTGACACCCCCCACCTCCTGCATGAAGAATAAGCCTGCAGAGGTTTAAGATGCAGAGATTTCCTGATTTTCCTAGTTTCAGTCCCATTGATGTGGCAAATACTCTGACCAAAAAGCAACTTGAAGGAGAAAGGATTTAGTTTAGCTTCTAATTCCAGGTTACAGCCCATCATTTGGAGGTTATTAAGGCAGGAACTCAAGCAGCTAGTTATGTTGCATGAAGTGTCAGTAGTAAAGAGGGAATGATTGCATTGCTCCATGCTTGTTCTCAGTGTCTCCCCTCTACTACTGTTCACGACTGTGAGCCCAGGGAATGGTGCTGCCCATACTGGGTTGTAGCTTCTTACATAAATTAATAGTAAATATGGTCTCCCACAGACATGTCCATAGGCCAACTCGATGAAGACATTTTCTAATTAAGACTCTTCCCCAGTGATTGCAGGTTGTGTCAAGCTGACAGTTAAAACTAACCAGCATTCTCACCTAGTTGTCATTTCAACGGAAGCTAACCCATCCAGAAAAATAAACTTGATGCTCAACCCTAAGCCCATTTATAATGTGAGGATAGTGATTAGAATAGGTGTCTCACGGCAATCTCAAGAGCAGAGTGCCTGGATTTTTGGCACCATTTTCCATGGCAGGGTCCAAAAATAACTTGAGATTTCTTTGGACAAATGGAGGTCATGGGTGGTAGATGATGAAAATGTTACATGAATTCTAAGCATATATGCTAAAAGAGTTAAAAGCCTATTAAGGTACCTGGGGAGGCTTAGCAGTAGATATTAAGAAAATAATCCCTGCCCTGTGTTATTCTACACTTTAACAATGGCTTGGTAGATGACAGAGATAGACCTGTGGGTGCCCTGAAGTAATGAGAAACTGTCCTGACTGACAGATTCAGGCTACAGATGAACCTTGAGGGCCTGAGCACAGATTTAGAATGACAGTATGGGAGATAAGCATTTCCTATGAGTTTAGTTGAACCACAGAACCACAGAGGAGATGAGGTTCAAGAGCATTGTGAAAATAGGTAGAAAGAAATCAGCGTTACTCAAGAATGGAAAGAACGGGGTTGAAAGATCAATGCACAATGGCAGGCAGGAAATAGGGTTGGAAGGTGACTTGGCATTTGAATTCTATGATTTCAGGCACTGAGGTTCCATGGACAGTATCTGAGAGAGGAAGTGATGTAACTTGATACAGTGGGGTTTTTTTTTGTTTTGTTTTGTTTTGTTTTGTTTTTTGATGTTGTTTATTTTTGTTTCCACTGACAATACACAGTCTCTTATTTTTTTTTCTTAGTTCATTAAAGGATGGCTGGAAGGGACACGGCCATTTGTTAAGTGTGAGGTGTTAGTACATGAGCTGATCCATTTCATCCTCACGAGAACAATATGAGGTGAGTTTAGCTAGGTTCACTTTACACATGGAGAAACAGAGGTTTGGGGTTTACCTACTCACCTCTTCATTTTCTAGAGAGTGCATGCATGAACTGGAAATGTCAAGAGTATCATAATCATCAGGCCACCAGAAAGAAAGCCTTGTGGAGAACGGGGAGAGGGAGATGACTCTGAGAGAGGGATAGAGAAAGGAGCTCAAGCCATGATGATCCTTAACTGAAGGCTTTCCCACAGTCTATATACTGTGAAACTGTGAGCCAGTTTGTCTTCGTGTTACTGGGGGGTCATCATAATCTGCACAGTTTTCTAAGACAAAAACAGATAGCCTCGGTAGCTTAAGCCAGAGACATGTATTTCTTATTAGTTCTGGGAAGCTCAAGGTCAAGGTCCTGGCTATGTTTGTTTTGAGTGAGCTCTTCCTGCTCTGTCCTTACATGGTCTTTTCTATGTCTGTTTCTCTCTCTCTCTCTCTCTCTCTCTCTCTCTCTCTCTCTCTCTCTCTCTCTCATTTCTCTTTCTCTATGTGTGTGTGTAGAAGGTAAATAGAGAGCGAGAGGGAGAGAGATTGATGAGAGAGAGGTTTCATTATGTAGCCCAAGCCTCAAAGGCAGGTGGACCCTCCTGCCTTAGTCTTTCCAATGCTGAAATTATAGTTAGGATCCTCCATTTCTCAGCATCTCTTCCTAGCCTGCCTATTTCTCCCGTTTCTTGCACCAATATCCTTGGAGAGCCATGTGCAGCCTGCTGCCTTTTCAGTGTCTTCTTTCCTCCTCTCCTCAAATCTTGGCTGTGGTTCCCTGGAAACACAATGTCCTCACTTTTTGTATCCTTTCTTTTCTGTTCCTCTAGTTCAGCAGTCTCCTCCTCTAGGGTGCCTTCTTGTTTGGTTAGTTGCTCTTTACAAGCCCCCCCCCCCCCCATAGGTATCTTTCCCTTCATTGTTTGTTAAGGTTTAAGTGCTTGAATGTCCTACTGATGTTCATGTTCCCAAGAAGAGGCTCTAGATCTTAGTTTTTGTAATCCCTATTCTTAATACACAGAGGGTATTTGACAATAGCCTAAGCGTCAAGCCACCTGGGCTCACGTTACAGGTATGATATTTAATACTCTCATGGCCTAGGGGGCATCTATTTCCATATCTAATAAGATGGGAAAAGCAAGGCCAACTCATTCACATCATGTAAAGCTGTTAGGATTGTGATCAGCACATGGTTGACACTCAAGGCATTAGCTTTTACTACTAGCCAAGTGTGCAGTATGCTATGGGCAAGAGTCTAGCATTCTATATGCAGGGTTCATTTTTAACTAGTCAGACACGCAGGAATTTGTACTCTCACTGTTAACAGAAAACAGAGGCCAGGGAGTTTGTATTGATGCTCATTTTGTAGCTAGTGAGAGGCAGAGCTAGAACTCAAACCAGGTCTCCCTGACCCAGGACTCCTTCTTTTGGACAACTTGTCTCAAAAGGCTTTTAAAAATCTTATTGAATGATCCACTTCCTTAAAGATCTATTTCGGGTCTGAAGAGGATTTAGGATGAGGGGAAAAGGTAAGGATAGATCTCTTGGATTTATCTGAAAATCTGTAGATCCTTTAGAAAAGCTAAACCAGGCTCTTCAGTGTTTCAGTAGCAGAACATGAATAATCTTCGTGAAGACTGGCCTTTTTAGCATTTATCTCTGCTCTCAGAAACTGACTCCATTCTAAGATTGAGCTTAGAAGACAAGGGTTTGATGTCTGAAATTGGCCTTTAGGGAGTTCTCTTCTGGGTAACTGAAGACCACAAGTCGAAAACAACTCGTGGGACATTTGTTAATCATTTGTGCACAAAAATGGCACTGACTGACTCAGAGGTGCTACAAACACATCTTGAATCAAATATTAGAGATTCAGATGCTGGTGGAAGTTTCTGGTAGTGTTCCTAAGACAGAGCATCATGTAAAAGAATAAAACCAGCAGCTGCAATAAACTATCACCAGTAATAAGGTGTTGGAGACTTATGTTTCTTTCAATAGAATTTATAGCTCACATTTGCCCTCTCTATCATCATTCTGTGTTTGATAAGGCAGAAGAAATCATGCTCAGGAGTGGGGTTGAGAGTCGGGAGCCCTCTGAGAGTGGTGGTTCATGTCAGTAATTCCAGCATTTGAGGAGAGGAGGGGGAGGAGGGTCCAGAAAAAAAGGAAACTTGGGCTACACAGAGACACTGCTTCAAAGGGTAGCAGTCAGGAGCCAAAGGCTAGCTACCTAATCATAGCTGGGCGCGCCTCTCTTTCCCTGGGCTCTGGAACTGGGGCTGGAGGCTTGCTGAGTGTAAACATAGGTTTAAGCGATGAGCTCAGAGGTACAGTGAGCATTTCTAGAACACAAACAAACCAGCTTATAATACACAATCAAATAGCCCTCCAAAAATCAGCAAGAGAACAAACCTTGAGTTTGTGGATAAAGCAACAGGTGATTTTCCTGTTTGGAGAAATCTGGGGCTATTGAGTTCCAGTGTAAGAGCAACACATTGGTTTAAGGCTCTCATAAAGGTCAATGGTTCCACCTCTTGGCCAAATTATAGACTTTTATAGGGGAAAGATTTTTCTTCTTTTTCTTTTCCTCTTCTTTTCTTTTCTTCCACCTCCCCCCAAGATTGCTGGGGAAAATCCTCAAGAGTATAGACCTATGATCCCTATAAACATACTTTATTTTTCTCCTGTGGATCCGAGATGAGATGAAAGATGGTGCCCAGTGATGTCATCTCAAAGCCTATTTCCTGAAGATTGGTTAAAATGTATTTGCTCCAGGGCCAATGAGTACCAGGCTGGGAGCCCTTGCTGAAGAACTACTCTGTAGGATGGTTTGATCTATTTGGCTGATAGAAATTCTCCCTTTGTTTTATCTGTGAAACAAAAGAAAATTGTGATTAGGTATTCCATATGTGCTCCAGGAAAGTGATTAAATGGTCTGATATCCATCGTCTTCATCTCTCTAACCTCTACCAACTGCCTTTGTAAGAGTCTGCTAAGTAATTCCTGTATGCCAGGCCTAAGTTTTTCTCAGTGTTGTGTAGCTATTCCCTTCATCCCTGAGGGATGGTGATCAAGGCTTACTGACAAGACCTAGGAAGTAGTCAAAACTCAAAGTTGTAAGGAAGTTCCTGAAACTTACAAGACTCATGAGGCCCCTCTCACTAAGCTATCTAAAGGGTAACAATGGCTGGGAGGGGAGACTCTTTGACTGACCAAGCTGCCTGAACCACATGCAAGAAACTCTAAGAATGCAATTTTTGTGAGTCATTGTCCGTGATGAGGTGAGTTTTTGTTGAACAGCTTTCTTTGGGTCATCTATGCTCCTGTACCTCTTTACCAGTTCTCTTGCATGTAATCCTCATAAACCCATTGGTTAACTATTACAAAAATATCTAGTTAGTATATAATTAAAACCCAGAGCCAGATATTGGTGAAAAGCTGGAATATCAGAAAGAGGTACAGACGACAATTAATTCTCACCCAGCCAACTTCTCAGGCCAAGCAAGGTAAATGCTATCTTCAAGAGTTCTCTGCTTGGCTGGTTGCTTCTACAAAAATGCTTGAATCTCTGCCTTTTTTTCCCTTAAATATCTTTTTTTGCCCAGTTGTTTCTCTTCTGAGTTCAATTCTAAATCATAATTCTAGAGTTAGCATTAAAAGTGTGAGCTATTACTATTTGGTTGTTAGGCCTTGAACTCACAGAAATACATAAAGATTTTTATCTTCTGAGTAATGGGATTAAAGACATAAGTCATTATTCTCTGGCTTGATTGCGGGTGATTCTGTTCTTTGATATTCCAGGCTGATTTTTATTAAATATACAATATATTTTGGCCTTTTGCATCAAAAATAAAAAAAGTTATAATATAAGAAAAACTATATACAGTAGGTACAATAATTATATACAATATATACAAGCAATAATTACATGAGTAGTGTCTAATCCATTAACAATTGACAAATTTAAAAAAATATATATCATCTTCAACTCCCACAGAGACTGAAGAAGGAATAATATTAACTAGGTAAACAGGACATGCAAGCAAGCTCTTTCCAAAAAATGTGAAAAATGAAACAGTTGGCTGCATAGACAGTCACTCAAGGTTTTTCTGTATCATTGAAGCATCCATCTTTAGCTTACAGGTCTAGCATATTTGAAAGACTTCTCTATGTAGCAAGATAGTCTCAAAGACCTTCCTACCTTGTTCTGGCAAGGTTCAGCAGTTCTTTTTTTGTATGTCCTGCTTGTCCATTTTGGACATCATACTGTCATCAGTCGAGGCAAGAGCACTTTCTTACCCAATGGCAAACTTTTGCCACAGAAAAGGTCAGTTCAATATGGAATATTTTCAATGCCTCTCATCTTCTCTGAAGTAGATTGGTGCTACCAGGAGCAGATGTCTCATTGTCATAAAAATAATATGAACCCATCTCATTAAAATATTTTAAATGTCATATTCTGTAGGTCTATGAAGTGTTTGAAGAATACCTGTCCATCTAAAATATATCTCTGTTTGACCTTGAAACCACATCTAATATGACTATAAGTTTTATTTTTAATGTATAACTACCAGCTTGTATTTCTTTATATTATAATTAGTTGGTAGTAATAACTTTCAAGGACTAGTAATTTGTATTATAATATGCCTGTTCAAGGTATCATACCTATATAATTCATCTAACAATGTAATACAAATTGCTAGTCTTTTAAGGTTATATTAATCTCAACTTTGTATCAATACACACAATTTGTATACAATATACAAAAATCCTATCCAACGTAAAATATTTAAAACTAGTAATTGCTTTTTAAAAGTAGATTCAATAATCTATCCTTATATCCTATCATATCTGCATCACCTTTTTTCTTTTTTATAAACAAGAATCCTGACTCTAATCTCCCTTGCTCAGCTATTTTCTAACTATAACCGATAACAATTTATAACCGATTACCCTAAACAATGACAATCATACATAACCTATTGAAAGGCCAAAAACCACCCACCTGACCTCTTGGGAATGTGAGTGTTGTGTTCTTAAATTTCCTTCGTAATGTCTGAGGCATCTTTAGGGGATCCTGAAAATGAAAAAATCCTGTCAAGTCCTGAAAGAAGTATTTGTTTCATTTGTCTGTGAAGTTGCTTCATCTCAGGAAGCCCCCTCAAAATTGTCCTGAGCAGTTTGTAGTCCAAATCTGATCTTTGGTTGGTGTTTGTCAGCCTAGTGTCTTTTTCATAGTCCATGTAAAATCATCATTGTGGGGCCCTGTCTTCCTTTTAGATACTTCAAAGGTCACAATTAGACATTGCCGTGGTTCACTGAAGAAAAATGATAAGAGACTAAAACCCAACACAATGTACAGGAAGATAGATAAAGCCTTCCCCCTAGAATTAATTAGTACTCTATATGAACATCAATATCATGACAAAAGTTTTAAATATATACAATCTTAATAATTTTGATATAAACATTTATATACACAAGATTAGTAACAATATAATAGCTCCTTATTTTTAGTATTTTTCTGTCTCATATCAGGTGGCTCTTCTGATATAATACAGAGATTTTTAATTTTCCTTTAACAAACATACTTGGATTTAAAGAAGAAGAGAGCCACACTCAAACTCCAAAGCCAGATTTAATTTATAATTAAACAAGGACTTCATCTTTTCTTACAAATAAAGAGATATGGATATTAAGCAATAAGATTTTACCCTGTAGAACATATTGATACCAATAGATTCACTACTTCTTTGCTAGTAAATGTTCTTTCTGCTTTAGACATCTGGATGCCCAAGGTCTTTTGACTTCTTGAAGATAGGTATTTCTAGTTTTCCCCCATCCCTTGAGTTGACACGTGGGTAGATGAGCCATAATTTCTCTTTATCATGAAGTTTCTCTGGTTCAAATTGAGCTTTTATTAATTTTGATGCTATCTATTGCTTTTCTTCACCTGTAGAAACAAAAGTGAAACCCCTTTCCCAATGTAGCACATATCCTGGTTTCCATTCTGAGGTCAGCACATCTTTGAAGTGCTGACTTGTTCAGTCATTTTTTGACAGGCTGATTTAGCTCAGTCATATATATTTTTTAAAACTATAGTCTAGTACCTTTCAGCAGCTGTTGTTCCTTTTTCATTAGCATTGGGAAAATTTAAAGTTAATAAAGCATTATGTAGTCTATTTCTGGGGGGTTTTTGTTGCTCTTTTGTGTTTATTTAGCATATCCTTTAGAGTTTGATTTGCTCTGTCTACGACTGCTTGCCCTGTAGGATATGTGGTATAACTGTAATGTGTTTTATATTATAACAAGCAAAAAAATGCTTCATTTTACTAGAGACATATGCTGGAGCATTGCCAGTCTTAATTTGTACACATATTCATTCCCATGATGACCATAAGTTCTAGCAAATGTATGGTTACAGAATCAGCCTTTTATGAACTTACAGCAGTTGCCCACTGAAATCCTGAAAACATCTATTTTATGATGTACATATCTTTATTTTCCAAATTCTGTAAAATAAAACACATCCATCTGCCAAATTTTATTTCTGTGTATACTTTTAGGATTACTTTCTGCTGGTAATGAAGTTTGGTTATAGAAGGAACAGGTAGGATGTAGTAGTGGGGTTTCTCGGTCCCGGGTGGCTAGAGGCCCAGAGACCCACAGACCTGCCGCCCAAGACCACTTAGCCGCCCACCACTCAGACCCCCAGAAATGACTCAGACACTTATAAAGTAAGTTCATGCTGTTTGGCCTATGGCTCAGGCATATTGCTAGCTAGCTCTTACATCTTAAATCAACCCATTTCTATTAATCTGTCTACCATGTGGCCCGTGGCTCACCTGTGCTCCTACATGTTGTTCCTTTGGCGGCTTCAGCTCAATCTGCCTCTGACTCTGCCCTGCTTCTCCTACCTATTCTGATTCCTCCTCCTACTTCTTCTATGGTGCCTGTCATGGCCCAAAACAGCTCCTTTATTTAAAGATTGAGAATCATAGCATACAGAAAGGCATTCCCACATCAGTAGGATATCTTTTTAAAATTTGTTTGGCTGTTGCCAAGTGATGGAGAAATCTGTTTTAAAACCTTTGCTATTGACATGATTTTTTAAAAATGAAACTCTGAGGCCTCTAGTACATTTCCTAGTAATAATTTATCAATTTAATCATTACCTTGTGTTAGAGGGCCTGGTAGACTAGTATGGGATTGGATGTGTGTTATGGGATAATTCCTATTCCTGATTATTTCTTAGCAGAATAAATAATGAAGTTAGTTCTGACTCATCAATAATAAAATCAATGTATATAACAACTTTTTCTACATATTGAGAGTCAGTGACTATGTTAAGAGATTCTGTAAATCCATTAATATCATTACAATATCATATAATTCTGACTTTTGAACAGAATTATAAGGGCTTTGAGTTACTTTGCTTACATCTTTTTATTTGTAACCTGCCTTTCCTGATTTGTTCACATCAGTATAAAATGTAGGGGCTCCATAAATTGGTGTATCTCATACAATACGAGGAAGAATCTAATTAGTTCCCTTTATAAATTCAATTTTTTTGCTTTGAGAATATCTTTTGTTAATCTCTCCCAAAAAATTACTGCAAGCTCTTTGTCAAAGTTCACTTTCTCCCCGTAACTGGTCACTTTCTTCATTAGTTAAAGGTACAACAATTTCTGCTGGGCCCATTCCTGTTAATGAACAAAGTCTTAATTTTCCTTTAAAAATCAAATCAGAAATCTTTTCCACGTATGTCTCTAATTTCTTAGTTTATGTGATAGAAATATTTATTCCAATATAATATTTTTCCTTTGCATTAAAATTTCTGCAGTAGAATGCTTAGATGGTAAAATAACAAGAATGCAATTAAGGTCTGGATCCACATGTGCATCCTGTAATTTCTTTTTCACCAAAGCTGATTCTCTCTCAGCTTCAGCTAACAATTCTCTTGGACTGTTTAAGTCTTTTTCACCATTTAAGGTTCTAAACAATTTATCCAGTGCATTTTTTTTTTTAAAATCTCAATAGTGGTCTGTAAATTGGAAATGTTTCCTAGCAATCTTTGGAAATCATTAAAAGTCTGCAATCTACCTCTACTGATTTGCACCTTTTGGGGTCTAATTTTTTTGTTGACCTATTTCCTATCATAAATAATCAATGGAATCTCTTGTTTATTTTTTCCAGGAGCAATTTGTAACCCCCAAGTAGGCAAAAAATTTTCACTTCTTCAAACATTCTTTCTAATGTATTTATATTTGAACCAGCCAACAAGATATCATCCATGTAATGGTAAATGATAAATTGTGAGAATTGATTACTTATCACTTATAATGGCTGTTGTACAAAATATTGGCATAGAGTGGGGCTCTTTAATATTACCTATGGAAGAACCCTCCATTGATATCTCTTTATAGGCTTAGAATTATTATAAGGGGGCACTGTAAAGGCAAATTTTTCTTTGTTTTGTTCTTGTAGAGATATTATAAAGAAACAATATTTTAAGTCAATAAGTATAATAGGCCATTTTTTAGGTAACAGAGAAGGCAAAGGATTTTTAGTGTCCATTGGCTGAATCACCTTGTTTACTGCTCTTAGATCTGTTACCATTCTTCATTTTCCAGATTTCTTTTTTGATAACAAATATAGGAGAATTACAAGGGCTGGTTGAGTCTTCAACTTGCTGAGCATTTAACTGTTCCTGTTCCAGCTGTTCCAAAGCCTGAAATTTCTCTTTTGTTAATTTCTGAACCCATGCAGGCCTATCTGTTAACCATTTTAAAGGTAGCACTGTGGGTGCCTTTGAAAGATCACTAGATGTTGTACTTTGTTTTTGTACAACTTGAATGGTTGGTAGCTATTTCTCATAATACCTTCTAATGTTTTCTCCAGAAACATATGTTAGTTTATTATTCATTTCTGAGATTGAAGGAATGTAAATTTGAGTATTCCATTGTTGCAGTAAGTTTCATCTCCCTAAATTCATAGCAATGTTAGACACATATGGCTTTAATTTTCCTTTCTGTCCTTCTGCCCTATACATTCAAGCCATCTTGAATCCTGTTTTACTTGGGATAATGTCTCAGTTCTCAAAAACTGAACATTTTCCTCCTGAAGGGGTCAATTTAGGTGCTGAGATTCTAATGAAATTATTGTTAAATCCACTCTTGTGTTCACAAAACTTTCAGTGATAACACCATTTATTTGTCCTTTTTCATTTATAGAAGTTTGCCAAAATATTTGCCTTATGGTTTTTCCTGAACTTTCTCTGTTCTCTACAGGAGTATGGTTTCTTAGAACAGGCTTTAGTTTCTTTAATTGCTCTGGGGAAGTATTTCCTCTACAATGGTAAGATAAGACTGAACTGGATTTTATACTGGCAGGTGTGGGGGGGGAATGACACAGCTTTTGAAAGCCCCTCAGGGCATTTACAGAAGGCAAAAGTTTACCTTGTCTATTCCTTGTTGCCCTGCACTCATTAGTCCAGTGCCTCCCTTTGCCACACCTTCCACATACTCCAGAAGAAAGGAACATTCTCTTGAGATTATTCCTAACAAAGACATTGTTTTTGGGAATGCTTTGTTTACAGTCTCTTTTTATGTGACCTTGCTTTCCACAATTTTAACATTTAATATTTTGGCTTTCCATAAGCCCCTAGAAATAACCTCTTCTGCCCAGTTGTCATCACAGTTATAATGTTCTAAATTAATTGCATCGCAAATCCAATCCTCCAAGGGTGCTGACTTTACCTTTAATGGCCTAATTATTTTTTTGCATTGTGAGTTAGCATTTTCAAAAGTCAGAGATTAAATTATTATTTGCCTAACTTCTGAATCTAATAGCATTCTGTTTATCACTGCAGTTAATCTCTGAAAAATATCTGTAAAGGTTTCTTTTGGACTTTTAATTACTTTCTCAATGGATTCAGTTTTTTTTCCTATTTCTTCAGTTCTGTGCCATGTATTTAAGGCTGCCGCTTGGCATAAAACCAGGGTGTCTCATCATATAGTGATTGCTTTTCTACATCAGCAAAATCTTCCTCCCCAAGAAGTTGGTCTTGGGAGATTTCTATGACTCTATCTCTGCTTCTTTGTTCTATTGTTTTAGCCTCATCCTTCCAACATGTTTTCCACTGTAAAAGTATCCTGGCTTCCAAAACAGCAGTAATCATCTGAGCAGTTCTTAGAGACCATTCATTTGCATGTTGATCAGGAATTCAACATTTGTATTTACAAATAATACGTGCATATCATAAGTGATGATTGCTTCCTTGACTCTCCTTAATTCTAATATTTGTATTGGAGCCCAACTAACTTCTGTACAATTTTTATCATTTTGAAATTTATTTAAAGTTACTGGATATACTAATATTGGCCGTTTGAAAGCCTTAGGCTGTTTTTATAATTTTTGTAATCTTATAAGACAATGTTGAGATTAGTTCTTTAAATTACTCTGGGTCTGAATATCTCTGTGTTTTCTCTTAACTGGCTTTTTAAAGACTTTCTTTTTGGCAATCAGATTAACTGACATTTTAAATGATAAAACAGAAATAATCAAACAAATACTATTCATAATAAATATTATGAAAAACATTATGATGATAATCCCATCTACATTATTTATCTTCTCCTTTACTGGTTCCAGTTTCAAATCATCTAGAGTAATATCACAGAAAGACCAACCACCTTCCATTATGCTACTCTTTCCCATTTTTACTGTGTGAAAAAGTTCTCTCTCTGCCTTAAATGATTTCCCCTTTTTAAGAAAACCCAGTTTACTCATCAAGCCCGTTGTCAGTGATGATTCAAATAACTGTGATGCGGGGACTTCCTAGTATGGTAGCAGCTCAATGAAGGAGTCCAAAAAGAGAAAAAAACTACAACCCACCAGGAGAGGGATACCACTGTTTTAGAAGTTCACCAAGATGAACATGGAGAAAAAACATGTATGGCAGCCTTTGCCTAAGCCTTGAGACTAACTCCTAACAGAAAACCTAGCCATCCAATAATTACTTTTCCAGCTAAGTGTTGCTCTGGCCAGCAAATGGCTTTTTTTTTTTTTTTTTTCAAATTCATTTCTCAAAAGTTGAGCACCAAATATTACATGAATTCTAGTTAGTATATAATGAAAACCCAGAGCCAGATATTGGTGAAAAGCTGGAATATCAGAGAAAGGAAACAGACCATAGTCAATTCTCACCCAGCCCACTTCTCAGGCCAAGCAAGGTGAATGCTATCTTTAAGAGTCCTCTGCTTGGCTGATTGCTTTTACAGAATGCTTGGTTCTCTGCCTCTTTTGAGCTTCTTTGCCCACTTGTTTCTCTTCTAGGTTCAACTCTAAATTATAATTCAAGAGTTAGAATTAAAGGTGTGAATAACTACTGTTTATTTGTTAGGCCTTGAACTCACAGAAATACAGAAAGATCTGTCTCCTGAGTGATGGATTAAAGGCATGAGTCACCACTTTGTCATCAAGAGTGAAGGAATTAAAGGTGTGAGTCATTACTCTCTGGTCCTCATGGGTGATTCTGTTCTCTGATATTCCTGGCTTATTTTATTAAATATAAAACATAGTACCACAGTTCACTAAATTAGACATGGGTGGGTTTTTATCTTTGGCTTGTTGCTGATAACTTATCTGGGGTAAATAGATGTCTAGTCCTGTTCTATGAAGCAAAGTCACACACCACCCAGCTTCATAACATAGTACACATGACCACTTTCAGCTTTAGTTTACTTACATGTAAAGTGGGAATATGGCACTGAGGAGAGTGGTGAGAAACTACAGTCATGTATCAACAAGAACAACCCTGCACATGACTGAACATATTTTTCCTCCATCAATTCACCAATGGATAAAAAGTGAAGACCTTAGTGCCAGGACACTGAGAAAATAGCTTTAATTCTCTGGTTTTGATGAGGTTGGACTTCCTTAATTTTTATCAACTGCTTTTAAACTTTTATACTCTTCACTGAGCACTGGTACATTATCATGTGTCCTTTGGAGTCAGTTGTTCCCTAGACCCTTTAAGAGAAGAAACCATGCTGTGAAAAAAGTGCTTGGGAAACTTGAAGAAGGGGCTCCACAGGATGTATGTCCTCGGTAGGCAATGAAGGTAATCCATGTAGCCTGATCCCTTTGAACAGTGGCTCTCTCACATTATACCATGTGTGTCTCAGATTGGAAAGTTCTCAAGTCTCACCATGGTCAGTGTGGATGCCTATTTGCTACTAATAGTTCTATTTCCAAGTTTGCCTTTTTTGGGTGACTCTGAATGTCTTCCAGAAGGCAGATGTGCCTTGAGGATGTGCCACAGTGATGAGTATTTATTCTTGATGGGTGATCCATACAGATAGGGTACATGCAGTTGGGTGGATCAAAAGGATTTATGTATTTTTATTTTATGAATAGGAGTGTTTACACGTATGTCTTTAAACCCGCATGTGTATGCCTAATGTTTAGAGGCCAGGGGAGAGCACTGGAGCTCCTGGAATTTGAGTTACCAATGGTTGTGAGTTATCATGTGGTTGTTGGGAACTGAACCTGGTTTTCTGCAAGAACAGTACGCCCCCAGAATTGCTGAGTCATCATTTCTCTAGCCATTTATTTATTTATTTATTTATTTATTTATTTATTTATTTATTTATTATGAACTTTTCTTTATGGAGTTAAGCTTCTTAAAAATATTTGATGCTTAAAAAAACCCAGTGTATCAGTATAAGATGTTTTGAAGTCTCAATGTTTTGTATGTACACCTGAATTCCTGAGTTGGAATTTAATTTCTAGAGCAACAGTTGAGATGTAGGACCTTTGAAGTGATAAGTGAATCGAGAGCTCACAGAAATGTTCTATTCCATTGCTTTGGACAGATTCTAAAAGTTTGCTTGCTGAATTAGAAGTGGCTGACAGTTTGAAAATTCTCTGCATGTCTTCTCAGTCTAAGCTTTGAACTCCCTGTGACTCCTGCTCTGTCTCATCTTCTATTTCCATCCTCCGTCTTGCAGTCTGGATGGTGCATTCACTTTCCTAGCCACCTTCCTTACACTGGAGACCGACCTCTTTCTTTTTCTGGGCTGTAATCTCTCAATCAAATCTGGTTTATCTGGAAACACCTTTGGAGCCATCTTCTCTGCTTTGGTGGCAATTGAATGGGAAGGAGCAATTGGTCTTTTGGGAGATTCCACTGCTTTCCAACCAACAAAAATGGACGAAATAGACAAACCTGTCAGAGTGAGGGATTTGTTCACAAGCTCCTATTTCACCCCTAGTATGAAACCAGCAAGAGGAACAATGTGGCCTTCTGCCACGTGTGGGTCTGTCCCAGGACCCCTGATCTATAGGGTGGAAACCTCCCCCAGGCTGGATCTTTGCTTTCCTTTTTGCTGCAACTCCTTATTTGCTGAACAGTCACCTTATGGCCCCATCATTTAATTGCCCTTTCTATCATTTTCTGCATCTGCAGAATGGGGACTGTGATTCTGGGCTACTCACAGGGTTGGGAGTATTAATGAATGTTTTGAGGCATGTTGAGATCTCTAGATAAACAAACCTCAAGAAGTAGAAAGTGCTAATGAGCCTGGAGTTGAGCAACTGGCCTTGAGAAGTAGCTTTGTTTCCCACAGAAGAGCTCTGGGCAGACATACATCTTCTGGCCACCTCTGGAGGAACCAAAACAGTGGATTAGGACATCTATCTTCCCTGCATACTTCAGCTCTCAAGCAAATGAGAAATGGAAAAGCAAGTCTAAAGCCACACTAAAATGACTTCCAAGGTAGTTATCATTTGAATGTACTGTTCAACAGGACCGCTTGGCATGTGTTACAACATTGTGCGTTGAGTGCAGAATGTGTTGCCTGTCAATGGCTCATGCACAATTTTATGATTATTTTCATTTTCTCTGTGTGGGTAGTGCTGGGGATGGAACACATGGGCTCTCCCAGCTGAGCTACATACCCTGCCTTTGGGGTTGCTTTCTGTCTATAGCGAGTCTGTTCACTCATAATGAGAATAACTACCATTTATGAAGTGCCTACTGTGTGCTGGGCACTGATTAGTAGGTTCTCCCAGCTGCCTCATGAGTAGATCCATTTCTTTCTTCCTTGGTTAAGCATATTGAGATATGAAAATTTTTAAAGAACCATACAAGCTATCCAGACTTACACAGGTGCTAAGTAACAGAGATGGGATTTCTCTAAGGCAGTTTTGGCTCCAGATCTTAGAAACTGGTCTTCATCTGGTCCCATTGTGTAGTGTTGATAGGAACTACAACCATCACATAGTACCCATGGAGGATCTCACTTTTTAATTTTTTTTTATTTTTACAAACCATGTCTGAAGGTGCTCAAGTCCCTCACATACAGTGCTTGAGTATTTGCATATAAACTATACACTTCCTCATCTATATTTAATCACTGGACTATTTATAATACCTATGTAACTTAATCACTTTATAAATAGTGTCTCTATTGTATTGTTTAAGATATGATGACATGAAAAAAGTCAGTACATATTTAGTATGGATATAATTTGCTCTATATTTTCTATGGTGGTTGCTTAAATTCACAGATGTGAAACACACAAATCCAGAGGACCAAATGTATACTTAACAAGGAATATTGAACATTATAAGATGCTAAGAAATAAATGATTAAATACTACAAAATCTGTAGGTATGAAAGCTGGGCATCACTGTGTCCAAGTTCCCTAGAAGCTGGCTAAACATGCAGACTTATCGCAAGTACATCTCTGTGGTTGGATTGCATGAGTCTGTATTGATAACTAATTCCTCAGGGCATTTCTGCCATCGAGAATAGGGGACACACCTCTCTCCCACACCTTCAGTTCCTATCAAGGCTGAAACAAACATCAGCAGCTGCTGCTTGCCTGAGTGCTTAGCTCCGTTGTCACTCTTGGCCTCCTGTCAGGGAAAGTCATGAGAAGGGATGGAGGATCTGCTTAGAAGCCTGCTCTGTGTCTATGGATTTGTTTTTGGTTCATGCTGAGGCAGGTGTGATTATTTCCATCCTGTAGATGAGTGATTAGGTGGGTGCTGGGTGGGAGTCAGTCCTGACCACACACATTGCTTTAGCTCTGTCCACCCTAGTGTTTAGAATGGTGTAGGTTATCCTTACAGATACAGTTTCGGTGAGGATTTGGTGAAATTGATAAAACTCATTAATTCCTGAAATTATCAGAGGGGTAGATTCAGATTAAGGAGAGATCTGCTGCACCCCATTTCTCACATTGGGTGGAGAAGCTTGGATTTGGATATAGAGTCATGTCAGTCAATGGATTGTGCTTGTTACAACTCTTAATGCACCCCAACAACAGCACCATTCTCTGTATTCAACATCTGGTGTGTGCTGATTGTCACATAAAATCAGACTCTTGGCTATCTAGAATGGTCTCACTGTGGACATGGAGTTCAGCAGGCGGCCTTCCAAATCCATTGCTTCTGCATCTGTAGATTCCACATACTCAGACAATACCCACAATCAAACATGTCTGTGGAAAATTGCATCTGTAGTGCATGTCTATATTCTCTAAACAGTGAAGTGTCACTTTGATATTCATTGTGTTGACACTGTGTTAGGTGCAATGGACAACCCAGAAGTTATTTAAAGAACACAGGAGAATGTATACAGATCATATGCAGATGTAGCATCATTATATAAAAGACTTGGACATTCACAGAAACAATCCCTTGTGGATCTTAATGAATGACTGCACCTGGTACAAAATAGGTGTCTCATAAGGATCAAGAACTAATGCCTTCATAAGGACACATTCTACTTCAACAGGGTAAAAGTTTCTCCATTTTGTTTCAGCTGAAGCCATCTTTGGTTTCTATCCCCTGCCCTAAAAAGTTCAGCACCCAACCCCATTCTAGAAACTTAGACTTAAAATATCCCAGATAACTGCATGTTCTTAGCTCTTGTTACATTGCTTGCTAGCTTTCCCCTGCAACTGCCAACCAGGATGTAGTTTTTCTGTGTTCTTTGACTTTAAAAGTTCCCTGTAGTATGCACTGGGGGCTGGCGGTGGGAAGTGTTTCTCTCCAGGTTATGCTGAGTGGTCTTTGGGTCTTTACCCCCTTAACACTAACGCTCAGGCTATTTGAACTGCTGCTATGCCAACAATAACCATGTTAGAAACAGCAGTACCAGCGATGATGAGACTTGAGTTAGCCAGAGGTTATGGTTGGTGTTAGTCTAAGTGGTAATCTTTAGCTTCAACTTCCAACATCTGTCCATTTTTGGTAGCTTTATAATTATTTATGTTTTGATTCTAGGTGTATAGTGATCGGGACCGTGTCTTCTCAAAAAACCAGCCACTTGGAGGAGCTGGTCCCTTCCATTTTGTGACTGTCACCTTAGCCAAGGAGCTTTTGAAGTCATTGTGGAAGGGGAAGAGAAAGTGTGGCAATAGGTCAGAGGCTGTGAATTGGCCAGAATCCTACTGAGCTGACTGCAATGGAGATCCGGTGGTCTTGTGTGCCCAGGGAAAAGAGGAAACAGGATTGGGGAGCGTCTAGCAGCTTCTGCCCTTGTGCAAGCTGCAGAGGGAGACTGTAAGCTGGAAGTCTCTCTGGAAGTCACGGCATGGATGGCCTTCCTGGAGAAGCAAGGTGGAAACCTGGGAAGGCTAGACAGTGCCAAAGTCAATTTCAGGTCAGCAGCACAGTGTCCTTGGCTCTCCCATCCTCTGGGGCTTAAATTGGTCAGATTATGAAGAAGTCATTTGGGAAGCCGACAATTGGTTAAAGAGCTAGAGCCAGGCATTTATAACAAAAGAAATGGCATGGGAAAAACAACGTGGACAGTGCCAACCATTGTAGTTAAGAACTCTCCTTTCTTCATGTAGCCCTATTTGCCTCCCCCTGGTGGCCTTAATGAGCAATTGCAGTTTCTTTCTTGGAGAACAGTGTGAGCAAAATGGAGCAGTTATTACCTATCTCCTCACTGAGAATCCCCGACGTCAAACTTTCAGCAGATGACACACCCTATTCCAACATCAGTTCTCGGTGATGTCTCCCGAGGAATAACAGTGACACAAAATCTGGCATAGAAACCAAGGAAAGTCATTCGATCACTCCCTGTGCCAAATCCTTTGGAACCTAGTTCTTTGTCTTTCCCTTTAGCGACACTGGCAGATGCTCCCCCCTTCCCCTTTCTGTGTCATATTTGGAGATCAAAGCATAAAACACTGGTGATAACTGCATTTTAAGCACCTTTGTTGACTCCTCATGATCTAGCCCATTCTATCTAAATCACCTAATCATACGGCATGCCCTGAAACACTGATGTCAGGTTTTCAGATGAGGAAGCTGAGGCACAGTGAGCCTATATGACTTGTTGAAGGTGCCCTTGCTGGTGTGTGTGGCAGCTCCTGTGCTAGTGCCATGGCTATAAGACACTTTCCTCACACTGTACTGCACCAATCATGACCATGACTTGGAGGGACAGTGTTTTCAAGCATCCCCAGCCATTCTGGCCCAGATAGTTTGCATTGTTCACATTGGTAATGTCTGGTGTAGCAGAGAGAGCACAGAATCGGTGACTGAATCTTCTACATACTGGTTCTTAGATGCTTGATACGTTACTCTAAGTTTGTGTGTCCTCACAATGTATCTATTGGTTATGTGATCATTTACTAGACCTAAGTGGTGATGATGGGTGTTGGTGCCTGGTACTCAAGATATCCACCATCCTTCATATAACCGAGATTGTTCCTATAAATTCTAGTCAGGGCAGGGGCTTTGTGGTAATGGATCAAAGAAGATATGGGCTGCGTCCCTGGTTTGGAAGAAGCAGATCTACATGGCTGTGTGGGGTAGGGTGGGACAGGACAGGGAACTGTTGAGATACTTCATACACTAAGACCAGTCCTGATATAGGGAAATGGAAGAAGGCTCCATGATGAAATTAGTTGTCTCCTTGCTGTTGCTGTAGCCATGGGGTTCAGACTACCCTCACTGAGGGGCAGGCAAGATAGCAACAGGCCTGCTCTTAGGTTGTCTCCTCATTTGGAATCACTGACACTTCTCATTTGCCGAACCCACATCTCTCTTTCCCTGTCATGAGCAATTTGATACTTTTCCCTTTTCTATCTACAAAGCCAGTCTGTCTCATTACCCATTACCAGTGACCTGAAATGCAGAAGCTGTCCTGGTTAGAAGTCACCACCAAGACCACAACTTTTCCACATCATGCTTTGAGTCACTAGGCAAGTGAAACCCAGGAAGGCCACAGGGGTCATCCGGGCATCCCCCACACCCATGTGTTGCTCTGTGGTCTGTGGCAGGGTGGTTTCTGCTTGCTTCAGTCCTCTGGTGCCTGCTAGTGCTCCCATTATTTCCTTTCTGGATGATCCATTACCCTAAGATCATGTTTAAACATCTGCTTTAAGAAACTGTCCCTGCTTCTCCCAGAACCTCTTACCAGGAAGCCTGTATCTTGGTGCTTACCTGTCCCCATGGAGCATCAACTTTCACTGTTGTATCACAAGCTCTGTGGCTTATCCATCTCTATCTTTCTATCAGACTGTGAGACTTGAGTGTTGGGACCTCCCACATAGACTGAACACTTGGGATGCTGGAGGTACTTTGAAGTCAATGTTGAACACATTATTCATGATATGGTTAATTTCTATACTGAATTTGGCTGTACACATGGATCTCATGCCCCCTGGGTTGATGGTACTGGGAGTCCACTGGATATAAAAATTCTGTTTTATAATAGCTCTCTTGAGGGTTGTGATTGGTGTTGACTTTCATACTCTTCCATCCTGTTCTCTTGCATAGAATCTTTGGGGAAAGCCCTTCTGGCATGACATTAGCCACAGAGGGGAACTGTCAGTTAGAGTTATGTTTGGTGATATAGGTTGGAAAATTCAAGGTGCAAACAGTAGCTTGCATGGGTATGCATTTCTCACACAACAAACACAGGTAACTACGTCTAGAATTCCTGTATTGGTTTTACTCCATAAAGTCCTAAGAGACCTGGGTTATTCTATTTTTCCTTGCTACTATCTGGACTTTAGCCGCTGACCTTAATGGCCCAGGATGGAGCCTTTCAAATTGTGCTAATAACATTAACCTTGAACCAAGTGAGCAGAGCCAGCAACTATTCACAAGAACTAGTCATAGAGTCTACAGAGGACTCAGGATAGAGAGGCACAGGAAGGAGTAGGGAGGGACTTGGAGACTCATGAGCCTTTCTTCCTTAACATTTAGGTTTAGAAAGTGTTGAAAGAAGGTCAGCTGGTCGTTGCTTCTTTGATCTAACAGGTTTTCACCCCAATATCTGACTCCAGAGTCTTTATTGGTACCATAGCAACTATATAAAAACAAGTTTTATATTTACAGAACCAAAGCACATTATAAATGGAGGCTCTTTTCAAGTGCACTGGTCAAAAATCCTAAGTAGGCAAGTTTTATATGGCCAACCATGGGAAATCTCTGCTATAGATTTTCAGTGTTACCTGGTGGTATTCCTAGCTTTGCATTGATAGGAGCTAGTGGTCTGTTATTACATCCTAAAAGGTTTCATGTAATAGTCTCAAGGGTGTTAAATTAGACAGAGGTGAGCAATGGGTGCCCATGAAGGAGCTAAAGATAGCCCAAGATGATTTGGTTCTGGGTTGAAACTTTGGCATTCCATAATCGAGAGATTCTAATCAGTCATTCTGTCAAATAGACAGGCATCGCTTTCTCCCTGGGAACCTCAATTCACACTGCATTTTCTCCATACATTTGCAGAGTCAGGAGAACTAGAAACTCTTCCTATGCTGGTCTTTTTACTATTGTTCATGATGAGGTGAAACTGGATTCTCCACAGTTTCCCATTGGTCTTAGTGCATTAGCTTGGGAGAAATATGCAGAGAGGATAATCTTCCTTCTGCTGTGTAGACAGAGCCTTGAACACTGGACTGTGGTGGATTCTAACACACATCGTTCAATGGCATCAATGTGGAGCCTGGAACACAGAAGTACTCAGTGACCGTCGGATCTCTAAATGCCCATGGAATCCTAACAACTCTTGTCTACTAAGATAAAGATGCATATCCTCAAAGCATGATGTGGTCTCTGGGTCTTTATATCTCTTTTGTTTCTAACTGGCTTAACAGTTCATGGAGGATTTGCAGTTCATAAAACATTATTTTGTTGAAGCTCTCTCAGCACATAGAGGTTTGAACACCTGTTGGGGTGCTTCTCAACATGAAGTCTTTTAAATTATCAGTGAACTTTTCACAGTTCGAGATTATCAGCCTCACTTTAGAGGCAAGGAAATTGAATGAAGATTGAATTGTGTGAAAATTCACCTGCCTGACTCGGGGTGGCTGTGGTCTCAGAGTTCCTTTTTTTTTTTTTTAATAATTTATTTTTATTTTATGCTCATTGGTGATTTGACCGCATGCATGTCTGTGTGAGGGTGTCAAGAAAACCTGTAAGTAAAATTATGGACATCTGTGAACTGCTATGTGGGTGCAGGGAATTGAACTGGGTCCTGTGGAAAAGCAGCCAGTGCTCTTAACCACTGAGCAACCCTTCCAGCTCTGATTCTAACCTTCTCAAGAGCTCCTCTAAGAGCAGTGACTTGTTGATGATGAATGTTAAATGCTGTTTCAGAGACCAGAGGCCATCAGCAACTGTGATGCCCATTGTTCTCAGGAACACAGCAGTGGCTAAGTGCAGAACCAGTCAGTGCTGGGCAGTGTGTGTGTGTGTGTGAAAAGTCTGGCTTGTTTGTAGGCTGAAGGTCCCACCAATTTGCCCCAGTAGTGAGGACTGGAGAGCCAGGAAGTGAGAACAATGCAAAAGGAGATGTAGTGAGAACAAGGGAAGGACCACACTTTACTTTTCTCTGTTTGCTGAGCTCATATATGAATGAAGAATAAGAGGAGTTCAGATCTTGGCTGTCCCATTGACTCCCTGGGACAGTCTGTTGCAGGACATTATTCCTGGGCTCTTATGTGGTAAAACACCATGATTCAAAGCAACATGAGGAGGAGGGCACCTCTTTCAGCTTATAGCTCTTGGGTCACAGTTCATCAGTGAAGGAAGTCAGGACAGGAACCCAGAGACAGGAGTAGATGTGGAGACCATGGAGTAGTTGTGTTTACTGTCTTGCTCCTTGTGGCTTGCTCAGCCTTTATTTTTTGAACCCAGGACCACATGTTTAGGGAGGGATGGTACCACCCACAGTGGCCTGCGTCCTCCCACAGCAATAATTAAACAAGGAAATGCCCCACAGGCTGCTTAATTGAATTTTCCTCTTCCCAAATGGCTTTTGTTTGTGTTAAGTCAGAAAAACAAAACAAAACCCCAAAACCAAACCAAGAGATTACCCAGTATTAACTAGGGCACCTGAGGAGACATAGATAACATCTACTTAACCTCAGATAGGGAACTGATCACAGATCCATAATCAAGGACTCCATTCATCTAAAGCAATGAGTTTTATTAGGGTTCCTTACAGAAGCAGAAACAACTGAAAGTCAGCTGCATCCTGCCTGAAACCCAACATGGGAGACAATGTACAAGAGGTGTAGAACCTGTAGGCATCTTAACATGGAGAGGAGTTTTTACAGGTGCTATGGGTGTGAGCCTCTTCCAGGCATCCTGCTGCTCTCTCGATTCTTCTAGGCAGTTTAACTGATCTATCTGGTCCAGGGAGCTCAGCTGAGAGTCTTTTAGACAAATCAGGTTGTCTCTGCTTCTGTCTGGCTTAGTTGGGTTGAGCCTCTTTTAAGCAGCCGAGCTTTTCTGAGTCTCTGTGGTCCTTATGTTTGCAGAGGTACGACTCTGTTGGATCTTGCTAGTTTCAGGGACTTCCTGAAGTGCTCAGATTGCTTACTTCCTGAGAACAAGGAACACTCTTGGAAAGTGGAATCTTCTCACCTTCTCTTACAGCATCCTGTCTATTAAAGAGCATCCTTCCAAAAAGGAAGTTTTATCTTGAAGGAAATTGTTATGCAGGTTACCTCCAAGATTTATTTGCCTTTCCAGTCCAAAATCTTTAAATTTCATGGAACAGTGGAACACAGCAAGTAGGGCTGTGAGAATTTAATGAGATCACACACACACACACACACACACACACACACACACACACACACACACACACACACATACACACACACACACATGTTTTGGCCAAGCATTAAATATAATTTCCATGAAAAATTTTAGAATAATTAATTATATTATTATAGGGATTAAGACACTTACCAGAAAAATTTGGCGACTCTATTATATTTTAAAAATATATGATTTTTAAATTATCATTTTTTATATTTTTGTGTTTTGTTTTACTGAGACAGGGTTTCTCTGTGTAGCCCTGGCTGTCCTGGAACTCACTCTGTAGACCAGGCTGGCCTCGAATCACCGAGATCCACCTGTCTCTGCCTCCCAAGTGCTGGGATTAAAGGTGTGCATCACTACAATCTGGCTCATTAATAATATTATTATAGTTGTCATTCTAGTGGAGACTGAGAATCGATGTTGATATTTCTCATAATAGCCAGAAGGTGGCGCTCGTGTTGTGTTTTCTGAAAAAGTTAAAAAATCCATACATATTCATATTTTCTATTTTTACCAGAAAGAGTAAAAAAAAAAAAAGTCTTAAAAAAGGCCATTTTCTGTGCTGTGGGGAGATAATTAGGGTATGTAAAACAGCTAATACAGTAATTAATAAAAGCAGTGACTTGTGAGTCTGGGAAAGCTTTCCGGCAAAACTGTGAGAGAGTAATTGACCTCACTGGCATAGGAAAAAAAAAAAATACTCAGCTCGCACACAGCAGGGAGAGGCCTTGTTCAACCTCAGGTGTATTTAGAACCAAACCTGGGAATCCTGAAACTGTTTCTCAGCTGTCTTCAAGGGTGGGTTCCTTGCACCTTTGCTACCTGCTTTTCCTGAGACTGGAGGCTGCAACCACATAGTAAATGATTAATAAACTAGTAGATGCTTGCTAAACGTATGTAGAGTGAATGAATGAACCTCACAGCACACGCACTCCTGAAATGTAGACCCTTAGTTTCTCATTAATCCTGTATAGATCTTATAGATTCGAGGGTCTGGCCTCCATTTGATGTTATGATCCTGGGCACTACCCTCCTCTCCTCTGGGTGTCATCTGCCTTCTGTATGAGACAAGGATCTGGGAGTGAATACTGTGGCATGGATTGATTCTGTTTGTTTGTATGGGTACTGGAATGATATCATCCTCGAGAACTCTGCAAAGATAAACAAATATGCTATGATTGTGGAGAATATTGCCAGTGTTAAAGACAGTAAGCAAAAGGTCATGGGGACATGTGGTTTGGATTTCATCGCTACATACCCCACTTTCCACGGGCTCCAAGCTTTCTCCACTATCTCTTGCAGGCTGCAGAGCCACATCGCTTGCATCTGTTTCTTGAAAGAGCACACTGCTTATTAACAGCCCACACCTGGTACCCCTTGATTTCCAAGCTGTGGACCCGGCTACTTTGGCTGTTTGCTGACCTCGGAGTGTGCTGTGAACCGACTCTCCCAGGGACAGCCCCGGATTTGGACCACCCACTGTACTGGTGGAAACTGTCTCCCTAGAGAGAACTCTGCTTTTCTGATGTCCAGACTTAGTCACTGTTGAAATGTTCTCTGCTCTCTGCTCTCCCTCCCTCTTATCCTTTACCTAGTGAAGCTCCCGTTTGTCCGATCCTGTTTTGGGGTTCTTCGTGAAGACTAGAGCAGAGGTTCTCAACCTTCCTAATGCGGCAGCACTTTAGTGCAGTTTCTCATGGTGAGGTGACCCGCGACCATAAAATTATTTCGTTGCTACTTCATAACTATAATTTTGCTATCGTTATGAATCATAATGTAAATATCTGTTATGTAAGCCCTGTGGAGTTGAAACCCACATGATGGGAACCAGTGGACTAGAGGGTGCAGATCGGAGGGCTGCTATGGGATCCGCATCCTGGATTCTGCTTTAAATCCGTTGTTTTCTGACCACACGAGCTGGTAACCTTCTTTATTGCTTTGCAGAATAAACAGGCAAACTACTGATATTAGAACAAAAGGAGATTTATTGCTCAACCTCCAGTGTGCCCATTAGTCCAGGACTGTCTGCGGGTCTGTACAAGCAGGCTTTTGTTCAGCTATGCTGTGGTTCATACCTTAAAGCTCTGATGGATGATGAATCCGAAGGTGTATTTCTCACTTCATTGTGTTGGCTTAGATTTATGTACCTTCTGTGTCCCGGAGATGAATTATTACTTTTTCTCATTGCTGTGGTTAAATGCCCCACAGAAGCAATGTAAGGAAAGGTGTGGTTGTTTGACTGTAATTGGCCTCTGTAAGATAATAGGAGTGTAAGATATTAGGAGATGAGGCTTTGTTGGAGTGGGTGTGACTTTATTGGAGGAAGTGTGTCACTGTGGGGGCAGGCTTTGAGGTTTCCTATGCTTAGGATACTGCTCAGTGTCTCAGTTCACTTCCTGTTGCCTACAAGATATTGGACTCACAGCTAATACTCCAGCAACTCATCTGCCTGCACGCCACCATGCTCTCCATCATGATGATGCTGGACTGAACTTCTGAAACTGTAAGTGAGCCACCACTATGAAATATTTTCCTTATGAGTTGTCATGGTCATGGTGTCTCTTCACAGCAATAAAATCCCCGAATAAGACAAAGGGTTTGTTTTGAGTGACAGTTTTAGGTAAAGTTCATTCTGCTGGGACCATATGATGGTGGGAGTGTGATGGGCTGTCACATTGCATCTGCTGCCAGGAAGCAGAGACAAACCTGGCTACTGTTTCTCAGACCATTTTCTTCTTTTTACTGCTCCTAGGACTTCAGGCCATGTGTTGGTGCTGCCCACATTTCCAGTGAGCCCTCCCAGTTATTAAATTTTTTGAAAACACCCTTCCAGATACACCCACAGGTGTGTTTCCATGGTGACTTCAAATCCAGACAATGAAGATTAACTATCACAACTCTACACCTTTCAACTTGACACCTAAATATATCACTCTATTAGAGTTCTCTAGAAAACAGAACACACAGACACACACACAGACATATAGGCATACACACACACACAGACACACAGGCACAGGCACAGACACACACACACACACACACACACACACACACACACACACACACACACACACACACACACGATCTAGCAAGGCTAGGGCAAGCAGGCAAAAGCTTCCTTTTTCTGTGCCCATACATAGACTTACAGCAGAAGGCATGAGCCAGAGATCTTGCCTCAAGATCAGAGTTAAATATGTATATCTTCCAACCTCAAAGGTCTGGACTAGAAGTGGATTCACCCTCTTCAAACTAAGCAACAAAAGCTCTCACAGTTGTGAACTCCATTTCTGGATTGTAGTTCATTTCAGTTGTAGTTAAGTTGACAGCTAGGAACAGCCACCACAATCACTTTAAGTAAAAATGTTCCATACCAGTTCCTTAAGGTCTCATTTCATAGTGCATTCAGCCCAATTTCAAAAGTCACTATTGACTTTTAAGATTTCCATCTTGTTCAGAAGTCCAAGTCCAAACAGTCTTCTGAGTACTAGGAAAAACAGAAAGCAAGCAGCTACTTCCAATATACAGTGGCACAGGGAAAACAGAGATTGGGCATAGCAAGAAAACACCAGACCAAAGATCCATGAAATCCCGAATCTCCATGTTTGGTATTTATGGCTCATGATGAAATAATCTGGACATCAGTAGCCTGGAGCAACCATGACCTTCTAGCTCTGCTATGCACAACACATATAGCCTCTTTTTGGGTCATTTCTGCTTTGTGCTTGATGTTTCTCTTGGTGAACATCCTACGGTCCTGACATCTTCAATATTTTGAAGTCTTTATTGGAATGTAGGCTTCATTTTCACAGCTTTATACATTGGATTCCAAGAGTCTCCTTGAAGGGAATGTGGCTCTGGCAAACACTGGCTAGTATTAGAAGCTCTATAAACACCTCAGTTTTTCTTTCTGTGTATCCACAAAACCAGCATAATGTGGGTAAGGCTGCCGAGTTTTACAGCCTGCTAGAGAGTAGCCTGGTCCTCTTGGTCTACAACTATATTGTTTTCCATATACCTTGATGGTTGCTTTGAAAAAATTGCACTGCGTCCTCTTGAATGAATTTGTGTCTGAAAGATTCAGCGTTTGACAGGTGGGGATCTCAGTCTCAGATCTCCTTTTCAGTGAACTGCTGCAGAGTACCAGTTTCCTCTTTCACGGTGTAAGTCTCTAGCTACTGATGCCTTCAGACATCTTGCCTGTAATTTCAAACTTCTCCTTTCCTCATCAAACTTCACAATGTTCATCTTTCTGTTTATTTCTCATCTCCCTCACTGAGTCCTGGAAAACAACAGTGAGCAGTAACATTGATGTAGTTCAAGAGCTACCATGTCCCGAAATCTCATATCAAACAAATTAATCCATTACATTTAAATCCCCCTTCACTCATGTTCTCAGGGCATGGTCAGATTATTTACCAGAATGTAACACAAATGGCCTTTCATTCAGCTCCCAATGGAGTCCTTGTTTCACTCTGAAACCTTATGAGCTGAACATTTAGGTGTTCTGATCTTCTAAACTCCTACTTAGTAATCTACTAAGGTCTTTTTTCCAAACTTCAAACTCTTCCACAGAGTCTTATCCCTTCTATAAATCAATTGCAAAGGCTCATTAAGCACATGTTCAGATTTATCACAGCAGCATCCCCACTCCTGGTACCATGGTAAAAACTTTCTTTTCTTTCCCCTTCTTCCTTCCTTTCTTATTTCCTTTTTTAAATTTTTTTTGTGACCAAACACCTCACGAAAGTAACTTAAGAAAGGAATGAAGATTTCATTGGGCTTACAGTCTATCCTAGTTTTCAAGGAATGATGTAAGAAGCATCAAATAATTGGTCATATTACATTCATAGCCAGGAAGTAAAGAAAGATAATGCTTGTGATGAATTAACTTTCTCCTTTGGATTCAGTCTAGGACCCTAGCCCAGGGAATGATGCCATTCATACTCAGGGTGAGCCTTTCTATGCTCAGTTAAACTTTTCTGAAGACAACCCACAAAGGTATACTCAGAGATATATTTCTGTGGTAATTATAAATGTAGTCTAGTTGACAATGAAGATTTACCACTACAGGGTCCAGATGAAAGGAAAACCATATGGGACATGGTGTTCTTGTGACATAGGAGAAAGATCAAACAGGTGGATATGCCCACAAAATGGTTCCTAGAAGTTCTTTTGGAGGTGACATTTGTCTCTGGCATTTGCATTTCATTGAAGAAAGCAAGCCACAGTATAAGACCTGATGAAATGGACAGAAAGACTACTCCTTCCAAGGTGTCAATACAAGTCATACAACACTGGATGGGACTATATCTTACCTTATTTCAGGAATGGTGAATAATTAGGTGTGATACTGTGATGTGGAATTGACTATCATTTTTTTACAGGGTCTATTTTTACAAGTTGATCTTGCTATAATTATATACGATCCTACCCTCATGCTCATTCACATAAATGCACAAAACAGATTTCTTAAAGTGCTTATCTTCACTGAGGTTGAGCAAGCAGTGCTTTACTTCACTATGCTTTCAGAGATGGCCAGAGGAATGAGAAAAAGGTGTGTACGGCACAGTGCTACAAGCTTGAACACTGAGATCAGAAGATGGAGGATGGTTTCCAAAGTGGACACTCATGGATGGGAAGTTTTAGAAAAATCGCTAACACTCAGGACCTTGTCTCTCCTTTTCAGGATAGAGAAGATAAAGTCAAACAGAACATTTTTCTTTTGATCTCAGGTTCTAATTCGTGTGAGGTGTGTGTGTGCTGTTTGTCATGTTTATGTTACTATAATAAATATAATGAAATGCAAGAGGTAGGTAAGGTAGAAAGAGTAAAATTTTCTTAGATCCAGGTTATAGAAGTTCCAGATTGTGAGGCCTCACTGCTTTTGACCTCTGTTGAGCAGTCCAGATGGCAATGATGACAAGCATGTGCCACAGCAAACTGTTCACAGCCTGATCCAAGAGGTAGAGAGAGACTGAGAGTTTAGATACTTACAGTCTGTTTTGAGAGTACTCCTCGATAACTTCAGAATCTCTCACTAGGAATGACCTTTTAACATCCAATCTCCCAGTTTGTGGGACTATGCCTTTAGCATATAGACTTTGGGGAACATTAATTCAAACCATAATTTCTCTTTCCATAGGTATAGATATTTAACTGGCTTTCAGTTTATAAATGTGCGTATATGTAAACACATTTCCCTTAGGAGAAATGATTTCATGTTTTCTCATTCACTGATTGCATGATTTTATAGACCATTCTCTCCCACAAGTCATGAGAATCAACTGTATCTTGGACACAAAAGAACCCAAGACCTAGAACCTTTGTTGAACACATTGATTCTGAGAAATTGAGGAGTCACACAAATAAAGACCATGTGGAGAATGAAAGTTACTATTGTAACTGATGAAGATTGACTGTAGCAAAGATTCTAAATGGCTTTGCATATTTTCTGTCAACTGTCTAATCTCCTGGTAATTAATTCTGCAGAACAGAATATGCTGCCTATATGTCTTGGAGGGGAGGGAACATGAAAAGGGCCAGTGACTTTCACTCAGTACCATTGATGATTTGTCTTCTCCCCAGTGAAAAATGCAGACAAATGACTCCTGTGGCAGGACCAGGACACTCAAGTCACTTCCAGGTTGGCTTGGAACACTTCCATGTTGAGACAGGAGTGTTTCGAAGAGAATTGGTGTTTATAGATGGTGTGGGATGAGGCATTCCCAGCCAGGACAGAGAGAGGTACAGATGAGACTCACACATCAGAATAAGTGTGGACCCCTCATTCTGTTCCTACTGAGCACTGTCTGTTACTCTGTTTTCTAATTCCTAAGTGACCTCACAGGCTGTTAGGCTTCTCTAGCAACTTTACATTTATTGGTTAACTTAGGGCTGCAAATAAAATTGCTCCTGCTCCTTACTCCTAAGTCAATTGGGACTTTCTGGGACTTCTCCAATGGTGGTAAAGGAAGAAAAAGGGACATCAGCTGATGACTAGTCCTCATGTACAAAGAGAGCTGAAATGGTAGTTGCTGCCACTGTGACCCTGGTAGGCATTCCACGCAAGCAGGGAACTAGGTCATGAAGATTGACAAGTGTCATATAAGGAGCAGGCAGAGGAACAATTAATCTTTGTTCTTTACCATTTTCTGGGAGCTTTTCTTAGTAGATTTTTAAAGCTGAGAGGAAGAAACGTTTCCTTGGTTACAAAGTCTTACTTAATAGGGCAAAGGTGAGGTGCACATGCCACCTGTAGGTATTCAAAATGGTGAATTGAAACTGTGAGCACACTGGTGCACATCTTTGGACTACTATGACAAAGTACCATGAACAGTAGCTAACAAAGAAACTTATTTTGTAGTTCCAGAGACAAGAAGTCTAAGAACAAGATGTTTGCCATGTCATGATATCTTTGAAGGGGAGAGTGGCCTCTTAGCTTCTTATGGCTGTTTGTAGTTTGTGGCATATAGACCCGTCACAATCCATCACTCCAATTTGTCTCCATCCCCCTGTGGCCTTCTTACCTGTTTCTTGTTTGAATATTTTCTTATACAGAAGCACT
The DNA here is from genome assembly GCA_033318265.1 of Phyllotis vaccarum. Taxonomy (NCBI): domain Eukaryota; kingdom Metazoa; phylum Chordata; class Mammalia; order Rodentia; family Cricetidae; genus Phyllotis; species Phyllotis vaccarum. The sequence goes on from JARWLC010000001.1 coordinate 25,358,648, forward strand.
TACTTCACTGAGCTTATCCTAATCCTTTTCTGTTTATCACCATGGAAGAAGAACCCGCAAAGTCCCTCTTTCTAAATAAATTCCCACCACACATTTCTAATCTCAACTGTCAACTTGGTACTATCTAGACTAACCTGGAAGATGTGCCTGTGGGTGGTTCTTATCTTGACTAGATCAATTGAAGTGAGAAGACCCTTCCTTTGTGGGTGATACCATTCCCTAGGCTTGGACTAGGAAATGACAGACTTTGGAAAGAAAATGACAGAATAGGAATCCATTTTAGACTGGTTATTGGGGGTTAGTCCAGGCTTTGAGAAGGTGACATTGGAGCAGAGCCAAAGCAGGAAGTGCATGGAAAGTTGCAGGGATGTGAGTACAATTTCTGTGGTTTGAGGTGATGGGAAGCTGATACAGTTGGCAAGACAAGAAGAAATCAGAAAGAGACAGATGTATACACAGCTGGATGATATTGGTGTTCATTTTGGAAAGGGAGAGAGGAGAAAGATGGCATCTGAGATTTTGGAGAGGGGACAGGAAGCAAGAAGGTGCTGTCTTGGTTTCTTGCAGATATGAGGCTTCCGAACCATAGTAGCAGGCTTCCTTTCCACTGATGGTTTACTTGCTCATGTTTACATCTAGGTTGAGAAAGGACAAATAACATGAGGATGTGGTTCTCACATCACAGGCTTGGGGACATGTTCATGACCACACAGGAGCTCCACAGGAGCTCCTAAGGGCATTGTTCCTTTTTTTAAAAAAATATTTTTTATTTAAAAAGGGTTTTTTTTCCCATTTATCCCCATACTCTCTCTCCCTTCCCTCCTCCAAATCTCTCCCAGCCCTCCTTCAGCCTTTCCCCTTCCCAAAGGAGGCCAAGGAGTCCCAAGGTTCAGTCTAGCATATCCAGCTGAGGTAGGTCTGATTCCTTCATCCTAATATTAACACTGGGTTAGGTGTTCCTCTGTAGGGAATGGGCTCCAAGATGCACATGATAGTCTGATCCAACTCCACAAGGTTCCACATACTGCCTATGCCATTCAACAGTCATCTATGTCTGGAGGGTTTAGTTCCTTTTCCTGAGGATTCTCCAGCGCCTGCCTTTGATTCAGTGAGGTCCCCAAAGCTCCAGCCAGCCATCTCTGTGGGACTCCTCCTCATAATCCTGAACCCTTTGCTCATATACACAGGCCTCTCTCTCTCTTTAGCTGGTCCTGGAGCTCGACCTGGTGCTTAGCTATGGATCTCTGCTTCTGCCTCTATTCATTGCTGGATGAAGTTTCTATAATGACACTTAGGGTGGTCATTCATTTGATTATAGGGAAGTCTGTTTAGGCATCCCCTCCACTATTGATTGGAGTCCTAGCCAGGGATGTCCTGTAGATTCTTGGAGATTTCCTTAGTACCTGGCCTCTTTCCAGTCTTCGCTCTCCCCAGTGGCTTCCTCTATCAAGATACTCAGGCTTTTTTTCTCCCTCTTTGTTGCTTCTCTCACTCAGCCATCTCCTTCTGTCATGATTTGTTCCCACCTGCCCTTGGTCACTACCCATTATGATCCCAATTTACTCAGGAGATCTTCTTTATTTTCTCTTTCCAGGGGGATCCCGGATGTCTCTCTTCTGATCCCAAGCTATTCAGGGGTTGTGGTTTGCAGCCTAGATATTCTTTGTTTTTTTGTCTAAAATCCACTTATGAGTGAGTACATCCCATGCCTATCTTTCTGGGCTTGTGATACCTCACTCAGGAGGATATTCTCCAAATCCATCCACTTGCCTGGAAATTTTAGGATGTCATTTGTTTTTTCTGCTGAGTAGTACTCTGTTGTGTAAATGTATCACAATTTGTTAATCCATTCTTCAATTGAGGGACATCTAGGTTGTTTCCAGGTTCTGGATATTACGAATAATGCTGCTATGAACATAATTAAGCTAATGCTTTGGGGTAAGAATATACATCCTTTGGGTGTATGCCCATTATTGGTATTGCTGGATCATTGGTGAGATTGGTTCCCAGTTTTCTGAGGAACTGCCATACTACATTCCAGAGTGGATGTACAAGTTATCGCTCCCACCAGCAATGGAGGAGTGTTCCCCTTGTTCCACATCCTCTCCAGCATAGGCTGTCATCTGTGTTTTTGATCTTAGCCATTCTGACAGGTGTAAGGTGGTATCTCAAAGTTGTTTTGATTTGCATTTCTCTAATGGCTAAAGATGTTGAGCAATTCTTTAAGTGCCTTACAGCCATTTGTAATTCTTCTGTTGAGAATTCCTTTTTAGCTCTCAACTCCATTTTTAAATTGTATTGTTTGAATTTTTTGCCTCTATATATTTTAGAGATCAGTCCTCTGTCTGATATAGGCTTGGTGAAGATCTTTTCCCATTCTGTAGCCTGTCATTTTGTCTTATTGACTGTGTCCTTTGCCTTAAAAGCTTCTCGGTTTCAGGAGGTCCTACTTATTGATTGTTGTTCTTAGTGTCTGTGCTACTGGTGTTATATTTAGGAAGTGGTCACCTGTGCCAATGAGTCAGAGGGCATTTCCCACTTTCTTTTATATCAAGTTCAATTGTAGCTGAGTTTATGTTGAGGTCTTTGATCCACTTGGATTTGAGTTATGTGAAGGGGCATAGGTTTTGGATCTATTTGCATTCTTCTACATACTATCATTAAGTTATGCCAACACTATTTGTTGAATGCTGTCCTTTTTTCCATGGAATATTTTTGGCCTCTTTGTCAAGAATCAGGTGTTCATAGGCATGTGGGTTAATGTTGGGGTCTTTGATTTGCTTCCATTGGTCCACAAGCCTGTTTTTATGCCAGTACCAGGCTGTTTTTATTACTGTAGCTTTATAGTATAGCTTGAAGTCAGGGATGACTTCCTCCTGAAGTTCTTTTATTGAGCAGGATTATTTTGACAATCCTGGGTTTCCTGTTATTCCATATGAAGTTGAGTGTTGTTCTTTCAAGGTCTGTAAAAAATTTTGATGGAGATTGCATTGAATCTGTAGATTGCTTTTGGTAAAATTGCCATTTTTATTATGTCAATCCTATCTATCTAGGAGTATGGGAGATCTTTCCATTTTCTGATATCCCTTCAATTTGTCCCTTCAGTGACTTAAAGTTTTTGTCAAACAGTCTGCTACTTCTTTGGTTAGAGTTATGCCAAGATATTTAATGCTATTTGCAGCTATTATAAAGGGTGATGTTTCCCTTATTTCTTTTTCAGCCCTTTTATCCTTAGTGTATAGGAGGGCTATTGATTTTTTTTAAAATTAATCTTGAACCCTGCTACCTTGCTGAAGGTGTTTATCAGCTGTAGGAGTTCCCTGGTAGAATTTTTGTGGGTCACTTATGTATATGATCATGTTATCCACAAAAAAGAGATAGGTTGACTTCTTCCTTTCCAATTTGTATCTCCTTAATCTCCCTTTGTTCTTTTATTGCTCTAGCTAAAACTTTGAGAACTATATTAGATAAGGGGAGAGAGGACAGCCTTGTCTTTTTCCTGATTTTAGTGGGATTGCTTTGAGTGTTTCTCCATTTAGTTTGATGTTGGCTGTTGTCTTGTTGTATATTGTCTTTATTGTATTTAAGTATTTTCCCTGCATCCCTGGTCTCTCCAGGACTTTTATCATGAAGGCGTGCTGATTTTATCAAAGGCTTTTTCAGAATCGAATGAGATGACCATGTGGTTTCTTTCTTTCTTTCAGGTTGTTCATATGGCGGATGACATTCCCAGTTTTTCATACGTTGAACCATCCCTGCATCTCTGGGATGAAGCATATTTGACTGTGGTGGATGATTTTTTTGATAAGTTGTTGGATGTGGTTTGGTAGAATTTTACTGAATATTTTTGCATCCATGTTTATGAGGGAGATTGGTCTGTAATCCTCTTTCTTTGTTGTATCTTCAAGTGACTTGGGAATCAGGGTGATTGTAGCCTCATAAAAAGAGTTCAGCAATGTTCCTTCAGTTTTTATTGTATAGAACAGTTGGAGGAGTATTGGTATTAGTTCTTTGAATGTCTGGTAGAATTCTGCACTGAAGTCATCTGGTCTTGTGCTTGTTTTACTTGGAAGATTTTTAATAATATCTTCAATTTCCTTGATGGTTACAGGTCTATTTAGATCATTTATCTAGTCTTGATTTAATTTTGATAAGTGGTACATGTCCAGAAAGCTGTCCATTTCTTTTAGGGTTTCCATTTTAGTGGAGTATAGATTTTTAAAGTATGACTTAATGATTTTCTAGGTTTCTTAGGTGTCTGTTGTTATATCCCTTTTCATTTCTGATTCTGTTAATTTGGATACTTTCTCTCTTTGCCCTTTAGTTAGTTTGGATAAGGGTTTATCTATCTTGTTGACTTTCTCTAAGAACCAACTCTTTGATTCATTGATTCTTTCTATTGTTCTCTTTGTTTCTATTGTATTGACTTCAGCCCTGAGTTTGATTATTTCCTGCCATCTCCTTCTAGGTGAGTTTGCTTCTAATTGTTCTAAAGCCTTCAGTTGTGCCTTTAAGTCTCTTGTGTGTATTTCTCTAGGTTTTTCATATAGGCATCTAGTGCTATGAGTTTTCTTCTTAACACTGCTTTCATTGTGTTCCATAAGTTTGGGTATGTTGTGGATTCATTTTCACTAAATTCTAAAAAGTCTTTGATTTCTTTCTTAACTTCTTCCTTGACCCAGAGGTGGCTCAATTGAGAGATGTTCAGTTTCCATGAGTTTGTGGGCTTTCTGTGATTTTGTTGTTGTTGTTGAATTCTAGCTTTAGACCATGGTGGTGTGATATGATACATCGAGTTATTCTCATTTTTTGTATCTATTGATATTTGCTTTATGACTGAATATGATGTCAATTTTAGAGAAAGTTCCATGGGGTGCTGAGAAAAAGGTATATTTCTTTGTGCTTAGGTGGATGGCTCTGTATAAATCTATTAGGTCTATTTGGGTCATAACATGTTATATTCTTTATTTCTCTGTTCAGTTTCTGTCTGATAGACCTATCCACTGTCTCTTTTAGCAGTTGGATGCCACTAGACTAATGAGACCAGCTGAAGTCACAGCCTCCAAAGTCAGCACAACCCACCATGTTCTCTATTAATTTCTAAACACGGGTAGACTTCAGATCACTGTCTTCCTGTATATTGGAAAACAGTCATGGGAGAGAGAGAGAGAGAGAGAGAGAGAGAGAGAGAGAGAGAGAGAGAGAGAGAGAGAGAGAGAGAGAGAGAGAGAGAAGGAGAAGAAGAAGAAGAAGAAGAAGAAGAAGAGAAGAGAAGAGAAGAGAAGAGAAGAGAAGAGAAGAGAAGAGAAGAGAAGAAAGAGACGGAATATGCCTGGAGACTAAACCATTGGTTTTTTGCCAGGCTGTTGACATCTGGCCCTAAGGGATTTTGTTTTGATGTTTCTTTGTGTTTCTCCTGGTCCATAATTTTTGACTACTTGGATTGAAATATTATTATATGATAATATGAAAACTCAGTGGTATTTTTAGTCATGCTTTCTTATCTGAAAATCTTCAAGCTCCAATAACTACCCATCTTCAGCCACAGCAGAAGGCATACACTGATGTTATATTCTTTAGTAATATCTTAATTCAATGAGTCATAAATTGTGTGTGTATGCATTTGTGTGCATGGGAATAGAGTGAGAAACCATTGTCTTAACTTTCCAGGAATATCACCACTGACATGTGGATTCAGAGCCAAACATTTCCATTTCTCAGGCACTCAGTGGGTCATGCCTATCTATGCTATATTTGGGATACCATCTGGATCTTTGCATACCTCAGTAGAGGAGAGACCAAGGCTCAGAGAGCATAAAAGAGACTCTTACTAATCTTGCCCAATGCCTTATCAGTGTTGTGATGACCATGTGGCTTCTCTTCACCTACTAGAGCTGGATTTCCAGCTACCAAGGGCCCTGTCTTTTCTTGGTCCTCCATGTTTTTCACATTGGGCCTAGCTCTTAGGTGTGCTTACTGTATGCTTTTTCAATAAAATGAATGACCTGTATGTGTACATACTCATGAAAAATTTTAAAACATTTTTATTGATTCTTTGGGAATTTCACATCATGCACTACCATCCCACTCATTTTCTCAGTCCCCACAAATCCAATCTTCACCCTTGCAAAGCCTCCACCCAATAAAATAAAAAAATAATTAAACAAACAAAAACCCACTTCACTATTCTAGTTTCCCTACCTCCCCATCACTGCTTCATTCATCATAATGGCGTTGGGAGTTTCAGTGTGTCATGCAGCAGACCCTTTGTCCAAACAGTGTTACTTGCAAATGTTTATGATAATGAGTTGTTGGTCTGGTTCAAGGCCTCTGCCTTCTGCTACACCATCAATACTGGACTCGCACGGAGACTCCTCTTGGGTATCCTGCTGTTGTCCTGAGTTATGGAGATCCCGAAGTTCTGGTTCCAGAGAACCAATCCCTTCACATTCTTCAGCAGGTGATGGATGGGGTATTTGTTGGAATGGGCAAACTCAAAACTCTGAACATGGGCCTGAGTGGTAGCTAAGTTGTTTAGTCTGGCCCTCTGCTGGGACTACACTCCTCAGGCAAGGGGCTGAGCCAGTTCTCTGGCACCTACACTATCCGTCAACTCTCCTACATCCGGTGGTAAGTGGTGGGGACAGCTTTCCATCTGCAGCAGCCACCAAGGGGCAGGGCAAGATCCCCCAGGGATCTTGGTGTGGGCTTTCTTCTGACAGCTGGAAAGCTGTGGACGCTTTTGGAACTTGAGAGAATGATATTTTTCCTTTTTAATTTTTAAAAAGGAAGTTAAATTGTGGTTGCCTTGGAGATCTGGCAGGGAAATGACAGGAGTCTGTGAGCTGGGTTAAGAGGCGACTGCACTGGTTCACGTGTATGCTAATGAGGTTGTTGGTAGAACAGAAGAGACCTGGAGGGAGAAACCTGGAAAGAAGCGACAGAAAACACATATTTAGAAAAATGAGGCCCGTAAGAAGAAGCTAATATGGCTGTAAGGAGTGGGGCTTGCCACAAAATGGGCACAAGGCAGATGGAAAAGTAGAGTCAGGATGTGAGTCACTGAGGGGCTGTTCCCATAGAGATTCCGTTTTCTTAGTGACACTGGGTAAGGTGATTGTCAGTTAAGAGTGAAGGGTGAGTTCAGTGGAGGATTCAGAGTCAGGTCTGAGAAAGTGTATTCTGAAAGAGCACAAAGCAGTGCTAGGAACAGGGAGAAGAGAACCCGCAGAGTAAATCCCAGCCTTTTGTAGTCCTGGTTGCTGGTTAACAAAGCATTAGCTTCCTCCAGGCGATCTGCCATTCCTGGCTTTTCTAACGCGCACAGTCTTGATTCCGGCTTTCCCCGTTTGTGGTCTGGGTGTAGCTGGGTTACTGCTGCGTCTGCTTTATTGTTCTTTTCAAATAATGGGCTTTTAGCTTTCCTTTTCCTGTTTTGTGTTTTGGTTTCCAATTTTGTAGCATTTCCCTTGTCTGTAGTATATATTTTCTTCTGCGTTCTTTGGATTTATTCTGTTGTTCTTTCCAGAAATGATTGCAAGCTGAGCTCATTAATTTCCAATCTTTCGTCTTTGTTTACTGCAACATTAAAGGCTGTAATTTCAATCGAAATACCATGTTAGGTGAATTTGTGTTCTTATAATCATCTTGTTCTAAATATTTTCTAATTTCCATTCTGATTCATCCTTTGATCTTAGCAAACATGGTAAACATTGCAGAATATGATTTCATTTGCTTTTTATTTACTTTTTTTTTTTTTTAAACCATGAATTTTCTTATGTTTGAAAGTGCTTGGTCATTCACTGGCTGACTCTTTAAAATTTTTCTTTCTTTATTCTTTCCTTCCTTCCTTCCTTCCTTCCTTCCTTCCTTCCTTCCTTCCTTCCTTCCTTCCTTCCTTTCTTCATTTCTCTTTCTTATGTGCACTCAGATTCCAATGCACCAATACCCGTATGAGCAGAGGATGACTTGTTGAGGTCCCTTCTCCCTGCCCACTCTGCTGGTCTCAGGGATGGAACTCAGATTGTCAAACACAGCAGGAAGCACTTTTACTCACTGAGCCATATCTTTGGCCTCTCTTTTTTTCTGATGTCGATGATCACTATTCTAGGACATGGGCCAGCAGATTATGGTGGCCTGTGGGACAAACCGCTACTCATATTGGTGATTCTTAAATTGCTGTGGCGAAATACCTTACAAAGTGTCTTGGGAGAGGGGAGTTTTGTCTCTTGGCTCAGGGGATGCTTTCCATTAGGGTATAGAAGGCATAGAGATAGGGTCACCTTGCAGCCATGGTGGTAGGAACTAAGGTAGAGATGTCTCTCACATAGCATCCACCAGGAAGTGAAGAGCCAGGACAGAAGCAGAGTGGTCTATAACCCTGAAGGCCTACCTCTAAGGCCCAAAGCCTTTGTGTTGGCCAAGTACTTGTGCATGGTGCCTGCCCTGGAGTGTGGTTGATACCCAGTGTTGCTCCATTGGGGGAAAAAAAGAGACTTTTCTCTCTCTTAGCAGGTATCAATTATAAGTAGCTTCTTGGTTAGGGGTGAGACTTTGTGTCTACTTCCCCTTTTCATTGCTAGGACTTTGTCTGACTCAAACCTGTGTTAGTCCGGTGCATGCTGTCACAATCTCTGTGAGGTCATATGTGAATTAGTCCTGTTGTATCTGGAAGGCACTGCTTCTTGGAGTCATCCATCATTTTTGGCTTTTATAATCTTCCTGCCTTCCTGTGCCTTCAGGAATGGGCTTGATAAAGACATCTTGTTTAGGGTTGAGTGCTCTGAAGTCTTTCACTCTCTGTACATTGTCTCGTTGTGGGTCTTTGTGTTAATTCCTATTTACTGTGAGAAGGTTCTCAGATGAGGACTGAGTCATTTACTGATTTATAGGTATAGCATTATGTCAATAGGAATAATTTTTATTACTATGATCCTTTAGTAGGCTTTTACTTAGGGCCCCTAACCTCTTTTTAACTGCCTGTTTTTAGAAATAAAGTTTTATATTGTTGGAATGCAGCAATGGACACAGCTTTCAGACATAAGTAGCTGCCACAACAGACCCTGGAGACCGGGATAGAATGTGAGGTCAAAATCAGCATATGAAAGGCACCAGTTGATAGACAGGCTGGAAACCTGCCCACTAGCCCACCGAGACCAGCATGCACATGAAAAGCATGCAATACAAGTGGACGGAAGGTCTGGGTTCTCTGAGTACAGACACTAGTGAGCTGACCTTTCTCCCCTGGAAATGTTCTTCTAATAAAATGTTTCTCCTGCCACTGCTATCCGTGTCCCACCCGTCCAGTTATTCTGGATTCTCACTGGTCTGCTACGTCCACTTATAAGACCATGAATCCTGAAATGGCACTTTTGCTGTGTGAGAAAAAGGTGGTCAATCTTCAGACTGCTCTCATTGTCACTGTGTGATCCTAGCTCTGTTACTGTTTCTTTATTTAGAAGATAAGTTTCTTTAATAAGAAGAGACCTTTTCTGATCAGTTACTTGATTATTCCTGAGAGATTGTTTGCATAGGAAAGTTAAAGTAGATTGTTCCTTCTTTGCTCTTATCTCTTAAAAAAAGGTGTTGACTTCTGTAAAGTGTTTTAAAACTTAGCTCTTGACAAGTTCACATTATGGTATATTTATTGTGCAACTCCACTGCAGTTGTTTGTTTGTTTGTTTGTTTTGTGTGTCAGTGTATGTGTGTGTGTGTGTGTGTGTGTGTTTGTGTGTGTGTTGTGGGAACCCTCAATGACTTTGTGTGGCTTGATTCCGTCTTGACTCAAGGTCTGAGAGTCCAAGCTTGCTTTGCTCAGAAAGGCTGAATAACAGGATGTTTGGCCAAAAGTGTAGTTACCAGATGTCTTACATCTCAAGGCCAAATAATAGGATGCTTTGCTTAAGGCTGTGGTTGCTAGATGTTTTGAATATTAAGAAGATTATTATGCTTGTTTATTCCTTTTTTTGCCTCCTTGCTTCTCTATAAAAAGTCTCTGAAAAATTGACCCAGAGCCCTTCTGACTGTATTTTTTTTTTTTTTTTGTCTTCTGTCTCTGTAAATTCTCAGTCCTCACTCCCCTATTCAGGATTGTTCAATAGTCAAGCAGGACCCCACAGTGTAGCATCATCTTATGTTCCCATTAGCCAACTAGTAGCTTTCTCTGTGGTTAGATCCACAGTCTCGATTTCAGAGCTCTTGTGTTCAAGTAATACTCCTCCTCGCCCCCAACACTTCAAAGTGATAATACCAGTACTTCTCCTTGTGTATCTAGTTATGTTTTTTCCCATAAGTTGTTTTTGAGTTCTTACTCTGCCTAATTTAGGAACTAAGCTTTATCCCCAATATGTATCCATAGGAAAAACACTGGACATGTAGAGTTTGATACTAACAGATTTTAGACATAAACTAGTGGAGTCTGGGAATGTGAGGTGATTTGGTCTTACGTAAAGGAAGTTATTGTATTCCTTTTCTTGTCTTTTAGAATGACTCTATTTTCATTTCTTCCCTCTTGTCTGTCTCTTTCTATGTACACATAAGGGCACAGATACACACATGTATATTGTGTGTGTGTGAAATATATGTGGAGGTCAGAGGACAAGCTTGGGTGTCAGTCTAGATACCTTCCACCTTTGTTGGAACTAAGGTTTCTCATTGTCCTAGACGTTTGCCACATGTGTCAGGCTAGCTTACCTATGACTTCTCGAGATCTATCTGTCTCTGCTTCAGTCTTAAAACTTCTGAGGTCACAGGTGTGCAGCATCACCAGTTCTCGAGATACTGATGCAGGACCTCATGGCTGCAAGGCCAGGACTATATCAGTGGAGCCATCTTCCCAGCTCTGATGACATTTTCTTTAGTTCCCCTTCTTCTTCTAACCCTTGGGGGAGATTTTCTATTTCTGATATCTTAACACTTACTTTTCTTCAACTCAACTAGATAAGGCCAAAAATTATGCATAAACCCCTAGAAAGTAGAAGGGGCTTTGCTGCTTTCCTCTTTGGCCTTCCTCCTTTGAGCTTACATAATGATTGCCTTTTTTTTTTTTTTTTTTTTTTTTTAAAAAAAAAAAACAAAACAATGAAACTGTTTTTATCCCAAACTAGGCAACAGATTTTCATTGGTTAATTAATTTTAAAAACCAGTTTACAAATGTTGATCTAGATTTGCCCAAAAGGATAAACATTTTATTCTTTCTAGAATCTTCTTTCTGATATGAATTTCCTGCCAGAAATATGATTATTATGCATTTTTTTTAGTACAAATCTGTTGGTGATAGACTTTTAGACCACCCCACCTTTAAAGACTCTTGAGCCTGTCCTGAGGAGTTGGCATCCCTCTGTATCTTCTCTTATCATCTTTCCCAGGTGGACCTTCCATGCATAGTGGCACAAGCTTCATCTGACTGTGGATGCTGGAAAATCTGCTGATGCTGTAGCTTGGATGTAAAGGCCACCTCTAGGGAGGATTCCTTTTTCCCTGGGAGACTTCAGCTTTCTCTCAAGCAATTCACTGATTGGATAAGACCCACCCGTATCCTGGAGGGAAATAGTGTCTGATGATTTTCATATTCATCTTAACTGCAAGTAAAACATCCGGCCTAACTTAGCTGACTCATCAAATTAGCCCTGAGGGAGCGCACATGAAGAAACACGGGTTTTAGACTGTTTGAAACCCAGACAGTCTTACATAAATGAGTGGTGTGAGAGACAGAGGTGGTGCTTCCACTGAGCTTTGGGCTGACAGGAGCAGGAAAAACTCTCCCAGTTGTCACTGACTTGTTTTCCCATCACCAGAGCCATTCGGGATGAATGTTGCCTCTCTACGTGGAGAGAATGACATGGCACGGCTAGGGAGAGCTAGGCTAGGGTTTCTGTGGCAAACAAGCCTTTCCACTGCTGGTTAGAGAAACTAATTATAAGTCTCAAGACCATGGCATAGAGTTGATGTGATATTAAGGAAGACGAAAGTGATGGGGAAGGGCAGCAGAGCCTGGCACACTCAGAAGGACTCACCCAATGTCATCAGTATGAGATTTCTCACAGACTCAGGATCCAACCCTGCTTACATAAAACGTGGAGACAGATGGCAGGACACTAAGCCTTCTTGAGAATCTGTGATAGGAGAGAAACCAGTCTGGGACAGTCCCTGGAAGAGATAGGGTAGTTCGTCTCTCCTGCAGGTTTGTGACACCTGTAGAATTGAACGGGACAATGATGACTGGTTATTCTCTGGTCATCTCACTGAGAGTAAGGTGAAGAGGAAGTTACTCTGCATGAAGGAGACTCTATCTAAGGCTCAGCCTCTAAAAATATATTTCTAACTCCTGTTCTTTTAACATACAGTAGCTTCCCCTCTTCCCCACTTCCTCATCACTACTTATATTCATGGCCTCTGAGATGCCATCTTTGCGCACATATGGAGAATCCCACATAGCCCTTTATTTGCTCAAACCTGGGCCTTCCATCTTCCTTCTTTGATACTCAATGATTCAACCCAGTCTTTCTCTGCTTCATGGTTTCTATACTCCAGTGGTCCTCTGTGTTCTTTTCACTTTAAGAAAAAAGGGAGGTCAGACATACGGAGTTTTCTGACAGACAAGAGGGTTAAGGGGACTGGGGGAATTTGGGAATTGTGTGTGGGGTGGGGCTCCAAGCCCTGGGCTTCAGAAGGGCACAATATATGGCATATCTAGACAAGACATAACTCTTGGGCTTCTAGCCTTGGCAGGGATTCTAAAAATTAAGTTTGAGTCAATAGTGGGAGTCCATCAGAAAAACTGTACCAATGTCAGTGCGATCTCTTCAGTTCTAGGGACATAAGACTCATGGATCCTCTTGTGACCTCAAAGGAAAAGCCTTACTAGAGGATCCCTGAGTGCTGGGATTTTCTTCCTTACCATCCAGTGAGGAGTAACTCAAAAGACATTAAAATTGGATTTAGAAACATGACATTTCTTGTACCACACAGTTACAATGTTGGCAGTTTGCTTTCATCTCTCCCAGCACCAAAGCATGTTTTAATATACGCACCAATTAGTTTCAATCACACCCTAGGTGTAATCAGTTACTGTCAGGAGTTCACAGGCCAGGACTGGACAGCAAGTAACCCAATCAGAATGCTCACATTCTGGAAACCTCTCTATGGCCTTTGCTTCTTTTTTTCCTCCTTATTAATACTAGTGACCTTGCTAATTAGTGCAATGAGATAAAAATTGGGCTTTCATTGGTGATACATGTGGCTATTAATATGATATGTGTAATAGATATTAAAGATTATACTTAGCAAAATTAGTGCTTCTTACACGTTGTGGGTTGAATTGAACATTTCAGAGAAAAACCTTAAACTTGCAAGTACAAGGTCCAAGAACCTCGCAAACCGGAGCCTATACCTTCAGGGTTTGTGCCCAGGGCTCGATGCCTGGTTCCTTCTACAACCAGGATTCTGGCTGCCTGATGCAAAATAGAAGGGCAACCTAATTCTGACTGATGGAATATTATTTTGGCATGCAAAGTGGCCATGTGATGAATAGAGGGGACTGCACGTGGATTGAGCTGATGCATCAAATTTTATGGGTTATATTAGTCTTATACTAGTGGACACTTATCTAATGAATCCCTGTATGGGTACGAGTGCTCTTCATGCTGATAGTGTGAGGAGGGGAGAGACTAGAGGAGGAAGAGAGAGGTGTAGAGGGAGAGGAGGAAGGACCTATGAGGTTAAGTTACCCTCTGTCTGGGTCTATGGCCTAGTGAAGTCAGCACATATAATTAATCATCACATACACCATTTGATCTGAGTCTTGTCTTCCTATGATTTGACAGAGGACTTGTAGGAGAGTAACTTCACCTGCCTCAACCTTTAACTTTTGGCAGGTTATGACTCACCCACCCTTATCTGTTAAAATCGACCTAATAGCTAGGAATTTTTAAATTAGTGTACAGGAGTAAAATGTATGCCCACAGGCCATCATAATCTCACTGGGTCTCTGCATGATTCTACACTTTGAGTAGATGTATAGAGGCATTGCAAAACCTACCCAAGTGATTCTGATGTCCTGGTGAAGTTGGGAATTCCTCAACTGTTTTTGCACACTCTTCCTATGCAATGCAGATGGTAAATACTTTGGCCATATGAGCTGGGCAGTCCGTTGTAACTACTTAAGTATGCCTTTGGGCCTTGTGAGGGAAAGAAACCATCCACATATGACAAGCAAGCTAGGGAGCACAAATGTGTACGTCCCAGAAAAAAAAAATTGATGACCAAATGGACATTTTTCTATTTTACAATTTTCATATGTCACAGAGTAGGAAGTATTAGTTTTTTTTCCTGCTGGTGATTTAAAAATATAAAAATTACTCTTAGCTTGTGGATCATTCCCATCAGCACAGGCCAAATTTGCCAAACAAGCCATGAGCCCTACCTTTCTGTCCCTAGCTCTGTCTTATTGGGGTCTTCATCAAAATTTCTTCATCACAACTAGCTTTTCCTTAGCATCTTCTTTCAAGTTGAAAATTAAATTGTTTGATACAATGGTTCTGTTACAGTAATTAAAACATGAGTTTTGCCTGGAAAGTTTAACCGATGCTGCTGGTGGGGACATCTTTAAAGTTGTATATGAAGTGTTATGATTGCCAACGTTCTCTGGGAATTGCAGAAGCTGAGGATATGCCACTCCAAACTTTGAAACACTGATTATTTTGAGCTGAAGCCACTTGACAATGACAGAGGCCTGGAAGAGTTTTCCCTGAACGTTCTCTCCTGCTTGAGGACAGACGGTTCACAGGGGATAGTGCTGTTCTCGGTACCGTTTGTGGGAGCTTCATCCATGAAAAAGATGAACTTATATCATAGGAGATGGAGACCCATCTAAAGTTAGTACCACAGCAAGTGGTCACACCCATCATTCCCATCTATCCTCCCATGAGCCTTTTCCCAAAGAACATCTGCTTTATCCTTTAATTTACTATGCCACCTCTATCTCTAATTTTTTAAAAGATTTATTATTTTATGTCCATGAGTGCTCCATTTGCATGTAATCTTGCACACCAGAATAGGGCATCCAATTTCACTATGTTAATCTGGCTTCTTTCAGCTTGTCATAAAATCAGTTATGAAAGCTCAGAAACAGAGGGAAACATTTTCCCTTCCAAACTTGCCTTTGTTAAGAAGACAACTTTGGTCATGGACTGCAGCAACACAGACAGAGAGCCACAGAGCCAGAAAGTGTCTACATTGCCCCTTCTCACTTGAATAACTTATTATTTCACTCAACACATACATATTAAATAATCTTAGGGCTAAACTCCTCTGCTAGTAAAGTACAGGGTCTTGCCTATAGTGCTTTCTAGAATAAGCCTTCTTTTTGTCTTGAAAGAAGCTGCCCGGCCCTCCTGCCTCTGGGTGGTGCTGTTTATCTTACTAAACTCAGAGTAGGGTTAGGTCCTAGGTTAGTTCTCAGTTGGTGTTCCCTCTTTCCCACACAGTGAAGTAGTTCTTCTGATGGACCATCATTCCTACATGTCTGCTCCTGTTTTATTGATTCATGGATTGAGTTGTTCTTGATTTGTTTCTTGTGATAAATAGTTAGCATCTCAAAGGCTTTTTAAATGTGATTATTACTAGGCAGAGAGCCTAAAGCACAGTAGGTGCTCAGTAAATGTTTTGTAGTTATTTTAACAGATAGCTTGAGACCCTACAATGTGCCAGGCATGTTGTTCAGGACAGCGAACAAGACAGACAACTATTCCCTCCACCATACAGCTTCTTGCCTTCTGATAGCAAAGTAAGAAAGAGAAATGCACTGAAATGTGGCAAGTGCTGTGGAGAAAAGAGAGTCAGGGACAGAGCCTTGGGGGAATGTGCATGGGCTGAAGTTAGAAATAGGATGAGAGGCATGATTCTGTCTGAGGGGAGGGAAAGCTCCTATAAAAGTCAAAGAAGCTTGTTTGTTTCTGGAATGTTCCAGACACAGCAGAATGATCACTAAGGCTGGAGACAAGTCAAAAAGGAAAGGAATGTTTTATTGCATGATTTTAAGAGATGCAGAACACATACTTCACTTTGAAGACTTGGTTACTAAAGGGAAACTGAGGTCAGAGAGGGAATAATTTCTCTAGGCTCATAGCTGACTAGTATTTGATCTGGAGTCTTGGAGCAGGGCCCCGATACATGCCAGAGTCCCGTGAAGGCTCTCTGGCAGATTCAGACCTCCTAGGTATTTGTTACTTTGACAGAAAAAAAAACAAAGGCTTCACTGCCTTGTAAGAGCTGTGTCCCAGTGCCCTATCCTGAGTAAAAGGGGAGGAGAAGATTCAGTTAGACATCATGTCCAGGGAAAGAGTGTCGATCAGAGCCTTTCTAGGATCAGAGACTTTGGAGCTGCTGTATTTTTTACCAAGGCAGGATGTTTTCTTGTCTTGAATCCTTTCAACAGATGATGAAGTATGGGCCCAGGTGTATTCCAGAATACAAGTCTTCGCTAAAGTGGTTGAACAGCCACTTCCTTTCAAAGCTAGGGCCTGCCCTGGGGGTAAAGCCATTTGGAGGATGTTTTATATTTGCAAATATTATATTTGTCATTTGCTTCTTTCAACGGTTCAGTAAGATTTGAAAGTTTCTCAGATGTGTGATGCATTTTGGAGGGAGGGAAGGGGTGAAGGACCTGAGGAATTCATGATGGCCATTGTGGTGATAAGTGGAATTGTTGTCATCATCTTCACAAATACTACCACAATTACCATCATCATTAGCTTTTGTTAGTCACAAAATACAGAAAAGTATAAGGCCTAGCTTCTGCATATGAGGAATTACAATCGAGTTGGCTATACAAATTCATTCATTTATTTATTCAACATTCATTAATTCATTTGTTGGTTCATTCATTCATTCATTATTCATTCATTCATTCACATATTCCATGAAATGATATCTTTATTTTTTAATCTGTTGCCTTGCTATATTCTAGATAATTACTGCATTTCCACATGCAAATTCTCAAAGTTGAAATCATAGCTCCTGCCTATAATTAATGAATGTATCTAAGTATTAGAGTATAAATGGGACCCTATAAAGACAATTCAAAGACTATGCTTAGTTCAGGCCAAAAGAGCAATGCCATTCAGTGTCCAAACTTTCATGGTGTTTGCCATCTATAGATTTCATATTCAAGAACTTCATATTTGAGTTACAAGACAATCGATTTAATTTTTTATTAGGTTTATGGCTTATTGCTATTCTGATCTGCATATGTCCCTGCTATGGACATACCTGGGAGGAAAAGACAGAAAGGGTGTGGTTTATCTTGGGGAGGCAGGAAGTTTGATGTGACTAGGATACAAAGCTGAAGAATAGAGTGGCTAGAGGGAGCTGACTATTTCTCACATTAAGCTGGAAGATACATTTTCCTGTGGATGGCGGGGATCAGGGTAATGACATGAGCATCTATGAGTATTTTAGGATGCATTGAAGACTGACATGGACCATGCAATGTGGTAGTGAAAGGTCAAAACTTTTGAGAACAACATGGCAGGGAGTAACACCATACATGTGGAATAGAGACACTGCTTCTTCCCCCTTCTGTTATTCTCTTCCCAATGGAGGATGCTGCATCAACAATACCATGGCATGTGTGCCATTCTACTTCTGTCGAGTTGGTATGGACCTGCCTTAGTGTGGACAGATGATTCTGACACATTCTGAGCTTCAGGATTAGAAATCCTACCTACTCTATCTTATAATAGATATTCTATAATGTCCAGTTTTTATCAGTAAAATATGGATGATTGGTTGTCTCATTAGTCAATTATATTGTCCCATTTCTCAGCTGATTAAAAACTGGTAAGGGAAGAGAATACTAGTACTGGACTTCTTAAAAAAAAAGTCAAGACACTGGCTTGGACATTGTAGAGATATCAAACTAATGTGGGTAGCTGACCTATAGATTACTTGTTATATGGTCAAAATAAAGTCCTGTGCCCTTGGTTAAGATGATGGCCTAGAAGCTAGTCAGAGCAAGCAGTAAAGGGAAGAGAATAGTCAATCACTGATAAGCTGCTTCTCCACTCTCCAGGATCTACCTGATCCATGGCCCAAAGAACTTCCATTACTACAAACGTGTCATAGACTTGTTGCTATGACTACAAGTAATACAGTGGCCACTGTAGCTGCAGAATCTGGAGGAATTCAGTAGTCAGTTGAAAAAGAGCAGTAATGGTATCTTCCAGGAAGTCTACCAAATGTGTGCCAAGAGGGATTAATTAGAAGGGTCCCTAATGACTGGCACCAGGGCCACCATCAGTACTCTAGCAGAGACCTCAGCCCAAACTTTAAATATTTCTTCAGGCAATTTATAGTCACCCACTCACTTGCTGGACCTGTGGGATGGCAGCAGTAGGAGCTGGGTATAATTTGTTTCAGATATTCCCAGTTCACAGAACAGAGACAAGAAACTTCAAAGGAAAAAGACTGGAGGAGAGAGTATGGGGAAAAATAACCAACATTAAAGGATTTTTGAAAAGGCCACGTAGAAATCTACTACTGTATAAGCTTCCTAAAACATATACATAAAAACATATAAAAAGAGGCTTAATGGAGTTATATATCAATGGCAGTGGTGGTGGGGAGGATGGCAACCAACTAGATACTTCATTTGAAAACCCAAGTGCTAGAAATCGGTTGCTGCTTTTTGAGTTGTTGGTTAGTGGAAGTCACATAGACCCTGTAAATATATAATCTACTGCCAATAATCTTGAATACACTCCAGAACTTGATGCTATTGGTATTACCCTATTGGTAAAAATGTCACATACTTGAGTCACAATGTGTGGAGAAAATCAGACTGGTATTCACTTGGAAGCTTCAATCCTATTGGCTGGCTTCTAGAGGGCAGAAAGGTGCTATATTAGCTACTAGAGGAGATAAGTAATAATTAATTTTACCCAGCTGTGAATCCTGCAGACTACAGCAATGATTGTCCTGACAAACTATACCCACTTGTGCAATAATAGCATGAATACTAGAAAATTAACCAGTCACTTTCTGGTGGGATTTAAGGTCTTCTCCATGAGATGGAACCCAAGCCTGGCATTGTTAAAGGAGCCAAGCACCAGTGGCTAGCTTGGATGTAAGCTCTAGGGGAGGACCCAATACTATTACCCTGTTAAATGGACATAGTGGTAAAATGGCCTCCAGTTAATTATCACTATAACCATACATCAGACCATCTCTCAAGCCTCACCAGAGTTTTTTCCTTATAGTGGATGACAATTAACACAGAAGCCACAGCTAGTAAACTTGCCAAGAATAAGAGACTACTAAGTGTTTGCCTCTATATGGGCCATTATCTATCTATCTATCTATCTATCTATCTATCTATCTATCTATCTATCTATCTATCTATCTATCTATCTACCTACCTACCTATCTATCTATCTATCTATCTATCTATCTATCTATCTATCATCTACCTATCTATATCACACTGTTCACCCCAAGGCTCAGAGATCTTCATGGAGAGGAGGTGGGAAAATTGTAAGAGTCAGAAACAAGCAGATTACATAAAGAAAAACCATGTCTTCTAGGTACAACAAGGCAGATGCACATATGAATTCACAGTGATTGTACGTCATGCACCAGGCCTATACAAGGTCAAGTTTGACAGAATTCCAGCCCAGAAGGGAAAGATAGGTATGAAATTCCACCACTGGCTGAGGAGCTATTGGCATTTGATACCTTCTGGGAAAAAGGGGACTTGGTTTTCTCTTTTTCTTTTATTGAAAGTAGATTTTAAAATATAGCATTTTCTGATTATGTTTATTTCTCTATTTCTCCCAGTCCTAACCATTTTCCTTTCCATACAGATATGCCCATTGTCTCTCATCAGAAAACAAGCAGAAATCCAAGGGATAATAATAAAATATGGTATGAGAGAGAATAAAAACAACCAAACAGGAACAGGACAAGACATAAGAACAGAAGGAAAAGAGCCCAAGAAAAGGGACAAGAAACAGATGGAGATGCAGAGACTCACTTGTTCATCAGAATCCATACCCCCCCCCCGCCCCCCCCACACATCCCACTAAAAAAGTGATTAAAAAACTCTGACATGACATTATGAGACAAGGGACCTCCAAAGATGCCACTGAGCTTGCTTTCCGTTGGCCATTTTCTGTTGGGTAGCCTTAAGAGTAGTTTGTTCCCCAGTGACCCTCCTTTGGAGAAAACTAATTTTTCATTTGCAAGTGGTAATCAGTTGGAGATAATTTCTGGGTCGAGGATTGGGACATGTGCCTACTTCTCTTTTCATGCTGCATTAGTCTCTCTGAGTTCATATGTGTGTCAATCTGCTGTGTTTAGAAAACTTTTTTTGCCCCTTGGTGTCTTTATCCTGCCTACCTCTTATTCTCTTTTTGTCTCCTGTTCTGAAAAGTTCCCTGAGCCATGAGGGGAGAGACTTTATGGGGGCATCCTATTTAGGGCTGGATGTTCCAAGGTCTCTCACTCTCTGTATGATGCCTGGCTGTGAATTTCTGTTTGTTCCCATCTGCTTCAGGAGAAAGCTTCACTGGTGATGGCTGAACAAGGCAAAGATCCATGAATATAGCAAAATGTCATTAGGCGTCTTATTGCTATGTTCCTTTTGTAGAACAGGTATTTGGTTTTCCACAATTATATTTAGTTCCAGGTTCTTGGCTATCCAAGCAACACTGGGTATGGATTCCACCTCATGCAGTGGACTTTAAACAAAACCAAATCAGATATTTGTTGTTTATTCCCATAATGTTAAGAAAGAATTTGTGCAAACTGTCCACTCCCCTTGTTCTGATAAGCAAAAAGAATGTGCCCAAGGTTCCAAAACCATCCTGCTGTTAAAAATGTATCAGTAAAACCTTATCTGCTTCCTATGGCTACTGTGGCCACCTGTTTCTCAAGGATACATGGCTACCCTGTTCTTGAAAGAATCACAAAGTTGCTATGGCCACCTGCTTCTTAAGGCTTCCCTACTCCCTATCCCTATGACTTATGCTTAAAGCTTCTTGTTTCTTACCCTATAAAAGGCCTACTTAATTTTAGTTTGTGACTCTATTCCTTGATGACAGTGAGCCCCATGTGCATGGTAATTGAGTAAAACTTGCCCTTTGCTTTTGCATGAGAGTGTGTCTCTTGGAGTCCTCCTTTATGTGGCAGTTCTCAACCCTAACAATAACCTTTGTGCCATCATTGAACTAATGTATATAGCAGCCAGAACTCTGTTTTAGATAGAATGGATTTGTAGTTGGGTTGGTGTTTGCTTCTCCTGTGGTAATGTGCAGAGTACCTGCTGGCACTAAGAACCCTAGCCAGGAAGGGGTGAAGGCTGTAGGCTGGCAGCAACTCAACTTCTCTGTGTTCGGTGAGTTTTATAGATGTTATTTGCAGCAATGGGGCCTTTCCACAACTTTACGGAGAGCAACCTGTAGTCTTGGCAATAGCCTGGGTTGTTTAGGAGTTCCCAAGGGGAACCCTTTGGCCAACTATTCAATTAGTTGTAACGCATTCATGGTATTGAAGCTTCAGTTGGTGATGAGAGACATCTAGATGGGGCTCTCTGTCTCTTCTGATACTTGGTGATCTCATTTAGATTACCTTTACATATGTATATAATTTAGAAAGGAAGCTTATATTATATTACGTTTCCACATGGTCCCCCACATGACCCTTAATTTTCTCTGTCCCTTCTTGTATTTCTTCCCTCATCTCCTCTGCCCTCCCCATTTGACCCTCCTGTTACATTCTTCCACTCCTTGTACATCTATAACTATTGATTCTATTCCCCTTTCCAAGGCCTATTGGTCACCCTAGTCTCTTACTTTATACCTAACCACTGTGGTTCTACAGATTGTAGGTTGCTTATCAATGACTTAACATACAACAGCCACGTATAAATAAATACATGCCATATTTGTCATTCAGTGTCTGGATTACCTAACTCAGGATGATTTTTTTCTAGTTGCACCCATTTAGCTATGAATTTTAAATGATGCTAGGTTAGAGTTACTTCAAGATAGTTTATTTTTTAGGCTATTGAGAAAGGTATTGCTTCTCTGATTTCTTTCTTAGTCTATTTGTCATTTGTATATCACCAGGCAACTGAATTTTGTGATATAATTTGATATTCAGCTTCTTTGTTGGAAGTGTTTATGGAGTGTCAGTAAAAATTTTAGAGCCACTTATGTATACTGTTATATCTTCTGAAAATAAAGGTTTACTGATTTCTTCCTTTCCAATTTGTAACCTCTTGACCCCCTTCAGTTGTCTTTACCTAAGACTTCAAGTAGACTGAATAGGTGTGGAGAGAGTGGACAGCCTTGTCTTGTTCCTGATTTTATTGAATTTGCTTTGAATTTTTCTGCATTTAACTTGATGTTAGATGTGGGTAAACTGCCTTTATTGGTTGAGTTTTTTTTTTTATTTCTAATCTTCCTAGGACTTTTATCATTAATAGGTATTGAATTTTGTTAAAGGTCTGTTTTGCATCTAATGAGATGATAACATGGTTGTTGTCTTTCAGTCTGTTTATATGGTGGGCTACATTTATTGGTTACGTATGCTGAACCATCATCCCTGCAATACTGGGATGAAGCCTATGTGACATTGGTGTTCTTAGATTTGGTTTGCAAATATTCTATTGAGAATTTTGCATCTATGTTTACAAGGACAATTAGTGTCTAATTCTCTTTCCTAGTTGGGTCTTTATGTGGGTGGTTAAGGTATCAGGGTAACTGGCCTTGTAAAAGTGATTTTGGAAATATATTCCTTATATTTTGTGGAGTAATTTGCAGAGTATTGGAATTAATTCTTGTTTGAAAGTCTGGTAGAATTCTGTGTAAAAAGTATCTAGCATTTTGGTTGGCTTTTAATGATTGCTTCTATTTTACTAGGGATTATAGTTTTCTTTAGATTGCTTTTTTGACCTTAATTTAACTTTGGCAAGGGTTATCTACACAGAAAATGTATATTTCATTTTCCAATTTGGTGGAGTATAGGTTTTTAAAGCACGTCCTTGTGATTCTCTGCATTTCCTTGGTGTCTACTGTTATATCCCTCTGTTCATTTCTCATTTTGTTAATTTGGATATTCTGTTTCTGCATTTTAGTTTATTTGAATAAGAGTTTTTCAATCTTATTTGTTTTCCCAAAGGAAAAAAACTTTTTAATTGATTTTTAAAAAGTGCTTTTATTTTATTGATTTTAGCCCTGAGTTTGATGATTTATTGCAATCAACTCTTTTTGGGTGTAGTTCCTTCTCTCCTTTTCCCCTCCTTATTTTCCTCCTTCCCTTTGTCTCTCCCTCCCTCCACCCCTCCCTCTCTCCCTCTCTCTCCCCCCTCCCTCTCTTCCTGCTTCTCTCCCTTCCTTCTCCCTTCTTTTCCTGTTACAGAACTTTTAGATGTACTAGTAAGAGATCTCTTCATTTTTTTTTTTCATGTATGCACTTACTCCTATGAATTTGCCTCTTAGAACAGCCTTCATTATGGGTGTTATGGGTAAGCTTGGGTATGTTGTATATTTACTTTCCATTCAATTTTAGACAACCTGTTATTTATTTCTTAATGTCTTGATCCATTTTTATTTAGTAGTGAGTTGTTTAGTTCCCATGAACTTGTAAGCTTTCTGTTATTTGTGTTATTGAGATTCACTTTTAACCCATAGTGGTCTGATTATGTCTTTTTTTTTTTCTCATTTTTTGAGAGTTTCTTTGTGTCTTAAGTATGTGGTCAATTTTGCAGAAAGTTTCATATGTTCTGAGAACAGGTATATTCTTTTATATTTCAGTGAAATATTCTGTAAGTATCTGTTAGGGCCATTTGATTTATGATGTCTATTAGCTCCAGCAATTCTCTGTTTGCTTTTTGTTTGGATGACTGTCCATTGGCAAGAATTGGACATTGAATTTGCCTGCTATCAGTGTGTGATGGCCAGTATGGAGTTTAAGCTGCAGTAGTGCTTCTTTCATGAATTTGGGAACCCTTGTTTTTGGTGCATAGATGTTAAGAACTACAATGTCCTCTTAGTTGGGTGCATGTGGTGATCTTCACTATCTATTCTGATTAGTTTTGGTTTGAACTCTCTTTTCAGATATTGAAATCACTATACCAGCTTGTTTCTTAGGACACGCGCTTGGATTTTCTTTTTTCCATCCTTTTACCCTGAAGTGATGCCTATCCTTGATGGTAACATGTGTTTCTCGGAGACAGCAGAAAGATGGCTCCTGTTTTCCCATTCATTCTGCTTGTCTGTGTCTTTTGGTTATGGGGTGAAATTGAGATCCTTGATGCTGCAAATTGTCAATGAGCAGTTTCTTGACTACTGTTATACTGTTGTTGTGGTATCAACCCTCTCTTCCCCCACATCCACCATCCCCATTTGATTTGATGGCTTGGGATTGTAGATTCCTTGTGTTTTCTTGGGTGTGATTATTTCAGGCCGAAGTTTTCCTTCTAGTACCTTCTGTAGGGCTGAATTTGTAGATATATTCTTCTTAAATTTGGATTTATCTTACAATGTTTTTCTTTTCCCACCTATTGTTATTGAATGTTTTTCTGGGCCTACTAGTCTGGGCTGATGACATCTGTGGTCTCTTAGAGTAGAGAACATCTGTCCAAGCTTTAGATTCTCCTGCGAGAAGTCAGATGTTATTCTAATAAGTCTGTCTGTATATGTTACTTGGTTATTTCCTCTTGCAGATTTTAATATTCATTATTTTTATGTATGTTTAGTATTTTTAGTATTTAGCACCAAGGTATTTTCTTTTTTTGGTGCAATTTATTTGGTGTTCTGTATGTTTCTTGTACTTTGACGTCATTTCCTTCTTTAGATTAGGGGAATCTATGATTTATTTTGAAAGCATTTTTGATGCCCTTGACCTGGGTTTCTTCTTCCTTTTCCTTTATTCCTGTTATTTATAGATTTGATCTCTTCATACTGTCTCAGATTTCCTGAATGTTTTGTGCTTAGATTTTTTCTTTTAGATTTAACACTTTATTTGGCCAAGATATTAATTTCTTTTATCTTTTCTTTAACACCTAAGATTTTCTTTTCCACCTCTTATATTCTGTTGGTGAATCTTGCCTCTGTGATTCCTGTTCAAGTTCACAGACATTTTTTATTTCCAGATTTCCCTAAATCTATATTTTCTTTGTTGATTCTATTTTCACTTTTAGATCTTGAACTATTTTATTTATTTCCTTCCACTTTTTTTGCTTTCACAGATCTCACTAATATCTTTACTCATTTCATCTTTAAAGAGCTCTATCATATTCATAAAGTCTATTTTTAAATTCCTTGTCTTGTGCTTCACTGTTGCATTAGGGTTTCTGGGCTCTAGTGGAAACATATTTTTCCGGCTATTACTTGTTGACTCTTGTTTATGACTGTATCTGGGTATCTGTATTTGGAATGACTGTAATTCTAGGTGCTAATGTCTAGTCTTGTCTTTGTGGGGTGGGTGTTTTGTTCCTTGGCTCCTGTTGCTCCCTCTGGTTCTTAGGAGAGTATGATGTCTTTGTGTTACATAATAAGAAATTCTTCTGAGATTCTGACAGGTGTGGCCACGGGGTTTTGGGTAAAATGTGTTTCCAGGTATTAGAGCTGCTATGTAAGAATGTTGGGTGGATTAGAAGTGGGGGCTGAGGTGGTCCACAGGAAGGGGAAAGCGGGGTGTTCCACAAAGATCAGTCCAGGAGATGAAGAGAAACGTTCAGAACATTGATTTCAGTTTTGGATTCTACTATCATATATCTCCAGCTCTCCCTCTGCTATAGCTATTCCTTACCTATATAATACAGGCTAGCTCAGTCCCCTATTGTTTATGATCTTCACTATTTTTTCTCTTGTTCACCCTTCAGTTTTTCCTTTCCCTCCATTCTTTCTCCTTACAGTTACATCTCCCAAAGCCAAGAGGTTGACCTGGTTATGATAGCTGAGTACATTTTTTTACTTCCTTCTATTTAGTCTAAGCACCACAATTTCCAAATCCCGCCTCTCATGTATTATTCTTTCTACTCCCATGTAAGTTCTTCTATACATCTTACCTAGCAATCCAATGCTAATTGCTAACTCCACAAAGATGGGTTAATTCTTTTTCCTTTCCTCGCCTTTCTACTTGTGGTCCAATAATTAACGTACCTCTGTTATAGTACTCTGATGTGGGAATGCCTTTCTGTATGCTGTAAATATCAATCTTTAAATAAAGGAGCTGTTTTGGCCCATGACAGGCATCATAGAAAAAGTAGGAGGAGAAATCAGAACATAGGTAGGAGAAGCAGGGTGGAGTCAGGCAGACTGAGCCAGAAGCCCAAAGGAGCAACATGTAAGGAGCACAGGTGAGCCATGGGCCACGTGGCAGACAGATTAATAGAAATGGGTTGAGTTAAGATGTAAGAGCTAGCTAGCAATGTGCCTGAGCCATAGGCCAAACAGTATGAACTTAATATAAGCATCTGAATCATTTCTGGGTGCTTAAGTGGCAGGCAGCTAAGGCGCCTGGGGCTGCAGGTCTAGGGTCTGGCCCTCTGGCTGCCCTGGGACCAAGAAACCCCACTGTAACAGTACTCTCGGAATATTTTTACTCCCTAAACAATAAATGCCTATCAATTGTTTGTTCTATAGTATTCTACTGCTTTATCATCAGAGTGGGCTGACCAGTGGACAGTGACTGTTCCTGCTGACTCTGCTTAACTCACAGGGGTTGACTAGAGACAGTGACTGATGCCTGGAACATCAATGATGATAGAAATGAAAAGCACAGTAGATTAAAATAAAAATTTCAGTGAAAAGCCTCACTGATAGAATGAACCACACAGAAGACACAATATAAGGATTTGAAGGCAAAATATAGGAATGGGATTTTCAGTTAAGGTCAATGATAGATTAAAAAAGTATTTCTGAAAAAATGAAAGAATTTTGGGAACTAATGGAAATGCAAAAGTTTGTGAATTATAAGCTAAAGAAGAATTTAATACAAAAGCATAAAAATATTTTAAATAAAACCACAGAAAAACATTTCACAAATCTAGAGAAAAAAAGTCATACAGATACAAGAAGCACACAGAATGTTCAATAGGCAGGACCAGAAAAGAAACTCCGTGTGTCCTAGTATAGTTAAAATATTAAATGCATAGAACAAAGGGAGCATATGGAAACCGCAGGAGGCAAGGGCTAGGTCACATATAAAATTAGGCCTATCAGAATAACTGATGTCTTCCCCCCTAAAACTTTAAAATCAAGAAGGATTTGGAATGATGTATTCTAAACCCTGGAAGTTTTAAACTGCCAACCTAGTCTAATATACCCAGCAAAAAACTGTCATAATTGAAGGTAAAATAATAACATTCTATAATAAAAAGAACATATAACCACAAAACCCACAGTACAGAGATTGCTGTAGCTTTGGATGGAAGAGAAAGATAAGCACACCCAAGGTACCACAGGAGGGAAAATGATGCTGAACATCGTGGAATCACCAAATACCACCAAATGTACAAAATGCACAGGAATCAATAGGTACCTCCAAATAGTAACTCTGAATATTAATGTCCTCAGTTCTCTCCTCAGAAGACACAGAGTAACACATGGGATGAAAAAATAGGATTCATACATTTCCTGCCTCCAGGAAACACATCTCAATCAAAGATAAACACTATTTTAGATGGGAAGGAAGGAAAAAGATATTTCAAGCAAGTAAAACCAGAAAGCAAGCAGGAGTTGGTGTCATAATATCTGACAAAAAATAGACTTTGACTTAAATCCACTCAAAAGAGAGTCTCTTTGTCCTGATCAAGGGACTCAGCCATCAAGAGGAAATTTTAGTCCTAAAAATATATGCACAAGACCCACTTAATTTTATAAAACAGATACTACAATGCTGCAGATTAAACTTGCCACAGTCACAGAGGATGATCTGAATACTCCACTTTTACCATTAGAAATATCCATTTGGAAAGAAAAATTAGAGTGAAATGACATTGTATATCGATAAACTACAGAACATTCCACCTAAACACTTAAAAATGTGCATTATTCTCAGCAGTTTATGGGCAATTTTTGTGATGATTTGGATAAAAATGGCCCCCATATGGAGTGATACTATTAGGAGGTGTGACCTTGTTGGAGTAGGTGTAGCCTTGTCGGAGGAGGAATTGTGTCACAGGTGAAGACGAGCTTTGAGGTTTCAGAAGCTCAAACCAGGGGCCCACTTTGTCTTCCTGATGCCTTTGGGTTTCGATGTAAAGCTCCCAGCTACTTCTCCAGCACCATGTCTGCCTGCATGTGCTGTGCTTCCTGCCATGATGACAGTGGACTAAACCTTGGAACCCTAAGCCATTCCCTAATTAAATGTCTTCCTTTAAGTCTTGCGATGGCCATAGAGTCTCTTCATAGCAATAGAAACCACAATTAAGACAATCTTTAAAATATATTATGTGTTAGGGCACAAAACAAGTCTCAACAAGTATAGGAACTGGGCTAGATAACCACAACGGGATAAAGCTAGAAATCAATAGGAAGAGAATGACAGAAAACATAGACACTCCTAATGTTAAATGGTGCAGTGATGAATGGGATCCTGAAGAGAAGGAAGCAAAATAGAATTGAATGAAAATGAAAACATAACATACAAAACCTACAGTTACAATAAAGGTACTGCTAAGAGGGAGATTAAGCTTGAGTACCTGCAGGAACTGTTCAACATCAATGTAACAATAAATGTAATTTACTGGATAAATAGACTCAAGGAAATAACACAATAATCTCAGTAGAAGAAGAAAAAGCAAAATCTCTTTATGACAGAATCCCAGGAGAGACTAGGAATGGATATATCTCAGGACAATCAAAACTGTATACAACAAATCTGCCACCATCACATTAAATGGAGAAAAACTTTAGACATTCCCACAAAGATGAGAAGCTCTCACTACTCCTTTTCAATGAGATCCTTAAAGGCTTAGCCAGAAAAAACAAGAAGATAAAGAAATGGAAGAGATTCAAACAGGAGAGGAAGGTTTAAAGCATCCCTCTTTGTAGACTATGTGATTCTACACAGGATCACCCCATGAGGAAATCCCTAGAACTGAGAACTATTTTCAGTAAAATGGCAGGCAGCTTTATTTACCTTTGGAAGGACACTTTGCATAACCTTGGTGAGTCGGGGAGGGGTTTGGACCTGCCTCAACTGAATGTACCAGTCTTTGCTGACTCCCCATGGGAGGTCTTACCCTTTCAGAGGAGGGGATGGGGTGGTGTATTGAGGAAGGCTGGGGATAGTGGGAGGAGGGATGAGAGGGAAATCTGTGGTTGATGCGTAAGATGAATAGAAAAAAAATTCTTAAATAAATAAGAAATAATTGAGGACCCAGCTAAGTCCATTCACCTATGACCACTTGATACTTTATGAAGATGCCAAAAATACTGATTATGGAAAATACTCCATCTTCCATAAATGATGCTGGGAGAACTGGATATCTACATGTAGAGGAATAAAACTTGGTCCTTCTTTCTTACCCTGCATGAAGCCAGTCCCAAATGGATCGAAGACCTCAGTTAAAGCCTAAAATCTCAGACCTGGAGGAAAGAGTAGGGGGTACATGTCAATGTAAAAACTTAGGTAAGAACTTTCTGATAAGTTCATGATTAAACTTGATAAAGTCCTGGTGGTGTAGCCTACAGTTGCAACCAGATTTTCTGCTAAACTAAGTGTGCATATTCTTGACACAGTGACATTGCGACACCATCAAACATAGTGTACAAAGGGAAGGACTGATGCTTGCAGTTTGGGAGACATGAATAATCAGAAGAAGGCGAAATCTCATGAGTATTAGTGGAAGAACATGCACGACAACTTGTAGTACTAAGAGTAGAGGTGACTCTGTCATTGGGTTCTGGATTTGTTGTATACTCTGGGAAGAATTATGCATCATTCTGGGAAGAATAATGAGGTAGAGAGAGGGGCAGAAGGCAATGCTTTTTCCTCTTTTCCTACTGACTCATGAAAGCTTGAAGCACTGAGCAGCAAAAACAGTCAGGAGACCAGTATTGATTCTGTACTTGGCATGATTGAGCTAATGGATGCCACTTAGCTCTGACTACACAGTGTGTTAAGCAAGATGAGGCCTGGATTGCTGAGCTCAGGAGGTGCATCAGGCTTTCTGATACAACAAATGGCTGTCTTCCTAGCAGACATAGAAAGGTTGTAACACCATTAAATCTAGACTGTCTGAGAGAACCTGAAGATTGGCTGGGCTTGGGAGAATGGCATTTGTTGTTCAATGTTTAAATGGAAGTACAAGTTCTGGACAGGATAAATGCAAGTGATGAGTGAAGAATCCAGGAATGATTAAATGTTTTGAACCAGGAAACTTCGCTGAATGAGTGAGGTGTGGAGCCTGGTCCAGGCAATGGAGGGTATCAGAATACTTTCTGTGTGTCCCTGTGTCATAATGCTGATCCAGGAGCAAACTTTTACTACTACACCAGACACTCTTTAAAAAGCAGTCAGTCCTCTTGGGAAAGCCAGGCATAGTGGAGCATGTTTTTAAAATCCTAGTACTTGGGAGGAAGAGGCACATGTATCTGTGTGAATTCAAGCCCCGCTTGGTCAACATAGCAATTTCCAGTAGAGCCAGAGCTACATAATAGAGAAAACTTGTCTCAAGCAAAGCAAAGCAAAGCAAAACAAACAAACCCCACAAATAATCAATACAGTCTTGGGAATGTGGTTTTCTGTACTGGAGAGGGGGCCTGCATTTTTTTTTTTTTAATTGCTAGGCCCAGGTCTATGCAAGTAGTTTTTGTGAAATTCTGTTCTGGACATAAAGCCGCAAAGAGGACATGCTGTTTAACCTTAAAGAGTCCCAAAGTTGAACTGTTGTTGCCTAGGAGTGTTTGAAAACACCAAGAAACATGAACAAACTCCACACTTGCCTTTAAAAATGGCAATGGGGAGGCCTCCATTACTGGTAACGGTGAGTAACTTGCAGTGATCCCGGTATTTGCTTTTCTGGAGGAAAACCTCCAGCTTCCTCCTTTATATGGAATAGGGTTTGATGCTAAACTAGAAGGTGGCTGCAATGAAATCTCCAGGCTCTAGTTCAGGCTTCTGTGGCTGTGGGTACAGCACTGTGGCCAGCGAACATTAGCTTTGCTTCCAATACACCAGGACATGAGACTTTAACCCAACTGGTGGCTCTGTTTTGCAAAGTGAGAACACTACTGATATAAACTGCATGCTGCCCATTCTAGTGTTAATCTCTTTCATTATTTCCATCCTTCTTTCCTTCCCCTGCCTCTCTCTAAAAATCAAGTCATAGTTGCTCTCTCAGCCTTAGAGAGGATACCCACAGAGATAAGCCTGGAATCTCAAGCTCATGTTTCTCCTCTGCCTTGTTTTCAATAATCTGTTTTGTCTTCTCTAAGCCTCATTTCCTCTCAGGGCCTTGACCTCATAAATGATCTTTGAAGGCCTCAACAACGTACTGGTACTGTTGATTTCAAATTTGGCTGCTTGTAGTTTTTTTTATTGGCAGAAGGTGGTGCTATTGGGTCCTTTACGTTTTTTTTACAACTGGATGTTTGCTTCAGTTTTGGGAGATCTTAGCCTGCCTCTCCTGATGTCACTGTGAAATTTTGGTTGAAGGGTCCTTTGTGTGTTCCTGAGTACTCTTGACCCTCAGGCCCTTCTCAGCATCTTGCCAAGTCATGGGTTCCAGAAATTTTCTTCAAGTCTCACAATTAGCAGGTGCTACCCCAGTTCCCTGGGCCTCAGTACTGTCCACAGGAGGGAGGCTGGGGCAATTTGAGTGTTCTGGGTGTTGGGATGATAGGGTCATGACAATGGCTGATACACAACTTGCCCAAGACTGGAGTGGCCGAGGGCTTTGCAGGGACAGTGTTTGTCTTACCTAGGACTGCGTTCTAGGCTATTCAGTTCTACAGAGTAAGACTCCTCAACTCCAAAGGCCAATCTTTTCACTTCTGGTCCAACCTCTATGCTCCCAAATTTCTTCAATCTCTGCTTATATGGACTATTTTTCATCCTTTGAACTCCCAGTCTGGCCTTCCAGCTTCAATTGGAGGGATCAGCCCTTTAGCTCCCCAGATGTGACCAATAGTCCTCACATCAGCTTACCTTTGAGTTGTCTTTCCAGATGACACCCATGGGGACAGTCTGGATCCACTTTCCCAACAGCAGGAGTGTGCTCCTTATGCTATAAGTCACACTGTTTCCCATGGCAACAATCAATGTCACTTTGCTCAGAAACCTAACAATGATAAAGGTGGGCTATCTCATGAGCCAACATGCTTGTGAAAAGCATGATTGCAATGAGAAGAACTTTACATGCAGGGACCTCCTTCCAAGGTCTCCTTCCTGAGAAGATGTGGCCTCTCTCACTCTCTCCTTTCCAGTTCTTTCTCTCTTACTTAATGCCCTCTTCTGCCATAGTTGATGCAGTAAAAAGTCATTCCCAGACATGGCCTCGGTAGTTACAAGCCCTCAGGGTATTGGGGATATATATATCAATTAGGAATTATCTGTCTGTCCCTTGGTACTTGTATCATCAGGTGGTCAAAGGACAGGTCAGTGGGGTGATTGCCATTGCAGTATGAGATGCCTTCCTCTTTATGGGATCCAAGTAAGGGAGTTGCACCCTTTTGTCAGTCCGATATACTTGATAAGTCACTGGGTTTAGCTTTCCTGATATGATTTTAGTATATCTTTGTACTCCTATAGTCTTGGTTATTTTGATGTTTGTAGGGCAGCACCCTCTATAATTAGGAATATGTTATTTACCAGTATGTGCCTTGCTGGTGGTGTAAGACAGAAATGTTGTTTACATGTCCACCAAGGTACAGAGTCATCTTCCAACCTCAGACGAATTTAAACGCTGTCTCTAAGGGCAGAGTACAGTCTAGAAAACTTTTACATACAATGGAGTAACTCCCAGCACAGCCTGATGGCAATAGTAACTTCAGTATTTTCCCTGCACAGCCATGCAAGGACCACTGCCAGTCTGTGGGAATTAGAAGACTGTGTATCTGTTTTCTAGACTCCCAGAATGGGTCAGGGAGCCTCTAAAGGCAGGCCCAGGTCTTGGGTACCCCTTCAAGGGGAGTTTTTGCCTTTACTTTGTTCTGCTGTTCTAGTCCTCAGAGAGCTGGGGGGGCTCCATCACCAAGAGCTACCCAGCCCTCCTGGGCTATCTGATGTAGTCTGTTTGGTTCCTTTTCTTAGCGTCTGTACTGTGGGCTCTTTACAACATCAAAGAGCTTCTCACCCATATTCACTAATTAATTCATTACTCCTGTGAGTAAAACCTGCAGCAGTGAGAATGTCATTAGCAAGAATACCAGGGGCTTATTATTTAAAAGAGGTGGCCCACAGCCAGCTCCTTTCCACCAGAGCCCTTAACCCCTTCAGAGCTGTCAGTGCCTCCACAGGCCAGCGTGGCCCAGGTGGTCACCAGTGAGCTGTTGTGTGCTCAGCTACCCCAGGCACCTCCAGGTTATAAGAAGTTGCAATATATGGGGCTAAATCTTGCCCTCAGCAAGCTGAGTTTTGGTTGATGTACAAACTGAAAGAGTATATGCTGACTATTTTCAGTCTTTTGAGTAACTAAAAGACTGTAGGGTGTATAGACCTGAGTTTTAATTCTGGCCATTTCTAAAATGTGGGAGCTTTGGCCAAGAAGCCCCTCTGAGTTTCAATTTCTACATCTTTAAAATGGAATAGTAATATCTCCTTGGGGACAAAGTGAGGGTAACTGGCATGGTACAAGTGGAAGTTCAGGGCAAGGCTAGGCATACAAAAATGGCTCCATTATAATAATACCCAAACTCCTCAGACAGTAAGCTAATGTGTCTTGAGGCATGCATGACACAGAGGCAGGTGGAGGAGGCCCAGAAGCTCACTTTGGGAGATGTATTAGTTCCTTTTTGTGGCTGTAACAAAACTCTATAACCAAAAGCAACATAAAGAAGAGTTCACTTTGACTTACAGTGCCAGAAGGCACGGTGGCAGGAGGCCAGAGCAGGAGGCTGAGAAATCACACCTCCAGCTCTCAGTCACATACAGGAAATAAAAAGTGAACTGGGAGTGGAGAAAGACTATGAAATCTCAAGGTTCACCCTAGTGACTCACTTGATCTAGTGAGCCTTCATGCTGAAGTTTCAATAACCTCTCCATATAGGACCAACGATGACCCAGATGCCTGAGCCCATTGGGGACATTTTCCATTCAAACTACCACATTCCACTTCCCGATCCCAATAGGGGTATGGCCATTTCATAATGCAAAATATAGTTAGCCCAACTTTTATGTAACATCAAAAAGCAAAATACCTACTTCTAACACATAATGGTGGAGCATATCCATTTCCACTCCAAAGGGAGGATTGGGGTTAGTGAGCAAATATTGCATCAAAGTAAGACTGAAGGCCAGCAGGTCAAACAGCAAATCTTGTAGCTCCATGTCTTGTGCCTGGGACTTTAGTTAAGAGGCTCTACCCCTTTATATTTGATGCTTGCAATATACATCCCCCTTGGGCTAGTTCCATTTCTTGTTTGTAGCTCCCTCTTGGCAGATGTCTCATGACTCGGGCTTTATTTCACGGTGCCATGCAGCACAGTGCCATGTCTATTACCCTCTCACAGCCTCCTCTCAGTGACTCTAGCATTACCACACACTGCCTGACCTCAGTACTCTCTGAAAATGTGAAGGAAAAATCCACGACCTCTTACTCTTGCAGTTTTCACACCGTCAAAGCCAGCACCAAGTGAATGATACCCCCAAGTCTGATTAGCAGCCCGGGATGGACTCTTGTCGTCCTAGACCACATCAGCAGACAGTTTAGGGGGAGGCTTCTCATTCATACGATCACAGGGCAAGATTTATTTCAGGTCTGAAGGAAACAAGAGAGGACAGATCAGGAAGAAGAGCAAGAGAGGAAGGCAGGGCAAGGAAGGGAAGCACATGGAGGCCAAGAAAGTCCATCAATGGCGAAAGAGGAGCATGCTGTTCAGCCTTGGTGTATGCTGAGGACGGATGCAGCAGGTCATGAACAGACATCCACATAATAACCTAATAGTTACCTAGTACCTGGGCTGACTGTGAAAATGACCAGCCCTGCTCTGTACTCTAGGTTAACTGTGCATTATTACTAAGGACACACATTTTGTAAAAGAGCAATGGTTGACTGAGAGTCAGAAAGTTGAGTCATAGACTTTCTATTACAAATTGTAGAGATATTTTATGGTTTTATTTACTGATTTTTTTTAGAGGTAGGGTCTCACTCTAGAGCTCTGACAAGTCTGGAAACCACTGTGTAGACCAAGTTGGGCACCAATTAGTAGCAAACCTCTTTCTTCTGCTTTCCAAGTTTGGGATTACAAGCCTCTGCCACTATACCAGGTAAGCTGAATTTGGAATTTAATTTTTATCTGATGTCAGTGCCATAGTATTCAGCTGTGTGACCAAATATTATACTTGATATTTCTGTGGAGGGTTTTTAACATAAAGATATAAGCCATTAAATGTTAGACCTCGTCCCATGTGTCTTTCTTTTCCTGATATATATATATATATATATATATCAGTGATGTTGGTGGCTCATATCCGATTGTTAAGCCAGAATAAAGACTGACACCCCCTGCACAAGAGAGAACTGTGAACTGTGGCCTACTCTTCTTGGTATTTCAGCCAATGTGAGTCTCTGGATTTACATTGCAGTACTGGCTCTTCCTGAATCTTTGCACAACTACAATGAAGATTTTGAACTAAGCCACCCTTCATCATTATAGGAACCAATTCCCTGAAGAAGGCTCTTTCTATATACGTATTTACTCATCAGTGCCATTCCTCTAGAGTACCAAGAAGATGTTCTTGGAAGAACATTTTGGGTATGAGCAGGCAAATGAGAGCCATTGATGCTGCTGGTGGGAGAGAGAGTCTGATTTCTCCACTTGTCATCTGTTTGCATTCCTCTGCCAAGCCCCCAGCTAATCCCTGCACCAATTCCAGTCTTGTTCCTGTCCCACCCCCGCCCCGTGTGTCTTTCTTTTCCTCTTCCCACAGTGGGTGAGAGGAGGGTTAAGGCATAGTTCTGGAATTGCATCTCTTCATGGATCTTTTCATATAACATTTAATGGCTGGTAATGACTCCGACCCCAGCAGCAACCATCTATTGAACTTCAACTTGGCATTTCAATTAGTGTACTGATTGTTGGGCTTAGGTTTTTCGTATGTTTGTCGGGAAGCTTTAGTGCCAGAGCAGTCATCTAAGGGACTGATTACCACAGTGCTTCTTGAGGGAAATAAATAACTTCATTACCATTGCTCTGATTGTGAGGGCAAGTTGAATCTCTCAGGCTTTTTTTTTTTTTTTTTTTTTTTTGCATAGAGAAGGGCTCAGTGCCTGCGTCACCATATCATGTTGGGGACAGGGAGAGTGTCTTCCTCTCTGTCCTCTTGTCTCCCTCTCCTTTATTCCTTTCCCTCTATTTTTCTTTAATTTTTATTTCTTTCTTTTCTCCGTTAAAGCCTTCGGTAGAAAAACGGGAACATAATGTCTCCACGTCTCTCTAGTCCATGGAAATAGACAGGGTCAGTTAACAGCTAAACTTGTAACTACAGACACACAGACATAGCCAGATAGACAAACAGACAGACAGGCAGTCAGGTAGACACACACACAGACCAGACACACACTTTAAGGCTCACTGTACTGCTTCAACACATATAACTGGATGCTGCAATGGATCTAAACACCGTTGGGACCCACCTGATCAACTCTGTAAGTCCCTCCTTCTTTTCTCCTATCTCCTGCCTGGATTCTTTTATTTTCAGCAGGATAATTTGAGAAATAAGGAGGATTTGAACTGAAGAGACTTAGGCTTAAATTCATCCCCACTATTTAGCAGCTTTATGAAGTTGTTCATGTTATTGAGATTCTATACCTGTTTCCTTATCTTCAGTGAAAAGTCAAGAAGATGGTGAACATAGAGTTTTTGGCATGTATGAGAAAGCTCGATGCCATCTAATCTCTCTTTTCATTGAAAGATGGTCTTCAATGCCTTTCTTCAAGATCTCAGCCATCTTTTGTCATACTGAGCATCTAGGTTCCTAGGGAACAGGTTTGACAGAGCAGGGAGATTCATGGCACGTTGAGAGAGTGACTCCAGGACCATGTTGAAAAGATCTGTTCCCTAGTCACTACACAGAAAAATGCAGCATCCACGAGAGAGATGCATGAATGAAGGAAACTTCCATTTGACTGATAAAGAGCTCAAAGGACAAAGCTGAATGTGGCTCAGACTGGAAATGGTGGAGCCACATCTTCAGAGCCAGAAGGTCCCCTGGATTGTCCAGAACCTCAGCCATCTGTGATGTGGTGACTAGACTTAGAAGGGGCTACAGAATCACATATGGAGACATGGAAAGATGGAATGGCAGGTGGCACAGAGCACACAGGAGCAATGAAGGTGGCAAACCCAGGGTCTCTTGGGGATGGCCTTACAGGCGCCCCTTCCTGAATGGCTTATTACACCTGTAACTCTTCTGGGACAAGTATGCTGAGTTCATTTCAGCCCGGCTTTCTGGATTATCTGTTCTGTCCTGAATAAAGTCAGGTTTTGCAATCGCTGTTAGAAAACAAAGAGATCTTTGTTTAGAGATTTAAAAAGAACCTCACCCCAGGAAATCATAAACTTTCAGTTTAATCTAGTGCAATAATATGATTTTGGTAGAGTCTAGTGTTATCAGCCACATGCTATGTTCCTATTCTCTTTGAAGGTTTCCTCATCTCTGCTTCAGGCTGGGCTGCTGCTGCAGGGGGATGAGGGATACCAGCTAGCTTCATCTTGCCTCCTATGGATCAGGTGATGTTTCTGATCCTTCCAGAGCTAGCCTCAGGGGAGAGGGCATTTGGAGAAAGGTCACTTCACAGTGGTAATTCTTCCATTGCCACAGCACAACTGTGATTTTTTTTTTAACAGGAAGCTTTTCTGAATTTCTTCTGAGCCTTGTGTTGGTGAGCTCCTGCAGGGTCACCTAGACAGTCACTGTTCTCTTCTGAGCTGTCACTACGATGACCCTCTTGGTCCTGAAATACCAGGTGACCCTCCTCTCTTCCACCATACAGCCCCTTCAGGGTAGACTTTTGATTGAACATAATTAAAGA
Source organism: Phyllotis vaccarum (assembly GCA_033318265.1). NCBI lineage: Eukaryota > Metazoa > Chordata > Mammalia > Rodentia > Cricetidae > Phyllotis > Phyllotis vaccarum. The sequence continues at coordinate 25,396,854 of JARWLC010000001.1, forward strand.
CAAAAGCCATTCAGTTTTGCAAAAATCAATCCTCCATGCCTGGAAGATGTTCACTTCCCTTCAATTGTTGACATAGCACTGCACAGTATCTTCATTTTGCTACCGGCAAGAGAGAATTCGGGGTTTTCTCTCTTTTTTACCCTGTGTCTGAGAGTCTTATACTCTTATGACACTCTCCAAATTCTAGGTGACACTTGTTTTACATTCTCCAAGGGTTATCTTGATACCTTCCCTATTTTGTGCAACATGAATGGTGGCCAACAAATACTTTATTGTTACAAGCTCCCCAAATCTACTCTGTTAACTCTTCGTTTCGGTCTTGGTGAAGCTCAGAGAGAACAATGTTAGAGAGCACTGGAGGAGCAATACAGGCTTCTCTAGCTTACAGTCCTCTTTGGAGACCCCGAGTCCTGACTTCATGATGCAATAGTGCTTAGAATGACTATTTTTGTATCAGCACTTTGGGGACTTTTTAAAATCCAAAATGACTTTACCTCCTGTCCCTAGCATTTGAGAAATTTTCTTTGGTTTGAAAACAGGGTTACAAAGCAACATCCATCTTGGCCATCACTTGACATTATCTCAGCTCACCTGGATCCTTTGACTATGCATTCATTTGTAGTTCGTGATTAGCTGCTCACTATCCAGATTCATTCCATTCCTCAGTCAGGATTTAGTAGAAAGTAACATACTAAGTATTTCCATCTGGGTGTGTTGATACATGCCTCTCATCTCTCAGGATGGGTAAGCAGGAGGAACTGAGAGGTTGAGGCCAGTCTCAAATATATGGTGAGACCCTGTCTCGGAAAGGAAAAAAAAAAAAAAAAAAAAAAAAAAAAAAAAGCAAACAAACTTCCTTCAAGGGAAAGAAGGGAAATCAGAAAACTTGAAAGAAATAATTCCATAATAATTGATTTTATACTTGGTCTAAAGTCACCTTGTATGTAGGTCTGTCAACTGAGTTGGGTGGGGCCTTCCTCAGGAGTAGACCCTAGGATTTCCATGTTTTGAGAAACCTGCACAATTCTCCATCAGAACTGGTACCTGTATGTCCCCAGGCAGTATGCATTAATGGATTGACTGGCTAGTTTCTGTGGATATTTGCTGAGTTCCTCTTAAATGTATTTGGTTCCTGTGGTGACTTGAATATGAAGTGTATCCCACAGGGCCACATTCAGAAACTCCATCTCCAGTTGGTAGTGTTGTTTGGGAAGATTGTGGAGCTTTTAGGAGGCAGAGTTTCGCTGGAGGAAGTCCGTCACTGGGAATGGGGTTTGAAGCATGAGGGCCTGGCCCCACTTCCTGTGCTTGTTCTAAATTGCTAATACAGATTGACAGGCTGCCCCACGGTTCCGCTAACCTTCTTTCCTGCCATGATTATATCCTCTCTGATACTGTAAGTCAAATTTAAGCCTTTCTCCCTTCATTTATTTTCCTGGATATTTTATCATAGAAATGGGAGCATAACCAGGCTAGTTATACAAGCCGATATAGAAGGTATGCAAAACAACAAACTAAAACTTGGCCTCAGATTTCCTGTTGCTCTTAGCCGTAAGAAGATACCAGCGAGAATACTTATGATCAGTTCAGATGCCTTCCATTGAAACTCTGCTGTATTTGTGTGCCCAAAGAAGACTTAAAGATAAAAGGTGTATCATTTCTGACAACCAAGAATAAGTTGTTATTAGGACTTTGATAGTAGCTCCTCCTAATAATCACAAAATGGATAGCAACAGTAGGCATCACATTTCACCTACACACGAGTTCAGAGGAGAAAAATCAGAGGAAACGGATCCAGAACCCTTGTAGCATACTGGTTACTTGTGTTTTTCTTGTCTTTTTAACTTGGTACAAACTCGAGTCGTTTGGGAAGAAGGAGCCTCAATTGAGAAAATGCCTCTATCAGATTAGCTTGTAGGCAAATATGTGGTACATTTTCTTAATTTATGATTGATGCAGAAGGGCACATCCCACTGTGGGTACCACCTCTGAGAAAGCGGTAGTGGTCTTGAGGAATGTAAGAAATGTAGCTGAACATGAGCCTAGAGCAAACCAGTAGCCAACGTTCCGCTGAGGCCTTTGCTTCGGTTCTGACTCCAGGTTCTGACTTCCTTTCTGACAGGTTCTGACTTCCTTTCAATGAGGGAATAGAAGCTGAAATAAACCCTTTTCTCCTTAAGTTGCTTTAGGTCGTGGTGCTTCTCATTGCAACAGGAAGAAAGATACAAGACTTCTATATTGACTGAGTCTGTAGCATGTGTTTATGCCTAAGCCATTCACTGATGAAGTGAATGTAATTGGTTTGATTATCTCTGGTGTGTAGGTGGAGTTTCTCTTAAAATGCACCAATCCAAGATTAGTATTTATTAGAATATAAACCAACACTCATTATATTGGCGCCTGATAGACTGGATTATCTACGCGGTGGATGATGGATGCCAAACCGGTCTCTCCAGCAGTCAGAAACCAGGAAACGGGCCTTTCCTAGGATCCCAGCAGCCCCTTATGAATGGGGTTGGCCACACCCCCTTCAGGAGCCCGGACCCTGGATAAGCATCTTCGGACCTTATCAGCTGACACCTGAATCCCACTACACAGACGAATCAACATACATTCTTGAGACTGGGGAGCAGCCATAAATAATGTGTCTTCTTATTCCCGAATCGGGTTTCCTTAGCAGAAAAGTCATGGGTGATTGCTGGTGATGCTAATATCATTCACATGATTTCACTTTAAGTCTGCTATCCAGGACATGGAGTGGATTTTACTTTTTCATTTCACATGTAAGTAAAGTTCAAAGGGTAGTCATAGGGGTCATAGCAATAATATGGAAACTGTCTTAGTCAGTGTCCTATTGTGGCACCATGACCACATCAACTCTTACAAAAGAAAACATTTAACTGGGACTTGTTTACAGCTTCAGAGGTTTTAGTTCATTGTCATCATGGTGGGGAGCATGGAGACACACAGGCAGACATGTTGCTGGAGATGTAGCGGAGGGTTCTGTATCTGGATATACAGGCAGAAGGAAAATCAGAGACTGTAGGCTTGGAATGGGCTTTTTGAAACCTCACAGCCCACTTCCAGAGACACACTTCCTCCAGCAAGGCCATGCATCCTAATCCTTTCAAGCAGTGCCATTCCTTAGTGACCAAATATTAAAATCTATGAGACTATAGGGGTCAGTCTTACTAACACAGTACCTGTGGACCTTTATTAAGTTTACAGAAACAGATTCTATTTCCTTTTTGACTCTACCTTCTGCAAAGAGCAACTTTCAAACCTCATGTGTCATTGTCTGTTGATGGGAAAACACGGGCTCCCGCAACGAACATAATCAAGTTCATCTTTCTAGTAATTATTGGCTTTGTGACTTTGGCAATTTTCTACTCCTCACTGGCTTAGTTTTATCATCTATAAGGTGGGAATAATAAATCCCGCCTATGGGTTTTCTGAGGACAGTTGAGTATATGTGTAAAGAGCCATCATGCTATATTATACTTTAGCTAGTCCTGCCCTCACTGTGGATCTCATGGCATTATCATCAGCAGTATGTGGGTGTCTGCTTTTCTTTGTCTTTCCCTCCTCATTTTGTTTCATCTTTCTTTTATTTTGTGACTTTTAAAAAATCTTTAACTTTATTAAACCATTACATCTATGCCCAGTTACTGTTACCTTGTGATTCTGAGACTAGAATACTACAGAATGCATCACTCCTTCCTATTGGATTCTTCTTTCTCAGAGTTTCTCTTAAGCCGCTGTGGAGATGGCAGCACTTTGGTGGAAGCACTTGACTCCAGTTTTAAAAGCTCTTACAGAGACACAGCCTTGTCACCCACCTCGAAGGCATCACTGAGTGATTGACTCTTCTGAGTTCTTAGCCCATGGCTGGGGATGGCTCTCTTTCAGCTGTATCCTCAGAGGCAGGATTAAATTCCATGGGCACCTTTTCTCCATTTCTAGGATTTAATTATTTTAGCCTTTTTATCCTGGGCGTATGAATTATGACTACTTCTCTAGGCAGCTCCTTTGAAAAGGAACCCCTGCCCCCTTAATGTTGTAGTTGCCAAGCTAAGAACATTATGGCTTTATGACTGTGTAACAATTTTAATTTTTTGAAATGGCTAATGTGTGTTGTGTCTCAGGACTGGCTCCTGACTTACATAAGCATCTCTGTGGAGCAGATACTACTCTGGACATGATACACAAGATGGGAAGTAACTGCTGATGGAGCTTATATACTATCAGAAAAAACCCAGAAAGTATATATGGGAAGAAAACATGTTTTGTCAAATGGATATAAAAGCTATAGTGAATAATATTATAGAGTGGTGTCTTAGTGCCAGATAGGATTCGCATTTTAAGCTTGTGTGTCTATGTGATATCACTCATTGTGTATGGAAGTAGTACTTTGTGGCCCAAAATACTGAGTTTTTTTTTTTTCATTCATAGCACAGCCTTCTTGTGAACACAGCTGGTTCTATAAAGCTATAAAGCAAAGGAGATTTCAGACTTAATGGGGCTCACAATATAGGGTAACTAACTGCTTGTAGATTGGATTTGAGGCCCACAGAACAGGAGGCTTCATGATTGGTACTGTAAACCTAGTGAGGGACCCAAGGCTGGGAAGGTCACAGGTTCCCAGAGAGAATGTACTGGTCTTGTTTAGCTAAATCATAATGGCACCAAACTGTATTCTAAATATTTATGCTTTTAGCCATAGACAAATTCTACTCATCCTTAATCAGAGAAGAAGCTTCTCTCTGCTGCAAATGGTAGTGAGGGCAGAATTTTATGGTTGCTCATGATGCTTAGAAGTTGGCAACTGAGTGCTCAGCCCTAAATAAGACACGTATACCATCTCCTCAGGAAATATCACGGAAGAGGTAGCAGGAAGAACATAAGAACCAGAAAATAGGGATAAAGACTGGGGAATATGGTCTTCAGGCACGGCACAAATATTGCAAACATGTTCTTACCAGCAACTGCACAGGATTGTGCCTGGGAACAGTGAAGCATGGAGAGGGGAGATGCTTGGGGACCCAATTCCTCATTGCTGAATTATTGACTACTTATAGATTGTTGTGGAGGGCTGGTCATTGACTTCAGTTGCGTGCCCATCCCACAGTGAGCCGTCTGGTCTCTGATAGACAGTTTCAAACCCATGGTCACACACAGCCCGAAACTCAGTGGGTCATAAAACAAAGTAGAAAGACATGGATGTATAAAAGGGTCTTGCAGGGAGGAAGGGGAGATATCAGGGTGAGAGAGATAAGAGAGTAGGGGTAAGGAAACAACACATTTCATACTTGTATGAAGTTGTCAATGAATAAGTTTAATCAATTAAGGAAAAAGAACTATTAAGGTTCTAAATAGATTGTCATACTCAGAAAACAAAGTTGGGTCTTTTTGTTGGGTGGTAATTTGTGTAATGTGCGCCTGTTTGACAAATGTGAATGAGTGTGTGATGTATATGCACTTGTGTGTATGTGTAGTGTTTTCGTATATGTGTAGTGTGTATCTGTATATGTGAGTAGTATATGTGATATGATATGTGTATATGTGTGTATGATGTGTTTGTGTTGGTATGTGTATATGGCATGTGTGATATATGTGTTCATTGATATGTGTTGTATGTGTGATATGTGTGTGTGGTGTGTATATATGAGTGTGGTGTGTGTATATGTTTGTGTGTTATATGTGTTGAGTAGGCGTCTGTGTGGTATAATGTGTGCATGTGTGTATGTATGTGTTATATGTATTGGATGTGCATGGTGTAATGTGTAAAGTGTATGATGTATTTGTGGTGTGCATGAGGTATGATGTATGGTGTGTGTGTAACTGTGTCTATATCTGTGTGTTATATGTGTAGTATGTGTGTGTGTGGCATGAATGTAGTATATTTGTGTTATGTGTCTGTGTTGTGTATGTACACATGTATGTGTGTTATCTCCTCTCTCTGACTGCATTATTCTTGAACTGTATCTTCCTGAGGACAGATCTGAGGCTCATTTTAAACAGAGAGTTGGTCTGGCTCCTGGAGGACCCCATTTTTCAAATACAAGTTTTTCCTCACCTTGTAGAACTCAGTGTAATCCACTGAAATATCTAGCACATAGTGCCCATTTGACTTCCTGGGTATGAAGAAGGCCCCTTGACTTGGAAAATCTCATTGCAAGAGGTTTCCAGTTAGAAGGCTTGCCCCTACTAGGAGGGAGCTCTTTGTTTAATGGCACAGTTTCTCAAAGGAAGACCTGAGCAGGGTCTTTGGAACAGAAGGGTATGTCATAGGTGACACATGCTTTATTGGCTTGAGAGGGAGCAGGAGTTGCATCCTAGGGACCAGTCAGTTCTTCCTGGTGGCTGTGCTGTCAGCTCCTTATCATATCTTTATTTGATCCTGGAAGCATCTGGACCTAAGTGGATACTCCCCTGTCTTTCCAAACAACTGTGTACTGGTTGGAACCAGAGTGGAGGGGTGACGGGTGAGGCTTGTAGGTAGGCTCCTTGGAGAGATTCATCGTCTATTGCCTTGGGATTGGATGTTCACAGTAGGGTTTCTTTTGTTTTGGTTTGAGAAAAGTTTCCGGGTTTTTCTTGTTGACTTTCTGAAAATGATCCTAGGCTGCATGGGATACTTTATTATTACTGAGGTGGAGAACTAGATGGGCCTTTTTTTTTTTTTTCCTACTTATTATTCTTTTGGCAGAGATTCAAAGTTTTTGAATTTAACACCTGTTGTGAAGGGACCAATTAGTGCATGTGTGTTTTCCCTACAGCTGGTGTTTCTAGATATTGGATAAGCAGGTGGGCAAGCAGCAGCCACAGAGTACAAGGGTGCTTTAAATCTTTGGTGCCTGAAACCATGTTAGGAGCCTTAGAAGCCCTTATTGAGTCCGCACATCCAGAGATGGGTGTATTGTTATTGTTACTGTGGGTCTCTTACATAGAAGAAAACAGAGGCTCACAGTGACAGTTCATACTCCTGTAAGAAAATGGTGCAGACCCGGTAAACAGAAATTTATTTCTCAAAGTTCTGGAGGCTGGGGAATCCAAGATAGGTACAGGCAGACATGGTGTCTGCTGAGGGCCCATTTCCTGGGTAATAAGTGATGCTGTCTTGCTGTGTTATCACATGGCAGATCTCTGGGATCTCTTTATAGGAGAATCGATACCACTGTGAAGACTTTGACTTTATGATTCAACCAGCTCCCACCCCTAATATCATGACCTAGAGGAGTTAAGATTTCAACATGTGAATTCTGAGGGGACAGAAACATTATATCATTGTATATTAATCATTACAGATAATGTCACTAGTAATAGTTAGAAATAGAACTCCAACCTAGGTCTGTTTCTGTTTGGGAAGGATTTACAAGAGATCTTTCAGTGAGGCCGGTGGGGGGGCGGTGGTAAGCAGGGCTTTTCAGACAAAACTATTTCATGTTCATTTAAATGAGAAAGGTTATCTTTACTCTGTGTTTTTAAGAAAAACGATAACAATCAAATCAAATTTCCTAGTGACTAGTGGTATCAGGCTAGGTATTAGCTTAAGTGCTTGAAATCACCTGATCTTATTTAATTTTCTCAGTATCTTGTAAGACAGTGATTGACATCTCCATCACTGAAGTTCATCTTGAATTAATCTAAACTAGTGCTGGCAAAGCATGGGCCTAATGCTGGCAAAGTCAGGTCCACATTTTAAGGGCTAATCTCTTCTGTGAGATCAGTGGGCTGGTCTTTGGTTCTCTATTGCTGGGAATAAATTGTTCCAAACCTAAGTGATGAAGTCACATCCTGTCATATTATACTCATATTTTTCTTTTGGGTTGTGAATTCTGTGCTACATAGCAAAGTGAGTTCCCAGTGACTGGGAGGGAATGACTGGAGCAGCCGCGCTAACTGAGGGTGGCATCTGAGTTGGTCTACTGGTGGTATAAATGGAGGGTTGGACCATTTCTCTGTACTCACATGCCTGGTGTCAGAGTTGATAAGCCTGGCATAGGTGGGTCTGTTTAGGCATTTGATTTTTTATGGCTGGTCAGAATGCATAGTTAGCCTCAGCTCCTCATCTTAAGTTATTTCAGAGTAGATGTAGTTATTTTTTAAAATATTTTTTTATTTTAGATTTTTATTTGTTTGTATATGGGCTTTTTTTTTTTTTTTTTTTTTTTTTTTTTTTTTTTTTTTTTTTTTTTTTTTTTTTTGCCTGCATGCATATTGTATATAATGTGCATGCAGTGCCTGCAGAGGCCAGAAGAGGGCGATGAGCTGCCATGTGGGTACTGGGATGTGGGCCTCTGGAAGACCAACCTTTCTTCTGAACCACTGTGCAGCCTCTCCAGCCCAAGACAGAGGTTTTGTTGATGTTTCTTGTTTTGCTTTTTTTTTTTTTTTTTTTTTTTAGAATAATTCTTTATTGATTCTTTGGGAATTACACATCATGCACCCCAATTCTGCCCACCTCCCAGGCCCTCTGTATCCCCTCCTTATCCCTGCAGCATCCTCCCCACAGGGAATCTCTCCCAAATCAATTAAAAACAAAACAAAACATACACAAGCCCCCCCCCCCCCCGGCCTTCCTTTCTCTAGTACCCCTTCATTCATCCCAGCGGCATTGAGGGCTGCAGTGTGTCCAGTCAGCCCCATCCACAAAATGCTCATTGCAAAGAGTCTTTGGTTTGGTTCAAGCCCTCTGGTACATCACCATCACTGGACCCTCACTGCAACTCTTCTTTACATCTTGCTGTTGTCTGGATCCTGTGGTTAATGTTCCTCGGGACCAGTCCCTCCATGAACTCCAGCAGGTCATAGTTGTGGTAGATGTTAGGTAGGTACTAACCAAAGGCCCAGGATATGTGTCTGTGTGGTAGCTCAGCTGGTAGTCCTGGCCACTGGGACTGCTCCCTCAGGTGAGGTAGAGCCAGTTTCCCTAGGCCTATGCCACTTCCACTTTTAGTCAGACCAGAATTTTATTTTTTTAAGATTTATTTATTTATTATGTATACATTGTTGTACCTATATGCCAGAAGAGGACCTCAGATCTAATTATAGATGGTTGTAAGCTCCCATGTGGTTGCTGGGAATTGAACTTAGGACCTCTGGAAGAGTAGCCAATGCTTTTAACTTCTGTGGTGTGGTGTGGGACCATCTCTTCTGAGTGTGAGGGCCAACGCTTCTGAGTTTGGGGACCAGCTCTGCTGTTGTAGTGTCCAATGTGGGACAGGAGCAGCCATTCCAGAGGCAGTGAGGGGCAGGGCTGGCTCAGCATGGTACTCAGGTTTCAATATGTATGGTTCCTATGACATACTGTGGCAACAAGGATCATAGACATCATCACAGATTCCAGAGCAGGACTGCAGACCCAGACATGACTTCAGTAGCAGCTTGGGCAGCACAGGCTACCCAGACCAGTATGGCCCTGGTGGCAGCAAGGCCCTCGGACACTAATATTGTCTCAGTTGGCTGTTCAGACCCTGGGCATCTGCACAGTCCTCAGTGGTAATAGGAACTATGGACATTAACCTAGATCCTGGTTGTTTCTGGGCCATTGAACCACACATGACCTTAGGAAGCATCCAAACACTAGACAACATCATGGTCATGGTGACAGCGTGGCCCTTAGGTACCAATACAGCCACAAGCTGTGGCCTAGACTCTGGACATCATATGGCTTTTGATGTTACCATGGACATCAATACATACCCCAGCTGTGGTAGAACTACAGACTCAGACATGATTCTCATCAGCATCCTGGGCCCAGATATCACCATGGACCCAGGTGGCAGCTCAGTCCACTCAAGTCGGCATCACCCTAGTTATGGGGTGGCTCTTAGGCTCCAACAAAACTCTAAGTGAGGACCCTGATTCTGTGCATCTACATGTCCCCTGATGGTAACAGGCATCATGGGACATCAACGTAGACCCTGACTGTGGTAGGGTCATGGACTCAGATATGGCCCCTGGCAGCAGCTCTGGTGGGTTGACACTATGGTCACTGGTAGCAATGTAGTCCACCCAGATCATCATGGCCCCAACCCTAGCACTCTCCTTAGTCACCACCATGGCCACAGTTGATGACCCAGAACACTGATAACATTGTAGCCCTTGGTGGTGACTTGAGATATGAACATCATTGCTGATTCCAGCTACTATAGGACCACAGACTCAGAAATGGTCTTCGAAAAGCAGCCTAGGTCAGATGATACCATGGCCTCAGGTGGCAGAGCAGACACCTCAGGTCAGCATCACCATAGCTACAGGGTGGCCCTCACGCCTCAACATGGTCCAAGGTGGAGGCCCAGAACCCAGGTGTGTCCACATGATCCTCGATGGTATCAGGCATCATGGACATCAACATATGCTCTGGCTATGGTAGGATCACAGACCCACACCACGTAGATCAAGCCAGGAGGACTCCATGGCCTTAGGCAACAACCCCGAACAACCAGATCAAAAGAATTCTTGCTGTGGAGTGGCTTTTGACCACCTACTTGGTCATGTGTGGCAGCCCTGAGCTCAGGACTCCTCACAACCTTTGGTGGTAACAGGAGCCAAAGACATCTACACAGTAATGGATGCAGTAGGTTCCAGATATGGTCCTTTGCAACAGCCTGGGACCTGAAGACACCATATCTTAAGTGGCAGGAAGGCCTGCCAAATCAATCTTTTCTTCACAGCCTTCGCCTCTTCAAATCTGTCTGTCTCCATATGACAAGAACCTCTCTCTCTGTCTCTCTTTCTCTATCCCACCAGATATTTATTTGCTCACTGTAATCGTAGCAGACCTTACAGTGCTGAGTGGGCCTGTGGATTCTCTGCCTGCTAGTAGCAAACTACTCCTAGCACATATACGGGTATCCATCTCTGACCACTTGGTTATAATGGCTCAGAGCTTTGCTGTAGCATCTTCTTAGATGGAGTCCTTAAATGGCTAGCTTCTCCCAGGGTGGACTTCTCAGACTGAGTACAATGTTGGGCTTGAGGCTTCTTCATTGGGAGTGGGGTATCCTGTCCAGTATAGGCTGTTTTGCTGCTTTCTTGTGTTCTATTCACAGAAAAATATATTACCAAACATCACCAGGGAACAAATTCTTCCACTCTAATGGAGAGCCCTGAGAAAACTCTCAAGAGGCTCTGGGAAAAGCTCCAAACCTTGTTACTAGGCCTTGAGAATCACAAAAACATTTCTACCATTTTCTTTTTGTCAGGAAACTGACCAAAGCTAGGCTATTTTCTCAAAAAGGAAGAATCAAGAATTAACTTTTCAATGGATTCAACAACAAAGAGTTCAAAGCTTTTTAAAAATTGCGTTAAAGTATACACAACATAAAATTCATCTTTTTGGCCATTTATAAAGGTGACCATACATGTATGATATTGTTACACGTATGGTCTGATCCCTGTGGGAGATGGTGTTGTTTCATTGTAAATAATTATCCCACCCACTGGTTTAATAAAAAGCGCTGATTGGCCAAAGGCAGGCAGAAAATGTGGGTGGGGCTACCAGACTAGGAAAACTCTGAGAATAGGAAGCACAGAGCAGAAAACCAGAGAGAAGCCAGAAGCAGCAGAGGACAACCATGCAGCTCTGAGAAAAGGTATCAAACCGCATGGCTGAACAGGTTAAGAGTCATGGGTTAGATTAAGGGTAAAGAGTTAGCAAGTTATATGCCTGGGCCTTAGGCCAATCAGCCTAAAACTATTGAAAGTGTCTGTGTGTTTCTGTGGGTCTGTGGGTCTGTATGCATAAACCTTGAGGCTAGGCCCTAAAGTCCGGGCCAGAAACCTCCTACTACAAATCCCGCCTTCATACAGTCCCAGACCTTTCCTCATGTTTCTCCAGTCTGAAACTTCTGATCCTTACACAGTGACTCCCTTCTTTTCTCATTTTAGCCCCAGGCAGCTGTCTACACTTTCTGTCTTTATTAATTTAACTGTTTTGTGTATCTCATGGAAGAAGACTCAAGTGCCGTTTGCTCTTTTGTCACTGGTTTATTTCACTTAGCTTAATGCTTTCAAGGTTCAGCCATGTTGCGGCATATGTCAGAATTTCTCTTTAGGGCCAGAGAATATTGTAGACATCTTTAATCTCCCACAGCTATTCAGTTTCAAAGCCTCATTGGCCTGTAAACAGTGGGAAGCAGAGATTCTAGTTTAAGTTAGAATTCTGTCTTGGAAATGTTTTTCTAAGCTTGAAGTGCAGACTTGAGCTGAATCAGTCATGGCAATATGGCTCAGGCAGACCTAATAAAATAGGATTTGGAATTCTGGTTTAGTCCTGTTTTGTGATGTAAATGTAATCTATAATTAGATGGATCTAGACTAGAATGCTTTTACTGTTTGCAGGGGCATGTGCTGTGTGCACTTGACAAATTATCATTGCTGTGTTTACTTTCACTTGCTATTTAGATGGATATTATGGGCTCAATGTTTGTATTTTCATTAAATTAACATGGAAATATGGGGCCTTTGGGAAGTGACAAGGTCTTGAGGGTGGGGTCTTCATGGAGTGAAGTAGAACTCTGATGAAGGACACCCAAGAGATCTTCTTTGCCTATTCTTTTCACTATGTGAGGACAATCAAAGGCAGTGTCTATGAGGAAAGGGCCTCTTTTGAGTGCCCTGACTTCGGACATTCCAGTTTCTACATCCATTTCAACAATTCGTTAACTGTCTATAAATTCTTCAGCCTTGGATTACTTTTGTTTATTTTTTGTTAGTCCAAGCTTACTAAGCTGTGTGTGTGTGTGTGTGTGTGTGTGTGTGTGTGTGTGTGTGTGTGTGTGGTGGAGCACGTCATGGAAAAGACTAAGTTAGTAGATTTGATCTTAGAGAGAGCTACAGGCCCTGAGCTATGAGATGGCAGCCTGTGAAGTAAGCTTGGAGATCAGCTATTCTCAATGATTCATTTTACTAATAATAAGAACAATTAATTTGCATCTAATTACTTTTCAGGATTGGATTCATGTGGTTACACTATTTGATTTGTAAAAATATTTATTTAATTTTATAGGTACAAGTATTTTGGCTGTGTGTATGTAAGTGCACCAACATGTCTGTCCCCAGAGTCTGGAAGAGGATGTTGGATCTCCTAGAACTGGGGTTGAGAGCTAAGGAACTAAACCTAGGAAGAGCATCAATTGCTCTTAACTTGTGAGCTACTACTCCAGCTTCTTCATTATTTGATTTTGAGTTTAGCCATAGCACTATATGTGAGGATCTTATGTTTTAAGGGAAAAAGTCACATGTAGATTCGAAGACATTCAAAAGAGGAAAAAACACTAGCAAAACGAGCTTTTCTAGATGACAGGCCAGATATTATTTATTATTTATGTGTGTATAGTGTGAGGATGCAGGTATGAGAATGCCATGACAAGCATGTGGATATCAGAGGATAACCTTCAGGAGGTCGTTCTCTCTTGCTACCCTGTGGGATCAAACTCAGGTGGGCACCCCTGTACACAAGACCCTTCTACCAGCTGAGCCATCTCTCTGGCTCCACATCTGGTTTTGAATGGTTTGTGGTTGTTGACATCCTTAGCGTTGGTTTCACAGGTGAGATCACACACACACACACACACACACACACACACACACACACACACACACACACGCACGCACGCACGCACGCACGCACGCACACACGCACGCACACGCGCGCGCGCGCGCGCGCACACACACACACCAGATGCCATACGAGAGTTTATTCAGGGGGAGTTGCTGGCAGAGTATAGGGGAGGGAAGAAGAAGAGAGAAAAAAGGGGCCAGCTTTCTCATGGTGGTTCCTTTTAAGAGAGCAGGTGAGCACAGATTTATGTAGCCACGCCCATGGGCATGTCCTTCATATGAGGTGTTCTGTCGGTACCATGTTGCATTTACCACGTGGGGGCTACATGCTGGGAATCCTTACACTGAGCAAGGTTTTATAAGACACTTGGTTTTGAATGTCTCTCTATGTGTCCCCATTATTTCAGGATTTATAATAGTTAATAAAGCTATAAGAGATCCCCAGTTTGCATGATCACATGGATAACTCTTTACCTTATGCATTTTGTATATATAAAATCTTTTAGGATCATCCGGCAAGATAGCTCAACAAGTAAAGGGGCTTGCTGCCCAGTGATGCAAGCCAGAGAACTGTTCATCCCTGAAGCTCATGTTTACCCATGGAAGGGGAGCTCCAACTCCATAAAGTTGTTCTCTGACCTCTACATACATGCTGTGACTCGTATGCCAACATACACACAATAATAATAAAATGAAAAGAAACCTTTAAAAAAAATTCCAAAGTTTTAAGTGGTAAAAATCTTCCTATTTTATAGTTAGTGATGCAAAGATTTTTAAATCAAGTGCCCTGACCACTCTGTACAGAGTAGCAATTGAAGGATGGGGATGAGAAACATGCCAGTATCATACAAAAATGTCAGAATAAAACCAAGGACTCACAATAGAACTTCTCTGTCCTCTTTCCCATATGCCATGGTTTCTATTTTGACCATCAGATCTCTGCAGGATTGTGGCCTCTCTAGTCACGCTGCCTCATAACACTCGGGAGCTTGAGAAAAGCTTTCTCTAATACTTGTCATGACATCGGAACCAGTAGGCAATCAGAAAAGGTACGAAGGTAGATGGTGAAGCAGGTTGGCATTTTGGGGAAGAGTGATATGCTATGCTTAGGGCACCTGTTTCTATGATAATCTCTTTTGGGACATAGGTTATGAGTCCCAATATAGGAGATGGGTAGTACCTGAACCATTTAGTGATATGGTGGAAGTTATACCTGAGCATCTGATGAGACTTACAGTATCAACATCATGATAGACTGTCCCCTGCAAGGATGGTTTCATAGGGCAAGAGGAAGGGGTTCCTTGGATGGAGCTGAGCCATAAAATTGTAAAGTTTGATATCTTGCTATTCTATCTACTTCATAACAGATTTTCTATAGATCACCAAAGTCTGAGTGTCTTTGAAGATACAATACCAATTTAATATTGAGGGACTATGGAACTAACTTTTGGGACATCATGAGACTGTCAGAAGTTTTGGTACTTCTGTCCACAGGGACTGTAATCTGATGGCTTACTCATACTTGGTAGGTATCCAAGAAATGTTGGGTAGGAGATGAAAAAATTGTGACTTGATCTAAATTAGTTACTGCTGGTGTCAACAGGAGATTATAGAATGTTCGTGCTTATAACCCTCATTCTTCACAGGACTCATAGAGTGGAGAAGGAGGAAGGATAGTCAATGCAAAGTTCTCTTTAGCTGTCAGGAGAAGGGAGGTCTAGAAACCTTATCTTGTTAATAGTATTTGCCTCCATCAAATTGGCAGTGTCCAGTTTTACTGGGACTATTGACAGCCATTGTCTTTCTCATCCTAGTTATTATTACTATTATACATTATTATATGTGGTGTCAGGAATGCAACTCAAGGCCTCATGCACACTAGGTAATCATTCTCTCACTGATCTACATTTCCAGACCCATTTGTTTCATACTAAAATGTTTATAGTCAGATTTTGTGTTGGAGTCAGAATCTATATCTTGTGAAGATCAAGATTCTACTGAAAATTGGTTAAGTGAATGAGTAAATTAATGGGATGGTGACTATGCCCAGATTATTCAGCATCACTGAAGAAGGAGTGAAGAGGAAATAGCTTGACTTCCTTCCTCATGCATTTCTAATACTGTGACTGATGGCCTGCTTTTAGTTTTTCATGAAAAAGGTTCGTATAAAAAAGTACAATATGGAAGAAAAAATAGTTTCCACAAGAAGCTATGATGTTTCATTTCATGGGCCAACTTGCCTTGACAATAACTGCCGAGAAATTTGCTTAAACATTGTTCTAGATGTGTCTGTGGGGGTATTTGTGAATGAGATTAGAATATGAGTCAGAAGACAGAGCAACCCCACCCCAACCCCCAATAGGTCAGCTTTCTCTTTGCCATTGGAGTTTTAAATAGAATATAATGTAGAGGGAGAGGAAGTCACACTCTCCGATTTACTGCTTTTGATCTATAAGAAATAACAATCAGGGTATTGGATCTTCTGCTCTCAGGCCTTATGGCTCTAACTGGTATTGTATCCCCACTCTCTTGGGGCTCCAGCATCCAGACAAAAGATCACAGGACTGACCTCTCACTTCTGTAGCTATGTGAAACCGTTCTTTGCTAAGGCTTTGATTTCTCTGGATAATCTTGGTTTATGTAGAACCTTACATGCATGTTACCATAAACTTGATTGTTAACCTGACAGGACCCAGAATCACCCAGAAGACAAGCCTTTGGGTATGTTTGTGAGAGATTCTCTTCAATTGGCTAGTGGAGGTAGGAAGACCCACCCTAACTCTACTAGAGGCTGATATCCTGGACTGAATGTTTTAAAAAAGGCAAGCCTAAGTATTTATTAGTTTGTGCATCCTGACTGCAGAGGCAATGTGACCAGTAGGAACCTCCCCCCCCCCCCCCCACACACACTTTATTGCGAGTCACCACAGTGGGCTATTTTCCCAGTAACTAAAAAACAAAATAAACCTTCTTTGTTTGAGTTACTTCTTGCCAGGCATCAGGTTACAGCAACACAGAAATTAACTAAACATATTTATGGGGATGGAGAAGCAGTGTGCCAAACCTGTACTGAGTGGGCTCTAGAAAGCATCAGAACTGACTTCTGATCCTAACTATTCTAATTAGATGTGTGAGCACAGGTAAGATACTCAGCCCTCCTTCGAGCCAAAGCTTCTCTTCCAGCTAAACAGATATAAGTGTTGAACTCATAATGGAAGTCTTTGTTTGTCACTCAACATCCAAATGGCCTTTTATGCTTTCTAATTAGTCCCCACATACTTTCCTAAGCCAATCATAGGAATTGTTTAGCAGTGTTAATGGAATGCATTCCTAGTCAAGGAGACATAGAGACGTGTTTGTTGGCCCAGTGTATCTGGATATAAGGTTTTGAGCGATTGTGACCATGTTGTGGTTACAAAGGACCAGGCTGCTGAGCACAGTAGAGATGATGAGAAGGCATGTGGACTCTTTTTTAGTGTCAACAGTAAATTAATCACTCACAGAGTCAGCTACCTCTGGAGTTCTTGTCCCATTAGAACTTTCTTTCTGTGGGCTGGCTTTTCTGTTTCTTGATACTGAAAGACTCTTAAGTGATATACCGACTGTTGTTTGAGTGCAGTGGATAGTAAATGAATTAATCTATATAAAAAGCCTCCACACACAGCTTGGCGTTCAGTAAAGAATCAATAAACGTTACCTCTAACACAAATATGACAAAATCCATTATGTCTCCCACTGGATATGGTTTAAAGTATAATTCCTATTACACTCATTTTTTTTCCCAGAAGATTTTATAAGACAGAAAAATAAAAGAGGTGAGGCCAGTTGTTGTGAACCAAAAACTTGACATTTTTTTTTCTATGTTCATGGCTAGCAGCCCAGTAATGGTACAAGCAGGTTCCAGCATTTCACATTCTTTTCACACTTAGACTAAATTGCTGTCCCAAAGGTCATGTCATTTTTACTTAGACCAACAAACATGGGAAAGTGCCTCTTCTTTGTATTAGCTGGCTGCAATAGTTACTTTTGATCATCAAGCTGACTGGGTAGACAAATCCCTAGGGAAATAGGGAGGCACATCTGTAGTACATTGCTGTAGATGTTTCCAGAAAAGATTCCTAGGGGGTTGGAGATTCGGGGCCGAAAAGAGAAAAGCACCCAATTGTTCTTCTTTTGCCTCCAGATTCATGGAGATGTGGATAGGCAAACTCTTCCTTCCTGTGGCAGGTGGTCCTTCTTTCATGCCTCCTCTATTGTGATAGAATGCATCTCTTGAACTGTGAGATTAAGCACGACCTTTGTCATAGTTGCCTCCTGTAGTGAATTTGGCCACAACATCAAGCAAAGAAATAATTCACCAGTATCTGGAATTACTATTTAAAACAGTTCTTTTTCAGTAACAAAATTATAGAATCATTTTAGTTTTGTTTTTCTGACTAGATCTTTATGTAGTATCTTGGAGTCAAATTTTTTTGATGTTGACTGAGGTTCTGAAATGTTTTCTAAAATGGCCCACGGGTATCTAGGAGGGTACCTCCCCTATTCCTCAGCAATGTGTAGTAGTTTCTGAGTCTAAAAACAGTAAAGAACTGAAATAATTTGTCTATGTGTTATTCTGAGTTGTCTAGAATTTCTTAGATATGTTTCCTCTGAATTTTTCAATTCTCTTAGGGGTAGGGATAGAAAAATTATTGCTAGCCAACACTATGAATAGAGTCATCTTACCAGAGCTTCCCCTAATAATAAAATTGGGAGCCCAAGACACAGATTCATAGGGCCTCTGTCTACATTAATGTTCTTAACCAATCCCAATCAGTATGTTAGTTTCATTTTAATGACTGAATATTGTATGCTTTCCTCTCCCTGGATGCTCTATTTTTCTATTTGGCAATAGTAAGCTAGGATTCAAAATGTCAAAATAAGCAAGTTGTGATTACAGTGGTATGGATAGCAAAGAATGCTAGCTTGGCTAAAAATAGTCTGGGAACAGAAAAAGTAGATGACCCAAATTTATTATAAAAAGAATTTATTTGAGTTAAAAGTTTATATTAAGTTAATATATGTATATATTAATTATATCATTAAAATATATTAAATGTATTAAGTTAATATATATTGAGTATATATATATATAAGTTTATATATATATAAGTATATATATATATATTAACTTGCCCAATTACATTGTTTTCATTTTAGGCCCCCAGAAACATCTTTAGTAAAATCGAAGGATGGTGTTCTAAATCATATAGTTCCTTTTGCTTGAGTCTAAGGAACTCAGCAATTGTTATCACAGAACACGCAGCTAATTACATCTGTCACTCTCCCATGTTGCAGGTCCCATGCTAGGTGCTTCACAGGGATTTGTATACTCTATTATTCTGTTTTGCAAAGGTGGTACTTGAATGTGGTCCTACTTACTGGTCTATTGTTGTTATGAAACACTACAACCAAGGGAACATTTAGTTGGTGTTTTGCATACAGTTTCAGAGGGTGACTTCATATCTGTTGTTATAAGAAGTTTCTGGGCCTGTATAGTTTCAAGGTCTGGACCTGCCCACCACTGCTTAGTGCACCCCCCCCCCCCCCCCCGTTAGGCCCAAATGACTCAGATGCTTATATTAATTTTATGCTGCTTGGCCTATGGCTCAGGCATACTGCTAACTAGCTCTTGCATCTTAATTCAACCCATTTCCATTAATCTGTCTTGTAACACGACTTGTGGCTTACCTATTTCTTTACATCTTGTTTCTTGGGTTGCTGGATCATGTCTCTTCTGGCTCCACCCTCCTGCCCCTTTACCTATGCTCAGATTTCCTACCTGCTTCTAAGATGCCTGGTCATAGGCCAAAACATTTCCTTTATTATCCAATGACATTCACAGCATACAGAAAGGCATTCGCCATCACTTCCCCATTCCTGTCTAATCAAAAGGAAGGTTTCAAATTTAGCATAGCAGAATTACGTATAACAAAACAGCTATCAATCAAGAATTACAGATGCAATATCTAGTCTATTTGTATTTAGTAAAATTAAAGAAAATAGGCTCTCACTACCTTATCCTAGTGAGTCTAAAGTTTCATATCTAATATACCTCTTATAATAACTAAGGAAAATTATACTTATAACTATCTAATCTTCAACTATATCAAAGACCACAGAAAAATATTATATTACCTGAGTAAACAGAAAGTACATTGAAGGTAACTTCCAAAATCTAGAAATGACAGAGATGACATCTGGCTGCCTGGACAGTCACCCGAAGTTCCTTTGTAATGTTGGGGCATCCATCTTAAACCTACAGGCTTAAAGACTCTGGCGTACCAGGAAATTTGAAGGACTGCTCTTCCCATTCTGGCATCATTCATCAGTGTCAGTCACTTCTCCTTGTGTCCTGAAGAATGTCTGGCAGTTTTCTCTTCAAAGCAGGAACCTGAAGGACCATAAAGCTTATTATGCCAAAATGCAGAGGTCACTTCCCTATGGATCCTGCATGTCCAGTTTATACAGCATACTGTCAGGTGGTTGAGGCAAGAATAGTTTCTTGTCCAGTGGCTAACCTTTGTCACAAAGAAAGTAAATTCCATCTGGAGTTTCTTTGACACCCATCATTCGCTTGAAGTAGATTGGTGCTTCCAGAAGCAGACCTGTCTCACTGACCAGAAAAGTCCAAGTTCCTAAAATACTTTAAATGCCATATTCTGAAGTCTTTAAAGTGTTTGAAAATTACCTATCTAATTGAAATATATCTTTGTATACCTACAAAAACCTAACTAAAATGACTACAAGTTTACTTATCACCGGTGACTATTAATCTACATTTCTTAATTATACATTACAATTTTAAATGTGTTACATAAACAAAGTACCTTAAACAAGAGTATAAATATACATACAGTATAACAAAATTGACCTTAAATTTGTATCAATAAACCAACTCCATATCAATGTAAAATATTTTGGGATTGATAGCCATTTCTTGGGTTAAAGTAAATTCAATAATCTATCATTTCCCCTTTTTTTCTTAGAAAGAGATTTGACTATGGCCGTTAACCATTTATAATGAAAACAAATATTTATAAACAATAATTTGGGAATTTGGGCGTAGCTTTTCATTACTACTTCCTGCTGATTGAGGGGCACAGGCAGGGTCCTCAGGCTGGGTTATCGTTGTTGGCAGCCTTGAAGCTGATCTCTTCTCATCAGAGACTATTTTTTTTTTCAGGCTATTTTCCTTGAGCAAATTGTATTATAACTTTGAAGCAATCTACGGGTTCTCATCTTCTGTAGAAAGAAAAGCAGAACCTCTTTTTCAAAGCAACATACCCTTAAACCCAAATTTCAGAGTCAAGATACCTTTAAATATGTATGTTTGTTTAACTTAGCAGTTATTAACAATCAAATATCTTTTTAGAGTTAGCTCATTAACAGTTAAAAAATTAAAAGGAAACACAAAAATAGACATAATGACATAATCCAGCCTGTATTTTCTATCTTTATGTGGCTTATTATATTTTTATTACTTTATTTCTCTTTTTAAGGAATGTCTCTACCCGTTTTCTTTTCTCTCTGAAGCCTATGTACATTTTACACACATTGCAACCTGTTTAGAGGTTTTCTACATCTGAATCTGTTTTATTGCATATCCTTAACTATTTTCTAACCAGAAGAGCTTTTAAAATAGTAGACTGTAAAGCACTACTTTAATTGCTGACTCTGACAGCTCAGCTTTTCAGTATGGTGGAGGTTCCAGAGCCACACTTATCTTCCTAATTCTTAGAAGCAGTATTAAATATTGTGGCACTCGATACCACCCCAACTCTGAGGAATTTTAGGGTCCATATAGCCACAGAGTTGAGCACTGCTGCCTGATGCTTATGAACTTCATTTAAGTATTTGGCAGCAGGGTCTCTTAAAGGAGCTACACAATTTTTTCCACTAAGGCTAAGTCAGGAAGCTGCTCTTATAGGAGTTGCGACAGCAAACAGAGTTTTCTGAGAAAATGCTGTTACCAAAAGGCTGTCTTTGACTCTGTTCAAGCAGTCCCACAGAAACACACAGCCACTTATATTGATTACATGCTGCTTGGCCTATGGTTCAGGCATATTGCTAGTTAGCTCTTGCATCTTAATTAAATCCATTTCCATTAATTTGTCTTGCCATGTGGCTCATGGCTTACCTATTTCTTTCCATCTTGCTTTTTGGGTGGCTGGATCATGTCTCTTCTGACTCTGTCCTCCCGCCCCTTTAGCTTAGATTTCCTGCTTGGTTCTAAGATACCTGGTCATAGGCCAAAACAGTTCCTTTTTTATCCAATGACATTCACAGCATACAGAAAGATATCTCCATCAATCTGTAGTTGGTTGTTTTTGCTATTTTTGAGGGGAATGCCACCCAACTCCCAAATAAAACACCACAGAGGCTTTTTTTTTTTTTTTTTTTTTTTTTTTAAATTTATAAATGCCTCGTTTTTAGCTTGGCTTGTTTCTTGCCAGCTTTTCTTAAATTATCCCACGTACCTTTGCCTCTGGGCTTTTTCCTTTTCTTATTCCTGTGATCTTCCTTTCATTCTTCCTCTGAGCCTGGCTATCTAACCCTTGCCTCCTCCTCTCCTTGTTCTCCTGCTCTTTTCTCTTCTCCTCCCAGATCTCTCCTTCTATCTATTCTCTCTGCCTGTCAGCTCCTCCTGTTCTTTCTCCTGCCTCACAATTGGCCGTTCAGGACTTTATTAGACCATCAGGTCATTTAGACAGGTGAGGTAATACAGCTTCACAGGGTTAAACAAAATCAACACATCCTTGTATCAGTTAACAAATATCACACTGAATAATGCAACACGTCTTAAACTAATGTTCTACGACACATATGCGTGATGGCAGGGAGCATGGCAACAGGCAGATAGGAAGGCAGGTGTTCTGTTTGAGCAGTAACTGAGAGCTCACATTGGATCTGCAAGCTGCAGCCAGAGAAAGATTAGAACTGACATGGGGTTTTGAAACTTCAAAGCCCATTCTCAGTTACCTACCTCCTTCAACAAGGCCACACCTCTTAATCCTTCCCAAACAGTTCTACTAACTGGGGACCAAGCATTCAAACTATGAGCCTGCCTATGGGGGCTGTTCCCATTAAACCATCATGAATGCTGACAGACTGGTCTCAGCCAGCCAAAAGCAAAGCCTAGGAAGTATCTAGCTTTGTTGTATGACTAAGTTTAAGCTTCCCAGTGGTTTTTTTTTTTCTTTTAGCTCATTGTTCCCTTCTAAACCGTGTACTTGCTCCTTAAACATCTTTTATTTTCAGAAGTTCCCTTCTCTGCCCTTTCTCATTTACTGTCTGACTCATGTCAACATCTGACACTTACTTTCCAGTCACCTCCAAGCCAACCTGTCTTTCTGACAGTGTTTCATATTATAGATGTCATCACACATTTAAAAAGACCTTCTCAAACATTTAATTGTGGCCAAAGAAGGTTTCATTGCAGGGGGTTAGCTCTGAAAATGTTATAACAGCAGTGCCACACTCAGCCTAAAGGGCCACACTCCCTGTGTGGATGACTGCTTAACACTTTAGTTTTTTGAAGGCACAAGGACTCCACAGAGTGTTTTTTCCTGTAATTTATCTAGAGAAATGTCAAATGAACACACAATTTCTGACAAAGAATCGCTGCATGAAAATATAACATAATTGTCAATTCTGTGTTTCTTCCATGACTCTTGATCTGGTCTATTTATTCCTATCCCTGCTGGTACATGCGACAGTGACAGACAATGGAAAAATGGAAAAAAAAAAATTGATGTCTGTGGTCATTTCCAAATTGTTACATTTCTTTTTAATAATGTTGAAGTCTGCTTAACCCATTCTTACATCTGTGAAAACAACTGGGAACACAGCCAACAAATTCCACACACAGACACTCACAGACACATTTACAGACACATACACAAACACACAGACACAGACACCCCCCCACAGACACAGACAGACAGACACACAGACACTCACAGACACATTTACAGACACACTTACACACAAACACACAGGCACAGACACCCCCCCCCACAGACACAGACAGACAGACACACAGATATACACAGACCCATTTACAGACACACAGACACACACATATACACACACGTTTTGCCTTAGTTAGGATTTCTTTGCTGCAATGAAACACCAAGAGCAAAAAGCAAGTTGGGGAAGGAAGGGGCTTTATTTGGCTTATATCTCAACATTACTGTTCATCACTGAAGGAAGTGAGGGCAGGAACTCAAATGGGTCAGGATCCAGGAGACAGGAGCTAATCCAGAGGCCACGGAGCTGCTTATTGGCTTGCTTCTCCTGGCTTTCTCAGTCTGCTTTCTTATAGAACCCAGGACCATGAGCCTAGGGAGGGTACCACCCACCATGGGCTGGGCCCTTTCCCATTGATCTCTCATTAAGGAAGCATCTTACAGCTAGATCTTATAAAGGCATTTTATTAACTGAGGTTTTTTTCTTTTTTCAGATAACTCTAGTTTGTATGGTAAGTTGACATAATACTAGCTAGTGTGCGCGCGCGCACCACACACACACACACACATACACACCGCACACTTTGGTGATTTGCAAATATATGGAAATAATTGCACTGTCAATCCTGCACTGGTCAGATGAGTTTGCATTGTAGAAGGATCAGTAAGAAATTTGTCATTTTCTTATGAAAGAAACCTCATTTTATTTGCTTTTTTTGGGTAAAGATGCTGTGCAAGGGAGCAGAAAGCTTGGCATTCAGACACAGAGCCTATGGTTTGAATATTTTACATCTGTCAATGGGATTCTTTTTGGCATCTTATCAGAACACAAAGAATTTGATTTTCGAGAGGCGGGAGATCCTCTACACTTTTTTTCTTGCAACAGAAACAGCTTTTGTGTGGCCCAGTGAGTCACTTTGAATTCCTCCAGCTCATGGTCGCATCCTCACTTGTGAAACAGTTTATACTGCCTCCAGCTTCTGACATTTCCATTTGATGTGATTCTATTGAAAGGGAATCGTAGCACCTAAGATTCAATTTAAAGCCTGTTTATTGTAATAAGCAGACACTGTGAGGGCTGCTAGTCTGAGTCTCTGGGGGGATGAAATGGATGAATTTGAAAAAATATATTTAGAGGGGATGAACCAAGACAGGAGACTTGGCCTCTGCAGGGAGAGGGTAGCTATAGAAAAAGGGGGTTTGTGTATTATTGTGGTCCAGTCTGCCAGACTGTTTGGAAGGAGAATGGAGAGAGCTCCTTTTGTCTCCTGGATGGTCCAAAATCAAGACCAGAGCTTACAAGAAACAGAGGAGGGAGAGTTCTGTTAACCCAACTGTGAGTCACTTCCATTTGTCCCACACAGTAGGATGGGCTCCCTCAAGTAAGTCACTGAAGTCACCAACCACAATAACCTCATCTGGCAAGACAGCTGAGGTTCAGAGAGGCCGGTACATCTGCCTTAGTTAGGATTTCTACTGGTGTAATGAAACACCATGGCCAAAAAGCTAAGCGGGGAGGAAGAGGTTTATTTGGCTTACAGTTCAGATTGCTATTAATTGCTGAAGGAAGTCAGGACAGGAAGTCACACCAGCAGGAGGCAGGAGCTGATGCAGAGACCACAAAGGGGTGCTGCTTACTGATTTGCTTCCCCTGGTTCTCTTAACCTGCTTTTGTGTAGAACTCAAGACTACCAGCCCAGGGATGGCACCACCCATGACCCCCTCTATTGATCAGTAATGAAGAAAATGCCTTACAGCTGGAGCTCATGGAGGCATTTCCTCAACTGAAGTTCCCTGTTCCCCAGATGACACTAGCTGCGGTGTCAAGTTCACAAAAACAAACAAACAAACAAACAAACAAAAAACCCCGGTAGTACATTATATTTACCTAAGCTGTCTCCTCCTTCTAGGGCCTCCATTCTTTATAGCTTTATAGCTTTCACACCTTAAGTACTTTTCAGACTCAACCTAAATAATCCATGCCTATGTCTACTTTTTCTGCTAGGAAATCTTCAAACAAGGCTAGCAGTCCTCTCTGGGTACTGTGTCCACTTCCTGCAGCTCCTTTGCTACTCTCTGAAAGAGGCTAATGCCTGGCACTTCTATATTCTTAGAGTAAAAAAAAAAAATGCATATTCATTTTGTTAGACCCTATCATCAGACTAGGGGTGTTGTAACAATTTCAGGTAATATGTAGCTAAGATTCCTCACTACTGAATTCACATGGATGTGTGGTTCCATATGTAGGAGGAGTGCAAAACGATCATGGGTATAAAGTAGCAAATAAGTCTGACAAAGAATTCATATATCTATCAGCAAATGTAAGCTGGGGCTTCTCAAAAGAAAAGTATGTTCGTGTGTGCATGTTTATGTGTGGGGATATCATTTCTTAGAAACTATTGTTGTGTGATGCTTTTCCTGCAGTGGAGTGAACAAAGGTCTACCTACCCAAGAATGGGCACCAATGGATGTAGTGAAATTACATTGTTACATGGTAAATAATTGTTCTGCCTACTAATTTAATAAAAACTCTGATTGGCCAAAGGTAGACAGAAAGTGTGAGCGGGGCTACAAGACTAAGAAAACTCTGGGAACAGGAAGAAGAGAGCAGAGATGACACAGAGATGCTAGACAAGCCAGAAGATGCAGAGGACAACTATGCTGCTCTGAGAAAAGGTACCGAGCTGCATGGCTGAACTGGCTAAGAATCATGGGTTAGTTTAAGAAAAAGAGTTATCAAGTTATATGCCTGGACCCCAGGTCAATCAATGTATAATTAATGTAAGCATTCATGTGTCTCTGTGGGACTGCAAGACTGCCGGTCTGCAGGTCTGTGGATCTAAGCCATGAGGCGAGGCCCAAAAGTCTGGGCCAGAAACTTTATATAACAAATGAAGAAGAAAAAAGTAATTCTATCCAAGTCCAACTTGGCCAACCAATGAGTTTACTAGGGTTATTTACAAGAGTGTTGTTGGCAAGGCATTTTTTACAGGAGCAGGGATGTGCTGACTAGTTTTATTTTAACTTGACATAAGATAGAATCATCTACCAAGATGTAATCTTAATTGAGAAAATGACTCACACCAGATTGACCTGTGGGAAAGTTAGTTATACATTTTCTTAATTGGTGATTGATCTGAGTTTTGAGGACAGAATTAAGGTCTTCCTGTTTGCAAGGTAAAGACTTTACTGGCTGAGATAAGAAAAATTAAGAGCTTATGTTTAGGATATTGAAGTTTACAAAGCACATATATCCATACTACCTAGGGAAGGTAAAAAGATGTTGAAGACAGCCATCTTGTTCTTTGTTTTCCTGTGTGGCCCATCCCTAAACTTCCCTATCTAACCCTCATGTCTTAGTGTTGTTTCCAGATGTTGAATAAAATACCCTGATAAGAGCAACTAAGGGAATAAATGGTTTACTCTTCTCTGTTCAGGTTATAGTCCATCAGTGAAGGGAAATCACAGCAGCATGAACTTGAAGGGGCTATCCAGGTTGCATCTGCCTTCTAGAAGTAGAGAGAGATGAATGCACCCTTCTGTTCAGCTCAGTGTAATTCCAGTAAACCCACCAAAGGATTGTACCATCCACAGTTGTGGTCATCTTATTTGAATGACTGTAATCCAGTTAGTTCCTCACAGGCCACCTAGGCTATCATCTTGTGGATGATTCTACATCCTTTCATTTTTTATTAAAAAAATAAAATTAAGGGAAAAAACATATTTTGGAAAGAGTTTCTGTGGTAACAGAAACACACTGAAAAAAAAAAAAAGAAAATAGTAACCATCATATCCTCCTTTTTCTAGGAAGTTCCTACTTCTTGATCAAAGTTATTCACATGAGAAAACTCCAACTGCCCCAGTTGATTAGTTTAAAATTAGCCCTTTGTCATATATTTGGCCAATGAAACTGTTTATTGGAGCTTTGAGCATTCACATGCCCACTACCACCACCACCATCACCACCACCACCAAATGTGTCAATTTCAGTCACCAGATTGTTAAGATAGAGAAATGGATGATACTCTCTAATCATAGACAGACTGTCCAGTAGGAGATTCAAATGCAGCACAGAGCAGAGAAACCGGCAGAGTCTGAGGGCTGGGGGCAGGCTCCAGTTCATGATCCTCAGAGAATCCCAGATGGTCCCTTAGCTTGACTTAGCAGATTCCTTCACTATGGAGGGGTCTTGGAGGTGGTGACAGTGAACACCCCGATGGAGTGTTGTTATGGTTTGAATATGAAATACCCTCAACCAAAACTTACTTTGAATGCTTGGTCCTTTGCTGTTGGCACTGTTTGGGGAGTTGGGAGACAGTTTTAGAAGAGGTGGGGCCTATGTTGGGGATGATGCCCACTAGAAGTTATACCAATTCCCCAGTTTCTTCCTTCTCTACTTCCTGTCTGCCAAGAAGTCACCAAATCTCTTCTATCACATGTACCTGCTGACATGAAGCTTGGTCTAAGCACACAATACCAAATGGACATGTACCAAACTTTCCCAAACTATAAACCTGGACAAATCCTTCCTGCCTTAAGCTGTTGACATTAGGTATTTGATCACAGAGATACAAATTCCAGCACAGCCCCCTTCCTCCCAACATCTACTGCACATTTGCCACTTGCATTGAAAGGACAGATTTCTCTGATTAATTTCTTTTTATTGGAATGGAACTTTCTTTATCAAAGGCATAGTCTTAATTATTCCATGATAATTTCTCAATGATATTAAGTGTATGTGTGGAACAAAAGAATTTAGAACAATTTCTTTCTTGACAAAACCTGCTTTGCCTGGTTATAAATTAGCATTTTCTGTATCTGCCCAGGATAATAGTTCTTTCTTTTTCTTCCCTGAAGATCCATCGTAATTTTGTTACCTCCACCTTAGGCAAGGCAGATGGGCAATTTAGGTTGATTTTACAGATTGTGCATGCAGAAATATAAAAGGGAAAAGCTTGTTAATAGATTTAAACATTACTCTGGTAATTATTCTTATTTTATGGAGAAGGAATCAGAGGCTCAAAGAGGTTAAGTGATGTTCCTAGTTCACAGATGATAAATGGCAAAGGAAGCACGAAATCCCCAGCATGTGCTATTTTCAGGGAATAAACAATACTACCTAATAGAGAGAGGAGACTTCAGAGTTCTCAGAGAAGGCACAATTGTAATGGGATTATGTTACATTGTAAATAATTGCCCCACCTACTGGTTTAATAAAAAGCTGATTGGCCAGAAGGCAGACAGGAAGTGTGGGAGGGGCTACCAGACTAAGAAAACTCTGGATACAGGAAGAACAGATCAGAGATGCCACAGAGACAGCAGTTAAATGCAGAGGACAGAATTTAAAATGCTGCTGAGAAAAGGTACTGAGCAGCATGGCTGAACAAGACAAGAATCATGGGTTAGATTAAGAGCAAGAACTAGCTAGCGATATTCCAGAATCATAGGCTGATCAGCGTAAAATTAATACAAGGGTCTGTGTGTTTCTGTGGGTCTGGACCACAGGCTGGACAGGCCAGAAACTTATTACTACAAACAATGGCTTGAGAAAGAAATCAGAAGAGAGAGAAAGCAGAACCCATGCGGCGTTCCTGCGCTACTTGCCCCATTCGGGTTGATGGTGCTTCCTCCTTTTAAGTCTACTCATCATATTTTCCTGTGAGTGCTCACCCTCCCTTCCCTGCCTGGAAGATTCACAGTGAATTTTGTTTCATGCAAATTCTTGGTGCTGAGTTCTTTTCCATTTTCTCTTTCTCCTCTTTTGCTTTTTCAAGATATTTATTTTTAATTTTTATTTTTGTGTGTGTGAGAGAGAAAGAGAGAGGGTGACGGAAGGAAGGAAGGAGAGGTAAGAGAGCAAAAGAGAAGAGAGAGAGGGAGAGGGAGAGAGGGCTGTGTGTGAATACCTATGGAGGCCAGAGAGACATCTGTGGAGCTGCTCAAGTAATAAGTGGTTGTGAGGCATCTGACGTGGGTAGTGGGAGCTGAATAGTGGTCCTCTGGAAGAACAGCATTTCTCTTAACTTTTGAGACATGTCTCTAGTCCTTCCTTTTTCCTCCTCTCCTTCCCTCCTTTCCTAGAAAAGGTTTAATAAAACTAGCTGTTTTTATTTAAATAAGAATGGTTCCCAAAGGCTCATAAGTTTGAATGCTTAGTCACCAGAAAATGGCACTATTTGAAAGGATTGGAAGAATTAGGAGGTGTGGCCTTACTGGAAGAAGTGTGTCACTGTGGGGGTAGGCTTTGAGGTTTCTCAAGCCCATGTCAGGCTCAAGCTTTCTCTCTCAGCCTACATGGCTCAGCTACTGCTCTAGCTAATGTTTGCATGCTACTGTACTCGCTGCCATAATGATAATGAACTAAACCTGAAACTGTAAGCAAGCTCCAAATTAAATGCTTTATTTCATACAGGTTGCCTCTGTTATGGCGTTTCTTCACAGTAATACAGTGACTAAGATAGGGGTCAAGTTGCCTGTCTGAGGGACTCTCTCTTATTTAGGCATGGGGATAACCTGGGACATTAAGAGGTAGAACCTATGATCTTGGTGTGAGATCTCCAGAGTCTTTATAGAAATTTTGTGGAGAGATTCATAATTTCCAGAATGATAGAAATGAACGTCTTGGTGTTCTTTAGCCTGATCTCTTGACAGGCTGTCCCAGAAGGTCTCTCCATGTGCTCCTGGGGTATAAAGATCATGACTACTTTATTTCTTTCAGTCTGGAGCCTCACGTAATCCCCACTTAATAGAAGCAATAAGTAAATGATTTATTTGACCTAAGTGTCCAAGAAAACAGATGTAGATTCAGAGCCAGAAATCACACTGAGGAAGTTTTAGGAGAAAGTCTGGGATAGAAGTATAGAAATAGGGGGCATTGGCTACATATTCAAGAAATGTGCATCCCAGTAGCATGGTTGAGTATGATTCATGGTTGTTTGAGGAAAAGATGTGTGGCTAAGCAATGTGAGTAAGTAAAGAAGAAAGTGTTTGAAAGAAATCTTGTTTGATTATATATTCACTCTATAAAACAGTTCATATTAAACTGATCCTTAAACACATACTTTATCACCTCATCTGTAATAACTGCAAAGTCACCTTTGATGTGGGATTGTCTTTCTGTATGCTGTGAATATCAGTCTTTAAATAAAGGACTGTTTTGGCCATGGAAGGCACCATAAAAAAAAAGTAGGCTGGGAAATCAGAGAATAAGTAGGAGGAGGGCAGAGTCAGAGAGTGATCGAGCCAGACACCCAAAGGAGAAGCATATAAGGAACACAGGTGATCCATGAGCCACGGGGCAGGACAGATTAATGAATGAGTTGAGTTAAGATGAAAGACTTAGTTAGCAATGTGCCGATGTCACAGGCCAAATATCATGAAGTTAATATAAGTGTCTGAGTCATTTTGGGGGCCTAAGCAGCAGTAGGTGGCTAAGTGGTCTGGGACTGCAGGTCTGTGGGTCTGGACCTCTGGCTGGACAGGGCCAGAAACCCATTGTAACACACATTGCTTCTTAAAGTCATTCAGAAAATTCTAGAGCCATTTATGTACAATTTTTAGTTTCCAAAGTATGCTGGTTAGATTTTATCTATTAAATTGACACAAATTGGGGTCACTTGGGATGAGAGGCCCTCAACTGAGGCACTACCTTTATCAGATTGACCTGTAGGCATTTTCTTGATTAATGATTGATGTTGGAGGGACCAGCCCATTATGGGCAGTGCCACCCCTGGGCAGGTGATCCTGGGTTGTGTAAGAAAGGTAGTTGAGCAAGCCACAGGGGACAAGCTGTCATTGTCTCTGCTTTGGTTCCTGGCTTGAGTACCTGCTCTTCCTTTATGATGATCTATAAAGTATAAGCGGAGACAAACCCTTTCCTCCCAGAGCTGGTTTGGACAGCAGTAGAGAAGCATTTTGGACATCTTTGTATCCCAGTGATAGAGAAGCAAGTTGGACAGAAGTTGACTGTTCCTGTCTGGCTGCTCTTCTAGCCTCCAGTCCCAACCTGTCTACTCTCCAGGACTCTATGTTCCAACCTTATTGAATTACCTGGAGTTTCCAAAAGGCATCATGCTCTCTCATGTTTGTTATCTATCATCTAGCATCATTTTCTCCATTTGAAATTTCCTCTTTCACATCCTTCCTGCTTGGATAAGCTCTTCTCTCATAACAAGTAATAGTATCTCCCCTAGAAAGCCTTTTTTCCAACTAGCCATTCTGGTATTCCTGGACCAATCTGTACTTTTGTTATTACTTGCCTCATGTTATAGAATGATTTTTTTCTTCAGTGACTGCCTAGATTCTGGGATTTTGATCACAGGGACACTGTCTTTCACCTCTGATCCCAGTTCCTTAGCCCATCTCCTAATGTAATGACAATAATTTTCTATCAGTGGAATGAAGCAAGAGCAGAGAATGCTTAGCCATTTATAGCCCTATTTCAAACACACTACTGCCTGTCTCCATCTTATGCCTTTGAAACACATATTTTATTGTTGGTTGTTTTTATGGCTGTTAGATTCTGAAGTCTCATTTTCCCTCACACCACTCTATGCTCCATTTCAGAGCTGCACGGAATTCTTGAGAGGCAGCTATGGTGACAAGGCTGAACAGAGGGTCCGTCAGTCTTTCTTTTGACGTACTTGCCGTTTGTAAGGACCATGCCTTAGCATGTGTGCAGCACCTAAGCGTGTTCAACCATCTCCCAGTCCTGGCTGTTTCTAGTTTCAAGTGATAATACTTGAAGCAGTGATAAACTTCTTTTAGAGAAGATATGTCAATAAAGATACATTTTTTCCACCCTAGAATGAATTTCATGATAACCTCTCCAAACTCATATTCTTTAGCTAGAGAGCATGCATATTTTCGTGACATCTACAATCATTTTTTAAAAGATTTATTTATATTATACATGTGTGAAGTGTTTATGTGCACGTGTGTCTCTATACTAATTCCATGCCTGGTGCCTAGAGAGGCCAGAAGAGGGTATCAAATCTCCAGGAATTGGAATTACAGACAGTTGTGAGCCACAAGGTAGGTGTTGGGAATTGAACCAGGGTCCTTTGGAAGAGCAGCCAGTGCTCTTAAGCATTGAGCTATCTCTCCAGTCTGTGTTCACTTTCTCTAAAACATGTTTTGTAAAGACTGTGCAGTTTTGAAGTACCACTACCATTTTATTTTATCTGGATTTTCCTGACTGTGTTTTTCTATTAGTTACTTGTTTGCTTTTGTCTCTGTTAGGGATTGAATCTAGGGTATGGAGTGCACCAGACAGGCATTTCACCACTGAGCTAAATTCCTGTGTTTTGCCATGAGAAAAAAAAATGAAATAATAAATGCCCTGCTTTCCAAATTGATTTGGAATTTGAGGTGTGTGTGTGTTTGTGTGTGTGTGTGTGTGTGTGTGTGTGTGTGTGTGTGTGTGGGCACATGTGCATGTACGTATGCATATGCATGTGTTTGTATGAGTGTATAAAGCTAGAAAGGAACCTAAGATCTGTTGGGTCTGTTATGTAGTTGCTGGAATTTGAACTCCCATTCTCATGATTGAACAGTAGAGGCTTTTATCTCCCGAGCCACATCTCCAATCCCTGAACAGGGTTTATTACTTTAGCCTATATAGATGAGATATTCCGGATATTTTAGTGTAGATTTCTTAATCATTATTAAGAATGTGTTTCCCCATGTTGTCTATTGTATTCTCTTATGTAAATCATGTACATAGAAGACTAGCCATAAAGGAGGACAGCTAATGTCAATACAGAAAAGCTGCTATCATTGATAGAACAATCCACAAAGCTTACCAAAGAGCTGGAGGGGAGATAATTCCTGTAAATACACAGGGATACAGTTTCTCTTAAGAGAAGCAAATGCTAAAACAAGGTGAGTAGGAAGTGTGATGGGTATGACCATATGCTGGGTAATGGTCAACGTTGACTGGGCATTTGGTGTGTTAGAGTTAACAGGTTAATTGCTTCCAAAGGATTCCCTCTCTTGGAGGCCTGTTGGGTGAGAATGTGAAGGAGTTAATCTGAGTCCATCTCTTTCTCTGAACTTTGCTGCTCTTGAGCTGAGAACTGAACCAACACTTGCGGGTGTAAGAGAAGGAAAAAACAGGAATTCGTGGATGAGATAAGAGCTGGAGGGTAAGGAAGATAGCCAGGGCTTTAGCTTCTTCGCTACTGGCTTGTTTGAAAGAGCAAATCCACACAGTGACTGTCAGAGCTGGGGTTCTGCACACCAGTGTTTTGTCTCCCCCACAGCTGGCCCTGATTAGTCCAGACATTAGCCCCTTTCTGAAGCTGCTGTCCCTTAGGAGCTTGTTTGCCCGCCCTTTGCCCAGACTTTTGATCAGAGGGTGCCAGGCACTAAAGCTGCAGCTAGGAAGCAGCTCCTGAGGGCTTCCCTGGGAAGGCTTCAAAGGTTGGAAAGCAATTTGCAGCTTTTGTGTGCAAGGCCAGGGGATTTGAGGACTGAGTACTCCAGTTGGTAGGGGAGCTAATTAGGCGCTGTAGCTGTTTGGCCACCTCACCTTCACTTGAAAGCCCTCTAGGATGATGAGGTCTGGAGGATGGGGACCACTTTGTGCTCAGCAGGCAGTGTTCTGCTGCTGTGCAAGTGAAGGGTTTGGGAAATGAGGTCTGGGAAAACCAGTACTTAATACTCCCCAGGAGATTAGCCAAATGGGCTCCCCATGAATAGCCGACTTTCAGTAGGCTGGGCTAAAGCAGAATACTATAATGCTACACAGTTTGGGGAGGTACTTTTCTATGTGGAAGTACAAATTCCGGACCACTTAGATGGTTGTGTTCTTGTTAATAAAATACATTCAATGAATTAATCATTTCCATAGTGACTAATGCATTTTTTTTGTGGGGGGGGGGAATTGTGAAATTGATGACAATTCTCTAAGCAGCTTTACAAGGAGATGCCAGAAAATTAAAAACAAACAACACATTTGGGATATCTATAACCTCTGATAATGCCTGATGCTTTTTCTGGGAGAAGAGTATTTCGAAGATGTGCTATTTGAGCATTTCTGGAGGGATACAGAATATATTTTGAACTATATTAGGGCTTTTATTTCTAAGGGTGGATAGATTTTACTCCAATTTTAAAATTTTTACTTGAAATTTCTACAACTGTACAATTTCTACACAAGTAACTATCACTTTCAGTGTGATGGTCCATGGGAATAATCATGGAATCTCATAAGCCTGTGAATAATGAATAAATATCTAAGCCAGTAAGGTTAACTGTTACCATATGAACATTTCGGGACTTGTGGAAGGTCTTGAGTTTGGTTGCCAGCACTATAAACTAAACAAATGAATACATGAGCACCTTTTTAGGAGTTACTAAAGTTCCAAGTAGCAAAGCGTTTCAGCCCCCAGCTCTGTCAGTCTTTAGTCTCCCATCTGTATTTCACGGGCGGTGTACAGTGGCACCCAATTCATTCCTGTTCCAGCACCAGTGGTTTAAGCACCTTAATTAGTACATCTTGGATCTTAACTTGGGAATTGAAGCTATTGAGAACGACTATATATATATTTGATAAAGAGTTGAGCTAAATGCTACAATTTTATTATGCAAGGGATCATTAGCCTCCCCCTCTCTCCCCTCCCTCTCTTTCTTTCCTTCTCTCTCTTTCTTTCTTGTGTGCTTTGTGTTTTAATATGCTTTCTCCTGTCCTTTTTATGGCACTGCGGTAAATGTACAGCTCTCTGCAATGTACTCGTGACTCTAGTATTCTACTGGAAGAGTTTTTGTTGTCCTGGCTGCATATCCTCCTCAACTGGCATACTTCCTTTCCCTAGTAATATCTTCATTCTGTGTTTCTGGGTTAGTACTTATGGATTAGGCACAGACATGTGGTGTATTAGTCAGGGTTCTCTAGAGTCACAGAATTTATGAAATGAATCCCTTATTTCTCTTTCTTTCTCTATCATCTATATGTATGAATACACACTCAATATGAACTTATTGGAATGACTTAGAGGTAGAAGCCCAACAATGGTTAGCTGTGAATGGAAAGTCTAAGAATTTAATAGTTTCTCAGTCCCACAAGGTTGGGTGTCTCAGCTGGTCTTCTGTATATGCTGAAATTACACAAAAGTAGGCTTCAGTGCCAGTGAAGGGATGGATGTTCTGACAAGGTGAGGGCAATCAGGGAAAGAACAAACCCTTCCCTTTTCCATTGGGCTTATGTAGGCTTATATGTCCTTATATATGTCTAGCAGAAGGTATGGCCTAAATTAAAGGTGTTTCTTTCTGCCTCAAGATTTGGATCAGAAGCCTAAGTCTTCCTGCCTCAAGATCTGGATCATAAATGTCTTCCATTTCTGGATTGTACTTCATTCCAGATATTGTAAAGTTGACAACCAACAGCAGCCACCACACATGGTAGATTTTAAAGCACAGATGCTAGGTGGACCTACTTTCCCAAGTGACATCTCTACCACAGACAGACAGACAGAACACAGACAACAGACACATACACATAGACTCATACACATTTGGGAAATCTAAAACAGATGAAGTAAATGTCATTTAAAATTATGGAAATCATTTATGACAACAAGGAACTCCGTTTCTTGCTTTATGGGTTCTAGTGCCCTTGATTAACAAAAGAAATGGGAAATAGAGTCAAAATTCAGGGAGGGGCACGTAAAGTTGAGTTCTAGCTTAAGCTATTACCGTGACTGTGCATGAACCACATGGAAGGAACTGAGTCATTGTCCTTATACTTTTCTTTAATTCTTTAGAGTCAATGTTTCCATTTAGCAAAACAAAAGGAGTATATTTGTCTTTAGTTCCTATGACTGCTTAGTTGTGGGCCTTAACTCCTTGCTCCTATAGAGCAAACCTAAAACATGAATAGAAAGCATTGGCGACCCTCATAAGAACTGTGTTGCTAGTATAGATGTAATTACAACTTGCATTGAAAGTTGGTATTGTAGTTTTCAGGGTTTAAAGCTTGGAAGAATCATTGCTGACATTTTCTCTTCCAGCAGCCTGGGTAGCAATTTCTGGCACCATGAAAGCTGGGCAGGAGGAAGTACGCTTCCAATACAGTTCCCGCATGGTTCTCCATATTCTGTAGCCAAGCTATGTGGTGTCTTCAGCAATAGGCTTTTAAAATCCAATTATGGTAGGCAACCGAGGACAATGGCATACTTGAACAGTTGTAGGGTGCTTTGGGGACCTTCTTGGTCAACAATTCCCAGGGAGTACTCCCACACCTGACACTTGGATTTTTGTTCAATACATGTCTTCTAGATCGACATTATCCATGCGTGATATCTTTGTTCAAATTTTTTTTTAAAAAAATGTGTGTTTTTGTTAGTTTGTGACTGACTTGCTAATGCGTCCTTAGTTTTGGTTAACCTGCCTCATGCATCCTCTTATCTCTCATCCGGTGTCCACACCCCCATTTAGGCCTAGCCATCCTTAGTATTCTCCTTTTCTATTTTCATTCTATGTGTTCTTCCATCTCTACTACCCCCTGAGGCTCTTCCCCTTCCCCTTCCACTGCCATGGCCTCTTGATCACTTTTAGTTTCTACAGGCATTGTAACTAGTCTGAAAGTGTGAAGCTCAAGGAATATCATGGTAGAGGGGAAGAAGCAATGTAAGAGCCAGAGGAAGGAGAAGTATTGCAATGGGGGTTTCTTGGTCCCGCCCAGCCAGAGGCCCAGACCCACAGACCTGCGCGCTAGACCCCTTAGCCATCCGCCTCTGTTGCTCAGGCCTCCAGAAATGACTCAGATGCTTGTATTAACTTCATGCTGTTTGGCCTATGGCTCAGGCACATTGCTAGCTTGTTCTTACATCTTAAATCAACCCATTTCTATTAATCTTTCTTGCCATGTGGCCCGTGGCTCACCTGCGTTCCTTACATGTTGTCCTTTTGGCTTCTGGCTCGGTCTCCCTCTGACTCCACCCTGCTTGCTCCTCCTACCTATTCTGATTCCTCGTCCTACTTTTTCTATGGTGCCTGTCATGGGCCAAAACAGCTCCTTTATTTAAAGATTGCTATTCACAGCCTACAGAAAGGCATTCCCACATCAGAGAAGTACTGTCAAATGGTGGCTTCTGGACATGGCATGCTGTTACCTTCATGAATTCAGAGCTCCCGAAGTTATTCCACAAGATTAAGAGAGCTAAAATTTCAGCATGAAGCAGGGAAGGGATCCAAGGGCCCTCCCCTATCCGAGGTGCTAACGGCATGGCAGTTGGTGGCCACTGAAGGAGGAGATTCATTCCTCTTTTGAGGTAATAATTATTGTAGATTGCTCATGTCACAGTAAATGAACTCATGCACATGCCCATATGGGTATCACTAAGTGGACTTAGTGGTTTATTAGAAATCAAACAAAATATGGAATTGGGAGGGACATGGAGATATGTTGTGGGGTGTTGGAGAAGCTGGGGGAGTCAGTCAGGAATGAATATGGCCAAGACACATTGTATACCATTATGGAATACAAATGAAATATAAGAAATAAAACTGTAGGATGAGAGAGAGAGAGAGAGAGAGAGAGAGAGAGAGAGTGAGAGAGGGGGGGGGGGGGGGAGAGAGAGAGAGAGAGAGAGAGAGAGAGAGAGAGAGAGAGAGAGAGAGAACATGAAGTGTTTGTCTTGCTCCTCCTGGGTTACCTCATTTTATAATTTCATCAATTTCCCTGAACATTCATTTGCTTTTATTGCTGAATAGGCACCACATCTTCATTATCCATTCATCATGATGGGTGGCCTCTCCATATCATAATACTGGTCATGTTAGCACTTACTATTTTCAGCAACTGTGAAATTTGGATTTTTTTTTTTTTGCAAGTCACCTGAATCTAAGCTGAATGTTTAGTTTTCTGTGTGCTACCTGTCTCCTTCCCTGATCCATATTTCTGATTTTTATATTTACCTGACTTCCCATGGATACTCCTATTTCTGTATTGATCTTGATAAACCAGTGACTTGGGAGGAAATTCTGCTCAAACAGTTGGGGCCCGTGAAGCTCCCACTTGCTGCACATGGGTATCTTTCAGACATGTTGTGCAGTCAATGTGCAGGCAGTTCTTGAGTCTGTATTTCTGAGCACTGTGTTATTCATGGATTTCTCATCAGCCAGGGATGCATTGAGAGCTTATGCTTTGTTCACCGGCTCTCTCTCTCTTCTCTGAACTTTCAGGATGCAGTCAGGTTTGTGGCCTCAGGCAGTGCTGTTGGCCGTCACACACTGAGATTCTCACATTTTTACCCCAAATCTAATTTGGCCTCTCTGAAAAAAAAAAAAAAAAAAAAGAGCCTGTTGATTTTATTCTTAATAGCAACATCAAAATAGCAACCAAGATTTAGAAGTTGATTTTGATGAAAGTGATGGCTCTTCACTTCAGTCTACAAATGGGTCTCTATGGACAAGGGCCAAACTGGCCATTTCTGCCTCTGTTGTATCTTTATTGCCTTTGCTCTCAGCCATGTCTTGCTGAAGTCACTTTAGGATCCAGTAGCCATTCTGGAAGATAAGCAACTTCTTCTTTCTTACTCCCCTCTCCTGCTCTTGCCCTTCTTCCTCTCTTGTAGCACCCAGGGTCTCCTCCACAAGTTAGTTTCCTAATATTGATGCTATCCCCAGGCTTCCTTTTTATTTTTTAGACATTTACCAGTTTGTCCCTGAACTCACTCAATGGCCTATATTGGCTTTGGCCTTGCAATCCTCCTACCTTAGACTCTCAAGTGATTGTGACTACAAGTCTGTACCATCAAGGCTACTTTCATCAATATCTTCTGACAAGAGCCAAACCAGTCCCACCCCTGCATAATTATTTTCTTATGGTTCAAAGCTTTCTGGATCCATCCCGAGTGATCAACAAGATGACATTCTAACCAAAGCTAACTTCCCCACCATTTTTTATTTCTGTTGATTCTCCATGTCATGTGGGTGCTCACCAGTCAGTACTTTCCTAACTGGGCAAAGGACACTTGCCCTCTTGTCTTCTTGATATAGGTACACTGATTCAAATTTATGCCTCCTGGAGTTGTATATTACATACACACACACACACACACACACACACACACACACACGATTGATTTAAACAGCATGCTTGTTCTGAATCTTACTGTTTTGATTCTAGCTTATTTTGTATCCTTAGATAAATCTAGTGGTTTTCTTGACTTTATTCCTTTTATGTGATCAGTGGAAATTCTAATTGTATAGTAAATTAATAGGAAAAAGCTTCATTTTCCCTAAAATAGTGTGATAGAGTAACATATAATCCTCAACTAGATTAATGCACTCTGAATGAATTTCTCCAGAAATAGGCTTACAAA
Organism: Phyllotis vaccarum; assembly: GCA_033318265.1. Classification (NCBI taxonomy): domain Eukaryota; kingdom Metazoa; phylum Chordata; class Mammalia; order Rodentia; family Cricetidae; genus Phyllotis; species Phyllotis vaccarum. The sequence continues at coordinate 25,436,761 of JARWLC010000001.1, forward strand.
GGGAGTTTGGTAAGATGAGTTTCTATCTTCACATCACTGGGTTAGTAGGTGCCTGACTTCATTCTCTTTATAAATGCTTAACAGTTTTCAATAACTGGTGTGTTATGTTTTGGGATAAGCACTTTAAAGTGAAGCCTTAAGCTTTGAGCTGCATTCTAATATCACAGAAGAAACAAGCAGACCTTAGGTTCGTGTGAAATTAGCATAATCATTGGGGTTTTTTTTTTCCCCACAGAAAAGCCTGCAGGACACTTTCCCTTCTGTTTTGTTTTGTAGTGTGTTGTCAAGGCTCGCTCTCCTTAGAAGCAAATAGAACCTGGTCTAAAAGAGCATTTGGGTCTTTACGTGTTACATAGAATGAAACTCATTTTTCTCTGCATCATGAAACATAGTAGTTATAACTTCTTGAAATAATCTTGAAGACATTCATAGGTGTAAATGAAGTAAGAATTTTCCCAGGAGTCTGGGGCAACTTTTTGTGCAGAGACTTAACCATGAAGGAGAAGCACTGATCTAGATTCAACATCTGGATTTCAGTTTCTACCTGGCCAGCTGTGTTTGTGAGTGCCAGTCTATTAGGCATTATTATTATTAACACAAGTAAAACATGCTGTACCTTCTCAAATTCCTTCGATAAAAGCACTTCACTCACTAAGAGAAGCCTCTAGAACACTCTAAAGGATGAGACATGTATGGACTAGAAATGTGCAGAAGCAACCCAATAGCCTGGCCAATGATGCTTCAATGACATGAGTTTAAAATCTCCTGCCAACTCCCTGCCAGAGAAACACACAAGCTATGAGGAGGCATGGTGGCTGTCTATGTCTACACCAAAGGATCCCTAATGCTTCCTTTTCACCTTCCATGTAGTAAACATCTTGTGTTATTTTCCTATTAAATCCTCTGCTACCTCCCTAGGGAATGTAGACCTAACTTTCCGATGCTGATCCCTTTGCTGGGTAACTGTGTAAGAAAGAGCAAAAACGGGTTGTGCATTTGTGTACATTAGGTATTGAGCTATTGTTTTCGATTGCACTAATACTTATTGGTTAGTATTCTTCAGGACTTCAGAAAGTAAATAAATCAGTGAGATAAATATGCTTTTTTTTTTGGCTAGCTCTCAGGAACTATTGGAGATACAGAACAGAAAGGCAGTCCTCCAGGCAGCCAGGCAGCCTAGCTCCTCAGAGATACAATATAAAGGATGGGGTAACCTCTGCTCCCCAGAGTTGGAATTTGGAACTCAAAAGGCAAAACAGGGCATACCATTCCAGTCTTTGGCTGCCAAAGCCTATGACTACTTCTGCCAAGCATCTTCCAAGCTTGATGTGTGCTCCAGCTGGAGCTGAATGTTTCCATCTGTACAACTGCAGGTGGTTATATAATTAGCCACATACATTTGTAGTGCTGTTGAGAGAAGAGTAGTGATGAACCCACCCTTGCTTTACATCTGTGGGATGTTGCAATGGACTAGAAAGGGGTCTGTTCTTAAAATAAGTAGATCAAAATACGTTCTGTGTTCTAAATCTTCTGAGGTTGCTTATTTCAGCAGTTAGCACTGAAGCCTAAATGACTGAAATGACAGCAAGAACTAAGCTTGGTGTGTGTATCTATAGTCTCTGCTTGAGAAGTTTCTGCATCTTTCAGAAGTCTCCCAGAAGCCACTTGTGTTCCCCGAAGGGAACCACGGAGCAATAGATCCTGCTGTACTTTCTACCTTTCTGCCTTGTGTTAAAGGACTTGGCACTGGCATTGTATTTGACTTATTTCTTATGCTCCTAGACCACAGGGGTACAAATTTTTCATCTGACACATTTGCCAAGAGTGGAAAATCATTTCAATGAGATGTGACTCAAATAAAAGATAATTAAGGAGGCCAAGGAAATGCCTCGGTGAGTAAAATACTTGTTGTGCCAGAATAAGGACTTGAATTTTAGTTCTAAGAACCCATAAAAGTTGGTCAGGATGGCATATGCCTATAACTACTGTGTTGTGGTGACAGACAGGAGGATCCCAAGGGCTGCTTGGCCAGCCACTCAACTCAAAATAGAGAGCTACTGGTTTAGTGAGAGACCCTGCCTCAAAGAAAATGGTATGAAGAAGCAGCTAAGAAACTTCAACATCTGGCATCCACATGCACACTCATGCACATGTGTATGTGCATTCATGAACACACAAACATTTAAAAGAGACAATTTAAAACTACAATGAATCAAAAGGGAAGATTGACACCATCGTGGAAGTTAGGGTTCCATTTAAAGTTAGAGTTGTGGTTAAGTTTATTTCTTTTCCTCTGTATTTACTTGTTTCTACCATGCATGCAGGAAATAGAGCCTATAACCCAGTGCCTTAATAATGAAGTAAGAGACATGCTAGTGTGAGAGAAAAAGTAATATATGCCTTGACTTGCTGTTCAGGTTACCCTCTAGTTTGTTCAGAACTGGCTAAGGGAGAGGGATGTTAGGCATGTCCTGAACATGTTTGGAAAGATTGTTTGAATTGACCTGACACATGTGCCCTTTCTGGCCCTAGTTTTCTATAACCATGGCTGAAATGGGAAAATGCCATCCAGAATGACCTTTAATCTCCATTTTGCGTTAGCTTCTAAAGGCAATGACTTTTGCTTCCTTCCAGTGTCCAGCCAATAGAAAGCTGGCTGGTCTCCCACTGGTAGTAAAAAGACAGTGCTGGGAACCAGCCAGTGGCTCACTGATTGGGATCCAAATGGGCACTGTAATTAAAATAAGAATTTATTAAAATATTTGGAAAGGCACAGAGTAACAGTGCCGTTCTGCTCTTTAACATTTGCTGAGGTTTCTTCTTAATCATTCTTAGGACCGGAATTAAACCCTTTATTTTGATAAAGGGAATGATTGAAATGTTACCAAGGAAATCCAGAGGCAGAAGCTAGGCCTTTATGTGCATATTAAACATCCTAAGAGCTCTAGTGATATCCTGACAAGACATGATGTTTCCACATTTGGCATCTCAGATCTCCAGGTATCAGAACTTTCCAAGCTCTGACCTTAAAGGTTTTCCACTTACCATCGTAGTGGGGAGGGGAAGTTCCTAAAAGTGTCTTCTGAACTAGAGTAACAAGGAGTAAGAAGTGGGACTGGCTAGAATTTTACATGGAGCAAAACCAAGGAAAGGAATTTTCTCAATGCCTTTTGCTAGTAGCAAGTATTTGAAAACCGTATCAAGATTTGAGCAAAACTGGATATGCTAGTCCTTAATTCTGAATGCCAAAGTAGAAAAAGGAAAGGCCCAAAGAAAATTTAAAGGATTAATTAAAAATTACATTATTAAAAATATTGGAACTGGAAAAAAAATTCTAAAATCCTCATGTGTTTTGAGTCTGCTCTGAGTTCCAATCTTCTAGCCCATTTAGCTCATGGCTTCTAGATGAATCTTCCTGGAATACTTTTTTTGTATGACATTTTTCTTTCTTACTCAATAAGAAAGACAGGATCCATTGTCTGGCTTTTAGTGACTGTGCTAGGCAGGGCTCTGCCTCCCTGTTAGACGCACTATATCTGCAGACCTAAGCTTTCTGTTTCTCTCAGCATTCTCTGGACATCCTCATCAAGATTTATTTGAAAATACAGTTCTACTTTGCTGTGTTTGAGACTGACTCAAGGAACATGTTTAAAACACCGACACCACGTTTTCCTTCCTCTTTCTGCCTACCTCTGCCTACTGAATTCCTGGTCTTCTTTGCAGACTAGTTCAAGAGACATAAGCTGTCAAACTTAGGGAATGGATATAAAAGGAAAAGGTCATTTTAGGAAATCCTGTCAGACTGAATATTTGAAAACTACCTGTCAGAATTCGAGTATTCAAATTGAGTCTAAGTTACCTATTATTGCTCAGTGTGGTCACAATTCTAATGTTATTCATTGGAAAGATACCAGCTTTGAGGTTAGAAAGATTAGAGCCTAGACCCTCTTTTACTGCATGGGACTAGAACCACTTGCATGTAAATCCTTTATTCCTTTTACATTTTGCTTATTTGCTTGCAAAACAGGACATGTTTTTTATTTTGCAGTAGAAGCTATGATATGTGTGAACCAAATGACCCATAGTGGGTAGCTAATAAGTGCTGATTCTCATCTCTTCTCTGTGCTTGGGCAGCTGAGACAGGATGGAGAAGTAGCTGTTATGACACGGTAGTAGATGCTGCCAGCATTCAATCATCCATGTTTCCAACTGCACAGACTTTTCCATTTCTGTGCTTGAGGATTTTCTACCTAAGATAATTGTGTTTTCTGCTCATGTAGCACTGGAAACGCTGAGGAATTAGGACTCTTCAGGGGGTACCTTTCAGCCCACGATTCTGGAACTGTTGTATAAATACAGCTTCTTCATCTCTTGGGTATGATAACTCAGAGGCAAAGTTTACACTGACTCAGTGTGATTCTGCTCGGTTAAATTCTAGGCAACCAAGGTGGGAGCTGGCACATTAATGGCTAGATGTCTTCCCCCATGTCTCACTCACACCCTTATTCATCTCCTAAACTACTTGATTTTGGATCTCTATCTCAGGACTGATTCTTTTGGGAGAATCCAAACCAAAACAGTCTATATTTTTTCCTCACAGCTCATCCCAGAGGGAATGGTCTGGTTGCTCCCAATTGCTTTATGAATCTGGATGGCAGAATAAGTATATCATCTCAGTCCCCATAAGCCACACTGTCACCGTGTAACATAAGAAATGTGACAGCAGCAATAACATGCTACATCTTAGTCACTCAAATGTGTAAACTAATACAACCATCAGGCACCTTCCACATCTCTAATATTAAATGATGACTGAATTATTGATAACCAGTCACATACTCCCTTGAATGAAATATTAATATAGCAATATCTTGCTTTTGGTGGCTGGGTCCTTTTTGAATGATTTCACTGCTCAGCAATCAGACCACATCTTTCACCTCACACAAGATGAATCGGGTACATTTCCGAAAGACAAATTGAGGAGTTGGAATGTTTAGCTAGTAGATGTTGTGTTCTATCAGGGCTGATACATGACAGGCTTCCTTGGGACAAAGTGTCAAGCTTGAAAGAAGGATTTCAATCCTTCTGAGGGTTTCAATAAAGTCTATTACAGAATTTGCCTTTACTGACATATTTCATGATGGCATTTAAATGGGAAATGCAAAGAATGGGCATAGGAGAACTGGAACAGGCTTTTTCTCTGCACATTTTGTCTTAAGGATTTCAGTTTCTGTAATTACCCCTCTCTGGATTGTGTATCACATTAGTCCTTGCGATTCCACAGCTCTTATGTGTGGTTTGTATCACAAATCCATTAGCTCCTATATCTTCTTTTATTTTCCTTAAAATATGGAACTTAATTTTATTGACATTGAGTAGTTATCTTTCCAAGGACATTATACCTGTCTTAGTTTTGTACCCTTGGCATTTAAGAAGGAACATGGACCACTGATGTGCTTTGCAAATACTTACTGAATGACCGACGTCGTATAGTCCTGAATGCATGTGACACTGAATGTTGTGTTAAAAAGTGCCTTCCCATCTCTGAAAAGTTTGGTTGATGGGGGATCCTTTTTCAAATTCTCATTCTCTTGCTTCTGCATCAGAGATACTCTATTTAAAGATTTAAGAAGAAAAGATAAGTGAGCCCCATTCAAAGACATTGAAGGAATGTTAGATCTTTTATTAATATTATTAATAGTTTCACACCTTGTCATTCAATTGGAATCTATGGAACCTTTTCTACAGTCCAAGCACTGTTCTGGTTCTTGGACTATCAAAAGCTTCTCACCATTAATCACTTGATGCTTTTATTTAATTACAAGTCATTGGTGAGCATACACCAGAATCACAGGCATTATTCAAGCTCTTTAGTATGTTACAAAGCCAGATTAAGTGGAGTTGCTAGTTCTGATAAAATATTATGTCCAACCTTTATGCAAACTATAAAATTAAAATGTAACAATGAACAGCCTCTAGGTATTAGCCACTGTGTTATATAGAAATTAAAATGTCAAGAGGGGATTGACTTATCTAAATATTTGCAGCTGTCCGTAAAGGATGTACTACAACTTCAGTTTTCAGATAAGAAAAGTTGTGAGACCCATTTCACAGACAGTATGAACTCTAGAGATCTGGGATATGAATTCACGGAGTTGAACACTGGCGTGCTTGCCTGTTTGCTTACTTCCTGTATTCTTTCTCTTGTCTTTCTTCCCCCCCTCCTCCCCCTCCTCCTCCTGCTTCTCCTCCTCCACTGCTGGTGGCTCTGCCCCTTCCTCCTGCTCCTTCTCCCCGTCTTCTCTCTTTCTTGTTCTGTTGCTTTTCGCTGATATTTAGTAATTCAAAGCAAAACTTCAAATGAGGAAACATGATATTAAAATGATGTTTCATAGATGTGGAATATAAGAGGATTATTAAGACTTATAGAGCATGTATCTGCTTGAAGGAAAACATTAAATAACTTCATATGTACTTTGATTTGAAGTCCATTTACTTCATCACAAAATAATTTATCTATTTATTAAAAATTTCTCATACAGAATATGTAAATAAAAAGTACCACAAAGTGAAATTAACCAGATGCAAATTTTGCATATTTTAGTGAACATCTATGTAGTTTGAGTCTCCCTTCCAAACATATGGGACTTTGCATTGGATTTTCAACTTCTTCTGTCAAATAATATTTTTATGCACTTATCTACTTTCAGAGAACTGAAAAGGCCATGACAGAGTTAAGCTGAAAAAGATCTATTAACTAAATGTCCCCTTTTATGACTTGAGTCTTCACTTATTAATGGAACAGAAGAAAGTACAGGAAAAAAGAAAGGAGAATATTTGGGACAAAGGAAGGCTATTGCAGGAGGGAGAGAAATAGGGATGATGGTAGGGGATGAATGTGGTTAAAGTACATAATGTTATTGAATAGAAATACCATTAGAGATGATTAACTTTGTACAAGTCATAGCAATGTACAACAAATATACATTGATATTATTTTTATAAAAGGACACAAAGTCTATTTTTCTGAACCAATCTAGCATTTTAGGCCTGAGGTATCTGATAATTCTTTAGGGATGAATTCTAGATGGGTGAAGGAACTCCATTTATGTTGCAGAGGCAATGGGTGCTTCATGTGTGGCAAGAACACAACTCACAGTGAATTCTGCTATTCCATTCTGTTGCATGCCATTTTTGCTAATTATCCACAAGAGCCTATTTCTCAGTCACTTTTTACAGAGTCTCTGATTCTTAAAGTACAGATAATCTTTCTTTTGTCTTAAGTAACATGAAACAGCCATTATAGAAATCAGTATGGAAGTTTCTCAAGAGATTAAAAATATAACTACCCCGTGGCCCTGATATACCACTCCTGGGCAAATACTCAAGTCTGATAATGCTTATTATTGCTACTCTGCTCACAATAGCAAAGATAAGGAATAAGCCTATATATCCATAAGCAGATAAGTGGATTATAAGAATTTGATATACATACAGTGGAATTTTATTTAACTATAAAGAAAAATGAAATCATGGTTCTTTCAGTTTCAGACTCTTCTTGCTTTTCGATTGCTCTTTATAGCAAATATTAGTCTTAATATTTTAGGTGAGAGAGCAGAAAATCACTAAAATATCATAAGGTTGAAGACAAGGCACACTTCACCCCAAACAAATGAGTATCAGAGCAAGCTAATAAAATGTCAACTTAGGCTTACTTAAAAAACAAAATTGAGCAAACCTGATTTCTTTCTCATCTTGCTGTTTATGCCCATTGACTTTGTTATGTCTAACTTTAGATTACACCTGCAGAGGTGCTCGTTCTTGTCAGCTTTTGGCCCTTCTGAAGGCAGGGAAAGTTCTGTCTCTTCCACCCACTATTTCATTATTTTCCTTCACATTATACTGAACTTAACTACTCTAGAATGCACAAAGAATCACTGAGCCATTTAGATCGTTTGTGTCTGGGAAATGGAGTGAGTGTAGAAGTGTTCTCCTCTCTGAGGAGACCGTGGATTATCTTTCAAGAATAGATAGCCTAGCATTCTGAGAGTGCAGAGAATATAAGTTGACATTGCTGATTTTTGTTCAGTCTTGTGGTAGAAGATGGGAGGTAGACAAGAAATTCTCTTAGAGGGTAGTCATGATGTCTCTTCTTAAAGGATTACCTCCGTATTGTTTTCTCTATTTGATGGACTTCCTGTCTCCTAAGAATGATTATGGTTAAAGGATGTTATCTCAGGCATTTTACAGAGGTATGATATATTAAGAGCCTTAGCTGGCTCATTAGTTTTTGACATCATCAGGTCTTTGGCTACTCTTTTTCTTTTTAATGTAGGTTATCTTTAATGTAAGTTATCAAATAACATAATGGTATAAGGTAGTGAAACAAGGCCATATAATTTCAAGGTTCAAGTCTTAAGAAGATACAGAAATTCATTCCTTGCTTTCTCAGGATCCATTATTTACCATAAGATAAACTTGATTGCCTTTCTGGAGATACTATTTGAAGAGGCAACTATATCTCAAACTATATCTCATGTTTTATCTTCTGAAGCCTCTCATAATTGCTGATGCCCCCTCTAGACCTTTAATTAAGATAAAAACATGTCTTAGTGTTTTTGCATATGCACCTTTGATAATTTGTAAATTGTTAGGCTTCCTGGGGATAGAAATCACATGTTTCTCAATTTACATGTTACACAACATCTAATACTGAACCTGTAATTGACATTAGGTAAAAATTCAAGGAAGATTCTCTGAGAGACTAATAAGCAGAAATTTACCATGTCTAGCATGGATCACACCACTGATGGTTATTCCTTCCATTGTCTGGCACCGTAGGTTTTTACCTTGCATTTATCTTTGGTGAGAGAGGTAAGGAGAAAGAGGCAGATTTTGAAATATCTACTGAGCCAGGTCTATTACATTTTGTAGTGGATTTTTATTTAGCCGAGTGAGGCAAGCATTAAGCGATGCATACAGTGCCACACAGCTGGTAATTGGCCGAGCTGGTGAGGTGACTTCAAGAAGTCATGTTGTTTTCATTACATAACGTTTGCTGTTGAGACAGGCCTCATGACAATTTTCACAATGATTTCTCTAGTCCTCAGGCCAACTTATTTTCGGTTCTGATTCCATTATAATGACATGGAGACATTTTACAATATGTAGTTCTTACTTACACTATGCTTTTTTTCCTTTAAGATTCTGAGAGAACTCTAGAGATTGAGACAGTCGTGATAGATCAATTCGGAATGAAGACACAGCAGTTCTGGAATGGTCTTCGGAATCAACTGGAAAGATGGGCCTGATTTTATTCAAACTCCTCTCCACTACAATCAGTCCTGCATGGTGATTATGATCTGGGGAGGATCATTTCTTCTGGGGTCCATGGCCACAGACAGAAAAGAAAGACCTCAACACCAAGATTAATGACACATAGATCAATGTCCTTGCGTTTCTGAGAAAAGGAGAAATGGCCTCATAGGAATTACCTCAAAAATCAGCATAGCCCTTGATATCTGATGGTAACAGCTAGAATTTGCAGAAGGAAAGGGAATGAGAAAGGCTAGAGGAAGTTGAGAACGTGGGAGCAATGAGAAGGGCAGGGGCACTTAATGTGAGAATGTCTTTCTGTATGCTGTGAATATCAATCTTTAAATAAAGGAGCTTTTTTGGCCCTTGACAGGCACCATAGAAAAAGTAGGAGGGGAAATCAGAGCATAGGTAGGAGAAGCAGGGCAGAGTCAGACAGACCAAGCCAGCCACCCAAAGAAGAAACATGTAAGGAACACAGGTGGGCCATGGGGCACAGAGATTAATGGAAATGGGTTGAGGTAAGAGAAAGAACTATCTAGCAATGTGCCTGAGCCACAGGCCAAACAGCATGAAATTAATATAAACGTCTGAATCACTTGAGCAGCTAGGGGTGGGGGTGTGCGGCTAAGGGATCTAGGACCATAGGTCTGGGGGTTGGGCCTCTGGCTGCCTGGCACCAGAAACCTATTGTAATAGGCACTGGCTTTAGATGACAAGTGCTGTGTATTGCTTTTAGAACCTTCCCACCTGTTGGACTTGTCTAGCCAAGGTGCTAATTGGAGAGGAACACAACATCTTCTTTTGGTCAAACCCAACCAGAACTTCCTGGACAAGGACCTGTGAAGCCAACACCAGGATTCATTACCCACAAACAATCCTCAACTCTTATCTTTGCAACTTTGCTTTACTTCTAACTTTTGATTTGTATGGTGGGTAAGTTCTAGTCTTCTGAAAGTTTCTTGAACCATCTGGCAAACTTTCCTGGTATTGAAATTTTTGAGAGGCACATGAGAAAAATCTCCAGTTAAAAATCAATCCTGTATTCCTTGTTTCTCATTAATTTATGGATTTAGCCAAAATATTTAACTTCATGGGTTAATTACTTATACAGTTATTTCCTTCACCTGATTCTTTTATACAGAAAAATACATAGATATATTTATATCTGCGCATGGCATATAGATAGGTATATATTACAATATAATGTATATATATATGATGTGTAGTTTGTGTAGTTGTTAGTAATATTACATTGTATTTATAAAAACAACTCTTTATCTAATCTGATTACAATAATATGTCCTAATATAGAATTTTTAATGTCAGAAAGTTTTCTGACTTCTCCTTATACTACTCTTCATAATCCAATCTTTTTAACTGTGCAATAATCTTTTAAGGTTAGTACTGTTCCCCCCACCCCACTGCACATTATCTAAATGAATAGCCAGAAACAGAAGTTAAATGAGTCATCTAAGTCTCTCTGATTCAATCTCAGGTTATTTGTCTCCTGAGTCCTTGCTTTTCCACCTATGCCCTCCACACTACCAGAGCTGAAGCTATCATACTCTGAATATGTTCCTACACAAATTCATACATTGAAATCATAACCCATATGGTAATTATATTGAGTCAGAATCTTGAAGAGGTGATGATGTCATGAGGATGGGGCCTTCTCATGAATGGTGGGATCAGTGCCCTTTTATAAGAGCTCCTAAATTGCTAGGTTCCATTTTTTAACTGGTAAAAGACACACCCAGAATGTGTTCATTACAATCTAGAGAACAGGCTTCTTTTGGACAACAAATATGATGATGCTTTGATTGTAGACATCTAGCCCAGACAATTGTGAGAAATAAAATACCTGTTTTATGGTATTTTGTTGTAGCAATTTAAAAGTGGTTGAAGTTGCCTATAATTCCAACAGTTGGTAGATGAAGGAAAAAGTATCAGGAATTTAAGACCAGCTTTGACTTGATAGACAGTTTAAAGTTTGCCTGAAACAAATACTATCTTATCATAAACAAACAAAATCATACAAACCAGTGAATTTTTAAACAGAAAATTAATTATGGATAGGAACAACATTTCTTTCAAATTTTTAGTAATAATATTATCTATATCTATAGATGCTATTATCCATCTATCCATCCATCCATCGATCTATCTATCTATCTATCTATCTATCTATCTATCTATCTATCTATCTATCTATCTATCTATCTATCCATCCATCCATCCATCCATCCATCCATCCATCCATCCATCCATCCATCCATCTATCTATGAACTTATACTTACACATATAGTCTTTGAGAAAGGATCTAATATAGCCCAGACTGACCTTCCACCATCTCTGTAGCTGAGGATGGCCTTGAAATCCTGATTCTCTTGCTTCCTTTTCCTAATTTCTGAGGTTTACATATATGCCACCAGATAGGGCTTAGACATATTTTTTATTCATTCAGTCATTTGATCATTTGTCATTCAGTGATTATTTGTTGAGCACTAATCTTAGAATGTCGGTGTGTGTGTTTTGTGGGACAAACAATTATTTTTTGTTTATTCTCAAATATAAATTTCTTCTTTTTAAAGTGTCTCTCACATACTTTAATGAAATAATCTCAAATTCCTTTAATTGCTTGTATTTTAGAAAAGGTAAAGTGGAATCAAGAAGAGAGAAGACATAGAAAATTAGCTTTATGAAATCTACTTACACAGTTGAATAGCTGAGAGAAGGTGACAAGTTTTTTCATTTTATTTACTTAATTAATTTATTTTTACATAAGCTTCTTATTATCTACTCATACTTTACCCCTGAAGTGGTTGTCCACTTCTAGATATTGCTGACTAAACTAGACACATGTGTAACTCCATGGGAATGATTAGGTGAATTAAGAGATATAAGTAAATTAAATTCACCCAGCTGGAAATCATATTCAGTTAAGCCTTGAGTAACTGAATGGGATCCTGTCTAAAACATAGCCAAGAGTGTTATAAGAAAATAGAATTTAGAGACAGAATGGTCTGGGGAATATCTGATACCCACAATCTCTGCTTCTCTTTTAACCAAGAGTACCTGTGGCAGTGATATTCTATAGTGGCCTGAAGGGTAGAAATAATGATGAGGTTAAACTAAAATGATTCTGATTTTAGTGAGAGGGGAAGACAGCAATTTTTCTCATTGCTTTATAGGTGCTCTTGTGACAGGGAGGCACGTCAGTTTGCTCCTGGTTAATGTATTGAGTGTTTTCCAAAATCAGTGGGAAAATGTGTAACTGTTAAAGTCTGTAGAGTACCCCACAAAAGACCAGCACTCATGAATTCAAAAACAGGAGCATTTTTTCAAGAGAAGAATTCCTATATGCTGGGATCAGATATACAACAACATGGCAACTAATCCCAGAGAAGCTTTCAGGCTCCTTTTATAGATAACCAGGAGAGAATTATGTCATCCTAAACATGATTGGCCAAGCAGGCAGCACACTAATATGTTTCTGATTGGCTGGGGCTGTAGGTTCTGAATTACACCTGATATTCAATATCTCCCTCATCTGCCTTATCAGAAACTGAAACTGAGACCTAAAGAGAAACTGAGACCTAACTGGAACTCAGGCCTAGTAGAGATTGGAGCAGGGAGAAGCCCATCAAGATGCTATTCTGGCCTCTCATTACCCCCTTGAGTAGTGATTCATCTGGAATCCTAGAGATGTCTGTGTCATGGCCTAACAGGTCCTGACCTAGTGGCTTGTACTGCTATCTTAGGACCAGTAGCTGCCATCTGGATCAGAGCATTGAGTATACAGCATCCACAAGCTAGAGCCAGCATCAGAAGGACCAAGGGACTGACCAAGGCAGATAACAGCGTCATTAGCCAGGCTAAAGAGCTCCTCATACCATCCCTCATTTCATTGTGTTTCTAGCTGTCTATCATTTAGTCTTTTCCCGAGGAAGACAATAGAGTCTTTGATAACACCTGAGTGGTTGGCATAGAAAAACATTGCTGTCCCGGAATTGGAGACCTCCTTGTTGAAGGACAAAAAGTCTTGTCCCCTTCTATTCTGGAGTACCACCTCTGCCAAGGCAGAGGGGGACTCTTTTACATGGCTGATAGATTTTTTTAATAGAGTGACCATGTCAGCTTTGTTAGCCACATTTAAGGCTCCATAGTTCTGGTTCTGGAGAATAAGAGCTGAAGTCAAGCACCAAGAGACCTGGCCAGGCCAGTGCTTAGGAGAGAGAATACTAAGATGGCCATGAAAACCTTCCGTTTGGAGTGTCCTGGTGGTCCTAGCTGGTAGAAAATTCCCTCCTCAGGGTAATAGGTTATCTTGGGGATTAATAGCATCAAGAAAAAAGAAATCCCAGGTGTTATTCAAAACTTGGGCATGTACACAGAGGGTTAAGCCAGTGAGTGGTGTAAACCCACCTGGCATCATTGGGGGAATTAAGTACCCGGTTATTGGTGGACTCAGTCTCATTGCAAAGACTGGCTAATTTGGTGGGGGTTGGCCTATGCATAGGCCATTTCCTGTCACATACTGTAAGGTGAGCCCCCTTTGCTTGGTTGTTCACATCGGCATGATTGGGTGTCAGAGGAGTCAAGATAATCTTCCATTATTGCAATCCCTTTGTAATAGGGGGTTTTGTATTCAGGCAAAGCCAGCAGGGCTTTTAAAAATTTTTTATTTATTTACTTCTTGTGAGATCGGGCTTTGAGGCATTTAAAACCAAATGGGTAGCTTTTAAAAGATTTAATGGTTCTGGATTGAGGAGTAGGTCTGTGGGAGCAGTTTTATGTGTTAATGACAATGTTTTAATTTCTGTAGGCCTTGAGGTGAAGGCAGGCATGGGACTGGTTGGCTCCCTTACTGGGGCCCTGTGGCTGCTGTGGCTGTAAGGGCTGAAAGTCTAATTGTAGGATGAATAATGACCTCACATCTGCAGGTGCCATTTGGCCTTGTTATATAACCTTAAGCCCTAGATTCTTCCTGTGGTACAACTGAGAGGCCTCCTTGCCAGCATTAGTGAATCAAATCAATACTGGATTGCATGACCCCTTTCCACCAAGCCCAGGGTAACAATCCAGTTCGTATGCCATTTTTACTCTGATAAGGTCCCCAGGTTTTGGGGTCTCCCAATGAGCATGACCAGCCTATGGAGACAAAACTCCATGAGGTACAGAAATAACCACTTTTGCCCCAACAGGCCCTTTCTTGGGCCCCAGTTCTATCATGTCCAGGGCAAACATACAAGTGGAGATGATATTTTTGAATTTTGAAACAAGTCTGGGTAGATGTGCCCATGCAACACTTGATTTGCCATTTTTATGAAAAGAGCCCCCCTCCCAAGTCAAAGAACAAATCAGGAAACCAGGTTTCTAAGGGGGCAGAATGCAGGGTCTCATTTAGGACCTCCCCCAAGTTTGTATTGATGCCCTTTCAAATGAGGTTAAAAGGCTGATGGGGGTTTAGATATTCTTAGGGTACCTGGTTGGAAAATCCCAGAAGACATGAACCAAAGAAACTAAAGCAGCATAGGAACAAGTCCATCACTTAGCTGGTTTCATGACTTTCTTATTCTTAATTTGAGAGGGTCCAGTAGGTGTGTAATGTTCCTTTGGAGAGGGTTTGCCTCCTCTGGGGCATAGTCCTCAGAGTCAGTGTGTGGATCTATGGCTCTCATGTGTGAGTCATGTATCCAGACAGGGATCCTGTCTACTTTGACAATCATGGACATTGTCAAGGAGATGATGTAGGGTCCCTTCCAGCTAGGCTCCAAGGTCTCCTTTTGGTGTCTTTTGATGATCACCAACTCCCCAAGCGGAATTAGTGAGGAGTAGACAGAGGTACCTTCTTGTAGACAGCATGGTATTTGAGGCCAAAACTGTTTCTGCACCTGGAACAAGACTTGTAGAGAGGAAATAAATCTTTGATTATCAAATTTAGCTAATGATTCTGCCTTAGGGTTAGGTAAGGGTGGATATCTGGCATACATTATCTTGAACAGGGTTAAAGTCAGGGTGAGAATTGTGAACCCCCCAAAAATTGAAGGGAAGGAGATATAACCCAATCACTGGCAGTGTCCAGAGTTAATTTAGTTAATATCTCCTATATAGCATGATTTATTCTTTCTATCTGGCCTAAACTCTGGGGATTATAGATGCAAATGAAATTTTCCCATAATCTTAACTAGCTTTTGGGTTACCTGAGTGGTGAAATTAGGTCCATTGTCTGAGCCTTATAAGACAGTAAGTCCGTACCTGAGAATGATATTTCCTAGAAGTTTCTTGGCCACAATAGTGACTGTCTCATTCTTGGTAGGGTAAGCTTTAGTACATTTTGAAAAGGCATCTATAAAAGCCAATAGGCTGTCATCTGTGTTTTTGATCTTAGTCATTCTGACAGGTGTAAGATGGTATCTCAAAGTTGTTTTGATTTACATTTCTCTGAAAGCTAAAGATGTTGAGCAATTCTTTAAGTGTCTTTCAGCCATTTGTAATTCTTCTGCTGAGAATTACCCTTTTAGCTCTGAACCCCGTTTTTAAAATTGGATTATTTGGGTTTTTGGCCTCTAGTTTCTTGAGTCCTCTATATATTTTAGATATCAGTCCTCTGTCATATGTAGGGTTGGTGAAGATCTTTTCCCATTCTGTAGCCTGTTGTTTTGTCTTATTGACTGTGTCTTTTGCCTTACAGAAGCTTCTCAGTTTAAGGAGGTCCATTTATTAATTGTTGTTCTTAGTGTCTGTGCTACTGGTGTTATATTTAGGAAGTGGTCTCCTGTGCCAGTTTATTCAAGGGTATTTCCTATTTTCTTTTCTATAAAGTTCAGTGTAGCTGGGTTGAGGTCTTTGATCCACTTGAATTTAAGTTTTATGCAGGATGACAGATATGGATCTATTTTCATTCTTCTACATATTACCATCCAGTTATGCCAGCACCATTTGGTAAAGATACTATCATTTTTTCCACTGTATATTTTTGGCCTCTTTGTAAAAATTCATGTGTTCATAAGTGTGTGAATTAAGGTTGGGGGTCTTAGATTTGATTCCATTGATCCACAAGTCTGTTTTATTACTGTAGCTCTTTAGTATACCCACAGAGACGGCTGACTGGAGCTATTGGGAACTCACTGAACCAGATACCTAAAGGTAGATGACTGTCAAGTGGTGTGGGCAGTTTGTGGAGCCTCTTGGAGTAGGATCAGGCTATGTTCCTGGGTGTGAACTGGCATCTTGGAGCCCATTCTTTACAGAGGAACCTTAATACCTTAATATTGGAACGAGGGAATCGGACCTACCTCAACTAGATGTACCAGACTGAACTGACCCATTTTGGGACTCCCTGTCCTCCTTGGGGAATGGATGGGGGGATGGGTAGGGGAGGCTGATGGAGGACTGGGAGGGACTGGGAGGAGAGATGGGAGGGCAAGCAATTGTATATGTGAAAAAAAAACTTTTTAAATTAAAAAAGTGAAAAAAGAAAACATCCTGAGAAAACCAAAAAAAAAAAGAAGAAAGAAAGAAAAGAAGGAAGGAAGAAAGAGAAAGACCAATAGGTACCTATAGACATAGGTGAAGTCAGTTTCCCAGTTGGCTCTAGGCCATGTTCTTCTTTCTCTGCTCCCCATTGACACTCCTCTGTCTGATTTGGCATTCATTGGGCTTCATGTTGGGCAGTGGGCTATGGCTTCTTCCAGTTTTGGTCTCAGATCAAACACCTTGAGGTGTGCTCTACTCAGTAGGTCTTGTATTTTCCTTTCCTCCAATTAGTACTTGATGTGTATGTCAGACAAATTGGCTGGCAAAATATGCTTGGATGATAATCAACCCAATGGGAGTCCTAGACCATTTATCTAGGGCTATTGACCATCAGTGTGGCTGTCACCTGAAGGGTCACTTCTCATTAGGCTGCATCCTCTCTCTTGTTTCCCTTAGAAACAGAGTCTTCTCCTTTCTGATGTCTTGGGTAGTGAATAATGGCCACTTTTGGGGGGCAATTATATTGCTTGTAGGAGATTCAGGTATTTCCTGCTTAGGCTCCTTTCCCTGTAAATGGTGCTATGGATGTGTATGGTGGCAAAGGCATACAAACTGCCTGAATATGTGTTAAGTCTCTTCTCCTGCTTCATCTCTAAGGCCTTGGCTAGGACTCTCAGTTTCAACCATTTGGGCCAAGGTACCTGGGGACAGGGCTTCTCTCCAGATGATGGCCTCATTCATAGTCACCATTGCCCCTACATACCTGGCCATTCTTGATGAAGCTACTGCCATCTATGTACCAGGTGACGTCAGCCTCCTATAGAGGTGAGTTGCCGAGGTCCAGGCTTGTTTCCTATAAATGGTTCAAGATTTCCTGGTAGTCACATAGATGGCTGGATCTAGGAGCAGGGTGGCTGGGTTGAGAACACTACTGGAGGTAAATTGGACTCAAGGGGGATTTAAGAGAAAAGTCTGGTAGTGAGTCAGCCTGGCATTGGTCATTCATCTATCAGATGGATGTTTGAGGACTCCCATGGTGTGGTTACTATAAACGTCTGGCTGAGAGTTATTTTGTCTGAGTTCTTGACTATCAAGGCTGTGGCCACTATTATGCAGAGGCATGGGGGCCATCCCATTGCCACTAGATCTAGCTTCTTTGACAAATATGTCACTGGCCTCTTCAAGGATCCAAGAGTCTGGGTTTGTCTCCTTTGGCATCCCCTGTCATTTTGTCCATGTATAGGTCAAATGGCTTTGTGGCATCCAACAAGGCCAGTGCTGGGGTCTCTAGCAAGGAGTATGGGAATTCAGAAATATCCATGAAGGAATAGGTTACCCATCCCTTCCCTATATCCACTGATCTTGGGAAGTCCATGAATATTTGTTCATTCCCATGGCCTCTTGAACCCATGATTGTTTTGGCCCAGAGGTTGTTTTAAGATGGAGTGTTTTGCTCCTGTATCTACCAGGAAGTCAGTGGGCCTCCCCTCCACTCTTAAGGTCACCAAAGGCTTGAGGAGGGTACCAAGCCCTTTCTCCCTTTAATTACTCGGTTCTTCCAGTCCTAGTCCCTGGGCTCTGTTGTTAAGGGCATTCATTATTCCAGTGTCCCAGCTTCTTGCAGTAGGCCTATTGGCCTTTTTGTAGACAGATCCTATTGCCCGGTCTCTGTTTTATATTCCTCCCCCTTTGTGCTGAATCCTCAAAAGCCACATTCCTTAGATCCTGTCTTTTTGCTTCAGGTCCAGTTTAAGACTATGTTTGGTGGAGAGATTGATGAACTTTCCTCAGGCCATCCTACATTGAGAATCACTCATTCATTTCTGTAAATGATAGAGAGCTTACTTTCCAGGCAAAAGTCCCAGATTCATGGCACAAGCCTAAAAGTCCTAACAGGTTCAGCATAAGGCTCAAATTGGTCAGGCTGTCTGCTTTATATTTTCTAGAAGAATAAAAGTGCTTACAAGACAAAACCAGAAAAAGACAACCTAACACACCAGACGATGTGTGTGTATGGCACATGAAAAAGAAACCAAAATCAGAACAATAGCCTCTTTCATTGTAAGTAAGACTCTTCTGGAAAGAGTAACCAGTCCTCCTTTGGTAAGTCTGAAACATCTCTTACTCACCTGATGTAGGTATCACTAGCACATTCGCCTGGCTCAACTAGGCATTAACTATTGTCTTGAGCCTTACAAAGTCATATATAATAGAGATAAAGACAGCTCTTACTGACTGGCCATGTTCCTTAAATGCTTGACATGTCAGGGGTTTTAATGTGGGAGAGGGCTGTCCCAGACAAGTCCCTAAATATTAGCATTCACAGATTATCCTACAGAAGACCATCACTCATGTATGCAAAAGGAAGAACATTTATTTCTCAAGAGAATGTCTGCATTCTGGAGCCAGCCATACAACAAAATAGCAGCCAATCCCAGAGAAGCTTGTAGGCTCCTTTTATAGATAACCAGGAGTAAATTAGGTCATCCTAAACGTGAGTGGCCAATTGAGCAGCAGCCAAACTAATATGTTTCTGATTGACTGGGGATATAACTGCTAAATCATGCCTGGTATTCATTATCTCCCTCATCTACCTTATCCAACTGAGACTGAAACAGAAAATGAAACCTGACTGAAACTCAGGTCTAGTAGAGGCAGAGATAGGGAGAAGCTCATTATGGTGTTACCGTGGCCTCTCATAACAAAATAGGTTTCAATGGAAACTTTGACAGAAGTTCTAGAAAGATCAGAGGAGGTACCATCTTCTTGGTGGAGAGACCTGGGGTTTTCTTCATTCACTTAAGTACCTGCCAATGAACATAAAAGCAGAAAGGTTATAGGGACTGTTTATCTTCAAGGTTTTCTGTGTCTGGAGTATAGGACTAGGTTCTGGGTCATATAGCCTTTCAAATCCCTCTCAAGCTTTGTGGTTGATGCAGTTCATTAGAGCTATGTCAGCAGCTAAAGCATCCACAAGATATGTATTCGGACAACGCCTCAGTCAAGTGTGGAATTACTAAGTAAGTAGTGGCACACCCTGTGTTTCTGATGGTCTGCATGACCACCCAGAAATCCAGTCCATGATGCTGAATGCTCACTCTTCTACTACTTAGATGGAATTTCAAGCAAAATAAAATTAACAATATGTAAAGGTCAAAGTGGGTCCTTTTAGGAGAAAAATAAGATGGACACCATATGGGGATGCAGTAAATAAAGTTCTGAGTAAATGAAGCAAAGCATCTAACTGGAGACCTTGGTCTGGTGTTAGATATTGAAGGTGCAAAGACCAGGAATTTTCTTTTCTCCTCTTCCATCTGAAGTTCTTAAGACTCTTTACTTCTTAAGATCTTCTTAAGCACTTGTGAGTATGCAGCCTTAATGTGCATCCTTAGGAAATTAGTTCAACTCATTCCTAGTTGAATTAGTTCTACACATTGTTAGTGCCAGGAAAGGACAGTGGAAGAAATTAAAGGAACTTTATCGGGAGAATAATTTCTTCAGGAAGCAGGACTGATTTGTGGATAAACACTTCCTGGCTTACTAAAGATATGGACTGCACATATAGGTGTTGTGTGAAAAAATTAAAACACTGGGTCAGTGAAAAAGAATTAAGGGACAATCAAGCTGAGACTAAGTAGTGATATCTCTTATTTAACAAAGAGGTGAATTTGCAGTGGTAGAATCCATCTCATTGGCTTATAGGTTTAACAGCCCACCAGAGACTATAATATAATATTTCAGGACAAGAAGTTTAAAAAAATTGTAAGCTCCATATATTAGTCTGTCATTCAGAAAGTACTTAAAGGTGACTTTTACTTTGTTAAGCGTAATCTTTTCCTATATTGGAGTTGCAATAGGGATTCCCAGGAAGGACAGCAAAGGCTTCTTTCCTTGGTAGCACTTAACTTGTCATGGTGTAGCCATCTATTTATTGCAACAACATTAAAGAGGGAGCCAACCTTCCAGGGCATTAGGACCTCACTTTTCTGACCTCACAGTTATGAACTTGACTTCAATGTTAGCTATTTTCTCAAGCCCCATTTAGCAGTAGATGGAAACTCACAAAATCATAAATCCCATAGGAGGCACATAGCTTTTCCGTGGATGGGGCATTTTCTACATCAATGTTTCACTCTCTGAATCTTGTTGAAACTATGTAACAATCTTTGAAACCAGAACTCGATTTTATTATTTTATTCTTACTATTTTTCAGATTTATTTCTTTTTTAATTTTATGTGTATAAGTGTTTTGACAGCATGTTTATTTGTGTATTATATGTGTTCCAGGTGCTCACAGAGGTGAGAAGAAGGCTTCAGATCCTCTGGAATTGGAGTTATACAGTTATGAGACACCATGAGGGTGCTGGGTCCTGAAAGAGCAGAAAATATTCTTAAGTGCTGAGTCATCTCTCTAGTTCTGTTTTATTATTTAGATGGGGAAACTAAGACACTATATTTAAATGATTTTCTCAAGTGACCTGGATGAAAATTAACTTGAAATGTTCACAACCAAATTTATTTATTTATTTACTTATTTTTATTTATTTATTTAATTTTAAAAACTATAACACCAATGTCTGTTGGCAGACAGGTACTAGGGTCCTGTGGTAGTCTGAGTGTAATTTGCCCCCATAAGCCCAAAGGGAGCAGCACTATTAGGAGGTGTGGCCTTTTAGGAGTAGTTGTAGTCTTATTGGAGAAAGTGTGTCATTGTTGGGGTGGGCTTTGAGTTCTCTTGTGCTCATGCAACCAGTACTATGTCTACTCGCACACTGCTCTGCTCCCTACCATGATGACACTAAACTGAACTTCTGAAACTATAAGTGAATCCCAATGAAACGTTTTTTTTTTTTTTTTTTTTTTTTTTTTTATATATATATATATAAAAGAGTTGCCATAGTCATGGTAATGGTGTTCTCTCACAGCAATGGAAACATTAACTAAGAGAGGACCCCAAGTCTTACATAATGTCTGCTAAAACTCTCTCTTTTATTTATTTTCAAAAAGGTTTTTTTTTCTATATCTACTACTGCTACTCCTCCCTTCTCTCCTCCCAGTCTTCCCTAGCCTTCCCCACCCTATCCCCCATCCATTCCCCAAGTGGGCAAGGAATCCTAGGGTGAGTCAGTTCTGTCTGGCATATCCAGTTGAGGTAGGTCTGAGTCCTTCCTCTCAGTATCAAGGGTGAATTTGGTGTTTCTCTGTAGGGAATGCGCTCTCAGATGTCAGTTCCTGCACCAGGAATATATTCTGGTTTTACTGCAAGGGGCTGCACAAACTGCCCATGCTGTTTGACTGTCATTTACCATTGGGGGGTTTAGTTCCTTTCCATGAAAGCTCCTCAGTAGTTATTTCAGAGTTAGCAAGCTTCCAATAGCTCAGGTCAGTGAGCTCTATGGGTCTCCTTCTTATGATCCTGATCCCTTTGCTCATATACTCTCTCTTCAGCTGGACCAGAATCTCAACCTGGTGCTTAGCTATGACTCTCTGCTTTGCCTCCATCCATTGCTGGATGAAGGTTCTATAATGACAATTAGGTTGGTCATTCATTTGATTATAGGAGAAGTGTAGTGGAATTATGTAACACTGTAAACAATTGTCCTGCCTACTGGATTAATAAAAATTCTGATTGGCTGAAGGCAGACAGGGAGTATGCTGGGGGCTACAAGACTAAGAAAACTCTGGACCATGAGGGTAGGCCGGAAATTCTGGGCCAGGAGGCAAGACTGGAAAGTCCAGGCCAGAAACTTAATACAACAAATGGCACCTAATGTGGAGTAAATATACCCACATAAAGCTTTAGAAAGCTTTAAAAACAGTCTAGAACACAGAAACGGAGCCAAAAGCAGCTTCTGAGTTGTATCTCTCAGGTGGGTTGTGGTAAAGAGACTGAGTGGTGCATGGGATTAAATTACAAAATGGCGTGTTTGCTGCATGCAATTTAAGCTGAACAAGGCCAGTTTCTGAGCCTAGATGTAAGCAAGGAGCTCTATATGGTGGATTTAAGGTTTCTGTTAATATAGATAAAAAGAAACAGAGTCAAAGACAGCTTCTTAGTAGCAGCAGCATTTTCTTAGGTGAGCTCTGTTTGCTGGAGGCAAGCAGAGGTGTGGCTTTTTAAAATGAGCCTTCCTGATTCAGTCTTAGAGGGAAAACACTTGTGAGTCTTTTAAGAAGCCCTGCTGCCAAGTACTTAAATGGAGTTAATGAGCAACAGACAGCAATGCTGTTTGGTCGACTTATCCATTGGTGAGAGTGGGGTATTGATATCTCCCACTATTAATATGTGCAGTTTGATGTGAGATTTAAGCTTTAGTAATGTTTCTTTTACACGTATAGACACCTTTGTGTTGAAGGGCATACATGTTCAGGATTGAGATTTCATCTTGCTGGATATTTCCTTAGATAAATATGTAATGTCTGTTCTGATCTCTTTTGATTGATTTTAGTTTGAAGCCTATTTTGTTAGATATTAGGATGGCTACACCAACTTGTTTCTTAGGTACATTTGATTGGAAAGTCTTTTCCATTCCCTTTACTCTGAGACAGTGCTTGTCTTTGAAATTGAAGTATATCTCTTGTATGCAGCAGAAGGATGGATTCTGTTTTTGTATACATCATTTTAGGATGTGTATTTTTATAAGTGAATTATGTTTATTGATATTAAGGGACGTTAATGACCAGTGGTTGTTATTTCCTGTTATTTTTGGTGGTAGTTTGTGTGTTTCTCTTCTTTGGGTTTTTCTTGTGTTTCTTGTGCCTTTGTGGGTGTATCTACGTTTCTTAGTTGGAGTTTTCCTTCCACTGCTTTCTGTAGGGTTGGATTTGTGGATAGGTATTGTTTAAATCTGGTTTTGTCATGAAATATCTTGTTTACTCCATCTATGGTATGGTGGTTGATAGTTTTGCTGAGTATAGTAGTCTGGGCTGCAGCTGTGGTCTTTTAGTGTCTGTATAACATCTGGCCAGGACCTTCTAACTTTCATTATGTTCATTGAGTAGTCTGATGTTATTCTGATGGATCTGCCTTTATAGGTAACTTAACCTTTTTACTTTGCAGCTCTTAGTATTCTTTTTTTTTTTTTAATTATTATTCTGTATGTTTAGTGGCTTGATTCTTATGTGGCAAGCAGAATTTTTTTTGGGAGGGGGTTTCTAGTCTACTTGGTGTTCTGTAAGCTCTTGTACCTAGCTACCATTTCCATCTTTAGGTTGGGAAAGTTTCCTTGTATGATTTTGTTGAATATATTTTCTGTGTCTTTGAACTGGTATTCTTCTTCTTCAAATACAATTATTCTTAGGTTGGTTTTTCATGGTGCCTCATATTTACTGGATGTTTTGGTGTTATGTCTTTTTTTTTTTTTGGTTTTAGTGTTTTTTTCGAGTGAATATTTCCTCTATTGAATCTTTTACACCACAATTGTCTCTTCCATCTCTTTCATTCTGTTGGTTATGCTTGCATCTGTAGTTCCCATTTGTTTCTTAAGATTTTCTATTTCCATCATTGCCTCTTCTCAGATTGTGTCTTCTTTATCGCTTGCTCTTGGTCCCCTTGGAGGTAATATATTCTGTGTCATAGTGAGCTGTACTTGGTGTAACAAGAACTGGCTTCTTCTGTGTCTTAGGAATCTAATCTTGGTCCAATGTGAGCTCTTGATTCAATAGGGGTTCTTGAACCAGTAACTGCTGACAAGTTGTGGGTCTCATGGTACTTAATTCAGTAGGTGCTGGAAAATTGTGGGTCTCAGGTAGCTGATCTTGAAGCAGTAGGTGCTGAGCAACTGTGGGTTTCAGGGAACCACTCTTGATCCAACAGGTGCTAGAAGACTGTGGGTCTCAGATTGCCACTGAGGTTGCCAGATGACAGGGTGGGTTGGGGGTTGGGGTGGTATGTGTAGTTGGGGGGTGTCCAGTAGACTAGATTTTATTGTATTCTGGCATACAGGGATTTTTCCTGCTGGCCTGGATTTAGGGGAGAGATGAATGGGGGTGTGATTCCAAGGGTTGTGTCCCCAGGCCTGAGTCATGGAGACAAGGCTCTCCACCTGGCTTAGGTGAAGTGTCACTCACCTATTGGTCCAATGGGTACTGAGATTCTGTGGGCCTCAGAATGCTTCTGAGGTTACTGGGTGATGGGGTGGGTTGGAATTTGGAGACAGTTTTGTAGTTGAACATGTGCAGTGAACTGGATTTTACTGGGGCTTCTAGCCTGCTGGAGTTTTTCTTGCTGGCCTGGATTTATGACAAAATCTCTTGATCACAACAACTTAGTTCATCTCATGTCTCCTGATGAACAGTGTTTTAGTGACTGATTTCAGTTGTCTACTAACAGAGTGCAAATGAATCACAACATAATGTTTTGAAGGTAACATTGCTTCCTTTTGTTTCTTTGGATTTTATGGGTGTGGTTCTGGGAAGGACTCAGAAACTGAATTTTTTTCATTCTATCTTTAATTACTCTATGTGTGGTAATGCACCACACTTTAGAATCATACTTTATATATTTTTTTCTACTTAAGTAGTATCAAATGGAGACCTTGATAATTTGTTTTTATCCTATGTTTTTATCTCTGAATTCATAATGTTTAATCATGTCTTAGTTCTCTCAATATGTACTTCCTGGAGGTAAAACTCTATCACCAATTTACATAACAGTTCTATAACTTGATATGGTCAAGATTGTTTTAGGCTCATTTGATTTGGATA
This sequence comes from Phyllotis vaccarum, assembly GCA_033318265.1. Taxonomy (NCBI): domain Eukaryota; kingdom Metazoa; phylum Chordata; class Mammalia; order Rodentia; family Cricetidae; genus Phyllotis; species Phyllotis vaccarum. The sequence goes on from JARWLC010000001.1 coordinate 25,462,265, forward strand.
GTTCTTCCTAATTTCTTATGTTGCTGTGGCATAGAAGTAGGCAATCTTTTTTTTTTGTTTTTTAAGTAATTATGTATCTCCTAGTTTGAGCACTTTGGAGCTTGGTATATTAAAAAATGTCCCAAACTTACTTATAAGATATGGCTTTCAACTACTGTACTATGAAATTCTTATTACTAACCCCTTTAAGCCCTGGAGTTCCTCCTCTCTATTTCTCTGAGGGTAATAATATGGACCTCATAAGACAGATGTAAGAATTAAAAAGAAGATGAGGCATGTTGGTTTCCTAAACATCAAGCATTAAAGACATGTCTGTTGACTTAGTTGGTACAAATTTTTATCAGTGACTTTTTCTGAAGGGTAGAATAGTTGAATCAAAATTGAGCTATTTTAGCTGATTTCTTTCAGTTCATGAGCCATAATCCCCAAGCCCCACCCTGAGTTCCTATCTGTACAAGCCTGTGAATGAATGGGGTTAGGAAAGATGAAGAGACATTCACCAAATGTTCCAACACGGTATCCATCCTCTAAGCCTGCCATGTGGACTGTGCCTGATCCGTGGGTAGAGAGATTAAAGTGTAAATCTGATGAAGAGACTATGGACCCCTGCCCCACAGAGCTGTAAAGGGAGGGGTCTTCATTTGTGGTGTCAGGCCAGTGTGGGTAAAGGACACAGTGAAGGCTGAGAATGGCTATACTTCAGGAGTCTGAAGCTTTGTACCAAAGGATGTTTCCAGAAAGGTAAGTAGTGTTGTGTTCAAATGGGGGAAGAAAGCAGCAAGAACAGAGACAGCAAACAGTTGCCACCCTCCAAGGCCTGCTGACAGAGGAGGAACATGGAGTAAGAGGGAAGAGCTGGTAGCAGATGGGTCTCCGCTGGGGACTGTGAGGACTAACTGGGGCTACTGTGGGAGCCATGCGGAAACCTGAATGCTGGGTTTCTTCAGGAGCTCTTCTATGCTAACCTGGCTTTTTTCTTTTTCTAAGCCTTCTTTAAGACTGATCTTCTTTGTGCAGATGACACCCAAAGTATGTCTTTACTTAATAGTGCTGTGAACTTTAAAATGTCATAGGCTTTTGACTGGTTATCAACTCCACCTGAAATCCTTTGGGTCTCTTTAACTCAGCATGTCCCCAAACACAACATTAACGAAACATCCAACTGGAGCCTAACCCCTCATTCCTTGAGTCATTTTAGGACTCACATCTGTTCTCTTGTATCAGTGACTCCCTGTCTCTTTATTCAGCCATTGTTTTCAGTTCAGTTTTGCTCTGGGAATTTACTTAGCAGTCCTGACTTACAGTGCATTTTTTCACCTTGCAGCTGTAATGGCTACTTCACCATTCAGTGGAATCCCTGTTGCTAGTTGGCTTCTCTGCATCATCTGCTCCAGTTCCTTATTTTATCTTCAAGTAGATGCAAGAAGGATCATTTTTAAAGGCAGCTTTAATTCAACTCTGTGTGATCTTGCATTGTTATTAAGGGGAGGCCTTTACTCCTCAGTGTGGCTGATGTGGACATGCATGCTGGCATCAATTCTTCCTCTAGTTAGCGTCTGTGCGGTCTCTAGTTCTCTAGGGTCTCAGCTCATTGGAGGGGTTTATCTCATTTACACTCATGAGTTTTTCTTCACTGTGCCAGATATTCCTTTTGCCTCTTCATCCAGCTAACCCCTTCATTTACAGTCCACTCCGGAAAATGGTGCTATGAAGGCTCAAAGGCAGAATCGGCCTTCTATGCTGTAAGGAATAAATAAGTCTATTCCTCTAAGTCCTTATTCTTCTCCTTCATGCCTCTCCAAACATTTATCCTGGCATAGGTGACATAAAGCACAGTAGATGCACAGTAAGTAGTTCTTTAGGGTTAAAATAAGTATGAAACTCTGAGGGAAGTTTACAAGGATCACATGGAATTCATTTCTGCAGCGTTTTACCCTGTGACTTGTCAAACCTCCCTGTTAATGGGCCAGACTGACTCACGAGCCAGGCATCTTAGATTGTTAACAAAATAACACATTTCTTTTTTTTTCCTAAAAGTAATTACTGGTTGCTAAATATTCAAACATACATAGAAAAAGCAGCTCATTACATTATGTTAAGAAATAAATTACTATTCCTAATTGCTTCTGGTAGTTAATTACTTCTAATTATTAGTCTGAGTAATAAATTACTGCTTCTTATTATGTTCTGGGCACAGTTGGAGCATTCAAAAATGCAACTTTCACTGTTGTTTAAATCAGAATGTGTTTACAGAATTATAGAGCCATAATTACCCAGAATAGCTGGTACCACAAAATAATAAACATTTGATAAACTCAATTGAAATACGTCACTTTTTTTGCCAGCTTATTTAGAAGATCAGATGTTAAAATGAGAAACCATGCTTGACTTTTCCAGTCTCCTCCGGGAGTACCAATATGTTAAAATTGAGGTTTTTGTTTTGTTTTGTTTAAATGAGAACTCAATTAGAATTTCTTTTGTTATTTTAAACAAGAAAAACATACAGGTCTCTAATAATGCAAAAATTAGCTCACACTACCAGCATACAAGTCATGGGATGAAATAAATTATGGTCACTTCAAAATAGTTGCAAGGAATATTGAAGAGTCCAGAACACTTTTTAAATTTTAGTTGTAACAGATCTAAGATGCACAAACATGTGGTTTGTAGTCTGACTTAAATCTGTTGCTTTACTTGGTAGTTTGAGAGGAGAGTGACAGAAGATATTAACCATGGCAAATTGTGGGCTGAAAATTTTAAAAAGACAAAACAAAACCAAACCTCCCTGCTGGTCACAGCAATCAGCCCTAGCCATTGTTCCCATCTCTGCCCCCATGATCTATTTCTGTCCCTCTTGCTGTGTGCTAGATAGACAAGTGTGATGGAAAGCCTTTGTTGTCAACTGTAGGATTTAGAATCATGCAGGAGACAAATCTGGGCTATTTTTGAGTGCTTCAATGAAGGTGTGAAGACAACCTCAATGTGGGTTTCACCATGCCACGGGCTAAGTCTGGGAACTAAAGGAAAGCAGCTGTGGTCACAGTGCAGTCTAGGTGCTGTGTGTCCTTGCCATTACACATTACCTGCTGTGGCAGACTTTACCCTCACACTCTGAGCCTCAGTGGATGCTTCCTTAGGCTGCTTCGACAGGCATGAAAATGAGAAAAACTAATAAAACATCTAAGATGTCCCTTCCATTCTTGTTCTTGTGTAAACCCTTCCGAACTGTAAGCAAGCTTCTAACCATTATATGTGTGACCAAGACAACAAAATGCTTATGATTGCTTAAAAGCAATCATAATTGAATAATTAGATATATAATGATTGAATAATTAGAAATATACTGGTGTAGAACCCATTTATTTCCCTTGCTGGCTCTGGAGAGACCAAATTGGGAATCCTCATCTGGCAAGGATCTATGGTTATCATGGAGTTGAGCCTGGCCCTCAGCCAACAACTAGCAGGAAACAAAAATATCAGTTCTTTAGTCTCACAGCTGTGAGGAACTAAGCTTTATGTACAGTTTAATTGAGCTTGGAAGTAGATCCTTCCCAGGAAAGCCTCAAGCAAGATGTCAGCCCCATTGAATACACCAATTGCAATTTTGTGAGCTCCTAACAGAGATCTCAGCAAAGCCACACTTAGATCCCAGGAACTGAGACTGGAACATTATAAATGCATTGTTTTTTAAGGTACTGGATTTGTGGCAACACTAAATTTAGAAGGGCCTACATTTCCTCTTCCTATTGTTGTTACTAATTATGGAGTCCTAAGAGGAGTCCTTTAGGTTAAAATTATTAACACTGTCAACACTAAGGTTCTCAACTGCTCTTAGTTGGTCCAGTATACAATGTAGTCAGTAAAGTACAGGACTTGGGAGAAAAATCCTAGTGGGTTGAAACACATGGACTTGCCATTTCAGTGCTTAAACTTGGGGGTATCAGTAAATTCAAAGATCTAAGCTCAATTCTGCTAGCAGCCATTCATCAGGACTGACTCACATTCTTTGCTTCTTTCCATTCTCGTCAAACCAGGAATAATAAAATATGAGGTGTTTCAGCATTTGGCCCGCTTTACTTCATTCTGTGTTCACGGTTGCTCATGGTAGAGGTGGGGAAATTGAGACATAAAGTCACACAGCAGTATCCAAAGGATTCAAATGTGCCTTGGCTGACTTTAGCACAGATGTTTTGGATTTAAATACCTTACAATTTTTCTTTTATGGCAGCATTATTAGCAATGTCAAACATCCAGGTAGATCTGAAGGTATTCTAGCACCATTGTTCTTGTCTTTGGGAGATGTCCTTCACCTCCTTTGGCATACATTTGATAGTATAGTACATATATATATATATACATATATATATATATATATAATATAGATAATCAAACTACTTTATTAGATTTTTTTTCTGATAATCTGAAAACTGAGATTGTGCTGCAAGCTAGGGCTATACAAAGAATACTTTCTGTTTTTGTTGGTACTGTGAGACCAAAATGAGTTGAAACAGATCAAAACATTTTGAAACAAGTAGTTTGGCATATCTGTTCAAATTTATTACAAACATAATCCTTAAGTATTCAGAAAGCAATGTGCCCCTTGTAAAATTAGTATGAATCACCATAATGACCACCTAATTAAGCAGCATGTCCAAGGGAATTGTCCCAAGAAATGAAGTAAAACATTTGGTTGTCATCAGAGCATGTGAACAATTTGTAAGCAAAAATAAAGAAGTTTTTGATATGGAGAAGTTCTGGATCCAGCACAAACATGCTGGCACTTCCTTATGAGCAATGATTACAAGAACCCATTTTTTAAAAACTTTTCCATAGCTGTTCAGGCAAAGATCATCAGACAAATAATCTGGAAGAACAAGCATTCAGATCAGAGGAGTGATATCATTTGATTTGAGTTTCAAAGTACCACTGCCCAGTGGGTTGAGAATATAGAACAACATGGAAACAGAATTCAGAGGTGTTACCACAAGTATCTAAAGGAACAAGGGGGCTACTGTGGTTATTGGGGAGAAGGTATGGGTTGCTTGGAATGGCATTCACTCAAAATAAATTAGGTTTATTCATTTTATTTTATGTGTGCATGATTTGCTTACACTGTGCATGTGCTTGGTGCCCTACGAGGTCAAAGAGGGCATCAGGTACCTTGAAACTGGCGTTGTGAATAGTGTGAACCACCATGTGAGTGTTGTAAGTCAAACCTGGGTCCTCTCCAAGAGCAACAAGTGCTATTAACATCTGGGACATCTCTCCAGCCATGCCATTCACTTCCAAGTGAGACGTGTAAGATGCACAAGTCATTTCTATAAGGGGGGTAAAGAAGAAAAAGGAGAAGGAGAGAGAGAGAGAGAGAGAGAGAGAGAGAGAGAGAGAGAGAGAGAGAGAGAGTAAGAGGGAGAGACTGAGAGACACACACAGGGACCGAGGCAGATGTACATGCAGAGACTGAGAGATTAAGATGATTCTGAATTTTGTTACGAGACCCTAGAAGCATGGGGTTGCTAGCACTGAGACACGGAGGTGGGCGTAACTGCAAGACAGGAAGAGTCAGGAGTTCAAATGTGGGCATATTAGGCTTCAGGTGGCAGCGTTTCAGAGAGGAGTCAACAGGCAGAGGCAAAGGTGAGTGTAGATCTCCTGTGAGTCTGTGAGTTGTCACATTTAGACACAGCTTAGGATCAGGAGCCCTGAGGAGATCTTCAAGAGACTGGGAATAGGTGGTGGAGGCAGAAGTGGAGAGGTAGGCTTGATACCAGGAATGACTGCAAGCTGCTTTGACTAGAGATGTAGGAGAAGGAAACGGAGTTGGCTGTTCTGGAGATGGAGAAACTGGAGGAAGAAGTACTGAAATGTTCACCAGAGCTGTTAGTGCCTGATTGTGGAGGATGGATCTGGACAGTTCTAAGTGGGAAAAATTGGATGAGTGAGGGAAAAAATGTATGAGTTAGCACAGCAGTAAGAACTTTAGGGGAACATAAAGACGTTGAGTAGAGGGTTGAAGAGAAGGCTGAGTGGGTAAGAGTTTTCCCTGCTCTTCCAGAAAATGAGTTCAGTTCCCAGCACTCATGTGGAACGGCCCTGTAACTTAAGCTCTAGGGGATTCATCATATCACATTCTTCTAGCCTTTGTAGGCACACACACACACACACACACACACACACACACACACACACACACACACTAAAACATATTTAGCAAATTAGATCCCAGTTAGAAGGTGCAGAGCCTTTAATGCTTTAACTTTTACTACTCTGACCTCCAGACTACCGCTTCCTCCTCGCACCATCCAGGTGACCAGGCTAGATTAAGTAGGTAGAGGGGTGTGTGATGATAACAATGGGAAAATAAACCCAGAGTGGCATGTAGTAGAAAAATGGCTCATTAAATGCTCTCCTTTTATTATGGGTCCAAGGGAATTAGCCAAAGAGAGAAAAGGAATACTTTAAGATCCCCTTTCCCAGAATTTTCAAGCACCTCTGTCTGGCAAGTGGTAAAGGCTGTCATTGTCCTCTTACATGGGGGACATACCAGTAAGTTCATAGGCTCCAAGCTGAGATTCTAGCCAGTGAAACCAGGGAAGATGGGAGGGAATCTTCTTGCTGGGTCTGACCTGTCTTCCTCTTTCCAGTTTTTCCTCTATAAAAGGTGCACCATGAGAATCTATCCACATTTGACCTAATTCATGATGGACTGGTATTTCCTTAGGGCTTTAGGCTCTGTGGCCCAAACCAACAGTCAGTAAACAAGGTTGTTGGACCAATGTATATGTGTGTGTATGTGTGTGTGTGTGTGTGTAGGTCAGAGGATAATCAATGTGCGGGAGCTGATTCTTTGCTACCATCTGGGTCAGGGGGATTGAACTCAAGTCATCAGGTCTGGAAGCAAGTATTGTTATTCAAACCCTGCTCGCCTGCTCCCCTGCAGTTTTCTATGAATGAAGTCATAGTCTCTCATCATGGGGTTTTCATGCCAGGAAAGCAGACTTGTATGGCTACATTTGAGAAGATAAGACCCACAAAGTCTAAATATTTTACTCTGTAACTACTCTTAGGAAAAAGTTTCCTAGTTCCTGGATTAAATATAACTAGTGTGTTTGGATCCAAGTTATTTACCCCCCCCCCCAAAAAAAAATTTCCACCAGTCATTTTGATATATGTTCAGAATAAAAACTGGTTATTTGATTTTTTGATAGGATTTGGGATTCAGTAGTACAAAGTGTGTGTGTGTGTGTGTGAGTGCGTGCGCGCGCGCGTGCGTGCGCGCGCCCATGTGTGTACACATGTATGTATGTGTGTAAAGTTTTAATATTGTTTTCTGGCCAAAAAAATTATTTGTATTGAAAAGGCACACATCAGTGGTATGTAATGTATGTGCTATGTTTCTTGGTGTGACCAAGTCTAGAGACTGAACAGGTCAGTATCATGTACAAAGAATTATACTGATGTATGTTGTTATTTGTGTGTTTGTGTGTGTGTTTGTGTATGCGTGTGCATGAGAGAATAGGAGGGGTGAGTGAATGTGACCAGGGAACAATTGGATACAGGCAAAACCAGCTGGCTTTACTATTTTGGGATTTGGAAACATCTAATGCATGCAGACTTTAGAAGATACTATTTGACAGTTTGTTGGAACATGATAAAAGATAAAGGGGAACATGTTTGTAATATGGAATTACTGTCACACTCACAGTCATTTGTGCTGACCGTTTAATGAATGTGGCCACCTGGGTCCCTTTATATGTTCCCCAAGGTAGCCACAACCTAGTTCTTCCTATCAGTCAGTGCTCCTTGATGTACATACTATGAACAGTGGGTTAGCTCAAATTGAGCATGCATGGAACAGAGTTGCCTTATCGGGGCTGCTAAGTTTCTTGGATTATAGAATATTAAGTAGAATGTAGACAGTCGCTCATCATAAACAGCTATGGATGGCACTCAGTCATCACCCAGTATCAGGATGGTGATAAAAATAGTCACTGGCTGTTAAAACAAAGGGAATTCAATTTAGTAGTGCTTACAGTAGTGCTTAGTCTGTTCAAACCTGTCCCTTGGTCCCAGCGATCTCTTTCAAATGTCACAAATCAATGTTTTCCAAGTTGTTGTTTTTTTTTTTTTTTTTTTTTTTTAAACTTGACACACAGTAGGTATCTCTGAGCCTCCCAGGATCATGAAAGATCTTTTCTTCTATGGCCACCAGGAGCCAGTGATGAATGTCCTGGTAGGTGGAAAGAACTTGGGTCCCCGAGACCTTTGTTGCGGAAAAGCAGCCCCACAGAAGTGTTCATTTGCACTGAATTGTGAAGTGAACAGAAATCATAATTTTCATTTTGTTTTATTACTCAGATTCAGAGTGGCTGGTTATATTGGTTAGCATTTGCCATTCACCTTTCTTCATGCCGTCACATTAGTTGGTAAAATTAGTTAAAACCAAATGATTGCAGGAAAGAAATACCTTAAGTTAAAAAACCAATATTCTGTAGGGTCACAAACATGAACTTCAGAAATGTGTATTTAGTTTCAGATACAATGCTCAGCAAAATATGAATTACATAAAAGTATGCACCAAGAGATGCCATTTGTATAAAGCTCAAAATGTAAGTGAAATGAAATGATATGTTCCTTAGCAATACAAACGTGGTAAAATTAAAAAGTAAGGCAAATGCAAAATAATGACAACCTGGAAAGGAGTAGACAAAGGCGTGCAATTAGGAAGGGAACTTAGAAGTTTAAAAATCTTGGTAACTCATAACTTCTTAAGCTAATATTTTTAATATTTATTTGAACCAAATATTACATATATATATGAGAATGTCACATATTATCTCATTTAATTCCCTTTGATCATATATGTATACTAAATATTCAATTATATGCAACTGTGTATCATATATTCAATTGTGATTTTTTTATAAATGTACCAGATTTTCTATCTATCTATCTGTCTGTCTGTCTGTCTGTCTATCTCTCTATATATACATATATCTATATCTACATATCTGTATGTCTGTATCTGTATCATATTCCTATATCACACTAAAGATTTATGGTCATATTATATAATGATCCTTGAATATGAGAAATTTAATGAATTTTCGAAGCCAGCTCTGATCAAAAACAGGTCTTTCTGTACATGTTGACATTGTAGCCATCTTCTGTAAAATGTCACTCTGTGTCTGTATGACGTCAGTCATGTTAAGGAAGTATTTCCTAAACTGTGTTTCCAGACCTCTAAAGATTCAGAGATAATTATGATGCTTTGATCTTGTAGGGGCTATTGTCCATGTTTTTGAAAGCGAAGCACCTAGGCTACCAAACTAATTGTTTGTTTAAGGCTGGATTGAATGCGTATGTATTTCATGTTGATTAGATATGCTGGTTAGCAATTTATCTATCCTTGATCAACTGAATGCGGGGAAAACCAATTCGTCACCATTCTCAGTTTGGAAGGCTAATTGATCAAGTGTAAGGCCAATGGGAAGAAATAAATTAAGGGAAATTTCAGCAGCATGGGTGGTAAAGTGATTTAAAAACAATGTACTGCATTAGTTGAAATCTAATTTAATTCATTTGTTAACTGACTCATTTATTCAGACAACATTTATATGGAATGCCAGCTCTGAGCCAGTTATGAGCATGTGTGTGGGGATGGTGATTAAACTGGATGCTCTTGCTATTGTGGCATGGCCAGTTCAGAAGTGAGGACGAGTATAAGGAACTATCACTGCTGAGAAATGAAATGGGAAATATGGACCATATGGATTCACTTCTTGGTACAACTTTTGACAAGGACTTTATGTGAGGTGTGTGTATGTGTGTGTGTGTGTGTGTGTGTGTGTGTGTGTAGTGTGTATGTGTGTGTGTTTAGACCAGATGTCATGCCTTAGGTGCCTTCTGCCTTGGTCTTTTGTGACAGGATCTTCCATTGTCTTGGGGTAGCCTAGGTTGGTTGGTACAAAAGCCCTAGGGACTCACTTATTATCACTTCTATAGAGCTGGGATTCTAAGCATGCTTTGCCATGCTCCACTTTTATATGCGAGTTCTGGAGGATTAAACTCAGGTCCCCATGCATAGCAAAGTGCTTTACCTTGGGACTTATGTCTCCAGTTGGTACTTACCTTACTCAGAACTCAATTCTCCTTTTATAAGTGGCTGATGTTATGGTGAGGTGCAGATGCACTTGTACATATTTGATAAAGCACCCGGCAAAAACTCCTTGGTGTGTTGTTTGCATCCATTCCCATATCTCATCTGACATTCCCACAATAAACCTTGCAGGGTGGTGTTTACCGTTTTATTTTTTTAGAAATGTGAATACCGGCATCACAAAGACATGACAGTTTTCCTTAAAGTGTGACACTGGTCCTTGAGAACAATGCAGTTGGAACCCAGACCCTGGTCAGCTATTCATCTGAATTTTCTCCACTGCTTCATGATTCATCTGTGCATCAGGAACTAAGAAATCTCAAAGGTTAGAGCATGTATTCTTTGGATGATCTGTTATGGCTCTTTCCTTCTGGTTTATCCTCCCTAATGCTGTACCTCGCAACTATACATTGCTACTTCAGAACTGTATTTTTACTATTGTTATGAATTACAATGTAAACATCTGATATGTAGAATATCTGAAATGAGACCTCTGTGTGGGTTGCCACCTATCACCACTATCCTAGTTAGTGATTCTCAGCTTTGCAGAGGCACAGGGCATGAATTTACTCTTGAGAAGAAGATCCATTCGTAGATCCCTGGAAGTAGGAAAAAGCAAAATTTGAAAAAATAAAACACATAATTTCCTTGGTTTCATTTTATAAATAAACATAAAACTTCTTAACGTTGTTTTGTAAAATGTACTTCATGATTAAATTTGAAATGTTAGATTATGAAGGGAAGGAGAAGTTTATACTTACACAAAGATCATAATTTAGAGAGTAAAATGGAACTATGATATGGAATTCTTTCAAGGACAGTTTTTTTTTTCCCCTATGATTGTTTGGAGCTGTCGGGTCTATCCTGTAGGGCTTTTAGGAAGACACCATAGAATTAACATATCCCTTATTAAAACAGTAGCTTTAGTAGAGCTGACAGAACCTGCATTTCAATAAAGATGTCTGCTGGACTTCCATGTGTGGAGCACTGAATAGGAGTAGTCTTTAATATTCTAGTTAGGGTACTCCCCAGTGAGCAATGGAAAGTTAAATTTCTGCTAATTATCATAACAGATTCGTTTAATTCAGAGTGAAAAGTCCTCAGGGCAAAATTATTGGCTCCTACTGTTCAAAAGTTATTGATTTATAATACATATGATGGTCATTTCATAGCTCTCAGTGAAAAGTACCTCAAAGATTCTGGAGTTGCGGAGTGTCTCCCTTAGTAGAATCAGAGTAGGAAGAAATTGAATCCAGTTGGTAGGGAGTGAGTCTGCTTTCAATAGAGTGATCAAAGCAAGTCTGTCTTTGTGGAGGAGGTTTGGAGTCCACACGACCTCCATTTTGCAGTCATGTAGATGGCGTGGCATGGGTCAGTAGTTTGTAGGCCAATGAGGTCTGTGTGAGCCTGTCTTATAAGGCTGTCATGATGCCTCTGAGGGTCATGAACCCAAGTTGAGAAATTTAAACCTTATAGAACTATAGGACTAGAGCACATCAGTGTGTCTATGTTACAGATAAGGAAACAACCATATAAGCAAACGAGGTGACTGAGGAGCTAGTTAGGCCAGTGAAATCTAAACTCTAGATTCTTAGTTCTTTTCCATCATTTCTGATTCCAGGAATCTCAAACCAACCTGTATCACAACATCATTTGGACTGAGTCTGTGTCCAGACAGAAAAACAAGACAGTTTAGTGATGAGCATCAGTCAGAGAGGTAAAAGAGGAGGATGGGAATGGGGAATTAACTCTGGTTCATGATTGTAAGAGAGTCCAACAGGCTAAGGCAGTGTAGACAATCCCATCCCCTACTGACGTTCTTCTCCCATGTAAGTCTGGTTATGACAATGAAAACTAGCCATCAGACCCCAACTTATACTCTTAGCACCGTTTGATGAATAGCCATCCCCACACACATTAGTTGTGGAGTATTACCTTTTACACCCACCGTTTCATGTTCATTGTCTTGCATAGGTGAGGTAAGATGAGCACAGAGCCAAAAGCAGAGTAGAATGTTAGCTGGACCACTAGTAATAGCTAAATATAAGTATCAGATACATCTGCACTGAAATCTAGGACATTTCTTTGTTCATCTTTTAATATTCTTGAAGTGTCCAATGTGTGAAGCACATGGCTCATTATCACCCTCTCAAGAATTGCTTTGACATTTGTCATCTGTCCGGCGCCTATTGTTTGTCAGGCACTGTCCTCAGTGACTTAAACATCTTAAGTCATTGACCTTCAGAATGTGATCGTTCTCATTATCACTGTCTTTCTACAGACCACAGAGCTTGCAGAGGACCCAGGAAGGAACCAAACAAGCACTGTGGCTCAAGAACACGTCCATTTGTCCCTAGACTGAATGCCTCTCTAGATGCTTATGAACATCCAGCTTTCTATTTTCCATTCAGTTTCTACCTCCTGTCCCTAACCCCCTGCTGCTACTGTTTGTTGGTATTCCGTATAGAATTAACATGTTTAGTAGGCACAATTTGCAACCTGAGTGAATTGTGAAAACTATACCTAAGGTAATCTTACTTTATGAAATTTGTGCATGAAGCCTGTACTCAGTGGCATGATTTAATCCCCATTGCTGATGAAGCCTTCACTGTCTTTCTCTGCAGGGACTTTTATAAATGTCTCCTCAGTCCAAAGGCTTTGTCATCATGGCAGCACAGTCGGAAGCATTAGCAAATGGCAGGAATAGTCTCCCTGACTCCTTCAGCGTGTCTTAGGTTCCTGGGCTCCGTGAATGGTAGAAATGCACCCAACTAAAGACAACAAAGAAACCACAGACTAATAGAAGAATGAATGCTTGCCCACTAAAGAGCTTAGAAAATAAACACACATGGGTCTTCTAAATGCTCAAATATCATTTTTCTCCAAAATTTCAGAACTCAGGTTAAATAGAATCAGTGACCTGCAATAATCAAACTGTACAGTTATTTTCAAGTCCAGGTTGCTTCCAGTGATCTCAGGATATGTGCTTATAGTGGGTACAGAGTGCTCCAAAGGCCTCTATGGTCTCACTCTTTATTTCGTTGTGAGTCAAGGTTTTACTGTGAGCCTCGCCTGTCTGGGACTTGCCATGTAGACCCTCTCAAGCCTCAGATTCACAGATCTGCCTGCCTCTGCATCCTGAGAGCCAGAATTGCAGATTTGCGCCACTATACTTGGTACATTTTTTGTGATCATAGGATTGAACAAAAAAATTAGTTTTCCCCATCTCTGTGTGCTTGCTCTCTCCTGCAGGCCTGGCATATCTAAGAACATATAAGCCAGGTTTCAGTTGCTCTGTGCTGCTTTTTTTCACCGTTGGTCTTTCAAGACAGGGTTCTACTGTGTCACAGCCCTGGCTGTTCTGAAACTCACTCTGTACACCAGGCTGGCCTTGAACTTACTGACATCCACCTGTCTCTGCCTTCCAAGTGCTGAGATCTAAGGCCTGTGCCACCACTGCTGGCTGAGTTACTGTTTGCTGAGTTCTTAAAAGCCTGCTACTATTATCTTGTTACCCACTGGTGGCCAGTTTTGGGAACACAGTATCAACATTTGCAAATTTCTCCAGGATTAAGGTTTTTTTTTTTTTTTTTTTTTTTTTTTTTTTTTTTTTTTTTTTTTTTAAATCAGTATCATTTTATCAAATATATGTAATTCCAGCCACTTCATGATCAATGACAGCTTTTCAGTATAGATTTTCAAATATTTTATGACACTTAAATTTCTTCTACAGCCAACTTTCTGATTATTCACAGTTATCAGTAGAGCTCATTGTTTCTTTTATTAGCCTCGATGATTTTATGACAGTAAATAAAACAGAACCATACATTTATTTTATTGTTTTCCAATCTGTTAATCCTCAAACCAACATATTATCATTTTATATAATGCAAAATTTCACTCATTCTTCTTCAGATTTTGGTTATTATTGTCACTGTAAAACATTAAAAAATGTCTTTTTGCTTCATTGGTTTGTATGTACCAGAGGTTCTGACTTTAATACCATGGAAAGGCATTTCATAGACAAATTATTATTTTTGCAACAGCTCTTTGTGACTGACAAAATTAATATTTTTTTCTCTTACCCCATTGCTAATCTGGGTCAATCATGATTAGCTTCCAAGATCAGAGGAGTTCAGAAATGGTAAAGATGACAGAGGTGTAGACTCTTTCTCTTCAGTTTTCTGTAATTCATAGGGCTAGGATATATTTTTTGATAATTTTCTTAGTTTGATTAAAAGTCTCAAAACCCCACAATGCAATGAAAATATCAGCTAGCAGCAGAGGTGGACACAATCGGAAGACATACTGATATAAAAAGTCAAATATCAGCTCAGTTCTTGTTTTTGTCATCAAATTAATTTGGTACTAAACTCAGTCCCAAGATCATTGGATTTTTCCCAGAGATTTTCAGATTCTGCAATTGTAGAGAAGGGTTAAAAACTATGCATGTATTTGTCAAATGTTGATGTTAAGAATTGGCCAGAGTTATCTGCCAGATGAAGAGATCACAGAGACAATGGAAGAAAGGTTGTAAGATCTGGAGGACTGGGAGGAGCCCTTTGAAATGCTATTGTCTGGATATGACATGGCTCAGGTAATGTGATATAATCAAGAACACCCAGTTATGGCTACTTGTATAAACCTGCCTGTGCAAAATATTAAGACAGGAAGGTAGGAGGGGGGTGGTGGGAAAGAAGAAGGGGTTTTATAGAAGTGTGGAGACAAGAGAGAGGCGCATGGCAAACATGATCACAATGTTTCATATATGTATGAAGTAGCTAAATTTAAAATTAAATTTAGAATAATTTTAAAAATTACTTTTTTTTTTCCAGTTTAGTTTAGAAGTTAGACAGATGGGGCTTCTAATAGTGACTTGGACTGGCCATATTTGGTGTATTGTGGAGGTTGTTGATGTATAATATAATTGTTTGTTCTGTGGGCATAACAAAATTTTACTAACCCATAACTTGAGAATGAGCAAGAAGACCAAATTTTCTGATCAATTTCAGTGTATGATCTGAATATGAGCAGATATAATATTTTCTTTGCTCAGGAGCATTCTTCCACATTCAGAGAGAAATGAAAAAAATTTAAGCATGTCAACTAGAGATAAGGAGTTAGGAGAGTTGTTCAATGGCTTTAGGAAACTCACACCAGATTAAAAGTTCTAAAAAGTTTGCATTTATCTATTCCAGGAGCTAGGATTTTAAGAGAGTAGTGATTTAATTTTAGGTTAAGAAGCTAGTTATGAGAAAAAAAGAGCCCCCAAACCCAAGGAACTCCTGAAGCATAGATGTCATTTAAAATCCAATAGAATATTACAGTTGTAGGATGGAGTAAGATTTTTTAAAATATAGAGCCATAATAAGTATCCTCAAGGGATGCTTCTGCAGAAGTCAAATTTGAATAGAGGTAGAGATTCTCATAGGGACTTTGAACCTCAGGTCTTTCTGGTGGAATCTGTTGGTAGAGTAGGAGATGGTACTATTGGATAAGTTTCAAGGACTTTAAATATAGATAGCTCTTGCATGTAAGTCTCCATAACATGCCCAGGAGACTTAAAAAGTTCTTGAGAATTTCATATCAATAAAAACATTGACAGGTTCTGAAATAGAACAGAACATGAAAGAATTCTATTAACAGTAATAAAGCTGATAAAAACCACTCACACACAAGTCAGGGCTCTATTTATAAGACCCAGAGTGTTGAGAACAGAGGATAGGGGTATGATCTTGAAACTCAATGGCATTTTCCCGTCTAGCTTCTAAGCTGCTGGACTTCGATTCCCCTCTTTTTTTTTTTTTTTTTTTTTTTAACACTTCTTATTCAGTAACCTCTAGATTTGCCATTTTGTCTTTCCATGGTGGTTTGAGTGAGAACAGCTCCATAGGAGCACATGCTTGAAGATTTGGTTCCCAGTAGATAGAACTGTTTGGGAAGGATTAGGAGGGTGCTTCATTGGAGCAAGTGTGTCACTGGGCATGGACTTTGAGGCTTTAGTATACCATTGCCAGTGTGCTTTCTCTGCCTCCAAATTTCAGTTTGAAGTGTAAACTCTCAGTTGACCTGTTGCTATGACTTCAGTCTACCATCATAGATTCTAACCCTCTGGAACCATAAACCCAATTAAACATTTTTTTTATAAGTTGCCTTGGTCATGGTGTTTACCACAGCAATAGAAAAAAACCCTAATGTACTTCCCACTATTAAATATTGAGAACAGATAAATTGTTTATTGAGTTTTTCAGGTTCTAGATAAAGAATTAATTATGTCTGAGGATGGGTTATAACACAAACTATGACTTTAGATAATTGAGACAATTTATATAATAAGATTTGAGCTGATTTAAAAGGCTCTGACTTTTGAGTTGATGGATTAAAACTTGGGGACTTTGGGATGAGGTATATTCAGTTTGTATGTAGGTGGGTTGTAGTCAAAAGTTTTTGGCCCAGCCTACCCCTGAGATTTGGACCAGCAGTCCAAAATAATCACACAAAGTTTTATATTAATTACATGCTGTTTGGTCTATGACTCAGACATATTGCTTGTTAATTCTTACTCTTAAACTAACCTACGATTAGCCATATGGCTTAGTGCCTTTTCTCAGAGCAGCATTCTCATCCCACTTCCTCTGCATCTCCCTGCCATTTCTGCTCTGCTTTTCCTCTTCCCAGAGTTGTCTTAGTCTGGTGGCTCCATCCATACTTTCTATCTGCCATCTGGCCAATCAGAGTTTTATTAAACCAATAGAAGGAACAAATATTTATAATGTACAAGAGAATAATACCACAGCAGTGAGTGTTAATCTTTGTAGGCCCAAAGTGGAATGGGTAGGCTAAATAATGGCTCCTTAAAGAAATCACAGATTTCTAGAGTTTGTCGTTATTTTTACCTCATATAGTAAAGGGATATTAACAGTGACATTGAGTAAGTAAACTGAGAGTGGGTGTTTTCTTTAATTATCATGATAAGTAGAGTGTATCAATGTGGGGCTTTGTAAGTTGAGATGTTCTTTGACTTTGAACAGAAAAGAGATATGGTATAAACTATGTTGGAATGATGTGCTATGGTTACCTTTGAAGATGGAAGAATTGGTAACAAGTCAAAAAGTGAACATTGTTTATTCGACCTGGAAAAGGCAAGGAAACAGGATTTCCCTCACCTCACAGCATCCAGAAAGAAATTCATCTGGCTGACATTTTTGTTTTAAGCCCCTATACTTTCTGTTATGCCAACAGTGAAATTCTAACTAAGGCATGCCAAGATACTTTTCACTGAGATCTTACTTTCTAAAAATCAAGTTAACATAGTTAACAAATATGTTTAGGTAGGAAGAGACTGCTGTCAACAATTTTGTTGATGAACCAACACTTTATTCAGGCATCAGTCATAACTAGATGAAGTGGACTTGCCAGTGTGACCCATGATATGTGTCGTGGATGAAAATGCAGAGGGTAGGGGAATGAGTGTCTTCCCAGGGTGTCATCAATTCAGAAGACTAGACAGATATCTTTTTCTGACTGCTTTGAGATTCTTAGTTGTGATGCCTCTGGGAAAAGAAACCTGTAGTTGAAGTTTTTAAATCACATAGATAATTTTTTCTGCCCTTGGAAGATTTAGTGATATGTCTGCACCCTGATGAGTCCAGTGTCAATGATAAGACCAAGTTCTTGGTCTTAGTTTCATTGTGAACTTCCTGAGTGTGTTTGGGCAATTCATCAACCAAGAAGATACATCAGAGGACAGAAGTATGTCCATCTTTTCCTCCTTCCACTTTTGTCACTTTCTCCCCCATGTTCCTATGTTCTATTTTCTATCTCCTGGAAAGGTAGAAGAATGAATTATGAACTATCTGTGAAAGGCTTTGAACTTTTCTGTAGAAAAGATGTCAGCTTCTTCGGGAGATTGAGCATCTGGAAGGTGCTCTTTGAGTAGCACCATGGCACGCTGATATACTTTACTCCAGCTGATGCAATAGGGACAGTTTTATTTCCAGACAATACGGTGATCTTGAGTACACATGCTCATGAGAAGAACAAGCTATTGCTTTAAACATGGCAGGCTGTTTCTGAGGTTTTTTCCTGGTAATATTTCCTGATTGCTCATTTACTTTTTCATCTGCCAGCACTTTTGGTAGCATGTAAGAAAGATATATCCATAAAGAAAACAGACAATTAAAAAATGGTCATCTTAAACCATTTCCCATTAAGAATTGAAGACAAAATATCACTATTTTCTTTATTGGTTTAAAAAGTAAAACACAAGCCTCAGTGAAATATTCATAGACCTGGCACTTAGTAGGTGAGATGTCACACAGTAAGTTTACAATGAAATTCTTGAGAGAAAGTCAATGCTCTTATTTCTCATCTTTCTTGAATACTTTAAATTTCTGAATCCTGTGCTCACTAATAATAGCTATTATACTGAGCACCATAGTGATTCTGGTACAGTTCTAAATGCTAAATACATATTTGAATAGGAATATTAGTATTCCAGTCTTATGTGTGAGATAGTGAGTCTCCCAAAAGCCATCCGCTCAAGGTTACAAAGCTACAGAGCAATGAGCTAAAATTCAAACCCAGGGTTCAATTTTATAGTCTTGAAGCGTTGTTCTACTCCTGAGTCCTAGTCTCCCATTACCTCCTCCTCATCTGTGAGGCTTTGGGACTTCTAGCTCCTATTATGGATACACTAGCTTTTCCCAGTGTGATGTGTGCTCTCTTCTCCAGTTGTCTGACTCTTGCTGGGTTGGTCTACTGTAATGATGAACACTCTAGGACCTCATGGGTAAGTTTGTGATCCAGAAGACAATGCAGTATTGTAGACAGTGGTGAAAGATATGGGGGTGGTGCACTGATAGCATGGAGATGCTTGTGGCCTGTGGACTGGTATGTGGTGACACTTCGGAAAAGGGAACTGATGTAGTGGTGATTGCTCTACTTTATTTGGTTAATGTGGCTTTAGTTCACATGTTCATTTTCAGTGAGATACCCTGGATCCTATTATGTGATATGTCTATGATTTTCTAGATGCTACTATGTTTTATTTATCCTACAGCATGCACTTCTACCAGGAAGTATTTATTTACTTTTCTGTTATTACTTATTACTCTAGAATGGCAGGGGCCTAGAGCAATGACTAACAAATAAAGTGATTTGTAGAAAAATGCCTGTGTGAATACTTTGAAAATTAAAATGAAATTCAATGAATACTGAAACTGTATTTTATTCAAATCATTATTATGTTACAGAAATATAAGCATTGTGAACAAATTAAAAATATTGACAAAGTGACTTTTGGTGAAACTGGGCTCATGTTTGCTAGACAAGCACTCTACCCCTGAGCTGTATCTCTAGTCCTGAAGAGTGTTCTTCTCATGATCCACTTCTTGGTCTGGATGATGAACTGTGTGATTATCATTGTTAAACCCAATGCACTAGCACAGTAAGATCCAGGAGACCAAATAAAGTCCTAATATGACTACAGCTTCGTCATTATCCCAGGATGTCGTAAATGATGGTGAAATAATCCAGGTGGGCTTAAGAAAAGCATAGAGAAAAATCAATGAGTTTACATAGTTAAATGTCTGGTTTGGGCATGATTGGCTCTGTATCTCCAACTCCAACTTGTCCTTTTTATCCCTCTGCATCATCCAGATTATTTTTTAATAGTACAAATGGCTGTAAAAGAAAGTCAAAACCTTTCCTGGGAACACTTATCATCTTTCTCTTGAGGAAGATGTTGTCCTAATTGGTTCAAGGGTGAGTTATGCTTTCCATCACTGTAGTTGAGAATGGAATCCTGTCAATACTATATATCAAAAGGTTTGCCAGATGATAAAAATATATTCAAACTGTGGGCAGGGAACTAAAAATGTTATTTTAACCATGTACTTGTATATTTGTGTGTGCGTTTAATGTCGTATATGTATGGTTTTAGATCAATATATTGAACATAAACAATAACTTCAGTCCAGCAATTTATACATTTTGAAAAGCGTTAGGTTTCTGAAATTTCAGTTCTTCACTCTACCATAACATCCTACATACGGGTCCCTGACTATCCATCCAATATATAGCACACACTGAAGTATATTCACAGTTTGGCTCTTTAACCATATCGCTTCCATGGCCAACTGTTCCAGTGTACACACTTCACAGGGAAGTTGAGAGGAGTATATGAAACGATGTTCCAATGCAGCCTTATAGAAATTCTCTAGAAAGTTTATTGATTTTCATTAGACAATCCTCCAATTCAAGCTTTTTTTTCCCAGAGACTGGTTATCTCAAAAGTGTACAAAGGCTTATAGCCTTTGTGCTGTTTACTTGTAAGACAGGTGATTGCTTTCTAAATCATTAAATGTTCTTCCATACATTTAAGTTAAGTTTCACTCATTTTAGATTTAGGCAGATTAAGCAGAAACAAATGAGATCCTTAGCCACGAGTGAATCTGTGAAGTATGTAAAAACTTGCAATTCTGAGTTTTGCTTGGGGCTCTTTGTTTCTAGTCTAAGCCTTTTCTCAGTTCTCATATCAAACATGGAAATAAACCAGAAAGTATTGGGTTATGGCTCTTAGATTTTAGTACTATTAGTAATCACTATGGGTGTTCATTAAAATATATTCCCCGCCTTCACTGTAAGGCTGTCTGATTCAATTAGCATCTGAAATCTGCATTTTGAACAAGCTCCCTGATGACTATGACATGAGGCTCCCACAAATATTAGTTAAGAAATGTACATTTTGAAATATATTTTAACAATAAAAAATGAAGAAAGGCACTCTCCATTTCTGCACACATTTAATATTCACTGAATATGAAATACTAATAATGATCACAGGAATGCATAGTTGTGGAATTTCCAATTCATCCAGCCTGACATTTTCTTTTCAGGGTTTGCTTTGGTAGTGGTTTGGAGGAAGTCATCCTTTTTCAAAGCAGATAGAGACACACGGGTTAGAGGTGAGAAAGGTCCCAAGTCCCAGGATAGCTTTGGACACTGTGTATCTTTCCTTCTGAATTCCATTAGGATGAAAGATGCAAGCTGCTGCTCCAGCTGCTGATACAGCCTTTCATCTTTATAGGAAGCTAATGAGGACAGCTACTAAGGTTGATACCCACTAAAAAGAAGTGGGAAGTAGTCCAACAGAACGACAATGTATCTTCCTCTTTGCTTCTATGCCTGTCAGAGCAAAAAGTGCCAATTTCCCTCCTAACAATAGCAAAACAGTAACAAAATCTCTGCCACAGCTTTGGGTAAAAGATAGGAAAGGAGCTAGTACTTATTTTGTGTCTTCTCTGTGACAGCTGGGAAAACTGGGTCTTAGAGTGTTTACAAGTGACTTGGCAAGGATCAAATAGATATTGTTTCATCTCTCCCAGTCCCTCCTATCCAGTCCATTCCTCTTTTATGAGAAATCTGACCTCAAACTCACTATGTAGCCAAGTGGACTTTTATTTATCCTCCTGATCCACCTTCCAAGTGCTGTGTTGAAAGAATGCACCAGCATATCTTCCAAATGCAAGGAGGTAAGCATATTTTTCTTCCTGCTGAGGAACTGTCTAGATCAAATTGCAGAGCACGTGGGATGAAAAATATTTCTGTTGTTGTCTAGAGATACTTTTTCTTTCCATGTGACAAAGATGTAATATATAATGAGAACATTAGCAACAACTACAAACACAGTGCAAAGTACATTATAAATTGCATATATAGATTCTTATCATAAATGCATATGGTACCCCTCTATTTACATTTACCTATACTCCAGAGACTCGTAGTCTTTCTAAATTCTTCATGTACTTCTTGGCCTGCTAAGTATTGCTAAGCTTTTTGTGCTTATCTCATTGCTTTCTGGACTCCCCCTCAACTTACCATCCTCCCAACTGTGAAGAGACATCACTATGTACCAGCCCCAGTCACGGCATTCTGCCTGGATCAATTCATTTGGTGTGCATAACATGTTTACAAGGTAGGCACACTTACTGTATTTTCAACAAGAACCGGGTGTGTGGGGGGAGTAATTGTGACTCAGCAGATAAGAAAACATGCTGTGAAAACATGAGGGGCTGAATTCAGATCCCCAACACCCATGTACCAAAGTCGGAGGTGGATGCAGACAGGAGGATCTTATTTCTCTTCATCCTTTGGATCTCATTTAAAGAGGCTCTTTATGGAGAAGTCTTTCTTGATCTAATCAGGTTGAGCTGGGTCCTTTGAAATAGCCCTCATATGATATTTTTTTCTCTCATGTAGCCCCTGCCAGCTTTGTATCCATTAAGTTATGCCCAATATGATCATTTAAAATGTAATATTTTTCTATTCTTGAATATAATTTCCACAAAAGTATAAATTTAGTCCATTTCTGCCTTAATTCCAAAACTCAGTCCTGCCTTACTTAAAGAAGTAACTTTTAAGACGTGACAATCTGCTCACACAATTAGAGTCAGTTGCTTTAGTTGTAATCAAGCTAAAGTTCCATGATCCAGAAGAGCAACAGTAAAAACGAGTATCTGTCATAACAGAACTATCTTGTGATGTGTGCATATGCTACACATCACTTCACTGACCTGGTGAGGTTTAGCCTTTGCTCTGTTTGCAATGGAGGAAGCCAAGGTCTTAGAGTGAGCAAACCAGTGAGCAAAAGCTGACTAGTACCGTCTGTGTACTGTTAGTACAGTTGAATTACATATGTATGTTACATATTTAATTTTGATATGCATATAATGCAATAATTAGCCTTTCCAACCTATAAATATAGGAAATTATAAACACACACATGTTAAAGGATATTTTTGGGAGAGCTGGAGGAAGTATAAAAGGGAAATTCATTTGAATAATAATGTATCTAAGAATATTATATCTTGTATGGTGGTATATTAAAGGGACTTATAAAATCATTTCACTTTACTAATGGAGCTATGTCTTAAACAAATAATGTCATAAATGGAAATAAATATAGGAATAGGAAAGAGGAGCATTAAGTATGATGTTTTATATTTTACGCCAAATCATCAAAATGACATGGCAATGGAGCACATACTTTAAGGGCCTCATTGTCCCCTGCTAAGTATATTGAAAAAAAGACACTGAAGAATATAAGGATGGGCATGGAAAACTCCAGTTACTATAGGGAGTTTCTTTATCTCCAAGGCAGTGTTCAAAATTATAATCAGGGCTAGCAAGTTGGCTAAGCCATTGAAGACTAGGCTCACAACAAAAGTATCAAAAACTATAACCAGACACTTCCCTTACAGAGCAGAAAGGCTAGAAGAGATGATAATTTTAGAGAACCCCCCCAATCAATAACTAATAGAGTTTCTTATTGAGATTATGTTGTGTTGACACAAAGTACAATAAATTGGTAAGCAGTCACTCTGTGAATTTGTGCTTCATGGGCCAGTGGTTTATACATTTTATTTTTAAAAACAATAAGCACAAAGTTCTACAGATAATAACTTATTCAATAAGATGTCACAGAAAATTCACACATAGAAAACAGATACAAGAGTGGTTCTGAGTCAGATCAGGCAAGGAGGTACAGAGCCTGATCCACATTCACTCCACACTCCTGGGGGCGGGGCTAGTTGATTTTGTTGATTATTAATTTATCTGATAATTACTAAGCCTCTGTGAAACCCAGTGTGAAAACTGCTTCTCAGAATCTACTGAGAATAAACTCTTAGTGCACAATATGCACATGGATGATTCATTATTTAGATAATTCCTCATCTCTTTTTTACCTACACAGCATGGACCCCTGAATCAGGGGATCAGCAGCATATTTATTTCATTGGCTGGATTATTGAGGAGTGAACTCACCACACACACACACACACACACACACACACACACACACACACACACACACACACACACACACACACACACTCTAGAGGAAGAAGGATCATATGTATATTGCTCAAATTTATATCCCCCACCAGTGTATGAGGATTTTAGGTGCTCTCCGCCTAATATTGTCATTCTTGATCATCTTAGTTATCCCACTGGGTGTGTAGAAGTATATAATTATCATTATTTGACTTCTAATTAGCACATGAAGTAATACATTTTATTGTGATAATTTACACACAGTTTGTCTTTGCTGCTTTTCCTTCCTCACTTCCCCACCCCCCTTGTCCTCCCCTCCTGCTCTTTCACCCCATCTAAGTACCTTATCACATTCATGTCATGTATTCAATCAGCCCCCCCTAAAACTCCCATGGTTCTTTTTCTAGTTTTATGACCTATAACCTATACTCACACACACACACACACACATATATACACACACATAAAAAATTAAAAACTAGGATCTATGTGTAAGAGAGAACATATTACCATAGTTTTGGTATATATTTCCTGAGCAGGCAACTAGATAAAGTGTGGGCTCATGTTAGTTGATACTATTTGCATAGCATGAGTTATATACTGTGATTTTTTTCTTTCAGTTTTGACTTACATTTGATATCTTGGTGTAATTATTAGAAGGGCCCTTTTTACTCTCAACTACAATACCAGTTTGGAGAGTACATTTTAATTTTATTTACTTTAAATTTATTTTTTGAAATTATAATATAGTGACATCATTGCTCTCTTCCATTGTTCCCTCTAACCTTTCTCTCTCATGTGCCCCTATTACCTTAATCCATCTCAAATTCATGGCCTCTTTTTTTTATTGGTACATACTTATGTATAAATATATACATATGTCCTGATAAATCTGGTTAGTATTACTTGTATGTATATGACTTCAGGGTTGACCAGTTGGTATTGGACAATGTATTAGGGTGCACCCTTAAGAAGACTATTTCTCCTGCTCTCAGCATTCTTTAGTTGCCTGTATTCTTTAGTTATTTGTTTAGGGGTGAGATGTTGCATGAATAAAGGAAACTCAGAGCCAGATCTCAGGGAAAGGCTGAAATATCAAAGAGAGGAAACACCACAGTCAGATCTCACCCACTTGTCTTCCAGCTTTCACATCCAGGTTAAGATTAAAGGTGTGGGCACCACCACTGCCTGCCTGGGAGCCTGGAACTCCCTCTGTAAACTGAGATGACCTCAAACTCAGATCTGCTGGGATTAAGGGCATAGTTCACCACTCCCAGATATTCCTTGTGCTGGGTTTGAAGGTGTGAGTTACCACTCTCTGATCCTCCTGGATTGACTGTGGGTGGATCCTCTGATACTTCAGAGTGGTTTTCATCAAATATGAAACATATTCCCACAGCAGGGCCTTTAGGGAGTTCCTTCTTCCATGTGAGCATGCCTACTCCTGTTACTTATTATCAGGTCTTGTTAAGGCAGCCATATTGTTGAGGTATGTACAAAGCTTACCTCTCATTTCTAGGAGACAAAATCCCACACTTAGGCTTCCTGGTCCTCTGGATCTTAAAACTCTCCATGCCCTTTTCTGTAGTGTTCCCTGATTATCCTCCCAAGCAGTGCCATAGATACTTCAGTGGGGGCTGGGTACCACCATGAGTAGCTGTTCTCTGTATTTTAACTAGTTGTGTTTTTCTGTAATGGTTTCACTTGTGGCAAAGAGATTTTTCCTCCCTCCCTCCCTCCCTCCCTCCCTCCCTCCCTCCCTCCCTCCCTCCCTCCCTCCCTCCCTCCCTCCCTCCCTCCCTTCCTCCCTCCCTCCCTCCCTCCCTCCTTCCTCCCTCCCTTTCTCTTTTTCTCTTTATTTCCTTCTATTTTATGGTTCAAGTTCTCTGTCTCTCCCTGGAGCTTGCTATACAGTTTAGGAAGATAGCCTTCCTTCCTCTGCTTCTCAAGTGCTAAGATTAGAGACATGTCCCATCACATTAGAAAGAGAAGTTTCTTTGATGAATGATGAGAGCTTCATTTCCCTATGGATATAAGGATAAGTATTTAGATGAAGTTAGGAATTATGCTTAGTTTAGTAAAGTAGAAAAGAGAACGTTTTTCTAAAATCTATAACTTACTAGCCCTGGGTATTTGGTTAGCCTTAATGACACCACTGTTGTTATTACTAAGATATGAGTGCCACTTTTGTACCTTGGCATGTTGGTCACTTTTATGGTTCGTAGGTATCACAGCTTGGTAGGACTGTTGGTTGCTTTCCTTTCTTGGCAGCTTAATAGTCATCAGGGAAGAAGCTTTCATGTTAGATCCCATTTGGGTTGGAGGACACATTTTATAACTACCTGAGATAGCATATACTTTTAAAATGAAGTACCTATTTAGATATTTTTGCATCTTTCTATTATGTGGTTTATTTTTCTCATTGATATATAAGGACTATTTATGTTATCCTGGTATGAGTTTACGCATTGGTATATGTACTATAAATATATATTCTCTGAACCTTGACTAAGAATTTGTAATTATTGTTGTTTTTGTTTTGTTTACCACACATAACTAACTTTGTTACTTGGTAGTTTCCTGGTTCAAATGGTGTGGGCTTTTTTTTTTTTTTTTTTTTTTTTTTTTTTTTTTTTTTTTTTTTTTTTGATACATAGGAGGAGGCTAAAGTTCTGAAATTGAAATCCTGCTTATTCCCTAAACCCAAGGTTTGGGGAAAAATTAGAATATGCTAACATAAAGTACAGCTGCTCATCTATGTCCTCTGAGAAAAAGTTTGGGAAGATCAACTTAATTTCAAAGCAGAAGCAAACACAAAGGCTTGAGCTTGCTTTTCATTCTGTCTCTGCTGTCCATCAGGCGACCAAATTGTGTTTTAGTACTCATGTCCAAAAGAGAAAAAGGTACTTAGTTTTTAGATTACTTTTTTGGTGTGTTTGTATATATATGTGGTGTGTGTGTGTGTGTGTGTGTGTGTGTGTGTGTGAGAGAGAGAGAGAGAGAGAGAGAGAGAGAGAGAGAGAGAGAGAGAGAGAGAGAGAGAGAGATGTGAGTATATGTGTGTTTAACTTGTGCATATTTATGATGTAGGATGTCTTTCTGTATGCTGTGAATACCACTGGTTAATAAAGGAACTGTTTTGACCTATGGCAAAGCATCTTAGAAGCAGGTGGGAAATCCAAGCATAGATTAAAGGAGAAAGAGAGTGGAGTTAGAGAGAGATGCTATGAGCTGCCACTCAAGGAAGCAAGATATAAAGAAATATAGGTAAGCCATGAGCCATGTGGCATATCATAGATCAGCAAAAATAGGTTGAGTTAAGTTATGAGAGCTATCTGATAATGAGCCTAAGCCATAATCCAAATAGTTTTTAATTAATATGAGATTTTGTGTGATTATTTGATAATCCTGGTCCAGACCTTGGAGCTAGGCAGGGCCAGAAACTTCTGACAACATGTTTATGTAGATTCCAGAGGTCAACATTAGTGTACTCTTGTATTACTTTATTTTTGAGACATGGTTAGTGCCTTGTCTCAGCAGTAAGTTTTGGGGGACCTGCCTGTTTCTGTGCCCTAAGTATGCCATTACAGAGGTTCACTGCTGCATCTTGTGTAGGTGCTAGAAATTTGAGCTCAGGTCTTCATGATTTTGCAGCAAGCACTTTATTCACTGAGACATTGCCTCAGATCTCTCTCTTCTCTTTTGAGACAGGGTTTCTTTCTAGGAATCCAGACTGTCCTTGATTCTCCTGCTTCACCATCCTTGAATAATGGAATTACTGGGCATTCATTACTGGCATGACTCATCACACCTGGTTTATAGGATTTTTATAATCAGTAAGTGGCATATATCATTTAGACATGTAGCCCGAACAATAGACGTGGATTATTTGCACATTTTATTCTTCTTCCCTCTCTCCCCCCCCTCCTCCTCCCTCCCTCCCTCCCTCCGTCCCTCCCTCTCTCCCTCCCTCCTCTTCCCTCCCTTCCTTCCTTCCTTTCTCCTTTATCTTGTCTTTTCCTCCTTTTCCTACTCTTCTTCTTTATTCATCTACACTTGTTTTTTCATTCTCTCTCTCTGTCTCTGATTGTGCTGTGGCCTACAAGTAGAGGTTAAGTGTACAAGTCTCTCATTTTACCTTGTGAATCCTAGGGATTGCACTTATGTCCTCAGGCTTGGAAGAAGGCATCCTGACAGAGATCCATCTCACATCCCTTCTTTTTCATTCTTTTTGTCCTCACTTTCCTTTTATGTTTGCCTTGAAGGAAATAGACTTATAGGGACATGATTTAGTGACATGAAACAAGGACTGTATTTCACAGAGCATATGTATGAAAACAAGTACAAATATAGAGGGAGACTCATATTCTAACTCCAGTTAAAGTTCAAAGGCAGAAAAAAAACATCTGGACAAATTCTTTCAAGCACCTTTGGAAAAGAGATAATGTTATTCAAATCTCTAATAGTGCTATTTGGTGGAAGGCATTTACTTACGCTTTAAGTAAGTGCATTGAAATTTCAGTTGGTTGTTTATTCAGTGGAAATGGGCACCTGTAATTTACAGCATGAAAAAAAGTGGCACACCACTACCCTTCCACCCTTGCCTCTGTGCTTTTGTTGCACATGAGTAAAACCAGGCCAGTCAATGACATGTCATCCTAATTGATAACTGTGAAAGAGTGTATTCAGGTGAAATTTGTAAACTCTATTGAATTTGGGGTTCCTAGGGTTTATATAGCAAACAAAGATGGGTTACAACAGCTTTCATGAAAACATTCATATTTTTCCTTAATTACACTTATTAAATTCATCGAAAATCATCTGGAAGGTAGTAAGTTATTGTATGTGAGTGAATAGGAGGTGAATAACTTTCTGGAGCATTAGAGATTGGATTCCAAGCTTTACACTCTTCAGATACCGAATCTTCTACCACTGAGCTTTATAATCAACCCTATTTTGTTTTCCATCATACTTTGCAGCAAGATTTCAAAAATAAGTTTTTCTATGTATGTCTTTTAATTTGGAAAAATATTAAATATTTGTATGTTTGTGTGTTTTCAGGTGTGTGCAGGTAGGTAGGTTTGGGTACATATGCATGGATATTACAACATATGGCTGAGCCCTCAGACAAGTTCCGCTACGGGTCCTCAGGTACTATCCACCTGACTTTTCAAGAAAGAGTCTCTCATTGGCTTAGAGATCACCAAATAATATAGACTGGCTGGCCAGCGAGCGCAAAGGATTCATGTATTTCCATTTCCCAGCTCTGGGATTAGAAGCATGCACCACCATGTTGGATTCTTAGATATGGCCTCTAGGGATCAAAGGCAGGTCCTCATTCTTGCAAGAGAAGCACTTTACTGACTATGTCATCTCTTTAGACCCCAAATGATGATTTCTTAAGATTCTTGAGAACTTTGACTTCTTCCTTAAGGCTTTTGCTCATTTATTAAAAATGTAACTATGGTAGTCTCTGCCCCTAGATTGTTTAACAAACAATATAGAATTCATCATTTCTATCATGTCTTATCATGAGTGACATATACACAATGGTATAACTTACGACTTTTAGTTGAGAGTATGCAATTCTTAGCTATGGTCATTATAATGTTGTTCAAATATTATTTATTTATAGGCTCCTACTTAACATGAACATGTTATAGAATCTTTGAAAGATGAGGATTTCATTTATATCTGTCTATCTATCTATCAATCAATTATCTTTCATCATAGTATGGGACCTCAATATAAAGTAATTGACTTATTTTGAATTAATACCAGACTTTTAAAATACCCATTAAGTGTTATTCACAAGAATTCTCTTCTTGCTTGTTTTTACCACTTTGTGCTTCAAGGAGCTTGATTTCAGGTATGATTCTAGCTATGTCTGTGTAAAAAATCAAATCAAATCCATATTCCTTAGAGTCATATGCCATCTTGGATAATGAAAATTGTCTAGGGTTGTGTGGGAAAAGATGGATGTTTTCTTAGGTGAAGTGAAAAAGGTATTGGGATTGATTAGTGATGTCTGTGAAGGATAGAGACCAATTATTGGTAGTGTACATGCTTTGTATCTGTGATGTCTTCCATAAACTGATGTGGGATGTTTTTCTGTATGCTGTTAATAAAGGAACTGTCTTGGCCTATGGCAGACATCTTAGAAGTAGGCAGGGAAATTGGAGCATAGATGGGGAAGGAGGGTGGAGTCAAAAGAGACACCATCCAGCTGCCTGAGAATCAACATGTAAAAGTAACACAGGTTGGTCATGGGCCGTGTGGCAGGACAGATTAATGAAAAAATGGGTTGAATTAAGATGCAAGTGCTAGCTAGAAATATGCCTGAGCCATCAAACAACATGAAATTAATATAAGCTTCGGAGTCATTGGGGGGGGGGGGTGGCTAAGCAGCAGCGGGCAGGTCTCTACCTTAGGACTAGACCAAGCCAGAAACTTCATATTACAGTATACCTTAAGACCCAAACTTTACTCAAGAAGAAAGGAATACAGGGAATCTTAGATTTACATTTAGCAGAGATGAGAACAGCTGAGAGTAAGTGTTCTTTATCATGATGCCTCTTGGGAGAGATAGCTGGTGATACCTAGAGAGAAACCTGTTTCTTTGTTTGACTTACTATTATTTCAGATACTCAGTATCTATCATAGTCATTAAATATGCAAATGAACTCAGATTGTATAATCTCTCTCTGTGGATTGTCTACTAACAAGTTTCTATAATTACCTGAGCCTTCTTAAGAGATGAAGTATTATCCAAACTACTTTACCTTCCTAATCCATGCAGGAAGATTAGTTATAGGATTAGGACTTGAAGTTATTGTCTCCTGTGCTTTATAGAATAGATTTTGGGATGTCTTTATTTTAAGTTCCTGATGAATATTTCTTGTATGATTATGGGTATCGGCATTGTTTTTAATGCCTTAATTTTTTATCTACAGACTGAGGAGATTTAAACACACACAGACACACAAGCACACAGATACAGACACACACACACACACACACACACACACACACACACACACACAATTTAATATTCTGGGTTTAATTCAAGACTGATATTTTCCAGGCTTATTTTCACATAAGATCAACTCTTTAGGTTTCTATCAGCTTGTGATTTCTTTACTGCAGAGGATTGAGGCTAGAATGACTCCTTGATAATAGGACCTTGTTCTCCTGAATCCTCATAACTTCAGGTGCAGCAGAAAACGTTTACTGAAAGAATCCTAATTGAATACGTATATACAATAAGTGTCATTTGAGCATTAAGACCAGGTTGTGAGTTGGTGGGAACAGTTGAATTATCTGTTTGAAATGTGATTACAAATATGGTACCTAGACATAATTGGTATGATTGTTAGTGCTGTCAACTTGAAAAAAGTTAGGACCATTTGTGAAATGGGCCATGGGACATGTTTGTAGGGGATTATCTTGATTAAATTTATTAAGATGGGAAGGACTACCCATTGTGGATAGCACCATTCCCTAGGCAGGGGACCCTGGCTTGTATAAGAGTGAAGAATATTGAGCTGAGCACATAAATTATTATCTTTTTCTGAATAGTACATGATCCGACCAACTGCTCCCATCTCTTTCTATCTTGATTTCTCTTCCATGGTAATTTATAAGTTGAACTTTGAGTTAAAATAAACTCTTCCTTATGTTGCATTTTTGAAGTATTTTATCAAAGCAACAGGAAAAGCACTAAGACAGTCATGAGTTTTTGCTTTTTTCTTTTTTTTTTTTTTTAACACAGAGAAAGTATTGAATGAAAAGTCTTAGTAAATGTGCTTGGTTATTTTTATATCACCGAGTGCTTCCTGATTAGTTAATCATAGCAGTGGTTTATGAAGAAGCCTGGAGAAAGGAAAAGGGAAAAGATATATCTCCACATTCTTGCCTCACTTTCAGTGAATTATAGACAAGAGTGAGTTCAGAGATGTAACGAACCCAGCAATCTCAGTGTTCAGTCTGACACATACACAGAGGGAACTGGTAACATCCTAATAGGACACTATGATCCATTCCTTTCTCCTTGTACACACAATGCTGCCCTGAGATACTGTAGCTGGAGTTCTGAATTTCTTTTCTCTACCAGTGTAATATTAGATTTAAATTCCAGACCCAGGAATCTACTAGTCAGAGTCAGGTTTGAATGGTATGAGGTGGGATTTGAAAACTTGTATTTGTAAAGCTGCTTCAGGTACTTATAAAGGCACCTTGTTTGTCTTTGTATGGAAGGTAGGCTTTCTGTAATATTGCCTCTACCTCAATTGCCCATTTTGCATCATGTCTAGTTTTTTCTCTGGGATCCTTCTTAACTCTGGGCCCTATAAGAGTTGGAGGCCCTTCCTCAGACAACTGGCAATCAATCTATTCAATGATCTAGCAATATCACTATTGGGTATATACCCAAAGGATGCACATTCTTATCTGAAGGGCACTAGCACCTGTGTTCATAGCAGCATTATTTGTAATAGCCATAACCTGGAAGCAATCTAGGTGCCTCTCAACTAAAGAATGGATTAAAAAATTATGGTACATTTACACAATGGAGTTCTACTCATCAGTAAAATATGACATCCTGAAATTTGCAGGCAAATAGAGAGATGTGGAGAGTATCATCACAAGAAACAAAGACATGGTATGTACTCACTCATAAGAGGATTTTAGACATAAAACAAAGAATAACCAGGCTGCAAACCACAACCTCTGAACAACTAGGTAACAGGAGGAGCATAAGAAAGACATTCAGGCATCCTCCTGGGAAGAGGAAATAGACTCCTAAGTAAATTGGGATCGCATTGGGGAGTGACCAAGGGGAGGTGGGAACAAATCATGAGAGAAGGAGATGGTTGAGTGAGAGGAGCAACAGAGAGGGAGAACAAAGAAATGGATATCTTGATAGAGGGAACCACTGTGGGGTTAGAGAGAAACCTGGTGCTAAAGAAACTTCCAAGAACCCACAAGATGTCCCTGGCTAGGACTCCAAACAGTAGTGGAGTGGGTGCCTAAACAGGACTTTCCCTATAATCAAATAAATGAACACCCCAATTTTCATTATAGAACCTTCATCCAGCAATAGATAGAGGCAGAAGCAGAGATCCATAGCTAAGCACCAGATTGAACTCCAGGTCCAGTTGAAGAGAGAGAATAGAGTATATGAGCAAAGGGATAGGGATCATGAGGAGGAGACCCACAGAGACAGCTGACTGAAGCTATTGGGAACTCACTGACTTTGAAATAATCGCTGAGAAACCTCCATGGATTGGAAGTAACCCCTCTGAAGGCATGGGCAGTTTGTGGAGCCTCTTGCAGTAGGACCAGAGTATATATTCCTGGTACTACATTCATGGTACATGAACAGACATCTTGGAGCCCATTCCCTACAGAGAAACACCTAACTAGGCCTTGATACTAGGATGAAGGATTGGGACCTATGTCAACTGGATATGCCAGACTGAACAGACCCACCTTGAGACTCCTTGCCCTTCTTGGGGAATGGATGGGGTGGGGGGAGGTTGTGGGAGGACTGGAAAGGACTGGGAGGAGGGAAAGGAGGGGGAACAGCGGTAGATATGGGGAAAAAAAACCTTTTTAAATAAAAAAAATGGAAGAAAAAGAGCCCAGGCCCTCTGAAAACATGGCAGGTTCTGTGTACTACTAGGCTTTCTTTTGGCTCATGCTTTAGTATCTGTCTATAACTTCCATACCAGATGTCTGTTGAGTGAGCTCACATCCTTCAAGAGCCAGTTTAATCTTCATCTCTATCTCTGGGAAT
This sequence comes from Phyllotis vaccarum, assembly GCA_033318265.1. Taxonomy (NCBI): domain Eukaryota; kingdom Metazoa; phylum Chordata; class Mammalia; order Rodentia; family Cricetidae; genus Phyllotis; species Phyllotis vaccarum. The sequence goes on from JARWLC010000001.1 coordinate 25,496,056, forward strand.
TGACTGATTCCTTTCTGCATTCCTATAATACACAGAACATTTTGTCACTATTATAGCTACAGTGACATATTTTCTACTCTCAATATTGGCACAAACAGCTAAATAGTGGGATACGGTATTTTAAACAGAACAGAGAATTTGAAATTATTTTTATTCCTAATCTCCGATGTTTTCAACCAAGATAAAAATAATACTTATAACAAGAAATACAGAAGTGAGTTTGTAATATAGAAAACCCCCCAAACTTTCACAGGCCAACAAAATCTTCACCTTCCATCTCTCCTTAGACTAATTTTAATTTTTGGAGACAATAATTAAGATAATCAAAAGGTCACTCCTATTTCTTTTCTAACATGCATCAAGATTATTTTTTTTTTACCTCATCAGAGATACGTGTTTGCTTGCTTCATGTTCTTCCAGTGATAAACACAATTTTCAAATGCATATTTAAGCATTCACAAGCTCATAGAATTTATTTATACACACTGTACCTTGCTTTTATTACTAAATGGCTTATCTTAGAGATTTACTCTATACACATAAACAAGGAGATTTCTCATTATTTTGCGTGGCGGGCTGTTCTATTGTTATTGACTGTACTAGCATTTAATTAGTTGATGGATATATATTGGGCTGCTGCTTTATTTTGCTACTCAAGTAATTTTGTGTGTGTGTGTGTGTGTGTGTGTGTGTGTGTGTGTGTGTGTGTGTGTGTGTGATTGTGTGATTTTAGGGCATAAAAGAGCTGTGCCTGAGCTACAAAAATTAGAAATATTTGTGTGTAGATTTTTATATTTAAAAGACACTGTCAACTTCTTCATAAAGCAACATGAATAATGCTCCCAATACAAACATATTTGGTAATCCCAAGAGCTACTGAGATTCTTTACTTTTCGCTACTATGCTGTTTAAGAAATAGTATCTCCTGATAGTTTTAATTTGCATATCTCATTATAACAAGACCAAATCTCTGTTCATGCAGTTACATCTAATTATGCTTCCTGTAAACTTCCTTTTCATGATGTATTGAAAAAAACTAATCAAATTTGTCCATTTTTCCCTTTTATTGTCTCTGGAATTTGTTACGTTTAGAAAAATGTTTAATTGTAAAATAAGTTTCAAAGATATTTTTCAAACTTCAAAATTTGTATTGTCTGGTAAAAATTATTGATTTTAATTATTGCCTCCAGAAATTGAGATTAGGCTGGGAGATGGAACAAGGAATCTTTTGCTGACCTAGAAAAGTCTTTGTTATTTCAATACTTTCTCCATATATTAAAATTTTATTCTGACTTGCATATCATTTGTCCTTGATATCTCCCTCAAGGAAACTATGATGCTCTTCCTGTACATCTTTAATCAGTATAATTTTCTTTATTGCCATGATGGTGATAGAACTTAGGGCCTCGTGCATCCTAAACAAGAGCTTTACTACTGAGCAATGTCTCCAGAATCCTTTTGTCGTGTTTCTGCTTTTGTAAGATTTCTGTATGACCTTTTATTTATAGCCAATTTTTCTAGAATTCTCATCTGAGTGGTAAGAGTTGACGATCCTTCTTAGTAACACAGTGTTACTAAGAATATGTCTTCTTTGCTCTGATTATACACTAAGTCAGGACTATTGTTTGACAATGTTTATGTTGACATTTGATTATAATTCTCATCTATCATTACACATGTCACAAATATGTTTTCCTTGTACTGTCTCCCATTTAGGTGATTTTTGCTTGTTCTTCTTTAAGCAGTACATGTGATATTTTATAATTCTTTATAATTTTTTGATTGTTATTTTGAGATAGGCTCTTACTATATAGCTCTGGCTGTCCTGGAACTCACTATATAGACCTGGCTGGCCTTGAACTCATAGGGATCTTCCTATCTCTGTTTCTTGAGTGCTGGGGTTAAAGACATGTGCTATCACCACAAAGCATTCTTTGATAACCTTTAAATTATTTTTTTTCATAGAATAGTATGTATTCATGAGAGAGAGAGAGAGAGAGAGAGAGAGAGAGAGAGAGAGAGAGAGAGAGAGAGAGAGAGAGCATTTCCTTATATGAGAGGCTATGTTCCTGATTTACTGCAACTGTTCACTTTGTCCTATGTATATTCAGTGCTTTTTGGCTTGGACTCTCTCATTTTAGAAGGTGTGAGGCAGTGTTGCCGCTTCTAACTTGGTGTCCACCTCCCAACTACCTGATTGCCTTTTCTTTGTGATATCTCAGAAGATCTGGTGATGGTCTCTTCACTAATCCTTGGTCTGTATGTTAAAATAAGTTACATGTGCTAGGGGCAGCTATTTCTACTTCCAGGATATAAAATCTACCATCGAGGTTGTGTGCTACTGTCTCTAGATCTAGCAGTCCTTTATATTTTCCTGACATTTGACTTTAAGCTTTGAAGCTCTTCCACGCACAGGAAGCCTAATGGTTATTCTTCCCATTTTATGGAAGAAAATGAAAACCCAACCAAATTAAACTGAATCGTCCAAGGGCGCTTGATTAGAGAGGCTTGAAACTGAGATTTAAAGATTACTAACTACACCACAGGGTTCTTTACTCCTCGCCACATAACTTTACAGTTATTTTTACACTATGCATTGCAATTTGTTCTCTGATATTGGTGTGAATCTCTCCTATCCACAAGTTGATATATCTTTGAGGCAAAGAAAACATGTTTTCTATTTCTAGATTCCTAAGAGTACCATATGCTTGATCAATACAGCCTAGGTGTCTGTCATGAGGTGAAATGGAGAGAGGGTATGAAAGTGATAAAGTCATTTTATCTAAGACACCAGGTAAAGAACTGTGGGAAAAGTGACTCCTACCATGTCCTTTCTCCATTTTGCTTCTGTTAAAAAAAAAAAAAATAATAAACAAACCTGTAAGCTCTATGTATGGTTTGGCACCATGGGCTTGCCAGTAGAGTTATCATACAGAGATCTTTTATTTAGCTTTTGCTGGACCATGTATTCAACAGACTCTACAGATTTCTTTCTGAAATTCTGGCTATGCTACTGTAGCATTGGTTGGTCATCCTGTGAATTAGAATTGGTCTGGTGAGCTTTGAAGTGTATGGATGCTACTACATGGGCAGGTTGCTCCCTGGTGAGAGAATCCACACCTTTTCTCAGAGAAGAAAGGATAATAAAAGGAAAGAGAGAGAGGTGTCAGCTCACCCAATTCTTTGCTTAAAATATTAAAATGACACCTAAGCACCTAGATTTATATTTGCCTTTTCTCTTCCTTAGTTCTATCCCAGTAAAAAGACTAGTTCCAAACAGAAACAATTCCCTCTAAGCCATCTAGGATCAGAAGGGAAGGAAGTTCATGCTTATCTGGAAAACCATAGTGATTTCCTTGGTGTGAGCCTATTCTCAAGGAAACAAATGAACAAATCAAAACTTGAAGCCCAAATAAAAACAAGTAGTTTGAAAAATACTTAGAAGTTTGAAAAATATACCTTTGACCTCTTTAACATCATTTTTATTCATGTTCCATACCAGGCCTCATTCATACCTAGATCAGTTTTAATAAGGCAGAGACAAGCTGGGTCTTTATAGCCATCTTTATTTATTTTATATCATAGAATTTTATTTTGCTTCCTAAGAAGTACTTATTTGAACTACTGTCAACTGGGGAAGGGGTAGGAGGCAGAACACTGGTAAAGAGGAAAGAATCTGCAGAAAGTACTGGAAGGAAGTAGCTGGAAGTAGCTGGGCTGTTGCTCAGGGCTCCACAGACACCAGCTGCTTGTCTTGCAGACACACCTTGGATTTAACTTGGAAGATCCTGGAACTTCTCATTGATAACCTGCAGGGCCGACAGCTGTTTCCTGAGGTCCTCTATTTCCTTCTGTAACTCTGGACAACGGGGACAGCCCTGTGTTCCAGGTAGTTGCAGCATCTCTGGATCTGTGATTGAGGGAGCCGTAGATGGTTCCTGGTCACCAGAGGCTGCAGATCTTCTAGTCATGATGCCTTTTTGGCTTAGGGCTAGAGACTGAGAGTTTGCTGGGTCCAGGAGGTTTATGGTGTTTACATCTCCACTGCTGAATTCTTGATGCACACTCTGGCAAGATGGCTCTGCCCTGTGTGTTGGAAACAGAATCTGTGAGCAGGGATCTCTGGTTGAGTCAGTGTCTTCTTTGGCTACCAACTGTATGTCCCTTGTCCTCTTTGCCCCAGGTCTCTTCCCAGTATAGAAGTTCTTGCACTGTTTGGGTCTCAAAGGCAGCAGTGAGCATTTATTGGGCTTCCCAGGCATTCCAACACCAGAGATTGGGGGGAAGGTGGCTGGTTCTGCAGGAGCTGACCTTAGTCTCTGACCCCATTGATGGAAAGCTCTCCCAAGGGTAACCGTTGAGGTATCCCACAGGGGCTTTTTCTTTGGGCTCATCTTCTTTCTAGGACTGGCCTTAGGCAGGCCACCTGCCCCAGGAGCCTCTGGATAGCTGGGCTTGGCTCCTCCCTTACCCCATAAGACTCCTTGCTTTTTCTTAGAGGAAAAGGCTTCCGGTTCTTTTGAGGTATGCCTTTCCACGACAGAAGTGAGTCCCCGGGTAGTGGAGGTCAGCAAGGAGGAGGGCATTCGGATGAAACTGTCCCTGGTCTGGACAGTTGAGTTTCTAGCAAGGTCTCCGGTCTCTAATGGGCCACTGGTTTTAGCCTGGCTCCCATCTTTGAGGCAAATGGTCACCCTCATCATCTGTACCTCATTTAATTCATCTGCCAACTCAGGTTCCGAAGTGGGGTGGTGGGTATCATCGCTGACCACCATCTTACTAGTGATACTTTTCCTTGGGGTCACCCAAGCCCTACTTTGCTCCAGTCCCTTGGAGAAGAGAGTGGCAATAGAGCCTGGCTTTGCCTCATCAGAGCCTGGGGCCTGCAGACCTCTCTTGCTGGAGACTGCCTCAGTTTCATCACAAAAACCCTCTGGGGATGTGTGTTCTCTGACTCCTGGTGCCTGTGGGTTGGTCAACTGTTGTTGCCCAATGGACACAGTCTCTACCCTGGGCTGGGAGAAAGAGTCCAAACCAACCACCTTCTCATCGACTGAAGAATCCAGTCTTTCTTCCTCAGGCACAAGGGAATCCGGCCAGCACCCACTAGCCCAAAGTACCACTGATGTGGGTTCTGACACTTCCGGCTGGGGTACCAACGGGAACTCACTGCCTTTGGGACCCGGGAGGCTGCCTTCACCCTCCTTGCTGCTCTCGGCAGGTCTTGGGACAGGGCTCAAACTCTGGTCTTGTTCTGCATCCTCCACATAACAACCGTCTTCTGGAACAGACGCCTTCTCAGGAGAGTTCATATCGTCCGTCCCGGAAGCAGAAGTAAAATTCCAGGAAGACCGTTGCTCGGCTCACTTAAGACGTAAGGTGCCATCACTTGCTGGCCCATCACCCAGAATTTTCTTTGTCGACTTGCTTTCTCCTAAAAATTTTAATGGCATCATAAAAAAATCTACTGAACTTTAATAACATAATTTTATCATGTTTATGGCTTTTTGGGCTTACAATTAATGCCACAATAAATCTTTCTCTGTGTGTGTGTGAGAGAGAGTGTATGTTTTCTAAAATATTTATTTCAGAGGATGTGTAATGTAAAATTTATGTACAGAGGAAAACCAGTTTCAAATATTTAACCAAATAATTTATTTGACATAGGATCACATGTGGCCCAGGTTGTCCTCAAGTTTGCTTTATACTGTGTCTATGATCTTGAATTCCAGATTGTTCTGCCTCCATATCTCAAGTGCTCTTAGGATTATAGGTCTCTGTTACCATGTCACACTTGGATGGTGCTTTGGGCATGTCAGGCAAGTATACTATCAACTGAGCTACATTCTCAGCCCTGAGATATAACATCTCTGGCAGTTTTGACGCACATTGTTAAACTGCTTCAAGAAGAGGTAATGGCTGGAGCCATGGTCCCTGCATTATTGATAACCCCAATTTACAGGAGTGTCCAAGCAGAAGTCCCCTGGTTCTCCTGCTGTCAAGTTGGTATAATCGCTTGCTATTTTTACTCTACTATGGTGTCCCATTGTTTCTCTTCCTAAAGCTTTTCCTTTACACACCTGATAAACCACAAACCAAGTAACAGTCATTTTGAATCTTTTCTAGTTCATTTAGTATGGGTTCGAAGCCAGCCCATCATATGGTTTACAGGCCATTCACGAGCTAGCTAGCCTCTTTCAACTTCATGGTCAGCAGATTCCTTTGGGCCACCTGTTCTCAGCCATTCTAATCCATCTTACTCTAAAACATTTCAAGACTATTCTCATTAAGACCTTTTTATTTGTCCTTTATCATCTAACCATCTTCTTTCAGAGATGTATACAGCATGATCTTACTTTTTATTTTATTTTGTTTTAGAATTTGAATCAAGTGACACTTTTAGTTACTGGTCCTTATTTATCCCCACAGTGTTTTGTTTTTCTTTATAGCAACTCTTGTTCCCACTTCTCTCTTCTGTTTACTATTTTCTCAGTTCAGCACTAGAATGTGGTGTGGGTATATTTTCAAATATAATAAAACCAGTCTGAGGTATCAGAGGGATCTACCCACAGTCATTCTAGGAGGACCACACAGTGGTAACACACACCTATAATTCCAGCACAGGGAATATCCCGGGAGTGGTGACCTACACCCTTAATCCAATCTGAGTTTGAGGTCATCTTAGTTTACAGAAGGAGTTCCAGCCTCCCAGGGAGGCAGTGGTGGTGTAGGCCTTAACTGAGTGAACAAAGTATTTAAGGCAGGCATAGAAAGACAGAGCAGGGAGAAGAAGCGGTGGCTCACACTGTTAGTCCCAGCACTTGGGAAAACAGAGACAAGAGAATCTCTGTGAGGTCAAAGCCAGCCTGGTCTCCAAAGCAAGTTTCAGGACAGCCAGGACTGTTACACAGATAACTCTGTTTAGAAAAGCAAAGTAAAACAAAAATAAAGAAACAAAGACTGGAAGAGGTGGGTCTGTCCTCTGATATCTCAGACTGTTTTTATTATATTTGAAACATATCCCCACAATGTGGACTGTAGGTTAGGTTTAGGACTGAATCTATCTCAATCAAAGTATTCTACTTAGATTTGATAAACTATATTGTAGATGAAACCAAATATTATCATTTGAATTAATGGAATCTGAAAGACAGGTTAGTTTGGATAATTCTAAAACAATGTCCATCCAAGCCCAATATTTTCTTTGGATGCACTGAGTTGTAAAGTTCTAAAAGTGAAATCTAGAATGCAGAAGAAAATTGTAGATACACAGGCTTCAATAAACAATCACCTCCTGGGTTGTAGTGTTTACTTATTTATGTTTCTTCCTTGAGTAATATATTTTACATCCTTTTGTGAGCATAGCCCTGGATTGAACACTGAAAAAAGAAATGTTTGAAATATATCTTACCATTTAACAGCACATAGTTCAGTTGTAAAAACAAATATACTGATGTGCATACTTTCTTCCTCAAAGCACAAATATATACATAGAATGATAGATAAAATGCAAGCAAGTGTAGCAATAAAAAGACAAAAAAGTATTTTAAGTGTTAAGAATTTGTACCCCACTGCCCCTGAATAAATGGGGAATATCCTACTATTTTACTTTATAACTACTTTGCTTTACTTTTTATTGATTTAAAAATTAGAAAAAGAACAACACACTTTGTTAAATGATTTAAATGAATAAATATTCAGTTCTCATGCCAATCAAAATGTGTTTGTTACTATTCTCCTGCTCATCTTTAGGAACAGAATACTTAGAATCACACAGTAACTTGCCCAAGAATACACAGTTGTCAAATGGGGAAGCACTACTTCAAAGCCTGTGCTTGAAATCATCACACTGTTAAGTAACATTTTGGATATAAGGCAATGCTTTAAACATATTTAAGCAATTCTGTGGTGATATATTTTATATTTAATAAAATCAGCCTGGCATATCAGAGACCAGAATCACCCACAGTCAAACCATGAGGACCAATGAGTAGCAACTCACACCTTTAATACCAGAACAGGGATGACAAAGTGGTAACTCATAACTCATGCCTTTAGTCCTAGCATGGGATGACCTGAGTAGTAACCTATGCCTTTAATCCCATTACTCAAGAGACAGAGATCTTTCTGTATTTCTGTGAGTTCAAAACCTAAAATCAAAACAGTAATATCTCACACTTTTAATCCTAACTCTAGAATTATGATACAGAGTTGAACCCAGAAGTGAAACAGCTGGGCAGAGAAGATATTTAAGACAGGCTTAAACAGACATTCAGGTATTCTGTAGAAGCAATCAGCCAAGCTGAGGACTCTTGAAGATGGCCTTTACCCTGTGAAGTTGGCTGGGTAAGAGTTGACTGTGGTCTGTTTCCCCTCTCTGCTATTCCATATTTTCCCCAGTATCTGGCTCTCAGTTCTCATTAACTATCAACTAGAATTTGTGCTTTACAATTCCTATATTGTTTCAAGGTTAAATAAGACCTGAAAAGGTACTTGAGCTGATAACACAATATAGATAAAATCTAGCTATTATAAAAGCAAAAATGAAATTGTTAGGTTAAGCTTGTGAAACAAAAACACCTAGAATCTTCTCAGTCAAAGTCTACTTAGAGGTAAAGTAAACTGAATTCCTATATCTATAGAATTAGGCTTTCTCAACTAAGGAAAGATACTAATAGTTTTAATAGGCACTCTTATGCTGAGCTAAATAGGCATGAAAAATCCCACAGCTTCTTAATCAGGATATGAGTGTCTTTTTATCTCCTACCTTTCTCTTCATCCTTTCTTCTTTTCCTTTCTTTTATTCTACATAATTATAATCCAATACGTCATATAGACCTCTAGATCATCATTTAATTTATACATATTTGGGAAACATTCGATACATATTTGGAGAATTATACCATCTTGACTAACATAAACACATTTGTTTGGAGTTGAGGCATATTATCCTGAGAAATAAACTAAACATAAAATATTGTTATTATAAATATGCCTGGCATTTGTCAACATTATATTAACTTGGCAATTCAAAGAGCCATAGCTTTTTCAAAGAGTCTGACATAATAATTATTTTAGACAAAGCTTAATATCTAGATGATGCTCAACTTAGAGATACTTGGGATTCCCTGAGTAGAGAAATTGGCTCTATCTGATTGGTCCATAAGCATTTCTATGGGATAATTTTCTTGATTTCTAGCTGATGTAGGAGGACTGTTCCAGTCCACTGTGAGTAGTGCTACCCATGGGCAGGTGGGCCTGGAGCATAGAAGAAGGAAAGCTGAGCAAACTAGTGAATACAAGCCAGTAAGCTTTCTGTTTTGAGCTTCAGCCCTGGCTCTTCTACATGATGAACTATAGCCTATAAGCTCAAATAAACCCTTTCCTCTCCGAGTTGTTTTTGGCAATGACATATATCATAGCAATAGAGAACTGGAATAGCCATTTATGTTCTGAGAAAAATTTGAGACAAGTTGCTTATTTCTGGTCTGCTTATGAATGTCACAAGAGAAGGTTTTATCCATCCATTATATTTGGTATTGTCATTCACATTTCATACATAGGGAACTTGCAGTTCAAAGGAGTCAGGTGCATGGATAAAATAACTAACAAGGTATTATGAAGAACAGAATAGAAATTAAGTAGTAAGTAGGTTATACTACCAGAAGATTTGAATATATCGAATATGTGAGAAATATTATTATTTGGTAGAAAAATATAACAGTGATACAATTGGCAGAATAGTCGTAAAATGAAACATTTCTTCAAAAAGTGAAAGCTCCCAGGTGGACTGGTGCTATATACTTTAAAATTCAGGAGACGTAGGACTTCATAGTCAAAATTTAGCCTATTGGCATACACTTTATATATGTGGTACATTTACTGTGAAGGCCCTGGTTAACTTAGCAAGTGGGTGCTGGTACTGTAATAAGGAACTTCACATACGTGGATGCTATGTTTGGGTGTTGAAATATGCTAACAATATATGAAGTTTTCATAGAGAAGTTCCAGGGTGACAGGACTGAGAATAAGCCTACCAGAGCTTTCTCTTAGAAAGCAGAGCCTTACCATGGACAGGGATAATACTGCTGTCATCACATTTCTTCTTGGAAACTGAAGCACATGTGGCAACTATGATCATCCAGCACCTCCTGATATATTCCGATATGACAGAGTCCTGATGTATTCTCACACTCTTCTCTGAACAGTGTATCTGTGGAGTTTCCTATAACAAAATGTGTCTTGCATATGACTTGTGCACCCGAGTACTCATTATCTAGCATCAAACTGAAAACAAAAACATGCTTGTGTTCAGTTACATGTGAGATCACAGACTTCATATAAACTAAGTATGTTTTGTGCAGTTGCTTACCTAGAAGCTAGATCAGTGACTGGCTCAGCTCACAAGTTACCGCACAGTGACTATTATAAGAAGGCACAATGATACCGGTGTTCATTTGTCAGGATGTATCATATATACCAGAACTTACTCTAGGTAATTAAAAAACCCAAAAGAGAAGGTATCATGCAGCTTGGAGGAGCATTATCTCTCTGTATAAAAGAACACATTATACTCATCACACACACACACACACACACACACACACACACACAGACAGACAGACAGACAGACAGATAGATAGATAGATAGATAGATAGATAGAGAGAATGTGTATAAAATAGCAGGTTTCCATAGTTCACCCTGATTTCTCTCTGTCCTATCTTGTGATTTTCCTTAATTATCCCCTCTTCAGTTTTTCTGCATTTTTTCTTTATAACATATAGACAGGAAATTTGGAAGAGGATGCTGTGGTAAGTGCATCTTGGAGGAATTGGAGCAGGGCTGGGGAAGTAAGACAAAATACAGTGCATATTTGCATCAAACTCAGTCTAGAAAACATTTTTAAAATGGTCTCATGCAGTTTGTAAAGCCACTTAGACCATCAGAAAATCAGAGTTGGAATTTATATAGCCAGAAAAGAAAAATGTTATTGAGACTTTTGCTGCTGTGAGTGAATAAAAACACTTCTGTTGATCACCAATGGCATTGAATATCCACCTCTGCTGTCTCGAACCCTGCATCACTCTCCACAGCTTTGCTGGTAGTGTGATTGTTATGGCAGCTTCTTTCCCCGTTCTCTGAAAAATACACTACTGTCCAGATGTGATTGCACAGATGACATCACTTTATAGATTCTCTTTTGGACAGAGAGACTCAATTGTTGCTGAAAATTGACAAATTCCTGTACATCTACCTTATGAAATGTAGTCTGGTTTAATAATAGCCAGTAAATTTAAAGAAGGAAGGCTCTAGGAAGATAAAATTGAGGAAAAAATGCTTGGCCCATATGAACTAAACCTAGTCGGGGTTGAGAGGCCATATTGTTTAATCTCGGTGGTCATGGGCAGCCGTTTTACTATTTGACATGAGTTCACAACTCCAAAGTGAGAAGTAGATTGAATTGGTTATGCCATACACTTGTGAGGGAGTGGAAAATTTATGAAGTTATACAGGCACGATTGTAAACAATTTGTAAGACAAGCAAAATCTAAGATTAGTGCAAAATGTTTCCATGCATGCCTTGGACAAATGACAGACACTACTTCAGCATTTGAGGTTGTCAGTTGGATTAAAATTAATTTAAATTAATCAGACAGTTCTGATGAAGTTTCTTGATGTTTAATTTGATTCTTGTGATTTTGAACTAACTGATGCTTTTGGAATGAAATTGAATCTCAAAGGAATGTGTGAATAGGTGTGGAACTGTCTGAGGCTGATGGAAATAGATTATTAAAAATCACTTCAGAAGCACACTGGGAGCTTTTTGAAGCTTGCTTTGATAGCCTCATCAAACACACACACTGACCAACAAATAACAAAATAGGAGAATGCTTGAGTTCTCTATTAATGGCCATCAACTCGTTGATTTAAATTTCAGTTTTTTTTGCAGAGGCAGGGTATTTCATTTCTTGAAAATAATAGAAGTGAGGTGACCTGGGTAAATTTGTAAGATAGAGACATGGATCCCATGCAGAGTACACATTAGTCTTTTTGTATTACCTGTGCTTTTTCCGAATGAAATTTAAGCATATTAATAGTGACAGAACTTGCTTATAGTTTAGATTTAAGGTGCCCTGCAAAGAGTCATCAGTTAAAGGTTTTGTTCCCCATTTTAGAGCTTTTGGGAAGGGTTATGATAAAAAGTAGGATTTTTTAGAAGCAACCTTGGGTCACTGCACTTGCACGTAAGTTGGAGATTATGGGAAATTGGTCCAGATCTCTTCCTATCTTTCACTTCCTACTCTTGAGATAAACAGTTTTGCTCAACCACATACTACTATCATGTTAAGCCACCACGAGACTGAATCAATAGACTTAAAATTTCAAAACTATGGACCAGAATAAACCTTTTTGTTTTGTATATTCTCTCACATTTTTGTTACTGTAACAGAAAGCTGAGCCAATTATTCAATTTTGTTGTGAGAATGACCTAATAATCATTAATTACATTCTATTACTTACTGAATATTTACTGGAGATGGGCATTCAAATAGCAAAAGCAGGGAGTCTTTGGTTCTTCTCAAAATGACAAATCAAATTGTGATCAACTAGATGCACATGTGAATTGAAAACCAGAATAGCTATTTTAAGACACGATAGTTTATGACAATGCTAGTTAAACTTGTTAGTGAACACATCTGTAACAAAAGCCTTTGGGGAACTATCTCCAAAGACTTACAGGCTTCTGCCAGAGAAGAGTATCTCAAGGAAGTATCAATAAATATACTCACATTATTCTCTTTAGTTCATCAACTTTATTGGCGCTACTCTTATCAGCATGACAACCACAACAGTGGACGGTTAGGTTTATATACTCATGAAAGCAGTAATATTTTGGCAAGGCAATTTGGGGATTGGATTTCTCAGGGTCACAGATAATAGGACTCACACCTGGGCAGCATATGCCAGCTTTTTTATGGCATAAGGTAGGAGTGGCTAGTAGAAATTTTTCTGATGGGAGTCAACCAAAGATTAAATCAACAAATCCATTTAAAGGTCCCCTACTACATTTAGGAATGTGTTCCGACTACATTCCTAAATGTGGCCAGGCATAAGGTTAAAAGTTTTATTGACCAGCAAAAATCCATGAACAAAGTAAAATCCCTGTACTGTTTTCATTAGGTCCTCCTCACCTTTTGTACAAGAAATGGAACCTGTAACCTGCTAGCTGCTCTGCCCCCCAGAGTAAATGCTTGTTTTTACACCAGCAAATAAGAATTTTCTGATTACCATTTTTACTATATCACAAACAATAAATCCTTAAGTTAGAATCTTGTGTTAATGAATCCAGGTGCAAGTAGGTATAAGGTGTTTAAGATTAGTGGTGTTCAGGTCTGTACAGGTAACCTGATACTGCCACCAAGTCTGCATAGGCATGAAGAGTCAGAAAGGCCTTAGAATCTCAAATTTCTTAAGACCCCCATTGTCAATTAGACAATTCTCCAGAATCCTCTGCTCCCTAAACTAGTGTTCTTTCAGGAAAAAGAAGAATGAACACCATGCCCAGTCCTTATGAGTAAGTGCTATTCCTTGGGCATTTGGAGACAATCGTATGGGCATGTCATCATGTCAGAGAATGGAAATTGTTCCCTAGCATTCCATACTGATGCAGACTTCACTTACAATATATTAAAATATCAAAATCCATAAAAATAAAGGACTTGCCTAATACCCTCACCCCCTTCCAGAAAAAGATTAATGGTGTTAGATCCAGATAGTTTTCTTATCTATGGGGGAGGTAAGCTTAGGGCATATCAGTGCTTCATCTATCCATAGTTGCCTTTGGATAGCTGAGAAATGTTTCAAATGAAATTTTTTGAATGCTGACTCTGTCCAGGTGTCTACTAACAAAAATAGTTTTAGGGGACAGACACTGAATCTGCTCTTGGCAAAGAAAAAGAGACCTGTGTGACTGTTTTTATACAAAGCTAAGGGAATTTATCCAGATGGCCCAGATGTATGGGGTAAATTGTGTCCAATAAACGATCAGTTTACACTGCTAAAAGTTGCTGGTAAATGAATCTCAAGGAAATAACAAATGGGAAAGCTACAATTAACACACATGGAATCTGTTGTAGGAAATAGCCAACACATTCAAAGGCAATTAACACCAAAAGTCCTTGAGGAAGGCCGCCAAGGCCCTTGGCTCTGATAGGTCAGCCTTGTCAGTGCTTACTTCAATGTTTCTGCTGCCCCCAGCATATCTTTGAAGAGCTGATGCTTTGATTGAGGTCTAGAAAATGATTGGGTATTTACCAGATTGAAAAAAAAAACTATAGAAAAAGAAATTGCATGTTCAAAGGATGAATGGCTAGGTGCAGCATGGAGAGGGTAAAGAATCAATGATGTTGCTGTAGTCTGAATTAGGGGCACATGTGTGTGTATAAGATAAAATGAGAGAAATGTGCCTACACATGGATAGAATATGCCTGGAGATATATGTAGATGCAGTCACCAAATATCTTGTATTTATATGTACTAAGTAGTTGAATGTCTTGATTTTTTTTTTTAATGCTCTTGCTATATCATGCAGTATATGAAGGTATCTGTGGCTTAACTTCTGGGGCTGATTTGAGTTATCACTAGTGTACGCTAAATGATGGTGACTATAGTGAGATCTTTGATGTATGCTCTTTATGACACATTTCAGCTTAAGGCAGAGGCAGAGGCAGGAGAGGCAGAAGCAGAGGTCATTGAAGGATCCAGGGAAGCCACATTTCACTGACATAATCTTTTGAGTACTGTCATAGATGATGACTGTAGTTCATTATGTTTTGCTGTATTCATGAAGTTCATTTTCTCTACTCTGTTTCCTGCTCGTGACTTGCTTAGTGGGTAGAAATGATACCTGTCAATCTAACAGGGCTTCATACACCTTTGTACATATATAACTGCATCCTCCTGAAACTTGATTGTATTCTTTACATGGTTGAGAACCTTAAAGTCTAGTAAGACAGCACCTGCATCTCTTCTCAAGTCTCTTAAGAAAAATTTCTGACCAGAATGCCAGTGCTTGAATGACCCATGACTCCAGTTTATGGGAGTAGAACTACAATTTTACATATGTAGGTGAACATCTTGCAAAGTAGCTCACTCTTGGGGCATGTGTGAGTATTAGTCAAACACAAGAAGTGTCTGTAAAAGCCATATTGTGGGAGATCAGGCCTGGCCACAGGAGGACAAGTTTTAAAACTTTTCTCATTCTGGAAAAAATAATGAAAAAATTAAACATTTATTATTGTTATTGTTTTATTATTATTATTCTTAATTACTTGCCTGTGCATGTATGTATGTGTATGATGGATGTGTGAGTTCAGGCCTCTCTGTTCCGTAATATGAGATCAGAAAACCACTTTTGGAAGCTGGTACTCTTCATCATGGGATCCCAGGATTGATCACAGGTCATGCAACTTACTTGACAAGTGATTTTACCTATTGAACCAACTTGCTGGTTTTAAACAATTAATTTAACTCCAAAACAACTGAAGAAGTTTGGCAACAATACATTGTTGCTTTTATTTTTATAAAGAAAAACACATATTCTTTTGTCCTTTGGTGAAATAGTTATTTCATTTAAAGCTACTCAGACTAAAGTTTGCAAATCCCATGTAAGATTGCTTAAGCAAATAATGTTTCCATTTTTATTTGTTTTTATTCATTTTATTAATTTTCATTAAAAAATGTCTTTTTTATCTATATATTTCCCTGTTCCCCTTCCCTTCCCTACTCCTGATCCCTCCCAGTAAGCCTCCTCCCTCCCCATCCACCATGCTCTCCCCCAAAAGGGCAAGAAATCCCAAGGTGGGTCAGATCAGCATGGCACATCCACTCCAGGCAAGTTCAATTTCCTCATCCCAAAGTCAAGACTGGGTTAGCTGCCCCTATGCAGGGAATGGGCTCCAAGGTTCCAGCCCCACACAGAAACACAGTCGGATCCCAGCCCTTGAGGTTCCACACTCTGCCCATGCCAGTCGACAGTTGCCTACCCTTGGAGGGCCCAGCTCTGTTTCCTGATGGATCTCCAGTGGTTGCTCTTGATTCAGTGAGCTCCCTAGAGCTCCAGCCAGCAATCACTGTGGGAATTTTCCTCCTAATCGCTATCCCCTTGCACATACAGCATTTCTATAAAGACTAAGAAACATGGTGGTTTGGATGAAGTCCTGGGGAGTGAATTAATACTTTCAAGAAGTTCCATCTGGTTATTTTGTAGAATTTTTTGTCATTAGGTTCAGGTGGTGATGCATGCTATATTTATCTAGGCTGACAGAGAATAGACTCTTAATCCACATGGTTATTGGTTAGACTGGCTCCTAAATAAAAATTTGATGTCTTTTTTTTCCTATTGTGAATGATCTCAATTTTGGCTTCTGGAATGTGATAATGTATTGTAGTTTTTATACTGTAAAGAAACTATATTTTCTTTCTATAAATATGAGCGTTAATAAATTAATTTATTAATAGATTAAAAAGTAATTAATGGGGAAATCATTTGCAACTATGTATATATTAAGGTCCTAACTACCTCTGTATTTTTCAGTGACTATTTTTAGTTTTCATCTTGGAATGGCTTTAGAATAATAGAATGCTGTAAATACAGAGCTGAGAATACTCACATGCAATTTATTAAAATTCCACAAATATAATCGGATACAGATAAAGTACAGTGACTAATATCAAAGGGTTATTGGATAGAATAATATATATCATACTTATAATCAGACCTCACAAAATTTTTTACCAATAACACCAGTTTCTTTATTCCAGTTGAATTTAGAATAACATAATAGAGTTAGTGTCAAATCTTAGTCTCTCCAATCTATGGTAATTTCTCAATATTTTTCTTTCACAAACCTGTCACACTTGGAGAGACCAGCTTTTTACCCTTTGTACAATGTTCCTTAGTCTGGTCTGTCTGCCATTTCCTTATGATAAAATCAAAGTTATGCATTTTTTTTTAAAAAAAGAATGCCAATCTTTGCCATCCTCCCTGTACTGAATTAGTAGACAAATGATTTTTATTTGTCCTCAAATCTTAATTTTGGTCATTTTGTTAAAGTTCTCTCAGGTTTCTCCCCCGTGTAATAACTATTTTTAATAATTAATGAGTATCTTGCTGAGAGATGCTTTGAAACTGCATTGCTACCTCATTTCTCATCATATTCACACCCACTCATTTTGTTCCATAATTGTGGCCTAAAATAATTAACATGGCAATATGTAACACCATGAGTTTCTTTTCTTTAATTATAAGCTAATTGGTCTATGGCTCAGGCTTATTACATACTAACTCCTTTGCTTTAAGTTAACCTGTATGTCTATTTATGTTTAGCCACCAAGAAAAGGCTTAGTACCTTTTCTTAGAGCAGCATTCTTATCCTACTTCCTCTGAGTAGTGCTGAGCGTGAGAGGCAGCTCCCATGATCCCCTTCACAGTAATAAAAGGAATGTCTCAGAGTAGTGAATGGATTGGATAAGATTTTATATCTGGGATAATTGTGAATAAATCTCTGTCTAGCTGACTGGTAAAATAAGGAAACATACATGCCTTCTGATGGTCACTTTCTCATTTACTTCTTAGAAATGGTCTCTGAGTTTTTGTCTCCACTCAGTTACATATCTGCTCACCGCTGTATTCTATACATACAACTATATATTTTATTTTACATACATAGGGCCATACATCTATATACACAGTTACATCTATTTTCAAATGTCAGCACATCATTCTATTACACTTCTCTTCGAGCTCTTCTTATACAATTTCATCTTCCTTGCCTCCACACAGTTACAGATCTCCACACAGTCATCACTATCCATCTCAAATACATCATGTACCATTTTACATTGTTCTTACACATTCCCATACAGCTCTTTGCATAGTTCATGTATATAGCAACAACTCTATCACATAACTTTTATCTCTCACATATATATGTTTCTTCTACATAATTCACTCACTCTTTGCTCAATCACTCTCTTATACATTTATTCTTTCATATCTCTTACCCTCTCTTTAGGCTTCTTCTTCATCTCTCATTCACCACATATGCTCACATTCTGCACAGCTTCATCCCTACATTGCTGCTGCTCTTACACACTCTCATTCATACACATTCACTCCTCCTTCTTCTCTACATTGCTGCTGTTCTCCAATATCCCTTAGCCAGACTCTAGATCATTATATGCTACATTTTCAGGGCTCAACCCATTCATCTAACATATGAAGTTATACAGTTTTCCTCAGGCTAGTAAGATCACAAAGAAAGACCAGTGTAAATGCTTGGCCTTAAATGTAACTTTTTTCCAGATAGAGAATGACATCAAAATTTAGGACATAACAATAACAGGAGCAGGTTGAACCTTGAATGCTCAGGGTGCATATAGAAAGTCAACTATTGTATGGGGGCTATGTCTCAATACAGCCTGAACTTGATTTAGCAATAAACAACTTCTGGAAATTAGTCTTTGTGTGTATTCTGTAGAGCAGTTTAATTTGAATTTGTTCTGAAGTCTAAAATTGGTTGCCTTTGAGACTGAAAATACTGTTACTTTCCTGTGTCAGTAAAGAAGAATATGATACTATTTTTATACATCAGACTTGACTATCCACAACTATACATGTGCCAAAAGATGTAAAACACACTTCCAAAAAGCTGTAGAAAGAACCCACAACTGTTCTTATTAGGGAGGGATAGTAGTGGCACCCGAGAAAGTTAACATACAGAAAAACAACCAGTATCCACAGCCAGTCACCCCACAGGCTTTGCCTAGTGGAGCCACTCCACAAATTCTGTTTAGTGGGACTCTTCCGCAGACTTTGCCTAGTGGGGTTCCCCAACACAGATTATTTATCTGGTAGGACAACCTGTAAAATACTGGTTGTCATCTGATGTATACTCCTGTGGCGCTTGCCAGTTTCATTTCCTTTATTCCTCCTACATTCATTTTTTTGAAATTCTATACCAAACAAGAGCCTTTCTTTCTTTTCCCTGCTAAAAAGTACAATTAAAATTTACTCTTTGAGAATTTGATATTATAAACCATGCATTTTGATCATGATTCCCCACTACTTCCAATTCCTCTTTTCTCCATACCAAGTTCCTCTCCCAATTTCAAATCCTGTTTTTGAATCTGCTGAGTCCTACTGGTGGTGTCCACATTCACATGGGTGTAGGGCTATGCACTGGAGCATGGAAACATACCAGGGGCTGTATCTCTGAAAGTAAAATGACTCTTCCTCTCCCATCAGTCATCAATTGCCAATAGCTACTAAACCATGGGCGAGGCTTTGTGAGCTTCCATTCAACCATATTCCAGTGTTGACCGGCTTGGTCTTTTAGGACTTCCGCAAGTATGTATATTGGTATAAGGAGGCATGGAAGTTATAGGGAAGCCAACCACTTTCTGAGTTTAGGGCCTTCTCTACAGGATGGGACTCATGTCTGGTAATGAAAATATGGCCAAGAATCTGTGGGTAGGAAGGTTTTAAGTCTTATAGGAGAATTTACTTCTCTCATTTCTCTAGTAGACATAGTATCAAACTGCCTTCTAAGTTCTTATTCCAACTCCTTTGAACTTATTCTGTTACTTATTTCTCTTACTAGGGGCCAATGGCTTACTATTTTTGTTATGCTGTTGGTAATCCTTTCAACAAAAATGCATTTTTGACTCTTAGGTTGTCTAGATTTGATTACAAAGAGCACCATTAAATTTGGTTTCTGTTTGTTTTTTTCTCAGCAGTTTTTGGACAATTTCTGGCTTTATGTAAACACAAACTACCCCTGACTCATTTTGCAGTTTGCCCTGTCCCAGGCCTCAAATTGACCATTTCCCAAAGATGTGGAAAATGGAATTTGGGAATCAAGGGCCATTGGTATTAGGGTGTTACTGCTCCAATTGTCTTTTTGGAAAGAGCCGGATGCATTTATATACCTGCATATCAGCATGCAAATTTAAGAGCATGAATTTAGACTGATTCTAGTCAAATATCACAGGATTCAAGTTATCATTGCCTTATTTATAACTGCTTTCCCACCATGATTCTCATCATGTATGCTAGATGAACTTTTTTTTTTTCAATCCCAAAATACAATCACTTTCAAAATTGCTAAACAGGCCCCCATGGAAAAGATTTTCCTAATGATAGAAAAACAATGCATGTAATTCTTTTGTTTTTAAGATGAGAACTCAAAAGCCAATCCCTATTTTAATACTATTAAAATCTACTTTTATTTCTAAAAAATAATCCCTACTAAGACACGATACTTCCACACAGTTTTTTAGATATAAAAATGCACAAACTGATTACCTTAAAAAGATGTATTTATTACAAGTTCGTACCTTTGAGTAGGTTTGCTGGCAGTAAATTCAGTCACAGTCGTCATGAGCTTCTCTATCTCCACTCCTGGGTTTTATGGGAGTTGTAGTACTCTGACTGTGTGTGGAAAGGGACTTCTGAGAATGTCATTTCCGTCAAGAGATCACATAGGTGGATGCTGCACGTCGTGTGGGCCTGAGAACGCATTTCCGTCAAGAGATCACATAGGTGGATGCTGCACGCCTTGTGGGCCTGAGAATGCATTTCAGTCAAGAGATCACATAGGTGGATGCTGCACGCCTTGCGGGCCGGAGAACGCATTTCAGTCAAGAGATCACATAGGTGGATGCTGCATGCCTTGTGGGCCTGAGAATGCATTTCAGTCAAGAGATCACATAGGTGGATGCTGCACGCCTTGCGGGCCGGAGAACGCATTTCAGTCAAGAGATCACATAGGTGGATGCTGCACGCCTTGTGGGCCTGAGAATGCATTTCAGTCAAGAGATCACATAGGTGGATGCTGCATGTCGTGTGGGCCTGAGAACGCATTTCAGTCAAGAGATCACATAGGTGGATGCTGTACGCCTTGTGGGCCGGAGAATGCATTTCAGTCAAGAGATCACATAGGTGGATGCTGTACGCCTTGTGGGCCGGAGAATGCTAGCATTCATGACTTTTCTTTTCCGTATGCATTGTGCAGCTGGCCAATGTTAGTCTCATTTGAAGAGCTGCAGAAGGCTGTGTTAGACTCAGCCTTGTAACTCTGTTCTACCTTGTATTGTGCCCACAGGCAAAGCATAGGACCTCTGCGGAGGGGTAACCATGTGGTTGATTCTCCTACAAATGAGTGTCTGTGAAGATGCCCTCCTTTTAGGCCAAATTCATAGCTGTCCTTGGGATGTACCATTGGTAGTTGTCCTGTCCAAATCTTCCTCAGTAGGAAGACTCACTCCCAGGGTTCAGGGCAGACTTCTTCAGCACTCTAGGGCTGGAACCTTCTCTATGACATTGGTATGTTTCTACTTATTCTTTTTTTCATTGTCCAGAATTCTTCTCAACTCGTGATGAAGTTTTCATTTTCTTATCCTTTAAAAACTTAGTTCCTATTCTTCTTGTTTGTTATTTTGTTATATTTCTTCATTGCCATTTTTTTTGTGGGCTGTCAAACCAGTGGTCAGTCTATCATCATGAGTCAGAATCACTGGATATAAATCATGCAAAAACTCAGACATCTTTGAGGTATTTCATTTTAAATTGCCTTTTGAGTTATTTGTAATTCAAGCAAACTTGGCAACTTTATATTATAGTTGGATATTTATAAGCAGAAGTGTAAACATCAGTTTAAATACTAATCTTAATTTGTTAAAAAAGCATTGGACTTTTATTGTGTATTATCACATTTATTATTATTTTTACTTTTTTAAAAATTAAAATATATCATAACTCACAGGATGACCCTGACCAAGTCACCAAGCAATAATGGAAGGGGTGCCTAAACAGGACTTCCCCTATAATCACATAAGTAACCACCTTAAGTGTCATCACAGAACCTACATCCAACAAAGAATAGAGGTGTAGGCAGAGATCCATGGCTGAGCACTGGGCCCAGCTCCTGGTCCAGCCGAGAACAGGGGAGGAAAGTCTATATGACCAAGGGAATAGAGATTATGAGGAAAATTCCCACAGTGATGGCTAGCTGGAGCTCTTGGGGGGGGGGTCACTGGATCAAGAACAGCCATTGGAGATCCATCAGAAAAGGAGCTAAGTAAGCCCTCCAAGGGTAGGCAACTATTGCCTGGCATGAGCAGTATGTGGAGCCTCAAGGGGTGGAATCAGACTGAGTTCCTGTGCATGGGCTGGTGTAGTGGATTTATGATGTTACATTGTAAATAATTGTCCTGCCTATGAGTTTAAGAAAAAGTGCTGATTGGCCAAAGGCAGACAGGAAGTGTGGGCGGGCCTACCAGACTAAGAAAACTATAGGAACAGGAAGAACAGAGCAGAAATGCCACAGAGACTCCAGAGCTGCCAGACAAGCCAGAAGAAGCAGAGGATAATTATGATCCTCTGAGATAAGGTAGTGAGCCCCATGGCTGAACCGGATAAGAATCATGGGTTAGTTTAAGGGTAAAGAGTTAGCAAGTTATATGACTGGGCCTTAGGCCAGTCAGCCTAAAATTAATGTAAGCATCTGTATGTTTCTGCAGGTCTGTGGGTCTGCAGGTCTAAACCTTGAGGCTAGGCCCAAAAAGTTCCAGCCAGAAACCTCTTACGACAGGCTGGCACCTTGGAGCCCATTCCCTGCAGAGGAACACATAACCCAGTCTTGACTTTGGGATGAGAAAATTGGACTTGCCTGGAGTAGATGTGCCATGCTGAGCTGACCCACCTTGGGACTTCTTGTCCTTTTGGCAGATGGGGATGGGTGGCTGGGTTGGAGCAAGTCTGAAGGGAGTCCCTGGGAGGGATTGGGAGTAGGGAAGAGAGGGGGAACAGGGGGATACATAGATAAAAATGAAATTTTTTAAATAAAAAAATAATAAAAATATAAAAAAACAGCAAAACAAAACAAAAACAAAGAAACCCACCAAATTTAAAATATATCACTTACCCTTGCTCTTACCTCCTTACAATGTCTCCCATGTTCCCTGCCTCCAATCTCTTTCACATTCTATTTACTTTCTTTCAAATCAATGGCCCCCTTTCGATTATTATTGCTAATATATATTGTTATATTCATATGTAAATACATATATATTATGCATGAATACATATATACATCCTGTATATATAGATTTTGGGCTGACTACTTTGTAAGGGATAATCAGTTAGGGGGCTCATCCTTATGAGAGGCTAATTCTCCCTCCTTTAACAATCATTATCTGCCTGTAGCTCTTTGTTTAGAGGTGGGGCCTCTGAGAAGATTTCCCCTTCTCTATTATCGTGTATCTTGCTATTATCTTTTTTCAGGCCTTTTTTAGTCAGTTTGACAGTTGAGATATCATGTGTAAAACACCTATGTCATTCTGGGAGACACAGTTTTATAGTAGTCTTCCTGATTCTATGGCTCTTACAGTCTTTGAATTTCTTCTTTAGAGATGTTCTCTGAGCCTTGTGTTTAGAAGTTGTATTGTGGATATTTCTGTTAGGATGGGGTTCCTCATAATTCATTGATTTCAATACTATGTCCAGTTGTACTTTTTTTTTTTTTTTTTACAGTGGTCTCTGTTTGTTTAAAAAGAATATTTTTAATTTATTTGTGGGTGTGAGTTTTAGAACACAGGGATTATGTTGGCATAGTAACGTGGTAGTAACTAGGTTCTTTTTGAAGATCCACAACCTCACTACCCAAGGTAGTTACCTAGTTTCTAGTACTAAGCATGATTTCCCTCCTATTTTAAGTCCATTGAGAATTGCTGGTTACCACAAAGACATGAACACCACTATTACACTTTTAGGAATATCTTTTCATGCTGGTCAATGTTGTGATCCATAGACATCACAGCTGGACTAGTGGGTTCTTCCTTCCCTTGGCAGCTTACATAGTGCTCTCTGGTACGATGAAACCGAGGCTGCAGGGAGGAGGGTTCCAGTTGAATACAGCCTGAGACTTCTAAATCCTGAATTTGAAGCATGTGATGTTCTCAGCTGTAGGGACTACAACTCCTGAAGGCAACCAAGGGTAACAGCAATAGCTTATATTGTTCTGTGAGTCACTTGGGCCAATTTGACCAGCAATTTTAATTTTAATGGAAGTTTCTCGTGCCTGGCACTGAGATTTTTCTTAGATAATCTAAGACTCTAGTGGGGAGCATCCTTAGTCCTAATCTGTGTATGTACACACACACACACACACACACACACACACACACACACACACACAGACACACACAGACAGACAGACAGACACACACACATACACACATACACACACACATACACACATACACACACATATCACACGTATACACATACACACATACACACACATACATACATACACACACACACACACACACACACACACACACACACACACACACATCGATAGTATTTTTAAGATTTTTGCCTGTGTATTAGGGATATAGGTCTGTAGCTTTGGCTTCTTGTGTCTTTCCTTGGTTTTGTTATTAGACTAATATTGGATTTATAGGAGAAGTTTGGAAGTGATCTTTTCACTCTTCCTTTCCTCCTACTATCAAATAATTTAAGAAGTATAGTGTATGTACTTGGATGTCTGGCTATATTCTGCTATGAACTCCTGTGGGCCTGGAATCTTTCTAGTGAAAAAAAACTTATTATTACTCCCATCTCCTCATTTGTTATGAGTTTGTTTAGGTTGTTTATCTTTCTATTCTTCTCTTAATTTTGGTAGTTTAAATGAACGTAGAAACCTTTCTCTCAAAACTGGTTTAATGTACACTAGAGTTTTTGACATGTTGTAATTTTCATTTAGTTTCAAGGATATTTTTATTTCTTTTTTGCTTTTTTCTTCTTTGACACATTTATCATTTAAATGAGCTGTTTAATCTCCGTCTATGAGTTATTTCAAATTTGTTTGCTGTTGATTTTAAGTTTTAATGCATAATGATCAAATACAATACTTAGGACTATTTCAATTTTCTGAATTTGTTAAGATTTGTTTTGTGTTCTAGAATAAAATATATTTTTAGAGAAGTTTTCATGGGCTGCTGAGTAGAATTAATGTTTTTTTTGGTGGATTTTTTTAGAATATTGTATAGAAATATGGTAGGTCCATTTGCTATAAAATGTCTTTGTTTACTTTTGGTCCAGATAGCCTACCTAGTGAAAAATTGGGTTACTGAAATAATCTATTATTTCTGGTTTGGTGTTTACCTGTCCCTTCAATTCCAATAGTGCACATTTTGGGTGAGCCAGGGTTTGGTGCATATATGTTTTGCATGCTAATTTTCTCTTTATTGGTTGTTGCTCTATTGTTCCCTTGCTGAGAATGAAGTTTCTTTCTTTGTATCTTCTGATTTATTTTAGTTTGAAGTTAATTTTGTTATGTCATAGGATGACAATGCTTGGTTGCCTTTTGGTCCCATTTATTTGAAATTCCTTTTTCTGTCCTTTCACTTGAAGGTGGTACCTGTCTTTAAAGCTGAGATGAGGTGCTTGTAGACAAAAGACAAAATTTGTTTCTTAATCTATTTAGCGGGTTCGTGTCTTTAGATTAGAAAGCTGAGGCCATTAATATTTAAAGTTATTATTGAAAGGTATGAGTTGGTTTCACTTTATTCTTTTTCCCCTTTGTCGTATTTCCTGTCATGTTTGTCATTGTATTAATAGCTTCATTTGTTTCCTTTCTAAATTCTTTTGACTGTGGTTGCTCCTTTATTTCAGTTCAGTGCTACTACCAGTATTAACTTTAGGTTCTAAAGGTCTTATAGTGTCAGTTGTTTGGGTAGAAATGAATGTTTTTAAGACTGTTTCATGAGAAGTTTTCTCTTTCTTTCTCCACTAACAGATAGTTTTTATGGGTACAGTAGTCTAAGTTGGCAGGCATGGTCTTTTAGAACATGGAATGCATTACCTCAGGCTCTTCTGGCTTTCAAAGTTTCTACAGAGAAATCAACTGTTATTTTGATGGATATTCCTTTATATGTGCCCTATAATTTTTTTTCTTGCAGCATTCAAATCTATTCATTTTTGATCTGTATGATATTTTAACTATGATATGCTGTGGTGTGTTTCTTTTCTGGTCTCATCTACTTGATGTTCTATGGGATCCTGTGTAGTTTATAGATGGCAAAACAAAGCTCACATTTTTTACTCTCTGTGTTCTTGTCTAAGACATAGACATTTATTTCCTTAACTTTCTTGGAAAACCAAGTAGAATCACAATAGAATCAATTGTCCTTCTGTCATACTGTTCTGACATTTTTGCACACCATCGCAAACATTCTTCAGTAGATTCACTTTACATCTTTGAAGGACATATTTAAAAGTTATGTATAGACTAGGTGTGTAAAGAGGCTAAAAGAATCTCTGACTCGGCGTTGTTCAGAATAAAGTGGATGTTAGTAAGTGTAAGCTCTGTGTGTGTGTTATAAGATTTACACTTTTAAGCTGGCTGATGATTGTGCATGCCTTTAATCCCAGTTGTCAGGAGGCAGAGGCAGGTGGATCTCTGTGAATTCAAGGCTAGCCTCATCTACAGAGGGAGCTCCAAGAGGTCCAGGTCTTTTACATAGAGAAACCCTGCCTCAAAAACACCCCATGAAAAAAGATTTACAGTTGTCTATGATACCACTTTCCACATTGTAGATACTTAATACACTGTTACCATATGCTTATGTGCTTTTACTTTGCTGGGTCAAAGGTTAGTGTAGAACTAATGGAATAATGGAGAATGAGAATTAAAAAAGCCAAAATGTCAAAGAACAATATATTCACAACTATGTAAATCTCTTTATTATTAAATGCTGAATCTCATGTTCTGTCATTTTACTGTAGAGAAAACTATATCCTTTAAAAGGACTATTACAAAAATAAAATAAAAAGTAGGACACTAAAGATCTTTGCAAGTAAAATACCACACAGAGAAAATATACTATAAGAGGTAACAGAAATGGTGTTGAACAGATTAACAAGAATGGGATAAAGATCATAGGAAAATGAAGAGATTCCAGGTTGCAGACATTTAGAAGAATGAATTAACACACAACATGTAATTTCCATGAAGGATCATAGACTGAGGTCATATCCTTGGCAGACTATTTGAAAACAAGGACTATATTGTCTCAGTTGTCAATGTACAATTAATTATGTGTTGAATCCAATCCCCTCCATATGTTTCAAATCCCTGCTTGCTGATTAGCCTGATTCAATTGAAGTCTAATGATGAGTTGGTAGTAATTATGTGGCAGTTTTACAAAGATATAAACAAAGTCAAAGAAAATGCAATTCTTTACCTAAATTAATCTTAAACCAGAGAATTTTCTTATTTTAATAATAGGATTCGAATCCATTGTGTAGCTTGTGTGTAACCTTGACTTCATGGCTGTTAGTCTTTATTGCTCAAGATGTCATAACCACCTGATGTGCTTGTGGGCTTGTTCAACTTAAAACTTAAGAATTTGAGCAAGGAAACAACTACAGACTTTAGTTGGAAACACTGGAGCTGAAAGATCTTCAAATTTTATAAACTACACATTACATGAACAACTGATTAGAAGGCCAGGCTTCCAGTTCAAGATGATATGCAGGCGTACAGGTGTACTACCACCCCCCATTTCATTAGAGGAACTTCGAAGGGTGAGAAAGAATATAAAATATAAAGCAATAATGAAGAACCAGGATGGAAAGAGGCAGGAATCAAAATATTCATAAGAAAGAGCTGAGAGAAAAATAGATTGCTGCTGTCTGAGCTTCCTGGCCTGTGTGATGCTTTTATGAAAGCCCAAGTTGACTCGTACAGGAGGGAGCAATTACAACTGAAAAGATTCCATATGTGATTTGTAGAGAGGGTCTTGAAGATATTACTTTCATAAAATAAGAATATGTTTCTGGGAAATCGGAGTATTCCGAGTCTAAAAAACTTCCTTAGAAAGTTAAAGTCTAATTTCCAAACTAAAATATTCAGGAGGAGGGCTAGAATATTGAGAAAATCTCCCAGGGCCAAGAATAAGATAAAAGAGTGAGGAAAACTATTATGAACACAGCTAGCGATGTACAAGGTCTAGCAGATATTTGATATCTGATGAATAGGGTTTCAGAATAAACCAAGAACAAAGAAGGGAAGAGAAATTATTTGAAAAAATAGAATAATAAATCCTAAAACTAAAGAAATACCCAAATGACATAGCCTGAGAATACAAAGAAACCTGCACCTAGATAAGAGCTTGCAAACTTTCATAGACTCAAGGATAAAGATAGCCCTACAACTTACAGAGATAAAATAAAAATGCCTCCTACAAAGGATCAGAAACCATACTGACATCTGCATGCAAGAAGATAGAACATAGAATCTGCAAAGTTCTGAGAGGAAATGGCAGTGCATATCAACAAGATTAAGACAGATTGGGCATTCAGTATCAGGGATAGGCAACGTGCCAAAGTCTTTTAAATAAACCATTCAATCTTTCTAATAACCAACCTTTCCCCTTCATTTTTTTTTGGGGGGGCAGCATCTTCCTAGGTAGCCTATCTGGCTTTAGTCTTGAGACCCCCCCTGCCTTAGCCTCTTAAGTTCTGTGGTTATACTCATGTGCCACTATGACTAGATTCTACATTTTAAAAAATACATAATATGGCTTGTAGTGGGATTATGTTGTTACACTGTAAATAATTGTGCTGCCTACCTATTTAATAAAAATGCTGATTGGCTGAAGGCAGACAGGAAGTGTGGGCGTGGCTACCAGACTAAGAAAACTCTGGAACAGGAAGAGAGATGACACAGAGATTCCAGAGAGACACCATGATGAGAAAATGCCAGCAGACACAGAAAAGAGAAGTTGAAATACTGCTCTAAGAAAAGGTAGGTAGCTGCAGGGCTGAACAAGATAAGAATCATGGGTTAGTTTAAGAGTAAAGAGTTAGCAAGTTATATGCCTGGGCCCCAGGTCAATCAGCATAAAATTAATTAAGCATCTGTGTGTCTCTGAGGGACTGCTGGTCAGTGGGTCAGGACCACAGGGCAGACATGCCAGAAACATTTGTTAATTGTTAATTGCATTGTTGATATTAATTAATAATTGTTAACATTGTGAATGTCCTTTTAAGATAATGGAATTGAGGAAGGACAATTAAATTATGTTTTCTAAATAAATTACTGATTGTTCTCTGTATAGTTAAATTATTGGCATGTGAAAGAAATGAAAAGAGAGAATTCTGATCTTCATGATCTTGAAAATATAAAATGTTTTTGAATATCATTTAAATTTATTCTCCATGGAACAAACAGACATATCTGCATACAGAAAAAACTAAAAAGAATCCCACAAGAAACATGACAAAAGATGTAAGGCATTTCTGAACTCAGCTTGCTAAGAGAAGCAATCCCAGAATTTCAGCACTATGGAAGGGTTAGAAAGCAGTGCAGACTAGTCCAAATTGTGTGATTTTAGTGGCAAGGCATGATCATTTTGTCAATGACAAAAAGTGTTAGAAACTTCAATCAGAACACAACACTGTATAAAAGTAAGATAAGATCCCCAGTGAGATGAACTCGTGTGTAGTGAGATGTGATTCACCAATGCGTTGTGCATTTCCTATGTAATGTTCAAGTAACAAGGATCCATTGGCATGTAACTGCTTGGACTTTGCTCCTTAATTAAGGTAGTTGATCTAACCAAAGAGCAGATTGATTTCATTAAGCTAAATAAGAGCATTACATGAAAATACATATCTTTGTGTAAGCATAGCTTTGCAAATCCTGCTTATTATTATCCAGTTTTTAGAGTATGTATACCAGATACACTTATAGAATCAAAGAAAAAACTAAATGTACTTATTTTTGAGATGAACCTATACAAGTATTGCCAATGTTGAAATAATTATGCTTTAGATGGAAATCAAAAGTGATTCGAGAGACTCTGGAGGAAGTGAGGTAGAAGATAAATTTTATTATATAACGTGGGATCAAGATATACTGTGAAATCCATTGAATCCTTGCGGATGTAGATGCTAAGACTGAATTAGGAACATAAACAGCTTGTGGCACAGCAGGGAGGAGGCAATGTCTATGTAAGATGAAAGGGTTTAGAACAGGAGTGGGTAGGATAGGAAAACCTTTAGGATGTCATGTAGATAAAATGTCCAAGGAAGGGAAGGAAGGTGACAGCAGAGTCAGACAGGTGGAGCCTCCAGTTGACATATGGTTGACATAATGTCAAGAGCATAGAGTGCTCATCAGAGGAATCCCACACCACAGGAATGATTGGACTCTAATATTCCCATTGTATAGTCATTGGTCAAGGACAGATTGGCATTGACTCCAAAAACAAAAACGCTGTTAACATGATGCAGCATACAACTGTTAGCAAACTCCATATTTTTCACCAGATATCCAGATTTTCTTAATGTAGAGAGGACTGTTAACATAGAGGGCCAGCTTGATGGTTGTGGGACATGTGCAATCTCACAGGATAGGACTGTTAGAAGAGTGTTTGCTAAAATAGTTATCTTTAAATGCTGTACTCTAATTCAAGAGGCATGCACTATCATTTGTATAGAGCCCTGACAATCACATCCTGTTCTTGGGAATAGCATCATGGATACAAACGGATGCTGTCTAAAATGTTATGGAAATAGAGATTACAGTTTAATCATGTTTTAAAATAATAACGCAAAGATTTTAAAACCAACTAATATTAACGAAAGTGATTGCCTTGCTGAGATGTGATAGATATTACGTCTGTTCAGTTTTGTGGGGTCTGAGACATCTGGAGATGAAAGGTGGACAGAAGACAGAGGAAACCATGGTGTTTCTTACTTGTTACCCTTTTCAACAGGCATGTCTTTTCATCTTTTCTCCTGTCACATCGTGTGTGTGTGTGTGTGTGTGTGTGTGTGTGTGTGTGTGTGTGTGTGTATGTGTGTGTTTGTGTGTGTGGTATTGTATGATACCCATATGTGCATGTGAATGTGCACATGGAGGCTGGAGTTCAGCCTCAGGCGTCATTCTTTGTAATTATGTTCACCTTGTTTTTTTGAGTTATTTTCTCCATTTTCTTCAACAAACTAATTAAACTAAGCTGGTTGACATCCAGCTCCACTTGTTTATGTCTTCACAGTGCTGGAATTTCAGGTGTTCCGTGACATATGGCTCTTATGTGGATGCTGAGCTGGAACTCGGGTCCTCAAGTAACATTTATACAGACTCAGCTGTTTCCCCAAGCTCTATCCTTCTATTGTTTTAGTAGCTAAACCAATATAAAATCATCCAGCTGAGATGATGGCTGCCCACACTAACGAGGAATATTCTGGTTCTCCTTTAATTCAAATTGTTCCTGGTGTCTTCTTTGGTCAATGTTAAACCCTGCTTGGGAATCATAGATCATATTAAAGCATCATCTGCATTCTTACTTACTTAATTTGGTCCTGTTTCTATCATCTCTGTGTCAAAAAGTCTGTCTCTTTCAGCAGAATAATATTTCTTACAGCAAATGTGGAATGACTAAGTGAGTCTCCTAACCTTCCTAGTGCTATGACTCTTTATTATAGTTCCTCATGTTGTGAGAACCCCTAACCATAAAATTATTTTCAATACTACTTCATAATGCGAATTTTTCTAGTATTATGAATCAGAATGTATATATCTGATATGTGACCCCTGAGAAAGGGTTGTTCAGCCTTTAGATGACCCAGAGGTTGAGAACTTCTGCCCTAGAACCTTTAAGAAACAGAGACAGAACTGTGTTGAAAGGTTGCAGGTAAACTCACAAAGATATTTTTGGAAGAAAAGATTTGAATAAAGAAACATTCTGGGAAGAAAATGTTTATTTTCCAATTACACAGTTAATGACTGTGCAATCAATTACACATTTTAATATATTTTATGTTGATTACTCTTTTTCTTAATGCACACACAGTTTAAAATTCAGAAATGAAACTCTGTGGTCAAAGTGTAGACCTTGTGTCTAACTTTCTCTCCTAAGACCTTTAAAAAAAAATGAGAAAAGAACAGAAGTGATTTAGGTGCATAGTAATAAAGAAAACAGAAAGAAGTCTCTTAACAGATTTTAAGCAGATTTCTTCAACATTGCAGTCAGTGGAAAACTGGGTCGGGAAGGTGGGCTCTTCAAGAAGGATGCTGTTGTGATGAAGCACGCAGGAGAGACTGAACAGGCTTATGGCGGTGCGTGGGTGGTACAGAACAAGTTCCTGTGTGAAACGGTTGCCCTAGCTACACTCCCCTTACTGAGGAAGGAAGATCGTAGTTTCACATTTAATGTCAGGAAAAAGAAACAATCAATCAAGCAGAGGAACATGAACCTCTGGAGATGTTATAAGCATTGGTAAATTCATGATCCGACCCTTTGGGATCCAGTAGTGTAAACCGCTGACCCATTGCCAGCTATCGTGAAGAAAAATGGTTGCTCATCTGTAAGCCACATGAAGGTGCCAGCTAATTGTTTAATTCCCCCAACCTTAACTGGGAACCAAGAGCCATGAAGTACCCTGAATATTTGATAGAATCTCAGGAGAGGAAAATGAAGAAACAAAAAGAACATTATTAGTGAGAAAATGGAGAGAATTCAGGGAAAGGAAGGCTACTATAGAAAGACAGATCAGCTCCAATACTGTCAGTTTTATCAAGAGATTGAACTAGCTATTGGATCCATAAAGTAAACCCGACTCACATGAAGAGGGAAGCCAGAGAAATAAGGGAAACCCGAGAGTTAGATTTCTAAAGTAAAGAAAAGGAAAGAATTTGTGTGCGTGCGTGCATGCGTGCGTGCGTGCGTGTGTGTGTGTGTGTGTGTGTGTGTGTGTGTGTGTGAGAGAGAGAGAGAGAGAGAGAGAGAGAGAGAGAGAGAGAGAGAAAGAGACAGAGACAGAGAGACAGAGACAGAGAGACAGAGAGAGGGAGACAGACACAGACAGAGAGAGAGATGGGGAGGGAAAGGCAGAGTGAGACAGAGACATAGACAGAGATAGTGAGTGTGTGAGATATAGACAGACACATGCAGAGAGAGCAAAGGAAAGAGAGAGAACACAAAAGCAATTAATGAGAGAGACTCCGAGGGGTAAGACTGAGCACAAAAGTTACTGTAAGATAGTATGCAGTAAGTATCCACACTGAGGTAGTATGAATTCCAGAGAGAGACATAAAATTCAGTGTTTCAATTTTAAAATTATTAAGCAAAGAAAATTGGATTCCTAGAAGCATGGTAAGAAAAGGTTTAATTATATGGTCTGTGGTGTTTGTCAAATGTTGTATGCGTTTCTCTACTATATATAACACTGTGAAACACAAGTTATTGATATTTTATGTTGACAAGTAGTAATATCCCGAGAAAATTTAGTGAAACTGAACATTAGACAAAACACAAAGACTTTTAGTTTGTAAGAAAACCTTTAGCTTGAAAACAGCAGAGTACACTAAAGGCAAAGACTTGCTTATTAACAGTAAAACCAGGGAGGCTGATCTATACACTAGCGAGCAATGAAGGTACGTGTGGGTACAGAAAGCTGTTTGCAGAAAAGTGTCATGGCATAAAATATTTGAAAGTTTGTCTCCCCTTCAAAAAAACATCTATTGACTGGATTACATGTATAAATTTGCCACAAACATAGCTGATGAAAACCTCAATCCTGAACAAATTTGCAGATACTGATGAAGCATCTCTATACTCCAGCGGGGGTCCTCCAGCTCCACCACAGTGCCTGGTGAAAGAACCCTAATGGGTTTTCAGCACATGAAGTTTAATGGGTGTTCTTTGATATACCAGTTCTTCAAGAGCAAGTACGTGAACAGTGATGGGGAAGAGTCAGTCCTGAGATAATTATGATACATCAACTTACCTGTTATTGTTATGCACATAACAAAATGTTAAATATCTCCAGACAGATTCAACACACACTATTCTGCAGGTAACCCAGCAGGAAAAAGTTGTAACATTTGTGGATTTCTGCTCATGACTACATAGAATTCTCCTAAATGTCTTGGAAATGATAATGCTTTTGGCAGCCAATTCCTTGCTCAATGTCCAGTCTGGAAAATGTATGACTTGGCTAAGGCATTTGTTGTCTGTGACTGGGATGCTTATATACATTTCCTTTAACTGCATGGTTGATGAATCTTTAAAAGAGAAATAACATATGATCACTAGTGCTCAGAACAGTGCAAACTTCTGGAAGTGATGTGTCTTGAGAAAAGAGAGAAATTGGAGTGATGTGAACTGATGTTTTTCTACTTGAGAATAGCTTATTTGGTTGGAAGCATATATGAGTTATATAGCACATATATAACTATGACTATATATAATGAATTATAACCATAATACAATTACATCATACAAATAATATATATAATATAGCTATATATAATAATATAATTATTGTTATATATACAAACACACACATATACATAAAAAATATCTATCTATCTATCTATCTATCTATCTATCTATCTATTTATCTATCTATATATGTGTGTGTGTGTATGTGTAAACAACTGATGGTACTGAAGGGCAAGAGTAAAGCACAGTCATCCTCAGCTACCCCTTTGTGTTTCCCTTGAACCCTCAGGAGGATGTACTACTTAAACTGTCTGAAATTGCCTCATTTTAATGGTGAGGTTCAGACTTCTAAGTAAAGTCAACTTTGGGTTTCTGTTCCCCTATTTCCCTTTTTGAGTAACAGTCTTCCGCTGGTGTGGAATTTGCCAAGTGGGGTAGGCTGACTAGTCAGTGAACCCACAGAAGTCCACTTGCCTTTGCCTCCTTAGTGCTGGGAATCTGAGTGCATGCCACCATGCCCAGCTGTTTGTTCACACGGGTTCTGGAAATTAAACTCAGGTTTTTCATACTTGTCTTATGACCACTGCACTGACTGAGCTGTCTCCCCAGCCCAACTGTTAATTCGTGTTAAATTTTTTTTTTAAATTTATTTTACATACCAACCACAGTTTCACTTTTGTCCTTTCCTCCCAATCCCTCTCCCAACCTCTCTTCCACCCTCCCCAGTTGCTTCTCTGTCTCCATTCAGGAAGGAGCAGAAGGGCAGGTCTCACATAGGAGTCAACAAAGCAGGGCACATAAAGTTTAGGTAGGACCAAACTTCTCTTCCTGCATCAAGTCTACCCAGTATGGGGATAGAGTCCCCAAAGCTAGCTCAAGTAGCAGGGCAAGTCATGATCCTGCTGCTAGGAGCTCCACACAGACCAAGCTTCAAGTTGGTGACTCTCCTAATTGCCATTAGAGAGCATTCATCCAGTAACTGCTGCAAGACGGTGCAGAAATCAACAGCAAAGCTCTGGATCAAGCTCCAGGAGACCTCTTGAAGAGAGAGAGGAGGGATTGTACAACCCCGGGTCAAGGTCAGGACAGGGGAACCTACAGAGACAGCTGACCAACCCTTCATTCTTAAGGCTGAAGAGAGATGCTAAGAATGGAATTTTATCTGAGAACAATGTTGTTTTACAGAGTACTTTTTACATGTTCTATTTCTTATTATCTGCATGGAGATTTATGACTCTTGACAACCTTTATATTTTAAAGACTGAAGAACCAGGTAGAGAAGATAACTAATCCCAATACCCCATGAATATGAAATATAGGTACCATCATAGAATCTGAAGTTAAAGCAAAGCTCTCTCTTGCCATTGCCAGGACCTTACTTGTAGATTAAAACCATAGATTCTGATTTTATTTTTACTTCTTGGCATCAATAGTTCGGAAATACTGGTCATTGGAGTCTGCTGAGTCGGAAGAGTATTTTCCTTTTTTAAAGCTTTCATTCAGGTAAATTCCTAATGTATTTCCATGACTCTCTTCACCCTGAGCTTTGTGGGTTTAAGGCAGTGGCTCTCAGCCTTCCTATTGCTGTGACACTTTAACACTTAACACAGTTTCTCACGTTGTGCTGATCACCAACCACAAACTTATGTCACTGCTATTTCATAATTATAATCTTGTCACTGTTAAGAATCATAATGTAACATCTGATGTGTGTCCCCATCAGGGGTTGCGACCCACAACCGCTAGTTTCAGGAGAAGTAGATAGGAGGGGAATTCTTGTCTCCTTTCTGAAGCTCCTCTGTCTTGCTCAGCTTCCACCTTCCCTGTCTTGAAAATACTGATTGTAAAAAATTGAAGTTTGACCTTCACCTTTTCAAGTATCATCACTCTGTCATTTTGGGACCAGCTTTTTTTTTTTTTTTTAGAGAGATGACTTTTACGGAGTGTGAATGTCCCTGTGACATTCAGATTTACATTTCTGGGCTCTTAGATCTCATGGGATTTGTGCTGCTATGATTGTTCTCAAAAGGACATGTCAGTTTCTGTAGATTTGTGGAGATGGCATTTCAGTTTCCTTTCACGGTTCTGGAATTGGACTCTGATTGACAATTTGTTCTTTGAAGTGAAGTACAGATTCAGAATGCACTGTTTCCTGTCCACTTACATACCACATTAAACCCTTTTGATATTTCATGTTGTCCATTTTAGTAAGATCACATTGGTTTTGGCCAATGAAAGACCCAATGCAAGACTATGATTGAGAAGTTCTTGCTTTTTTGAGAGTTGCTTCCCTTTATTGGCAGTGGACTATTTACATATTAAAATCACCAGCTGGCACATGTGTTTTATTTTTAGAGGAATATCACAAATGTAGATTAATTAAATAATTTTCATTCATTTGTATTATTTTCAGAGTGCTAATTGCAGAATATAGTAAAATGTTAGGACAAAGTTTCCCAGAGTAAAAGGAAAGTAGTTTGAATCCTATACTGTTATTGATTTACTTACATATTACTTTTAGATTTATTTTATGTGTGGGTGTTTTGATTATATGTTTATGTGTGTACATGCACTGTGTGCATGTCTGGTGCCCTCAGAGATCAGAAGAGAGCTATGGATCACTTGTAACTGGAGTGAAGGTTGGTTGTGATTGCCATATGTGGGCTGAGAACTGAACAGAGGTCTTTTGAAAGAGCAACAAGTGCTCTTAATTCTTGAGCCATCTCTCCAGCTCCTGGTGCTTATTTTTTAAATGATAACAAATAAAGAGATCATATAATCCAGATCTTATAATCTATCTATCTATCTATCTATCTGTCTGTCTGTCTGTCTGTCTGTCTGTCTGTCTGTCTACCTATCTGTCTATCATCTATCTATCTCATACACAAATAGAATTTTTTTTTGTGTTAGAGTTTTCATCTGGAATGCCTCTTAAAGGCCTTTGTGTTGAAGCCTTGGTTTTCAGGTTGGCACTATTCAAAGGTCCTTTAACAAGAGGGATACAATAGTAAGTCTTAGGTCACCGGGGACATGTCTTTGAAGGGACTTATAGAATTTTGATCTCTTTTATATTGGTTCCTGACTTCCATGAGAACAGGTTGCCCACCATATTACCTTGTCAGGATCTGTTGCCTCACTATAAATTCAGGGTAACCAGGCCAAGTGACTATAGACTACTTCTGAAACTGACCTAAAATAAACATTTCCTCCTTTCATATTGATTATCTCAAGTACTTCGTCATAGGAGCAAAAAGTTAATGAATGCAGTTTTCACCTTTATAGATGTGTTTCAAGACTTTCAAATGATACTATGATACTCAGCAGAATCTAGGATATGACACACAATCGATAGAGAGTAGTCACTATTTATAATTCTTTGATAGCTGAAGTGCTGTAAGAGAAAATCCAATAAAGTTCACAGAATAGAAGAGATGATTATGTATCTCAAATTAGGAAGTAGGTCATAAATAAGCTATCTTGGCTCATTTTCAGTATCACATGAAAATTACTGAACAAAATGCATTCCATTTTAAACATGCGCACCCATGGGACTGAAAAGACATCAGCATGGTCAGCAGCAACTGTCTTGCTACTGTGATCTTGACGAGAGCCCCGTCATTCCTCATTTGTTGTATCTTCAAAGGCCAGAGTCTTGGATTTCACCTCAGTCACACTGCTTGGATCCCATTCCTTTTGTCTGCCATACACAACAAAATTATTGACATATTGCCTACGTAAATGCTGCCAGGTTCTCTCCTCAGCAGATTCGCCACTGGCTGGGATTCTATCCTATAATAGATATATTATCCAAGCTATAGGCATCAATCTGATTTAGAATATTACCAATGAACGGTTACATCTGAATCCTACTCATCAGATCACATATCTTTTAAGAAATTCTTACAATAAAAATTTAAAAAGGAATTTTGGACTTTTTTTTTTTACATAAATACTGTATTACATCATTTTCATTTCTTCCTCTCCCCACAAACTTCTCCCATGTTCCCCCACTTCCTTTCAAATCATGAGCTCTCAATTATTGCTATATCAGTCATGTCTGTTTGTACATATAAATACAGTCTTCTGGGTCCATTTAGCATTGCTCATATGCACTGTAGTTGGCTCTTTTTGTGGGGCTACCAACCAGCTTCCAAATAAGGACACGGAGACTTATTAATTATGAATGCTCAGCCTTAATTTATACTTGCACCACTAGCTCTTTAACTTAACCTGTTTCTATTCATCTACGTTTTACCTTGTGCCTTTTTTATTTCTTTCATTATTTATTTCCTTCTTCCCTGTTTCCTCCATGTCTGTCTCTCTGACCCCTGGAATCTCCCTGGCTTCTCCCTGGCGTCTCTCTTTTTTTCTACCTGCAAGCCTGAATTCCTCCTTCTCCTTACTGTCTATGCCCAGAATTCCCACTTATATCTCCTCCCTCTCAATTGGCCATTCAGATTTTATTGGACCAATCAGGTGCCTGAGGGAGACAAGGTAAAACAGCAACAATCTTCACATAATTAAACAAATGCGACACATCTTTGCCTAGTTAATCAAATATTTGGCAACAGCTGACTGCTCAGGATTAGATAACCTATCAGAGAACTTGTTACTAGAGAAGACTGACTGTCCTCTTTTCATCCATTAAATGCCTGTAGCTCTTTATCTAGGGATAGGACTCTGTGAGATTTTTCTCCATTCACATTTTCATGTTAACTGGTTAAAGTTTTAATTTTCATTTCTCTCCCTCCCTCTCTTTCTCTCTACATACACATATATATGCATGGGTACCTGTACAAGCCAGAAGGTGTTGGAGCCCCTGAAGCTGAAGCTGGAGCCACAGGTGGTAGCAATCAAATTCTGGTTCTATGAAGAACAGCTAATGCCTTTATCTACTGAGCCATATATGTACGCCCTTGATACCTACATTTTTTTCTTATTTAAGTTATTTATTTATTTTACATCCTAACTGTGGTTTCTCCTCCCCCCTTCTCCCATCCTTTTTCCGGACCTCCCATCTGCCCCTCCCCCAGTCCACTCCTCCTCCATTCCTGTTCAGGAAAGGGCAGTCCTTCTATGACTATCAACAATACTTGGCACATCAAGTTGCAGTAAGATTAAGTACCTCCCCTTGCACTAAGGCTGTGTAGGGCAATCCAGAATGAAGACTAGGGACCCCAAAGCCAGAAAAAAATTAGAGACAGCCTCTGCTTCCATTGTTAGAAGTCCCACAAGAATACCAAGTTGTACAACTGCCACATATATGCAAAGAGCTTAGGTCAGTCCCATGTAGGCTCCCTGGTTGTTGGTTCAGACTTTGTGAGGACATATGAGCCCAGGTTCATTGATTCTGTGAATTTTCTTGTGATGTCTTTGACCATTTTGGATTCTTAAATCCTCCTCTCCATCTTTAGCAGGACTCCTTGAGCTTGGCCTAATGTTTGGCTGTCGGTCTCTATTGGATGAAGCCTTTCTGATGAAAATTGTGCTAGGCACAAATCTATGAGTACAGCAGAATATCATTAGGCATTATTTCATTGATTTTAAAAAATCCAATCTTGTTTGGTTCTATCCTAGGTCTCTGTGCCATCCAGCCTCCTGGCACTACAGACAGTATCAGGGGTAGGCTCACTCTCATGGCACGGGTCTCAGGCTGGACCAGTCATTGGTTGGCCACTCCCACAGTGTTTGTACCACCCTTACTCTCATACATCCCATAGGCAGGACAGACTACAGGTCAAAGATTATATGAGTGGGTTGGTGTCCCAGTCTTTTTACTGGAAGTATTTCCTGGTCATGGGAGATGACCAGTTCAGACTACACAATACTAATATTCTAATAACTGACTTGCAACTCTGTTCAGGTAATTGAAACACACATATTGATCAAATGACTTTTTTCTTCTACCAAGAACGGCCCTGCAACTGGCCAGTTTTTTTTTTTTTTTTTCTTCACGGAATTGGTCTGCAGTATCAGGTGTTCATTACTAACTAGATCCCAGCAAGAACTGTTACAGAGTCTTTGGGGGCACTGACTTGTGGTTTTGAATTTTTAAGAAGGTTGTAAACCGAATGTCAGATGAATTTCTTAATGCATGATAACCTTCACAGATCCACATTGAGGGATTAAACTATTAAGCAGAATGTGGCCAGAACTGTTTCCCATAACTCATTCTTTATTTACCTTCACTTTCTCAGTATTATATATTCTGCATATTATCTATGACAGTCTGAAGAGTAAGCACATAGTACTTCCTGGGACAATGCTGTGGTGAGTACTGTATGTTGTCTTATACATAAATTGTCTCTTATAGCAAGCTTTACATCTTATTTTTGAATGACAAATGGGCTGCTATGGTTGGAGATAAGTTTCTCTAGGGTGGTTGTTTAATGAATCACACAGCTTTTGCCTTTAATTCTATAGTTACTGTTTAATTAATTGCTCTCTGGGAGACTGCTTTCTTGGCATGGTTGCTGAGAAATTTATAGCAGCTGGTATTTAGTGGAGACCTTTAAGATCATTTGATTTAACCCACAATCATTTCAAAGATGAAGAAGCAGATGTGGGTTTGCTAAGGCTCCACAGCTTAGTCTTGACAGAGCCAGGATAACACTGTTTTCAAGAACTTTGAGATCTCATTTGAGTTTTAATGTGAATTGAAGTCACTCTTATTGTTGCATGGCCTTTGGGTGTGGAGTCCTAGATTTTCTACAACATCCTCAGAATTCAGGATTTATGAG
Organism: Phyllotis vaccarum; assembly: GCA_033318265.1. NCBI lineage: Eukaryota > Metazoa > Chordata > Mammalia > Rodentia > Cricetidae > Phyllotis > Phyllotis vaccarum. The sequence continues at coordinate 25,537,105 of JARWLC010000001.1, forward strand.
GGTATACACTTAAACTATTTTCTTCATTATTATTTTTGAACAGAGGTGTAGTAGGAGGTTTCTGGCCCGGACTTTCATGCCTAGACTCAAGGTTTAGGCCCGCAGACCCACAGACCCACAGACCCACAGAGACACACAGATGCTTACAATAGTTCTAGGCTGATCGGCCTAAGACTCAAGCATATAACTTGCTAACTCTTTACCCTTAATCTAAGTCATGACTCTTGACTCTTATCCTGTTCAGTCATGCAGCTCGGTACCTTTTCTCAGAGCAGCATAGTTGTCCTCTGCTTCTTCTGGCTTCTCTCTGGCATTCTGCTGTGTTTTGGCTGTTCCTAGAGTCTTTCTTAGTCTGGTAGCCCCGCCTACACTTCCTGTCTGCCTTTGGCCAATCATCACTTTTTATTAAACCAGTGGGTGGGACAGTTATTTACAATGCAATAACATAATCCCCCTACACAGAGGTTGCATGACCCTGGACATTGTCCCAATTAATGAGCAGAGGCAAGAGAGGAGTTTGAAATCATACCTCTGACACTTTAGAACTTCCTAATTTAAGTCCTGGGTGCCCTGCCTATTTTCTTGCTTTGCTGAGGATTTACTTAGATATGGTAATAGTGAAGCTAGAGGTCTAGCCAAAGATCTGGCAGTTGTGCGCGCGTGCGCGCGCGCGCGCATATGTGTGTGTGTGTGTGTGTGTGTGTGTGTGTGTGTGTGTGTGTGTGTGTGTGAATGTGTGTTGCTTCTCTCTTTGCTCATTGAAAGCCTGTACATAGTGGAACCTGGGTTCCTCAGGATTGTAGCACAAAGATGGTCCCCATGTGGAGACGGTGCTCTGACATCCTCTTAAGAGGAGAAAGCATTTTTATTCTTTCTCTTCCTTTTTATATGTATCACCTGATTTTGATATTCCTGACTCCCCAATTTTGTGTTCACTTCTTTTCTGGCCATTTTCCTGATATGACCAACACTGTTTCCCACGTTCCCTACTGGCGGCTTGTTGAAGAGGCCTAGGAATCAGTTTCTGTCCTTGGATGTCTTCACTTCTCACCCACCCTGCATACAGTAGCCAGGCCAGTCCTGCTGGCTGGAGATGTGCTGCAGTTGATGAAGAAGTGGTTTGGAATCAGACGGGTGTCATTTAACTTCCAGATCTGCCACTACCTAAGTCAAATTATTTTTTCTCTCAGAGCCTCACCTTCCTTATAGATAAAATAAGGATATTAACAGTGCCTACCTCAATAGGGTGCTATATGGATTAAATAAAGCAATACCTTTGCTATTGGAAGCACTCAGGTTTTTATCTTTCTTTTTTTCTTTAATGGATGACGTGGTGTGTCTTAACTTCCTAAAAGTAGCCTCTCAGTGGAAGGTTATCATGCTTCCTGGAAGTTACTGTGACAAAGCCACCCAGAAAGCACTCAGAGGGATGGAGATGCAGGAGTAAGATGTAGAAGGGGGAAAAGCAGCTACAGCACTCTTGTGTTGATTGTCATTATGGACAACTAGGATTTGGTACCAGTCCCAGGAAACCTGTCTTAGTTAGGATTTCTACTGCTTCTGCAAAAATCCATAACAAAAAAGCAAGGCATTGGTGAGGAAAGGTTTTCTTTAGCTTACACTTCAGCATTACTGTTAATCACTGAAGGAATTCAGGATAGGAACACAATAGGGCAGGAATCTGATACAGAGGCATGGAGGCCACTGGCTTGCTTCCCCCTGGTTTATTCAGCCTACCTTCTTATAGATTGAAAGACTAGCAGCCCAAGGGTGGCACCATCCACCATGTTCTGGCCTTCCCCAGTTGATTACTAAACGAGAAAATGCCTTATAGCTGAATCTCATTGAGGCATTTCCTTAGCTGAAGCTCCATCTTCTGATGACTAGCTTGTGTCAAGTTGACACACAAAACAAGTCAGTACAAAACCCATGGACAAACTCCAGGACATCCATACCAGACTTTCCCATTGAGGGTTCAAGAAGATTGAGATGCTTGGTTACCTACTTGAATCCCTCTATAGTTAAGTAATCCTCCTAAGGGTTAATTCTTCTGAACCTCTGCTTTTCTTCATGAATTGGCCATGTGTAATGCTTGCTGAGAAAACCCTCAGAGAGAGGGATAATGTAGGTTGACTATGGATAGTGATGGAGATAGATCTAAAAGTTGGGTTCAGGACACTGGCAAGATACGTTTTCTTGTGCTGGGGGTTAGACACTGGTGATGCTGTTTGTCAGTAGCTTAGCCCCTATTTAACTGAGACAGTTGAGGAGAGACCTGACATAGATGATTGATCAGGCCCTTCACTGAAAAAGGGAAATGCTCATCATTTAGATCTTAATCTCTGGAGTCACTCACAGATGGGCAGAGCTGGACGTATCCACCAGAGCTCCCTGACACTCACACACTGCAGACAGGAAGACCCTCTCTCAGCCTGTGTATCTGGCTGCTTTGCTAAGACCTGACCTCACTGAAGAGTGCCCTTTTCTTCATTCTGCCTTAATCATCAGCTTGTTGCCTTATTGCCCCAGTTTACCCAAGAGCACCACCGCCAGACCAGGCCCCAAATAGCCCAGGTTTGTCACACGTCCCTGAACTGCCTCTATCTTAGATCTACTAATCTTTAACAATAGGATCTTCCCCATCACGAGCTTATAATTAGGTCTCCTAGGGGTTTACTGCTATGCTGTTTCCTTCTTATCCCTTGTTTTATCCCACAATTTCCAGTATAATCTTTTTGTAATCTTGGCAACAGATTTTCTATTTGTTTTTCCCTGTGTCTGTTATAGGCAGATGATTCCTTTTCACATACACTTAATCCTCCTCGATCCTATATTTCCCATATTGTTTGTCTTCTGTATCAAGGTGAAAATCTTGGTTTATTTGTCCTAAATATATTTAGTTGATTCGCTGCAAGAACCCCATTTAATTTCTCTCCACTGGCTCTCTCATAGGCAGCCTAAAACATTCACTTTATTATAGCAAATAGATGTTGGGAGTGTGTATGTGCCAGCCTTAGCCATGTGCAAGCTAGGAGAAGCAGAAGATGAAGTAAGGCCTTGTCAGAATCAAGAATTTGGTTAATAGAAAATGTCCTTCATCATGAAATAGTTAAGTAAATTGACACCCAACTAATGCCATTGTACTATGGATTCTAGAGTGATTGAGATATAAGAAACAAATTGGACTTGAGGAAAGGCACCCCACCAGCACTGGGACTCCTAAAGACCACACTCTTATTTGATGAATGCCGGGAAAAACATTCTAATTCCGTTAGTTCATTGAAAGGATACAGATTCAAATAATCAGTGACATGATGCCTAAGGAGAGACCAGATAGAAGGCACTAGCTACGCTATTTCCCTCAGAGATGCCTAGTTGATTTCTGTCTTTTCTTGCTCATTGCCCTTTGTAGTATGGCAAATCTCTTCCACTATGGATCCACCAAGAATCCTTAGGCCCTGAATGAAGACTCAGTCAATCATTGTTTATTACACAGGTTGCTAAGCTTTAAAAAAAATATTGGATCAGATGACTAAATCAGACTTGTTTGAACTTATGTTTATTCTTCCTCTTCCAAAGTACTTGTTTGGGGGAGGTCACATATTTATTTCGCTAGTCTTTCTTATTTAGGTTGTTTCTCCATTCCTCTGGTTCTGTTACCTTTTTGGCTAGGTTCTGAGAGCACCAGCACTTAGCTATTCCACACAATCAATGACAGACTACAGGTGGCCCACATTGTCTACCAAGTTTGGCTCAGACTCAGTTCTGAGTGATTATGACAATTTTACAAAGTTGAATCATGGAAAGAGGCTCATCTCAGAGCATGGGAAGCCATCTTACAGAAGCTATTCAAGTACATGTGAGCCACACGTACAGACATGTTTGAAGGAAAGCATCTGAAATGTCCACAGCAATGGCAGCCTTGGTGGAGTAAACGTGTAGTTTCTCAGAGGTATCACTTTACATGACCAGGAACTCAGGCAAGTCCTAAAGTGCCATCACGATGTGGGATGATGTTCTGACTCTCTTTCTCTCTCTTTCTATTCTGTCTGCAGCAACTTGGAGACAGTTCAGTAGTCCCCTCCATTAGGATACATAAGTTTTATGTTTTATTTTAGTTTGACTGCCATATTTCCGAAATACATTAAATTTTTTCTCCTGCAGTTGCTTCTTCCGAAGAGTGTGCATGAAAGGTCTCATTTGTGTAGCAAAGCAGTCAACGTGGTATTTGGTTGCTGAGCAGCAAATATTCAAACCCCTTGATATAGAATCAGAGACTTACATAATTACCAAACTCTCTAAAGGGGAAACACTGCGCAGTCTCATATGAACGATTCTCTTTTAGCAATCAGAATTCTTTTTATCACAGACCAGACTGGATTAGATGAATCTATGGAGAACTACCAGAATTTGCCATGGTGTTCTGTTAATACTCCTTAATTTGCACTCCTCTGGTGCTCTGGGAGTGAAAGACACAGACAGATCTTGTTTGTAATGCTTTTCATTTTAAACACTGAGCAAACAAGCAATACAAAATACCAACAACTAATAAGGGCCCATGAAAGGTTAACCACAAAGTGAAGCTCCCCACTATTCCCTGACCCTCAGTGGATCAATTCTAAAAATCTGTTCATTGAAGATTATTAAAGATAAACACATCTTGTAAAAACCGTTCCTTGAGAGTTCTCTGGATTTACAGAAAACAATATTGAATTATTTTGTTTTCAATCCAATAAGCTATGTGTTAATCATCCTCTAAAGCAGACACTTCAAAAAAGAGAAAGAGAAAAGTCTAAACTCTCAAAAGTTACAGCTTCAGCTGCCTCAGACTCACATCCTCTATGTAAACTCCCAGGTTGTGGGTGCATCAATTTGGGTTTTCTTATTTGTGTAATGAGATGACAAGCTCCTGGAGCCGACGACTAGATCTGGGTCTGTTAATTATCTAATGTAATTATGTGAGAAACATCTGTTTTCTTTTCTCTTGCTCCTTACCAGGGAAAAGTTGAATTTGCACAGCATGTAGGAAATTCTATTGTTACTTTATATCGATATAATATTTAGCTTTTCATATTTAAGTTAAGCAGGAAAGTAATATTCAAGTATTTTAGGACTTTTCATGGCTTATTCTTTTGTTGTCTATGGGTAGTGTATTTATGTGTAGGTGTGTGTGTGTGCATGTGTGTGTGTATATATGTCTGTGGAGGACAGGTATAGATAGGTTTCTTTTCAAATGACTCTCTATCATCTGATTTTGAGACAGGGTTTCTCACTGAATCTGGAGCTTGCTGATTTTTTAGGTTGGCTGGCCAGCCAGTGAACTCTAAATACCTCTGTTCACCAGTATTGAGATTACAGACATGTACTGCCAGATTCTATGTGGGTGCTGGGCATCTGAATTTATATCCTCATATGTGTACATCAAACCAGAATAAGTCATCTTATCAGCTCTGGATCTTAATTTTAAATGTTTATTTCAATAACCCAGAAGCTAATTATATGATTTATATAGCTCTAAATGAAGAAGACATAATTTTCTTTTGTATATATCACAGTAAAGTTATGGAGATATAATATATCTTAATCAACTCTAAGGACTGAAATATAAAAGTAAATAATGGAGGGAATTAAAAAAAAAGTAAGGATATCACCCTTACTTTGATTTTTTAAATCTTTCCCATCACCATTAACTTCTCCTTTTGAACCAGGTTATTTTTTTGTCTTATAACACAAGAATGAAACAAGGCCTCACTGAAAAGCAATGTCTTCCCTACCTACATATAGCCAGAGTTCACACTCTTTTCCTATCCAGTCCTTATTGCCAAAACCTATATGTAACCATGGTTTTTTCACGTGTTTAATGGACCCTGATGCCTCAGTCCCGTTTCCAGGATATCTTTCCTACTTCAACTACAGGAAGTGTTGGCAGCAAGTGTCTTTCACCTGCTAGCTCTTCAAGAATGCTTTTGCCAGGTTAATGCAAATTCATATCTCCTTTGCTGTATCCATTTTCCAAGAATAGACAAGGTATATAAGACAGATCATCCTACACAATGTGCTTTCAGATCCTCTCTAAGTCTGGAGTTTTCCAAGTCCATTTCAGGCCTAATACTATATGTTAGTGGCTACTGTTTCCTGATTTTCTTTTTTTCCCATGTGGCTCATTTGTGTCTCATAAACAGCCTATAATTTTAAGTCTTATAGTAAAGTCAACTGGGATAAATTATTATTTTAATTAGCCTTCTACTTAGGTCAGTTGGAGCAATTTATGAATTCTCCTGCTGGAATATTTGTTGTTTCAAGAAATGAAGAATAAATCATTAATTAAAAAAAAAATTCATGTTTTTTTTAACAGAAGTGTCATCAATATTTTAAAAGTATTATTCAAATGGGTCCATGCAAGAAGTCCTCTATTGGTGTTTATATCTAGAAATATTGTCCCAATCTCAAGGGGAGGAGTCCAAAAGAAAACACATAATTATTCAAAACAGTTGCCAGTATCTTTGAAATGCTTGGATAGACTGGATTGTGTTAGCATTCAGTAAAAGAAGTAAAATTCCAAACTGAAAAGTCCACCAGAGAATTAAGTGAGAAATACAAACCAGAGGATATTTGTAACACTAGAAGATTAGAGAAAGCAGCTCAGAAGTCAAGAACATCAAAGTGGACCATTCAGGAGTTAACATGTTAAGGCAGAGAAGAGTGGGGGGGCCATTTCTACAGAGGGTTCAACTGAAGTCACTTCATGGGAATGCTGGATTCAAGAATAGGCATTATTATCTTTGAAGATAATGATCAGTCTGCTCAATTAAGTTTCTTAGATAAAAGATGTTCAAACAGTGAAATGGCAGGAGATTCTTGATAAAATTTGTTGACTATAGCATATATTGGTTACTGTTTAATATACCACTCAAAACCTCAGAGTCTTTGAATAAACTATCCATCACCACACTTTTGGGTTTTTTTTTTTTTTTTTTTTTTGAGTTGGGTTAGCATAAATTTTTCTAGACTACATTCAATGTATCAGGCAGTATCCTCAGATTCAGCAGCAACTGGCTCACTTCTGAGATGACCAGTTGTGGAAACTTTTGTTTAATTCTTAAAGAACTATTGAACAAAGGAGTTGTTCTTCATTTCTTACTCCTGAGTGTGGGCTGTGCTCAGTTCCTTGCCTTGTGAACGAACTCTCTTCCACTTGAGAACATTCATGGGGAGAAAGCTAAGATGAAAGTCACAGTTGTATCGTCATTATGGAAGCACTCTTCTGTAATTTTTCCTGTATTCTTCCATCAGAGTGCAGCAGTTTGATCTGGTCCAGGAAAGAGAAGTCTCATATAGCACTGTGAACTCTGGGAGCTACAAATCATTGTGGTCATGGTCAAAGTTGCTCACCGACCAAAATTTCTATCTTAGTAACTTCATGAAAGCAAGTCCACACCTACTCTTTAGTCTCTGTTAAATCTCTTCAGTTGTACTGTGTGACAAACCTGATAAGCTTTTTTTTTTGGTCTCTTGCTGTTTGTATATGCTGATCCCCTCTTAAATATTTTAATGACACTTACTCACTTATCATGTGTGTATAGACACACAGGTCCCATGGCACACATGTGAAGATCAGAGGACACCTGGCAGAGTTATTTCTCTCCTTCCACAACGGGCATCCTGAGGATGGAACTCAGGTCATTAAGCTTGGTAGCAGAAGCCTTAACCTACTGAGCGGTCTTACTGGCCATGATTTCTAATTCTATGTGCTCCTCTTTATGCTCTAGTACAAGTTCTTTGTGGACTTGTGGTTTATCACTTTCCCCACGAAACCTCCCTTAAGTCCAACAGGTACTCTTCATTTTTTTTTTTTTTTTTTTTGTTCTGTATTGCAATAGTCTCAGGCACATTAGTCGTTCCAGCAGCATATTGTTGTGTCTCATCACACTTATGTGTTTCTTTTTGTGGTTTTCCTCTTGAATGTTACTTCTTTGATTACAACACTCAAGTTTTAATTATTCTTTTATTCGTAGGGCTTAGCTCAAAGTAAGCACCAGTAAAGCTGTTATTTCATTGTGATGAGATAATGGGAAAGGAGTTGGTGATTATACTATATTTTTATTCTTTTACTCATTTCTAAGTAGTTAGATGAGTACCTGCTACATGCTGCTTACTGTGAGAGAGTCACCAATTCTCCTCCATAAGGCAGACACTGTTTCCTTTGTTTTGAAGATTTGGAAATTGAGGATTAAGGAGGTTAATTAACTTTCTCTACCCTTTTTTCCTTAGCTCTCTTCCAGCTAATGGAGTCATTTAACAGAGCTCTGGTCAATAGTATACATGCACTCGAAATCAGCTGGTGTGATTCTGGAAAAAGCATCTCTGTCTCTCAATTAAAAACAGACATCAGCTGCAGCATTCTATTTTCCTTATTATTTTCTTTTCCAGTCTTTTGTGCTTAAGACTGAAGGTCATATCTAGAAGTTCAGCTGGCACCTTGCAGCCTTGAGGCTACAGGCAGGAGGATGAATGCCAGGCATATTCAGGAACAGTAACTAGATAGAAGGAGCCTAGGGTCATGATGACATTTGTGAACAGCTGTAGCTGTTCAGGGTTCTTGGTTGTATGAGAAGAATTAGTCTTTACGTTAGCACAGCACTATTGTTCATTTCAATCCATTTTTAACAAACGTTGCTAAGTGGTAATCTGTGATTCAAACTCGAGTGCCTTTTACTCCGAATTCTATTATTTTACTATACTCCTTTTCACACCACACAATTTCTGACTCAAATTTATCTAATATTAACAGCAGGGGAAAGACCATTGGTATTAATTAGAGGCAGTCATATTCAAAGTTTCATTGACTAGCTGTGGTTTTTTTCCCACAGTTAGAAATTTGTGGTGATTAAATGATCAAAGAAAGCTTCAGTGACAGGACAGAGTATATGACAAGTTTAAGTGAAAGGTCAGGATTTGGAAGCTCTGAGAGGGCAGAGGTTGGCTTGACCCATGGAGGAAAAAAGACAGAAGCATCACTGGTAACGAAAAGCAAAGGAGCATGTTTTTTCTTATCTACTTTCCCTTTGTTTACAATGCTTCCTTTTTGGATGAGCCATTCAACTTTTCTGAGTGTTTGGCAAAAAAGATTGAGAAGTCACTGGACTTTAGTTGGTTAAAGTCCAAAATTAGAGACAAGTAGACGTCACAGATTCTCTAACAAGGGAAAGTATTGCTGACAGAAGGTAGGGAGCAGAGTTCACTTTATGCCTCCATTCCTGGCACTTGTTCCTGCTAGTCAAATGGATTCCATGACTACTATTTCTGTCTACTATTTGTAATCTGTGAGGTAAGGTAGATAAGGAGCTTTGCAAACCCACCAATATCATATATATATATATATGTATATAAATATATATATATGATATTGGGTTAGCATTACAATTTAGAATGAGAAATAGATCATAATCAATTAGAGAGAATGTTGATTTTATATTAATTAGTGTATTTAGTGTGATGATACCAAAGACTCTTGGACCATAACACTCAGCACAGTCACATTAGGAAACAATAAATCCTCAGATGAAGAAGCGCAAAGAGGAAGTGAGATAAAACTGAGTGGGGCAATGTTTTATATATATACGTTTTCCAAGAAGACATATATTTACTGATCTTCAGAAGCTCTATAGTCAAACCTCATTTCCCCAAATACTGGCTGTGTGACCGGGGTGTATATGCTTCTTAAGCAAAGCAAGCATGTTATATCACCTCTTTCTTGTGTGTGAGGATTAAGTGAGATGATGTGTGTAAGAGTCCTCTGGTGAGAGCAGAGTGCTTTGCAGTCGTAAGGATTTATTAAAGTAATCATTATGATTCATTAGTGCACCATTCATCAGGCTTTCATCTTAATAAATGCTTAATATATATGGCAGAAACGAAAGTAAACAATGATTAAATACAAGTTGGATTTCAGGTGTTCAATGTCACAGGATGTCAACTACACAGAAACTTGGAGATTTGACCCTCATTCATATGTCCTCTGAGAGTCTCATGGGCATTAGCTAAGGCAACAGAGGAGTGAATGGCAGACAATTAGGGGAAATTAGGGATAAATATGGTTCTAGCCTATGCTTTGGGAGTTTGGTGTGATGTCAATTTTATACTTATTTAAATTCATATTTTTTATGTATAGGTTATTTGGAATTAATGTGGCCTTTAAATGGCTTGATAAAGCAAAAAAAAAAAAAAATCCCAGTATTTAGAATTTGAATCCAGCTTTGCCATGTGTTAAGTGTGGGACTCCAGACAAGTCTCTGCTCCCTAAGCTTCAGATTTCTCTCCTGCAAAACAAAAATAAAGAAAACTTACTTTAGAACTTTCTTTCTCTTTTAATATCTCTCTCTCTCTCTCTCTCTCTCTCACACACACACACACACACACACATCATTGTTATGTAACATACACACTTACATAGTTCTTGGCAGAGTTTGGCTTAATAAATAACACTCACTTTTACTTTCATATTAGATAGCTCTTCACTTGTTTCTCTGGTTAATTTTAACTTCTTGGAGAAGTCTATACAAGTTTATCCTTTACTTGGTAATTTATGCACTTGCTTGTTTATTGAAACAATGCTGATGTCTATGAGAAAGCTCATCAACTTTTAGTTTTGATTAGTTTTTTTTTTCCCCTGTAAAGATCGGAGAAATGATTTCCAAGTTGTTTTCTTTTAAACACCGAACTTCAGAGACACAACTGTGTGTGATAAGAAGCTGTGTGCAGTGGATGCTCTTGGGAAACTATTAGCGTTGTGAAATCTGTAAACATATCAATTATTTCCATTTTCTTGTCTTCTTTATTTGTTAATTTGGTTTGTGATTTAACATCACATAAGATCTAACTTCTTAACCAAATTTAAAGTGTTTAGTGTACAACAGATTGTTGTTATGTGGTGATATATAGTATATTTTATAAAAATAGTCCACATTGCTAAGCATAGCTACTATAACTGTAAAGTAGATATGCAAGTTTCATCTTGTGCATGTGAAGTTCTGCAGCTTTCAGTGATTATACTTCTATTTTCTCCTTCCAAAACTACTGGTCACAACTACTCTCCATTTTTCTGTGGTGACTACTTTGTATTTCTTATATAAATGAGATTAAATCCTTCTGTACTTGGGTTATTTCCAAGTTCTTTCATGACAGAGAAACAAAAGATGAGTTATTTGAAATTCCTGTCCTTGGAGTGCTTATAAATAAAGGGAAGAGAAACCTGGAGTGGGAAAATTATGATGTATGATTTGGTTATCATAAGCTATAAATATATTAACTCGGATGTGCGGAAGCGCAGGGAGGAGCAGATTACACTTAAAACATTGTGAACAGGCACTCTGGTTTATCTCATTAGTAACTAATTGATTAAGCAAATCCTCACTATGGTGCCAGGCTTTCTGCTGGTGTCATGCTGGTGTAAAGACAAATTAGATATTTTTTTCTTCTTCTGAGAATCCCAACAGAAACTATTGGTGGAGGTTGGAAAACATGTTACTAAACCGAGATACACACACACAAAGCATGGGAAGGTAAAGGAGTGACTAATGCTGCTTGGATTTAGGAAGTCTAATCCCATAGAATACAATACCTGATGAAAGGTCTCAAGACCAAACGTTTACTAGCTATATGCCAATTTTGCCACTCTGTAGACTTGTAATTCTTTTGTTATTATTTATTCTGTTTTGATATTATAGTATACATACATCGTTTTCTTCTTCCCTTTCCTCCTTCGAAACTCACACAGCCCTCCTTGTTCTCTTTTAAATTCATTAACTCACTTGCATTAATTGCTGATACATGCATACATGTATGCATGCATATATACACATGCATACACATACACATTCCATAATCTAACCTGTTTGGATTGTATAATGTTGTTTATATGTATGTTTTTAGGGCTGACCATTTGGTACTGGTAACAGTTGGTGTGTTCTCTCTTTGCAAAGACTGTTTCACCCATTCTCAATGGTCCTTATTTTCCCATAGTTCTTCGGGTGGGTAGAAACCTCATAGTTTTTCCTCCATCCATGTTGGCACATCTGTTGCCCTTGTTCAGATCCTGTTTAGGTAGTCATGGTGGTGAGACTTGATGAGTTTACCTTCTGACATTCTTAGGACATAGTTACAAATCAAACTCACTGATTATTTGGCTCTTTCAATCATTCCACTTCATCTTTCTCCATGTCTTCTGAGCCTTAGGAGTGGGTTTTTAAATGATATATCCTCTGGACTACCTTCTACAATTCTGCATTTTGATTGCTTTTAATTTTAATTTTCTCCAATGGTCTCCTTCTGTTGACAAGAGAATTTTCTTAATAAAGGGTAAGGATGATATTTATAATTGAAGATTTAGAGTAGGCATCTCTGATAAAAGAGAACATATGACATTTTTCTCCCTGAGTCTGGTTATTCTATTCAATATAATCTCTAGTTTTAACCATTTACTAGCAGAATTTGCAATTATTTATGAAAATGATACAGATACCAAAGAAGTTGTAGTCTCTATAGGTTAGCCATATTACTAATGAGTAAGAAGGTTGGAGATACTTTGGCAAGAAAAATATTATTTTCAGGAAAAAAATGGAAATGTTTACAGTACTGATAGTGAATATTCTTAGAGAATCTGATTTTTTTGTGTGAATATGTCATTGTTTTTCACTTCTTCAACTAATTTACCTCGGTTCAGTTTTGGTTTCAGTTCATGGCTGATTGTTTACAACTTCCATCTGCAGTGAGGTAGAGTGTCCTGGCAAGACTGTGTGGTGTATGAGAACTTCATCTGGTGACTGGAAACACAGAGAGGTAGAGATGTGGGGAGACATCCTAATTATATTCATCCAGGGTATCAGGTCTCAGACCTCCCAATAGATAGCCTCTTGAAGAGTATACCTCCTCAAAGCGGAACGAAGATGATGACCAATACTTAGACATGAGTCCTTAAGGGACACTATAGATATAAAATTTAGTGCTGTTGTTGTATTTAATTGTATGCTGTCTTAGTAAATAGTAATTGTAAAAGTAATGGGCTTTACTGTGAAATTTTTATATGCAGAATATACTCTGACCACACTTACTCATTCTATTGCCCCTTTTTAAGTAGTCTCTTTCTTTATTGACGTGTCTTTCCCCATTTAAATTCTTTTGCTTATTTACCATTTTTAAAACTTTATTTATTTTTTGGTACTTGGATATTCTACCTGCATGTATATCTATATCATATGCATGTCTTGTACTCATGGAGGCCAGAAAAGGGCATCTGATCTCCTAGGAATGGAGTTATAGTTGGTTGTGACCACTGTGTGAACTCTGGTAATTGAACCAATGCTTGTAACTGCTCAGCCTTCTCCCCAGCCCTATCATCTTCTAGCCATTCTTTTAAAGAAAGTTCTTGCCATGTAGCTCAGGCAGGCCTTGAGTTTGTGATTCCTGCTTCAGCAAGTGTTAGGAGAGTAGCTGTGTGTGACAATGCCTGGCACTTGTTCTATGTTTTTTGTGTGTGAGAATTGGAAGTCAGAAGTTTCTGGGTCTTGCTTAGGCCTGAGGTCTGGACCCATAGTTCCGAATCAACTTAGTCCCAAAGAAACACACAGAGGCTTATATTAATTACAAGCTGTTTGATCTATGGCTTAGGTGTATTACTTTTAACTCTTATAATTTAAGCTAACCCACATTTTGATTTATATTTAGCCGTGTAGCTTGGTACCTTTTTGCTCAGTGCAGCATTCTCATCCCACTTCCTCTGTGTCTTGCTGTTGCCGTCCACTCTGCTCTTCTGCTTCTCAGAATTCTCCTAGTCTGGCTGCCCCAGCTCTACTTCCTGTCTAGATGCTTGACCAATCAGCATTTTATTAAACCAATAGGAGTGACAAATATTTACAGCATAAAAGAGCATAGTCCCACAGCAAGGATTATCCCTTTTCAATTTTTTTCTAAGCCTTTCTGGTAGGCTATTTAGTGATGTCCCCTAATGTAGTGAGTTTTATGTTTAAAATGTGCTTTAAAAGCACAAAATTGAATTGGAACTCTTTAGAAAATGCTAGAATAAACTACAATTCTTAGTAATCAATATTCTTATTAATTCAACAATTCAAAACTATATATTTTTATTTTTGAGAACTCACTATATTTCTATAATTATTGCAGAAATACTTCATTTATTTATTTATGTGATTACACATTCACTCTTTAGTTGTCTTCAGGGATTCATAAAACATACATGTAGGAGCCAGTGGTTTGGGAATGAAGACTTTTTTAAAAAAATAGGGTATGTTGTCTCCATTCAAGAGCCTTAAAGCTTAGAGAGAAATACAAGGTGACATATAAGATTTATTTGAAATGTGTATGACAAATTGGCATAGTGATTCTAATGATATTTCAGAGGCTTTTGGGAGATAATGAGGACTAACTGAAATCATGAGGATGGGGCTTCTGTAATGGTGTTAGTAACTTTGTATAAAGAAAGAGCCATAGGCAAGAAGAGTACTTGCTCTACAGGAGTAGCCATCTTGACTTAGAACAGTCATTTCTGCTCAGTTTTCCCTACATGGCTTTTAGTCACGCACCAACCCTTAGACTCTGCTGCCATCAGTGCTAGGAGTGTGCCAACTATTAATGATATCAGCTTAAGTTAAACCAGGTCCATCTGGCTTGGGCAAAGACCCATTTGCCCTGATGACTTTTTAGATCTTCCAGTTCTGTCCTAAATTTCAGGGATCTACCAAACTGAGTTGTCACCCAGAATCAGACTTTTGTCCTTGATCTGTCTGTCTCTTTCTTCATCCTTACCACACTGTGGAATAGGTTCATATACATTGGAACAGAACACTGTCTTGATATCCTTTGTTATGCCTGGAAGGAGCAGAGCACCCTGGAAAGATGCCAAGCAGGTGACTGCTCTGTGTTTTCAAAATTTCTAGCCTCTAGTGTTAGCCAGACTTTCCCCCTTCCTTCCTTCCTTCCTTCCTTCCTTCCTTCCTTCCTTCCTTCCTTCCTTCCTTCCTTCCTTCCTTCCTTCCTTCCTTCCTCCCTCCCTCCCTCCCTCCCTCCCTCCCTCCCTCCCTTCCTTCCTTTTTTCCTGCCTTCCTTCCCTCTTTTATTTTTTTTAAACAAGAGTTATCTACATAGCCTTGAGTATGTCCGAACTCACTATGTAGCCCAGGCTGGCTTCAGGCTCACTAAATTCTTTTTTATTATGATGGAGGCCTTCATCTAATGACTGATATAAATGAAAGGGGCTAGATCTCAACCATTTTTCTTTCAGGGCACATTTCCAGTGGCCTGAAATCCGTGAGTGGATTTTACCTCTTAAAGGATTTTATCACTTAAAAGTGCTACAGGCTCAGGTATTCTACTTTGGCAACAGAAAATGGACTAAGATAGATAAGGGCAGAAGGTGGGGATGAAGAGAGCAGCTAGTTTCATCTGAGCTTTGTAGAAAACTGTACATCTCATTACTGCAATTTAGGGATAGTTTATATCACCAAAGTCTAGGTGGTCCTTGGAATACAATCTCTCTAAAAAAAATTTAATAGGAGAAGAATTTCAATTTTACATTTTTGAAAGTTATTTCTAGAAAGGAAGAAAAGACAAAATTATGCTTATATTTTTTAACAGTTTAAGACAGAGTCTATGAGGGTGGCTCTTTTATATCTGCTGCTACTCTCCTCAAAGCCTACATACACTTGATTGACACACATAAGTAGGAAGTCACTGTCATCCCAGATATTGGCTGAGGAATGAAAAATTTATTCTAGCCTTAAATCTTCATCATTGTTTTGATGGCTGATCTCCGGAAAACTGACATCTCTATTGAGTTATCTGCTTTGACTCCTCACACTAGTTTTTGAGGCATTTTTAATTATCTAAGGGTTTCGTTAGATGGCATGATCAGAATCTCAAGCTCTTCCAAGTCCAGAGTGTACCTGCTGTTTATGCTATTCCTCATGATTGGAGTGATCTGATATGCTCATCGCTGTGCCAGGCATCACCCCTGCAATACTGCTCACTGTCATGTGTGTCTCAGGTCTCTATCTGGCCATCCCTCTTCTTGACTAACCTGAGTAATTTGGTAATCTGCACATCTGTCCTACTAGCTGACATCACCTTCTCCTGATCATTAGTCAATAGATTGAGTAACCATGTCTTCCATTTCAAGTTTAGTGAGAACATATTTATTTCTATCTCTTAGCCTCACTTAAACATACCAGAGGACCTTTCCTCGCATGAGTTTTCAAGTACAGAATAACTGAGAATTCACCAGAAGACACCCCGACTAAAAGAAGCCTTAGGACTCTTCTACTCAGTTATTGCTTAACTTCTACTTCTCAAATACATATTTGATAAACAACATGCACACATGTTGGCTGATACCATTTCTGCTTGTCACAGATTTTCCAAGGAAAATGAATTATAAATGACATCCTTTTGTTTCTTTATTTCTGATTAAGTCTTCTGACTGCCATGCCAAGGGATATTTGCTCAGTCCTCAAAAGGGCTTTGTCTCAGACATTGACTTTCTCCAGACTCTGGAGATATAGAATGCTCATGAGTTCACTGGTGACTGCCAAAACTACAGGGGATGCTGAGAAAATATTTATTCAAAGTTTCAGAGTACGAGATGAAGTTAGCTCTTTTATTTCAAAAGCATGGTTATTAGTAACAAATGTACAATGTGTAGTTATTGGACAAAGTGTTAAATAGTATTTTTAAAGTATTAGACATTGATTGTGTCTAGCCTGTGAAAAAACAATGATGTAATTGAAAACAAACATAATCATTTAGAGAGGTGATATAATATTTCTGCATAGACATATGAGTTGTAATCCTGTTTCAGTTATGATTTAGGGAGACTCATCTACCTCTTGTAAGTGTACTTTGATCAGATTTTTAAAATTACAAGTTCTACCTATGTACCCAATATAGCTTCAATCTTGCAATATTCCTGCTTCTGTCTTTTGGGTGCTGACTTGTATCTCCATGACTGGTTCCACTTTCTCAATCTTGAAGATTTGTGCAACGATTTGGACTTCATAACAGTTTTGGAAGCTGATATAACCTAGGCCTGGCACATAAGAGGTACCATCAGGACCTTCCTCAGAAGTGGTGAGCAGAGATCCTCGTGAACTTAGAATCCCAGAGGACAGAGATTTTGTAACTGTGGTATAGCTGTTTCCCATAGGAGTGGGGAGGGAAATGTTTAATGTATCTCAAACCAGTGCTGGGAAACCTGTGTAAAATTACTAAATGACATGTTCAGACACCTCTTTTCCCTTTGGCACCACCCTTGACACATTGTTGTTATCTGGGCTTTGTTAGCATGGTCTGCAGATCACAAGGGTGGGTCAACTGGCTGTGTGTCAGAAGCTGGATGAAAACATTCTAAGACTAGAACTTTTATTTTTCCTGTTGTGATTTTCCACCTCACGGTACTGCTTTGGAGAACAGAGTCAGATTTCAATTCTGATTCTACCTTTTCCATAACTAGCTCTATTGGTTTTATCTTTTTCTTAACCATCCTTTCATTTCATTTATTTATTTATTTTTGCTGGCAATGGAATCCCACTTAGTGAGAGAATGCTTCTCTGCCCCGTGTAAGCTCAAGATTTATTGTATTTGTTTTAAAACAGATTAGAGGGGAAAAAAATCAAATTTAGAGAAAAAATTAAAGATATCATCGAAAGCTGCAAACTCCTTGCCCAGGTCCCTAACTACTGACATCTCACAGCACAAAGGTGCATTTTTAAACAAGTGGTAAGCCAAGTCTAATGCATTGCCATTAACCAACACCTCAATTTCTTCTTCTTTCCACGGTTTTGACTCATGCCCTTTTCCTGTTCCAGGACCTCATTCTGGATTCTATATTAACCTAGCTGTCATCTTTCAGATGCATCTTGGGCTGACAATCTGTCAGCCTTTCCTTATTTTTAATGACCTTGACAACTTTGATAAGTCCTGGCCAGGTGTTCTCCTGCATGCCTCTCAATTGGGATTTGTCTGATGCCATTCTTGAGATTAGAGTGGGGTTAGGGATGTGGGAGAAGGATGGAGGCAATGCCAGGCTCATCATATCATATCAAGATTTTGTACTCTAAACACTACTCTGAATGTCTAATGCTGACATTACTGTTTTCCAAATTTCTCTACAGAAATTCACTCCTTTCCCCTGCTTTCTATGAAAATATCTTTGGGAAGGAAGTCACTTTGTGCTGCCATTCATACGTAAGCAGACACCTTCTTGAAGGTGAGGTATCCAAATGATATTTAGAATTCCTCTGCATTGTGGATCTCCTTTACTTAGTGTGATGGTTTGAATGACATTTCCTCCATAATATCTGGCATTTGGTTCTCTAGCTGCTGGCTCTGTTTGAGGAGGTTTCTGAGATGTGGGCTTGCTGGAGAAAGAATGTCACTAGGGGAAAGTTTTGAGAGATTAAAACTTGCCCATTTCAAATTTGTTCTCTTTGTTTTTCCACTTGTAGTCTGAGATATGATCTCTCAACTGTGGGGCCACCATGTTTCCCCTGTGGGATGGTTACAGACTCATCCCTTTGCAACTGTAAGCTCATTAAGAATTCATTCTTTTGGATTTCATGTTACCTTGATCTCATTTCTATTGAGATGTTGGTTTGGGAATGCTATTTTTTCTTCCTTATATGACAATTCTGAGATGTTCATGTCTACTAACCAGTATATGAATAGCTTTTAAGTGTTTCTGTGTGAACAAACTGTATTTATATTTTTCTATTTAGATTACTCTAAATGTTATGCCTTGTGTATCTGAAATCTCTAATTACAACAGTTAGAAAAATCTCTTTTTCTGATGTTCCTCAAGTACTCAATATTTTAGCATATACAATATCATTCCATATATGCTATGGAAAAATATTTATCAAGTATATTATAGTACTTATGTACACTGTTTTGTGTCTGCCTTATATATAGCCTTAAACCTATATTTATTTAATATATGTATGTTACTATAAATTATCTTAGTAATTATTTTATTTTAAAATTTACAATTATTTATTCAAGGTACACAGGAAAGCAACTCAAGTTTTTAAAATATTTACCCTGTACTGTGATGTTTATATAATAACTTATTAACTTGAGGAGGATATTTTGGTCAAATATTTTCCATACAAACAAACATGATTCCTGTAAATATAGTTTTACTTCTTCCTTTCCAGTCAGATTATAATTTTTCCCTTTCTTTTTTATTATATAGCCTCTAGAACAATATTTGATAAAAGTGGAGAGTTCAGGCTTGGTCACATATGCTGTAGGATTATGTTTTGGTACATTGTAAATCTTTGCCCCTCCTATTGGTTTAATAAAATGATGATTGCCCAGAAGGCTGGTGGGTAGTGTGGGTGGGCCTACCAGACTAAGAAAACTCTGGGAAGAGGAAGAATCAGACAGAGACTCCAGCAGACACAGAGGAAAGAAGGTCATAATGGTGCTCCGAGAAAAGGTACTAAGCCACTTGGCTAATCATGGATTATTAGTTTAAGAGCTAAGAGTTAGTAAGTTATATGTCTAAGCCATAGGCTGATCAGCATGAAATTAACATAAGCTTCTGTGTGTTTCTTTGGGACTTTGGAACGTCTGGTCCAGATCTTGGGGCTTGTTCAGGCCAGAAACTTCATATTACAAATTGCACCCAATGTGGGACACATATAACCACATAAAGCCTTAGAAAGCTTAAAATGTGTTTTAGAACAAAGAAAAAAAAACCAAAAAGAGCTTCTGAGTTGTGTCTCTCAAGTAGCCATGGTACAGACACGCCCTGGTGTGGTCTGAGAGCTTGACGTACAAAATGTTGGGCTTTTGAGGGGTAGCTTAAGCTGGAACAAGGCTGGTTCCTGACGTCTCACAGGAGCCTTAATGTAAGCAAAGAGCTGCTTATGATGAATTTATGACGAATTCTGCTTATATGGACAAAAGGGAAATAATATCAAAGATGGCTTCTTAGTGGCAGCATTTTTTTTGGGGGGGGGGTCTGCTCTGTTTTCTGGAGGCAAGAAGAGGTGCAAATTTTTAAAAGAGAGGTTTCCTGATTCAGGCTTACAGCCAAAAACCTGAACAAGGCTCTTTTAAGAGGCCCTGCTGCCAAATACTTGAATGGAATTCATGAGTAGTAGGTAGCTGTGCTTCACTTGGTGGCAATGTGGACCCTACAATTCCACAGAGTAGTTGTTGTGGCTCCTGTCAGTACCTCTGCTAAAAAGCTAAACTATGAAGCTAGGCTAGGAGCTAGGTGGAGCCAGGCAGCCACCCTAGAGAAGCCTTTAGTCCTAGTCACACTTTAGCAGATGAAAGGTGTGATCAGAAATAGAAAAAAAAATACAGATTGCTGCTGCCTACATTAAACCACCTTAGCCAAGCTTTTAATATCATGGCAGATTAAAGGGTTGGTCAGAAATAGAAAAAAGATAAGAGATACACAGTAAAGATAAATAAAAAAAAACCTCTAAATGGTTTGCAGTGTGTAACATATACATAGGCTTGAAAGTGAAAAGAAAAAAAAACAAACGATAAAGTCCTTAAAGAAAAATAATAAAAAATAATAATAAAACACATAAAGGTGAAAATTACAAAGAGTTTCTGGATACTATATGTTGTTGTTTTTAATTTTTTTTTTTTTTACTGCAAATTAAGTAGGAAAAGCTGCTAAAAGACATTTGATTATAAATGCGCTGGATTAATTTAACCTATATATTTGGTAAATGAGTTGACTTTAAAATTAAAATCAAAAGATATGCTACTTTGACAAAGAGGTTTTCTTTTTATTTCAACAGAAAATAAGAGGCTGTGGATTTATTCCCTGCTAAAGAAAATAAGGTTTGATTGAGGAAGAGTCCCATGAAAAGTCTCCACTGAAGATGGATGGCCCAAATGATTCAGCATTTCAGAGCACCTCTGTTGCAGTTTCTTCTGAGCTCTGTATCCAAAATAGGTTCAAGGAAGCTGGCTGAGATGACCTAGCTTTACAGACTACTCCACTAAAGAATTGCCCATAATCCTAAATTTTTCTTTGATTCCCCATGAAATTGCCAGTGTCCCCTCCCCATGCCATTCAACAGGAAGTAGCCTAGAGAACGATGCCCACATTCCCAAAAAATGAATTATGGATGTTTGTCTTTGTTCACAGTGTTCCTTATAAGTTGCTATAAATAATGGTGGCAAAAAAAAAAAAAACTATACAAAAAAATTAGATTTGGGGGTTTTTGTTTAAGAAAGAAAAAGAGGAAATGCTGTGGGATTATGTTCCAGTACATTGTAAATATTTGTCCCTCCTACTGGTTTAATAAAGTGATGATTGTCCAGAAGGCAGACTGGAAGTGTGGGTGGGGCTACCAGACTAAGAAATTCTGGGAAGACAAAGAAGAGTCCGACAGACTCCAGCAGACACAGAGGAAAGAAGGTCATAATGCTGCTCTAAGAAAAGGTACTAAGCTAATCATGGGTTAGTTTAAGAGTTAAGAGTTAGCAAATTATATCCCTGAACCATAGGCCGATCAGCATGAAATTAATGTAAGTTTCTGTGTATTTATTTGGGACTCTAGGACTGTTGGTCCAGATTTTGGGGATAGTTTAGGCCGGAAACTTTATATTACACACCTGAAATCCTTTTTACTGAGAGGGGAAAGCATGATTATGTTTTAGGGACCAGCCTGGACCACAAAATGAGAAGCTATATAAATGGAAACAAGTAATGAAAGGAGGTAATACTTTCCTCATCGTAAGGAGAAATGACTTAGTTTCTCAGCATCAATGATGATGGTAGCTATAATTTATTATGGCTTGTTAAATGTGTATCAACTTGCATAAGTTTCCTTCCAGTTCAGTTAGAGAAGAACATTTTTTTTTAAAATCATGAACTAACATTAAATTTTGTCAAGCATCTTTCATTGAAAAATTTAAAAAACCCATGGCCCTCTTTTGTCCTTTCCAGTGCTGGTACAACTGAGGAAACTAATTTTTGAGTTTCAAGTCAACATTACTTTCTCAGAGTAAATCATGACTGGCTGTAATGTGGAGCCATTGTACATATTTTAAGGAACCATGTTATTTATCAATGCTTTCCAGTTTTACATTTTATTGATCTCACATGTACTCTACTCGCTTGGAGGGAGTTTTGTTCAAGCCCTTCAATTTCCTGTAGCTCTGCTTTAATTTGCTCCACCTCTCCTTGCCAGAAATTCCCAGTTTACCTGTAAATCTTTCACTTCCTTTAAATGTCTTTGTCTTTACATCACACTTGAATTTGTAGTGTTGGTAGATTTTCTGTAAATAATGCCTCTGTTTGATATCTCAGTTTATTAGGGATAAGAGTTAAGATGTTTTCTTTAAATATATTGAACTAAGTTAGATAAAACAAAATTAAAGATAAGTCTAAGTGGTTGAGGATGTGTAGCAAGGAAGAAAAAAAAGAGACTGAAAGGTAACATGAAGCCAAAATAAAGGTAAAATTATACAATTTTGTGATAAAACTATGTATATAAAAATTTTTATACTCTCTGGTCCATTAGTATAACATTTTAGTTTTCAAAGTATCTTGCCATACCTTATTTTGTTGATTACAGATAATAACACCATTATAAAAATTTATACTTTTGACCAGTATAGAAAAGTTAAGTTTAAGGGATGCATGGAGCAATGAATTATAGAATAACAAAATTGAATACCACTGTGTAACAGTCCATGGTCCCTTTTCATTTACTCTGTCTCCCAATAAGACTGCGACTTTTTATAGAGAAGGAACCACAATTTGGGAGCATTAATTTAAGTTTTAATATCCATTTTCACTCATCTATATACAGTGTGACAAAGCAGGCTATGAGAATCTTATTTAACAATACAAGGATTCAAATTGTTTCGATTGCTGTTGTTCTGATAATGTAGTTCACCCTTGGGTATGGAGAACCAAATCATATAGTTTTAGACTGGTTTTACATAAACAGTAATATGTATTATTTAGTATTTCTTAGACTTAAAATACTGTGTACATCATTGCTAACCATTAAAACCTCCTTGTTGAAGGAAATATGTAAAGACAATTCAGGATATGTCAAAAGGAAGAGTTACTTTGTCTGATAAAAAGATAGGGTTTGAAGAGGATGGTTGAGATTAGGCTGAAAGATTGGACTTTCTGTGTCCTTGAATTTGTAAGAAATTTTTACACAAATCTGAGAACTTTGGGGATATTATTAAGTAGGTAAAGCATCCAGTTGTCTCCTGAGGGGACAACAAGTTATAAAGTTTTCAAACATATCTGTTTCATATTAACCCAGGAAACATTAAAAAAATACAGAACCACAGCCTCCATTCTGAATATACCAAAATAGAATATTGGGGCTAGCATGACCCATGCATTTGATAACCTTTCCTTTTTGTTAAACATATACTTATATAGTTGAGGGCTTATGGTCAGGTGATAAAACTTGAACTTTAGTTTTAGACAAACCAGAATTTCAATGGAAACTCCACCAGTGATTGTAGACAAGTTATCCAAGTTCTATGAACTGAAGAACCTGTCTCTGTATAACAAGGATCCAGATACCCACCATTCTGGTGCACAAAGGGATTGCACAGGTGATGTTGGACTACACTGGGAGCTGTCACTCTTGCTCATAAGCACAACAGCAACTAGTAATCATGCATTCCTTCATTTCTTTTTTTTTTTTTAACTTGACTTTAGGATGCTCTTCCATGTAGGTTGTCAAATGTGTGTGGAATTTCAGAGTGAGTCTTATCTCCTTGGCATGTAAAGCCTTAGAGTTCTCCTTCATCTAAACCTCCCCTTGACTATATAAGAGATCATTGTTCACATTGATCACAATTCACAATGTTTGGTGGATCCAAACATTGGAAATGACACTTCTGAGGTAACTGTGGTTCTTAAGCTTCACTCCACTCAAAGCCATCTTGGAGACAGCGCAATGGAAGATGATTAAAAGATTGCTTCTCCAGAGTCAGAACTTCTTCTGACAGCCTGATATGAAAAATCCTCCTTTGAGTTTTCCAGGAATCACACCATAGACAGAGCTAGCCATTAATCTGGTTTATTCAGTAAAGAAATGTCTACTTTGATTGTGTGAATGCTTTATCTCCTGACTGTGGCAGAACTACTTTCATGTGTGAAGGTATCCTGGAGGTGACTTTCTCAAACAGGAATAACTTGGAGTTAGTGTTACAAGATAGAGTCTCCCTCCATTTCTTTTCTCCTCTGTCCCCATCCCTTATTCATTTACTCCTCTTTCCTTCCCCTCTTCCTCTTTATTTTCCATAATCAGTTTTAGCTACTAAAATGTATTTGTATGTGTATATGTGTGTGCTTACATGTCTGCATGTGCATCATGTGTGTGTGGTTACTGTGGAGACCAGAAGAAGGTGTCAGATCAACTGGAAGTGGAGTTACAGGTGATTAAAAGCTCCTTAATGTCAGGGTTGGGAACTGAACCTTGGTACTGAGCAAGAACTTAACTGATGAGTCATTTCTCCAGATCCTTTCTTTCACTCTTTAATGTGTGGAATTAAATAATTAAAATCACCACTCTTAGTATTACTGTAATTTTTTATACAATATAAATGGCAACCCATGTCTGGACTGCTTCTCAAGGAACTTTATGAAGATTGGATGAGATAATGTATCATCATTTTTAAGCTACAAATTTCCATATAAGAATAAATATAATTTTTATTTTTCTGTATTTACATCTTAGGTGGCTCTAGAGTATAAGAAAATAAACAAAATGTCCATTAATTAGTTTATTATTTCTTGCCTGCTCATGCATTTACCACTAGTAAATGTTTTGCTTCTTGTTATAGCTCTATAATTTTTCATCTGATAAAATTGGGTGCTTTCTTAACTGTTGTCTTAAAATGCAAATATCACAAAAGACTAGTTTACAGTTCTGTTTGAAACAACAGAATTTAGATTATTCTGTTATTTACAGTCACCAACTAGAACACAGTATAGAGCCTTGGAGGACAGGATAATAAAGGTGCTGTTAAGCTCAGGCTACTGTTAATGAAGCAGTCAGTTTCAGTGTTAGCTGTACAGGAGCAGAGATAGTGAGCCTTTTAAGGCCAAATATACGGGAAAAAAAATCACGGCTTCATGAATGCCATCCTAAGATTCTCACAGTGGTAAACTCATACTGTTATTTCAATATTATATCTTAGGCTCTGATTACAACTGATTGAGTTCAGCTTACATATCCTCTCACTTTCTATGAATGTTTCATGGTGGGAAGGGTGGAGGGAGTGTTTTGTCATAACTCATTCAACCTAAGATTTAACTTTCCATGCTTCATGGACCCCCCCCCCCCCAATTCCCCACTCTCACGACTCTGCTCAGGTCTCCATTTCTAAATTCCTGGCATTAATCCTCTCCTGGCTTCTGACCATATGAAAACTGAAGTTCTTCTGTGTGGAGACACATGGCTCCAACCACAAAAGTTTTAGCCTTTTTTTTTTTTTTTTTTTTTTTTTTTTAAAAAAAAAAAGAAGGTTCCTTAGCTTATTTCCAAATAATCAAACCATTCATTCTAAACCTTACTGACGCTTTTGGAGTTACTGTGGGATGGAGAACAAGAGAGTGAAGCTATGGGTTTCAATATAATTCCACCTGATATATTAATACTACTAAGACTGGTTTCATGGTGCTGTTATCTAAAGTTCCACCCAAGGTTTTGTCATCTTTGTGTTGTTTGAGACCCCCCCCCCCACTCAGTCCTTTTATTTAACCAGCTACAGATGTTTATTTATTATTAGTACAAGAAACAGTCTCTCATGTGACCTAAAAAAATTTTCTGTATTTAACTCTGGGTTTCAAAATAAATTTTTTTTTCTTGATGTGTAAGCTTTCTGTTTCCTTCCTTTTGACATTTTATGTGTTGACGGTCCCTTGCTTGATTGATGATATTGTTTGCATATGAAGCATCTTAGTCAACATTTCCTCCCAGCAATGCCTTCCTGGGTCCTACTAGTGTGACAGGTCAAACTCCACTTTTAATATTCTACTGCTTTTCTAGTTCACAGTTCAAAAGTCTTTTGTATTATTTCAATAAACAAAATAGTCAACATGTTAAAAAATTAAGTAACTCCAAGCAGCCTAGGCCTTTAAAATGTACCAGTTCACACTGTTTTATGCTGATGGTTACTTTAGAGGAACCATCAGAGCAAAATAGAGTGGGTGTTCTTTTGAGCTGTCAACAATTGAGGCAGAGAATTAGATAGAACTTGGGACTAGAATGTAAGCCCTGTAAATATTGGAATGAGTGTCTATCCCAAAACTTAAAATAGTGCTTAGCAAACATAAGGTGTTCAATAATTATCTAAGAATGAGTCATGAATCATCAGGAGAGTGATTTTGACTTGGAGTTCAGGGGGGTGCAATGTAAGACTGTAAGATTCTAGGTACTGTTTAAGGGGAGATCCTGTGGGGATAGGCAGGGGAAAATATGGTTACATTTAACAGCACAGTGGCAGAGCAAGTGATAGTACCTATTTCAGCTTAATGGAGCTTCAGCTTCTTTTTAGAAAACTATTATTTCTTTGGTTGGAAATAGTAGAAGGAAAAGCCACTTTTGGAGCAAAAGAAACTACAGTTATGCTCGCCCTCCATAGCCACCTTAGAAAATACCTGGTTCTAGATATAATATGTGGCTTATGCTAGAAGCCTGTTTAATCTTCCCGATCTGTCACATTGATGAGTCTCCAGAAAATCTTTTTTAATGTATGTTTGTGTGTAATGATGTCAGTTATGAAAATTTGGGCTGTGGCATTTGAATCAAAATACCTGTTTCATTTGATCATAGCAAGCTGTATTAAGGAACAACAGCGTATACCTGGAACAGCACAGCTCCCATTCATATAAAAACTTTTTGTTGTTGTTGGTGGTGGTGGTGGTGTGTGTGTGTGTGTGTGTGTGTGTGTGTGTGTGTGTGTGTGTGTGTGTGCATGTGTGTGTATGTGCATGTGTGTATGTGTGTGTGCATGTGTGTGTGTGTGTGCATGTGTGTGTGTGTGTGTGTGGGTGTGCACACGCGCACTACAACTCCTGATTGTAATACAGAGGACAACCTTGTGGAGTCCCTTCTCTCCTCCTATCTTTACCTTGGTTCTGGGAACCAATTTCAGTTTGCCACACGTGGGGAGCACCCATACCTTTACCCATTGACTCATGTCTCTCCTGCTATGCCTGCTTTTGAAATCCATGAGGTTGGTGTGGCTCTGTCATCACTGCAATTGATGACTGTTGACCAGTGTGGGTTGTCGTACACAAGTGACACTACATGACACTTACAAAAACTCCTTTCAGTATGAGGAGAAGTCCCAGATCAAAGGTAAGAAAGATGAAAGCTAAGAAATTCTTGGGGTTCTCAGTTCATGCAAGGAAAGAAATAAAGGAAAGAAAGGCATTCTTCAGGTAGTTAGTGTCTCAAAGACATTCATCTCTATTCTTCTTTTGCTTCTGCTTTCCCTTCTCACTGGTCCCCTTCCTCAAAGATAGTCCTTATTAATGTTAAGGGTAAGCTTGCAATCTTTTTCCTCAGTCTCTTGAATAAATGGGATTACAGGTGTGTGCCATGAGTCCTGATGTGGAATTGCATGTATGGAACAAGAGATCATGCTTTAAGTTTATGACTTTGATTACTTCAGTGTCATTGAATATCAGATTTTCATCTGGAAATCAGACACAATAAAGTTGTGTATATTTCAATGTGTTCTGATGCAAATGAAATAAGATCACAATGACCAAGTCTCTGGAGAACTTTTTACAAGCATAGTTCTTAATACATCTTAACTGTCTTGTGCCTACAACAGGAGATGTACCTCTTCATTAGCATCTTAAATCGGCATTAAGCTGTGGAACATATGTACAGAGTTTTGTTTTAGGCTAGGGAAGATGGTTATTTGGGTTTTGTTGCTGTGAGAATAAATTAAGTAGCATAAGAAATAACCTTAATGCTTATACAGCAGCCACTGTTAACAAATGTGCAGCTCGATGAAGGAACTGCAGTAGATGTCTAGGCTAAGAAATAAGATTTCTCAGATAATATTAGGAGCACTGGAATCTCTCAGATCACCACTAAGCAGGATCTGCTGTACTTTATGATTAAGGCTAAGATAAGCAATAAGAATAATGCATATACAGAAGGGAAAAACATGCTAAAACTACCACTTATTGCCACTTAAAACACATGATGACTTACACTGATCTAGCTGATAAACTATGTGAATTTATCACAAGCACTCCATGAGGGAAGCAACATCAAAAACATTTTGTAGATGAGAAAACTAAGCTCATAGGATTCTTAGTAATACTAAAGAATCCTATAGATTGAATCCTATAGACCGAGAAGGCTAGAGATAGAGAATAATGTCTTTTCTGGAAAGCCACAGAATAGTTTAGAATAATGGTCTAATTTTAAGTTTCTGGTAGAGCTGTGTGTAGAAAGATTTGGGAGCCATCTAGACTAGACTGCTCAACATGCCTTGGTACTGAACATCAACCTTGGACTCTGGAGACGTGGTGGTGACCAGTAAGGCATATATTTACTATCTTTATCCTTCTATATCTTCTCACTTTATAGAAAACCAGTATTAAGAGTTATAATTCCTCGGGACAACCATTCCCCAAACCAGTTTTTAATCTTAAATTTACTGATTCTTAGGAGAAGAAAACTTTCATCATGAAAAACACCAACCAACCAACTAACAGACCATTCAAGTACTACTAATAACTTATTAAAAAAGAAGAAGAAATATATTTGTTGGTATCTGGGCTTGTTAAAAATGTACCATGGAAGTTTGAATGTTTGAAAGTTTTAAACTCATCAATTCATAACATAGAAAAGGTTACAAACTTGGGCATGTATCTGTAACCCTGGGAGGCTTTTGAAACAGCTTCTGAGTCCCATCCACAGACTTATAAAACAGTGGGTCTGGGATGGAACCAGAGTCTATTCATATTCATGGGTGGATGCTGGTACTGTTGAAGAGCCTGTTAGTAGCTTTTCCTGGACCACCAGTCTGTCTCCCCTTTAAAGGAAATGATTGATTAAAACACGCATATTTTAAAAGATTTGGGAGACTGTGTTTTTCACCCTCATAGGATTTGTTAGTAAGAATTTCTGAAAATTGCATCATGGTTTATCTAATTAGAACTGTTTTGGGAGCACATTTACTAAACTTGGAAATACAGAGGAGATTCGCATGGCCTCTGTGCAAGGCTGACATGAAAATCCTGCGAGGATTCCATAATTTTAGAAATCGTTCACACCATAGGTTGATATGTAAAATGATGTAATGCCGTGGAAACTAGTATGGAAGTTCCTCAGAAAATCAAAAACAATTGCCAAATTATCTAGCAAGCACACCTTGAGTATTCATAATACTTTTAAAGCAGGATCTTGAAAGGACATTTGTATCCTTGCTTCTATTTATTATGCCATTAGTCCCAATAGCTGGAGTGTGAAAGTAACAAATGTCCACTGATGGATGGATAGATAAAGAAATGTCTTATTCATATATTGGACTATTATTCACAGCTTTATAAAATTACATGGTGTGTGTGTGTGTGTTCCCAGGGAAGCCAGAAGAGTTATCAGATTCCATGGATCTGCCATTATAGATGGTTATGAACCACTTGATGTGGATACTAGTAAATGAACCCGGTGCTGCTGAAGGAATAGAATGTATTCCTAACTACTATGCACCCTCCCCTATGTACTTTCATAAAGTTTTGGTGATGGGTCCTATTTGAAGCTCAGATCTTGTCTGTGATGTAGCCTGTGAGGAAGTATTTTTGAAAGTTCCTCAGATGGTAGTAATGGCTGTAAGGCATTGCTGGATCAGTGGTTTGCAACTCGTGGGAAGTTATAAAAATGTCTTTGAGCATCTTGTCAAACTTTAAATACTCAGGAAGCTTTTGAATTTTCCTCTCATTACTTCTGGGAATTCTGATTACTGCTATCTCTCTTCCTCTTACTAATCTGAGAATTATAGCATTCATAATTCTTAATGCTTTTCAGATAAAATACATATGTCTCTCAATTTTAGAAAGTTACATTCATCTTCAGCCTGGTGAGATATTCTTAACTTTGGTCACTCCTGTAAACAGTGCCGTCCTTCCTTTTTAGTCCTCAGATAAAACATGTCATTGAATTTAACATTAAACTGTCAAAGTTCTGTCATTTTGTTTACACATCAAGCTCGCCAGTGCATGCATCATTGAGAGGGGGTGCTGAAGGACAAGGCATAAAGTTTCCTCACAAATGAATATTTTTGTGTGAGTGGATTAGCTTCTGTTAGGGTGGCTTGCCTTGAATTTATGTAAAAAAATGGTGCTGTTAAAAGGCAGGTGGATGATCCTGAGGAATTAGCTACCATGTTTCGGCATGGAAAACAGCTCCCCTGAAATCACCCATTGAGAGCCAATTTAGATTTTCATGAGATCAGAATTTTGGCAGCAGAAAGGACAAGGACTTGCCAACGCAATGCTGTTTAATATTAATTAAACCTAATATAACTCCGTATCTGTTTCTCAGATATTCCCAGGCAGAATACCAGAGGAGAAAAAACTGTGTTCATATCATATATACGTTGTATAATCATAAATATATTCATAATTACATATTCATATGATATAATGTTATCATATAGTCTAGGTTTCTGAGTATTTTTTTGAGTAACTGAAGAAGATGAATGGGTATACCAAGTCACTAATTTCTGTGAAGTGGGCTACCTTGGAATAACCACATGAAAAGGTTCTGATGCAGGTGTTAAACATACAAATCCAAATCCCCAGTGCCCCAAGAGAGCTAAAACAGTGCTGCGTAGTATGCACAGTTGGCATTTGGGAGTGTGAATAATTAAATTGGGGCAGGGTTTGCAAAGAGACATTGTGGAGATGAGTATCCAATTGAGATGCATTTCCTGAGATGGGGAGATGTGAGGGTACCCAGAAGGTCTCAAAAGACAAGCAACATCAGAACGTGGGCATCTTCCCTTTTTAGAAGATGCTCATTCCTGACACCTGAAGTGGAATGATCATTGTCCTTCTTTATCTGAACAAGAATGCCATATTACAGTTGGTCAAGAAGCGTGCAGATTCTATTGAGCACCCCTATATCTTTTAAAATGTGTGTTTCTAATATTTAGATAAGGAAGCATCATTAAATTCTACAATGAAATTGAGTTAGGCTTCCCCAAACAGGCTATAGCAGACACTGGTGCTGTAATTCACATGGAAGATAAGATAGAGGAAGCCAAAAGTAGCACATCAAAGAAATTGGGTACTTGTTATATTCTAAAATGTTCCATAGATTTCAGGTTTTATTAGATATAAAATAAGGGAAAATACATATTTCAAAAACCAGGATAACTGATAATTGTAGTGGAGAGTTTTGAAAGTATATGGTCTTGAGACTAGACCATAATTTATGTATACATTAAGACCTAAGAAAGTGGCTGCATAAGAATTGTGTAGGGGATCTTGGAAGATGGCTCAGTAAGATTATCTTTGCGATCACAAGGATTTTAGGTTGAATCCAAGGAACCCACATAAAAAACTGTGCATGCCTATAACACCAGCAGTTAGAGGCAGAGGCAGGAGGATCCTGAGAGCTGGTTGGCCAGACAGAATGGATGGAATGTAGAGTTTCTGAATTAGGGAGAGACTGTTTCAAGGCAAGACAGAGAACCAATGAAGAAGATAACTGATATCCTGTGCACACAGTTGCATACTCATGTGTAATACACACTCATGTATAACACACAAACCAATAATAATAATTAAAAAACCCCTAAACCCAAGCAAAATTATGTAGGACAGACTTCTGCTTTCAACCGGTTTAGAGTGACTAAGGTTATATTAGGTACCCTCACAGAAACAACTAAACACTAGACAAAACATGAAATGTAATGATTTAGAAAACATTGACGATGAGTAATAAAAGACAGCCGTCCCCAAGAGATAAGACAAAAATGAGATGAATCCTGCAACTAGACTGCACAGTGTGCAGACTGTGTTCCTGTCCACTGCCAATATGGTGGCTTGGCATTCTCCTTATATTGGGGAAA
Source organism: Phyllotis vaccarum (assembly GCA_033318265.1). Lineage (NCBI taxonomy): Eukaryota > Metazoa > Chordata > Mammalia > Rodentia > Cricetidae > Phyllotis > Phyllotis vaccarum. The sequence continues at coordinate 25,569,232 of JARWLC010000001.1, forward strand.
TAGTCTTGAGAAGCCAAGGAAGCCAATGCAGCAAGTATTTATAGGAATAAGTCCTGGCTTAGGGAGAGCAGTACCCAGAAAACAAAACACCCTCAGAGCTGCAGAAGATCTCATCTCTTGTCCTGGGCTAAGATCACTTAGTGCATATATGTGAGGAAAATGCAGCTCCTAATGAAACACACACACACACACACACACACACACACACACACACACACACACACACACACACACTAGAAAAATGGGGATGTCATGCAAATATCTATGAAAAAATTCTCTCTAAATATAGAGGCAGGATTATTTGCTTTTAAGATTAGGACTAGCAAGCTCCCAGGACCACCTGTGTTCCCTCCCAGACGTGAGCTCATAGGCACATGAAGCCATAACTAATTTTTACATGCATGCTGGATATTTGAACTCAAGCTGCCAAGCTTGCACAGGAAGTGCTTTTATATCTCTTCAGCCTGCGAATCCCAATTTTTTAATGCTTACAAATAATAAGTAGTATTTACCATCTTATCTTTGTTCATTGTAAGGACTAATGTTTGTATGTAATAGAAGAGCAAAGGCTATCCAACTCTAGAATCGTTAGCATAGAAATACAGACACATATTATATTATTATATTATGTTCACCTATCAATCTATCATCTATCTCTCCATATGCATATATATTTCACATAGATCAATACATCATAGTATATATTACAAATTCTTCAAAAATGCTGAAATTATTGAAATGTTATCAATTCTCAAGAAAAAAATATATGCCCAATGAAGCTCATTTGTAGAGTGAACCTTGCAATCCTGAGTTTGGGTCAGACCATCAATATAGTAGAGCGACATGTATGGAAGATGGAGACATAATCTAGATAGCTAGTAGTTAATGCTTTTATCTTGTATTTAGTTACTTGACTGTTATCAGTGTGTGTACGTATGTGTACACTAGTGCTGTAGCATTCCTGTGGAGGACTGAAAATACCTTTATGGAATTACTTCGCTCCTTTCACACTTACTTGGGTTCAGAAGTTGAGTTCAAATTGCAGGATTGTCCAGCATGCATTTACTCACGGAGTTATCATGCTGGCTCTCTGATTGATATTCATAATCAAGATTTGTGCTGTAATTTTTTTTAGCTTTGTAGGTGCTTGGAAGAAAGAATAAATGTATGCAAATTTATGAAGCTGGAAGTATGACACGTATCAAGAATTTTATTATGTTAGGAGAGACTATACATGAGTTTCAGCCCCTTCTTAAACAAAACCAACACTATTTACAATAATGCTTTCCTTTACAATATAGAAGAGAAAAAGTATTCCCTTCTGTTGGGAATAATTTAAGCCATGCAATTTGTATCATTTCCAATATTGCCATGGTTACCTGGAGGCTCCAAACCAATTGTGAAGCACCGTCCTAAAAACTCTAAAATCTCCTCCAGTTTTGCATCTGATTTATCTTTCCTTTGATGTTCTTTACTGTCTTTTTGGAAATTAACTTTTTAATAATCTGTCCATTTACTTTTGAGAAGAGAGAAAAAGGAAAACAATTGCATTCATACACTATCTGACTGGATGTAATATCAATATGTTTATTTCCTTATTCAGATGATGTTTATCTGCCACATCCTGGCCCTATCTTTGTTCACACACACACATGAATGATTGAGGCAGAGTTTGTGTAATTACCCAGCCTCGAGGGTACATATGAGTCTCTCAGTGGATGTCTACCCTGATTCCATTGACTCTTAATCCACAGAAATTTTAGCTTGAGAGAAAATCCATTCTTTTTTGGCTAAGGAGGACAAGGCGTTAGCTAATTAAATTCCTCATAGGCCTCCCTCCTGAAGCAGTAATACTAAATCCAGAGATAAGTTGTCTTGGCAACCACTTCGGTGACTGTTACTAGCTTGCTTTTGCAGCTTGTGAATAAAGATGTTTGAGAATGTAAATTGCCAGCTGAGGTCCAAATGTTTTTCCTCCTTCACTCTTCCAAAGAAGCTGGACACTAATTGATAACACAGTACACTGCACTTTTGTTTATGGGTGAATAATAAAGCCATGTGCACAGCTCAGCCTTTAGATGATTACATATATTATTCACACTTTCAAAATGTAATAAAGATACATACTTAATATCAGTTTTCCAATTAAAGTTTATGACCAAGCTCAGTGATGGTTATAGGTTTTGGCTGGGATTTTTAATTTTCTTCCCATGGATTCTTGAGATTTACAAAGCAGCTTCAAACGTAAGTGTTAGTGTGGAGGGAAAGGGAAAAGTAGGGCATGCACATGGAAAGACATCATAGCCATATGTGATCCAACCAGTGATATATCTGGTAAAAGACTTGATAGTAGTTCCTCTAAAAAGTAATTTCTTTTTAATAAAAGAAAAGTTCTGTTTAAGGTCTAGTGCCCTGGAAAAATTAGCAAGTGACTGAAATAGCCATCAGCAACTTTGGAGATTTCTAATGTGCTCTGATGGCCTTTTGTTAGCACTAAAAAAATAAGCTGGAAAAGCCATTTTTGATAGGTAACGAGGCACTTCTCACTTAGGGTTCTCACTGTGCTCCTCATAGAAATCCAGCCTATGAAGCCATTATGTAGGGCTGAAGGTGACTGAGTGAGAATTGATTGTGGTCTGTTTCCTCTCTCTGATATTCCAGATTTTCCCCAATATCTGGCTTTGAGTTTTCATTAACACCAATTAGAATTCATGTTTTATCTAGCCCTGTGTCATAGAGACCTTTATACAGATGTGGATTGCTTATTTTAAAAATTCCCCACTCTATAATCTTGTCTCTCATACAATCTTTATGGTTAGATAGTTGATATTTGCCTATAATGGAGAAACTCCAGGACCTAGAAAGTATAAACTTGGAATGTTTAACTACAGACTCCATCAAGTGAAAGAAAGAAAGTGTGAACATGAACACACACACACACACACATACACACACACACACACACACACACACACACACACACACACACACACACGAGACAGAGAGATAGAGAGGATATGGTAGAATCTATTTATTATAGAGTTACAGTCAAGGAGCCAATAAAGATAACAGAAAGTGTGTGAATAGCTGATAGACTCTTCCATGAGAACTTCGGTAGGTACAATGTCTATATCAGTGGGTAATTCAGAATATGGGATCAATTTAACATTTCCTTCCATTAAGTGTCCACTGTTCACGTTTGGAGTTGCTAAGAAAGAAGCTTGCCGTCTTTAGTTATTTTTATATGTTGCTCCCCTCCCCCCATGTAGGTTAGTCATGACAAACAAAAAATATGACTGCTTGGTCCTTTAGAAAGGCTGTAAAACAGCAGAATCCTTTTTTTAAAAAAATCATCCCACCTCCCCCCCCCCCCATTCCTCCCTGGTACAATACAGTTCCCTTGAAAAGCCATCATTTCTGAAGCATGAGATGGAGTACTTCTTTTAGAGTTACTCACTTGGTAGAGCTATCCAATACAAGTGTAATGGAAATGGTGCATTGACTGACCAATATGACAGACACTAAGCTTTGTTTGTCTGTGGATATCCATCTGAAATTTGGCTAATCTGATAGGGGAGCTGGATTCTTTTTTTTTGTATTTTTTTTTACTTAAATTTTTTCTCTATACCCAACACTGCTCCCCCTCCCTCCCCTCTTCCCAGTTCTTAGCCTCTCCCTGCCCCATCCCCCCTTCTATTCTTCAGAGAGGGAACAGAATCCCAAAGTGAGTCAGGTTGGTCTGGCTTACCAAGTTGAGATAGGACTGAGTCCCTTCCCTCAGTATCAAGGCTGAATAAGGTGTTCCTCTGTAGGGAATGGGCTCCGAGAAGCCAGTTCAAGAGGCTCCACAAACTGCCCACGCCTTTCAGCCGTCATCTGCATTCAGAGGGTTCTGATCCTTTCCACGAAGGTCCCTCAGTTGTTATTACAGAGTCTGTGAGCTTCCAAGAGCACAGGACAGCCATCTCTGTGAGTCTCATCCTGATCCTGATCCCTCTGTTCATGAAATCTCCCCTCCCTCTCTTCAGCTGGACCAGTAGCTCAACTATGGATCTCTGCATCTGCCTCCATCAGCTGCTGGATGAAGGTTCTATAATGGCAATTAGGGTGATCATTCATTTGATAATAGGGGAAGGCCAGTTTAGGCTCCCTCTTTGGCTCCTCTTTTGGATTTGTGGGTGTTTCCCAGGTTTCTCTAGCCCCACTTTGGCTCCTTCTATAAAGATTTCTACTTTGCTTACCTTCTCTGTTTCTCCCCACACTTAACCATCCCATTCTCTTAAGTTCTCTTACTTCTTGCTCCTTCCCCTTGTATGATTCCAATTTACTCAGGAGATCTTCTCTATTTCCCCTTCCCAGGAGGATCCGTGGATGTCTCTCTTAAGTTCCCCCTGTTACCTGGCTGCTTCAGGGTTGTGGATTGTAGCCTGCTTATCCTTTGCTTTATCTCTAAAATCCACTTATGAGTACGTAGTATGTCCATATTTCTGGGTTTGTGTTACCTCACTCAGTAATGATAATCTCCAGATCTATCCATTAACCTGCATTTTTTTTTTTTTTTTTTTTTTTTTTTTTTTTTTTTTTACTACTGGGTAGTAAATGTACCACACCTTTTAAATCTATTCTTCAGTTGAGAGGCCTCTAGGTTATTTCTAGGTTCTGGCTATTACAAATAATGTTGCTATGAGCGTGGTTGAGCTAATGTCCTTGGGGTAAGAATGTGCACTCTTTGGGTATCTGCCCAATAGTGGTGATGTGGTGGGATTCAGGTGTCAGCTGATAAGGTCGGAAGACACTTATCCAGGGTCCCAGGCTCCCGAAGGGGGTGTGGCCAGAGTGGCTGCTGGGATCTTGAGCCCCCTGTTTGTTCCTGCCTTCTTGAGAGACTGGATCAACATCCATCACTTGGACCATCCGATTGCTCAAGTATATTCCTAAGCTGTAGCCTGTTATTGCGAGTGTTAATTTGTTTGCCAATAAATATTAATCTTCTATTGGTATATTTTAAGTAAGAGTTAGTGAGGTGATGTGGAATGTCTTTCTGTAGGTATGTCTTATGTATGTATATCAATCTTTAAATATAAAAACTGTTTTGGTCCATGACAGACACCATAAAAAATACACAAAAAAAAATCAAAATAAGTTAAAAAAAAAAAGTCAAAGACAAACCAAGCCAGCTGCCAAAAAATAACATAAAAACCACAAATAAGCCACAAGCCACACAACAGTCAAATTAATAAAACTAAGTTAAGTTCAAATAAAAATGTAACTAACAATATTCCTAAGCCAAAAGCCAAGCAACTTAATATTAATATAAATGTCTAAATCATTTTAAAGGCCTAAACAGCAACAAACAACTAAAACATCTAGGGCGGCAGGTCTATAAGTCTAGACCTCTGGCCACCCTAGGCTACAAAGCCTTATTATAACATGGTATTACTGGATCATTGGGTAGATTGATTGCTGGTTTTCCTAGGAACGACTATACTGATTTCCAAAGTGGCTGTACAAGTTTACACTCCCACCAGCAATGGAGGAGTGTTCCTCTTGGGAGCTGGATTCCTAATTTCACTTAAATTTATCTATAGGTGGGTAGAGTCTGTCTGCTGTACAGAGCAGTTGACAGGTTAGGTGGATAGAAAGGAGCCTGCTTCTCTTACCCTTGCCTCTTTTTCTTTCCTTCTTTCTTTCCTCCCTTCCTTCCTCCCTTCCTTCCTTCCTTCCTTCCTTCCTTCCTTCCTCCTTCCTTCCTTCCCTTCTTTCTCTCTCTCTTTCTTTCTCTTCTTCCTTTCTACCATCTCAACCCTATTGCATGTTTTTTCTCTCTCTGCATAATAAAGTAACTCAGCCAAATAGCATACAGACTGTTACTTTTCAAAGGGAATATAGTCACGTGCTTTTTAATGCAATCCTTTTGGAGATGGTCTTAAATTAGGTATAAATTTTAGGGTTGTATCAGGGAAAACCCTTTGGGTTGAAGAAGTCTTGGTTTTCCTGTGCCTCTCAAAGCACACCTATGTTCTCTCTATGCCAGCACGAGCAGTCTTGGCTGAGCATCACCTGTGCTGCTCACACAGGTCTCTGATAAGTTGCAATGTCTACTCCCTTGAGTTTCTTTCTTCTTAGAAATTTTAATGCCAGTGGCTTTCAAAGCTTCAAAATATGCTCAGCTCTTACACTGCTTTGGTCATCTGCTTCTAGTCTCCCTGAGGTGCTCTGTCAACATATATCCCAGTCATAACAGTACTTTCTTTAAATATTGGTTTGAAAAAGTAAAGGATTACTCATCAAGAATTTTACATGTATAAATACCGATATAAGATTGTGCCCCCCCCCAATCCTCTCCTCAGATTTTCCCAGTATTCCTGTTAACACACCTCCTTCCTAGATTCAGGTCCTCTTGTTCTTTTTTCAATAACTTACTAAGTCCAATCAATGCTGTCATATGTGTGCCGGAGTGGAGCGATTGGTTGAAGCATGGGACACATACTCCCAAAGAAGAATTTCTTTTCTCCAAGCAGATATCAACTGCCAACAGCTTCTCAGTTAGCGATGGGATGAGCTTCTCCTTATCCTGTTAGAACTTTGGCTGGCTTGGTCTTGCGCAGACAGATGCTGCAAGGTCATCTGTGCAAACAGTCCTTTAAACCTTGAACTCATTAATCACAGCAGTCACCCCACCTTCAAACAGCTGGTGCTGGAGGACAGCAAAATGAAATAAGAAACATGGATTAGCACACAGAGCAGAAACAGACACACAGCTTAAAAAACCTCCCAGAAAATTTGTATATTTTCTAGAGAACTTTCATCTTTTGCTCTTGAGTCTGGCTGGGAAGGTTTGGAATCTTGGTTCCCAAAGTCACATCTTCCACCAGTGATGAATGAGAGGATCTTTGCTGTACTGGGACCACTGATGCCCATTGTCGATTATGATTTGACTTTCTAGACAGCAGCCAGCTGTTACTAAGCCAGGTGGGAATCAGAAGGAAGACATTATTTCTATTTATTTACTTTTTCTTTTTATATGTCCTTGATAGCTGAAAACAAGTTTGCTCTAGGGATAACTGCCTTCCCCAAATTGGTTATCCAAGTGGCCAACCCCCAAGTATCATTAAATAGACTGAGAAGTTTGTATTTTTATATATAGGTGTGTGTGTGTGTGTGTGTGTGTGTGTGTGTGTGTGTGTGTGTGTGTGCGTGTGTTAACAACAGCAATTAAAGAAGAGGCCATTATTTGGAGCGGGAGTAAGGATGAATGCATGAGAAGAACTCAAAAGAGCAAATGCTAGGGGGAAATTATTATGAAATTGTAATTAAAAACATAAGAATAATTAAAAATGGCTGCTGATTAAATAGTTTACTTTTTAAACCTGTGTCACAATGTAGGTTCAATCCATTGTCAAGACTGAACTGGCCCTTCAGCAAAGCTTCCCATTTCTCCAGCTCCCTGATGAATCCTTTGGATATTTTTCTGAAGTTGTGACTAATTTGTTTCTAGCACTCTCTTAATACCCATGACATTCAAAATGGTGTTAAATCAAAGCAGTTTTGCTCCACCGATTTTGTTAGCATGTTGACAAGTTATGATTTTATGAGTATTGTAATGTCAAGTGAGGGAAACTCCATTTACTCAGTTAATATTCTGGAGTTATGTGTTTCAGAGCCTTTGTCTGAATCAATTCCCTCCATTCATAGAATAAAACCTTCAGGAGGTAAGATTATCATCTTACTTGGAGAGATAAAGAGTCAGAGGATTTGGGAGTTGGGGTGGATCCTGTAAGATTTCACAGCTCATGGTGATGGAGTTAACACACCAGCCAGGGTCTATCTGGCCATCGTTAAGCTCTCACCACTTTCCACACATTTAAAACCCTGAAAAAAGCAGGCTTGTGTGAAGTGTGCAACCCACACTTCATATTTAGCATCCAGATTCCTTTACCAAGGGGTTTAAAGCATTCATCACAGCAGATCAGCCAAGACTTGAAAGTGAAGATGTTAGTTCCCATCTCCAAGGAAAGCACTAATAGGATCTCAGTCTGTTTTATTCGTGAGGTAAAAAGGGTTCTATTATCCAGTTATGTTTTATTGTGAAGTATTAGAAATGGTACCTGTCAGTCTGTGTTTTGTTTCCTGTGTTCACACCTGCAAATCTTGTCTTGAAATATGACCTTTGTTCTTGATTTTTTCCTTTTAGGACAGAAAGAAACATTTTTTTTTTCTGAAGATATCTACTTAAAAAGTCAAACTCTGAATTTATTTACCTGTTATTTGTTGGTTTACTTGAGAGTTTTATTATAGAGCTGATCCTGCCCTTGGACACACCATTTTCCTACATTAGTCTCCTGAATGTCAGGATTATAGTGCTTTGAGATTATGTTCTGGTACATTGTAAATATTCGTCCTTCCTATTGGTTTAATGAAATGCTGATTGTCCAGAAGTCAGATAGTGAGTGTGGACGAGGCTACCAGACTAAGAAAACTTTTGGAAGAGGAAGAGTCAGAGAGAGATGCAGCAGACACAGAGGAAACAAGGCCATGATGCTCTGAGAAAAGGTACTAAGCCACTTGACTAATCATGGATTAGATTAAGAGTTAGCAAGTTATATGATTGAGCCATGGGCTGATCAACAGGAAATTAATATAAGCCTTTGTGTGATAATTTGGGGCTAAGCTTCAGCTGGGCTGTAAGTGGGTCCAAACCCCAGGGCTGTAGTGGAAAGACCGGGGCAAAGCTTCTTATTACATTATAGGTACACACCCACCACATCTCTTGTGTTGGTCTCCTGAATGCTAGGATTATAGGTATATACCCACCATATCTTTCTTGCCATGCAGTTTTCCTTCTTCTTCCCTGACCCCTCCTCCCTCCTTACTCCTAAACCTTCTCTTCCTCCTCCTCCTTTGAGACAAGGTTTTATTGTTTATCCCACATTGGCTTTGAACTCATTATGTTGCCCAGGCTAGACTTGAACTTTCAGAATTCTTCCTGCCTCAGTTTCCTGAGTAGTGCTGTGTTGTTTAAGTTTTTGGCCTGGCCTAGCCCTGCAGTCCAGACCTTCCTGCCACTGCTTAGCCCCTCAAAATGACTCAGACAATTATATTAATTATCTACTGTTTGACCTATGGCTCAGGCTTATTGCTAGCTAGCTCTCTCATCTTAACTCATTTTTATCAATCTGTCTTGCCATGTGGTCTGTGACTTACCTGTGATATATATACCTGTGAGATATATATATATATATATATATATATATATATATATATATATATATATATATATATATATATAGGTGGCTGGATTGCATCTTTCTTGACACTGCCCTCCTTCCCCTTTATCTGTGCTCGTATTTCCAGGCTGCTTCTAAGATGCCCTGCCATAGACCAAAACAGTCCCTTTATTAACCAATCATATTCACAGTATACAGAAAGACATCCCACATTGCTTCCCCTTTTCTGTCTAATCAAAAAAAAGATTTTAATCTTAACACAAATATTATGTATAACAAAATAATTATTAAGCAAAAATTAGTTATAATATCTAGTATATTTGTATTTAGTAAAATTAAATATTTTATTATGTACTTTATCTTTGTGAGTCTAAAGTATTATATCTACTTTATCTTCTATTTTAATTAAGCAAAACTATAATTATTTAATTTTTAACTATATTAAAGACCACAGAAGGATGTAATATTGCCCAAGTAAACAGCAAGTATGAGCAACTTCTAAAATCTAGAAAAGAAAAAGACAGAGATGACATTTGGTTGCCTGGACAGTCACCCAAAGTTTTTTGTTTTTTGTTTTTTTTTCCTCATGTTGGGACATTCATCTTTAGCCTAGAGTCTCTGGCATAACTTTTAGTGAAGTAGAAAATTTGAAGGACTGTTTATTTTTGGAGGGGGCATAGTTTGTCAGTTGCTTCTCCTTGTGTAATGAAGAATGTCTGGCAGTTCTTTCTGTGAAGCAGGAACTTGAAGGACTATTTCATTTTGCTTTGCCAAAGTTTAGAGATCACTTTTTTTTTTTTTTAAGTGAGTCTTGCATGTCTAGTTTATATAGCACCTTGTCAGGCAGTCAAGGCAAGAACAGTTTCTTGTCTAATGGCTAACTTTTTTCAGGAAGAAAGTAAATTATATGGAGTTTTTTAAAAAAATATTCATCATTTTTTAAAATACATTTGTGTTGCCAGGAGCAGACCTGTTTCACTGTCCAGAAAAGTCTAAGTTTTAAAAATATTTTAAATGTCATGAATCTTAGGTCTTTGAAGTGTTTGAAGATATTTATCTAGTTGAAATATATCTTTGTATACCTAAAAAATTTAATATGACTCTAAGTTTGGTTATCACAGATGATTATTAATGTTCATATATTAATTACATATCATAACTGTAAAGGAATTGCATAAACATAATATCTTAAACAAGAGTAGATTATATATATAATATAACAAAATTGATTTAAAATTGTATTAATAAACCAAAATCTATACCAACTTAAAATATTTTGAGATTAGCAGCTGTTTTTGGATTAAAGTAAGTTCAGTAATCTTTTTAAATCATTCTTATGTAATATCCCCCATTTTCAGAATGAGATTGATTTTGACTATTATTTATAATGAAAACAAACATTTATAAGCAATATTTTGGGAGTTTGGGTGTAGTGTTTTATTATTATTATGTTTTGTTGATTGAGGGGCACTGGCAATTTATGGGGGTTTTGAGGCTGGATCATCTTGGCTTTGAAACTGATGTGGCCATTTCTTCTTATTAGAGACTTTTTAGGGGATCATTTTGGATAAAACCAATATTATCCTGGAAGCAATTTATAGGTTTTTATTTTTTGTAGAAACAAAAGCATGTTTTTGTAAATTAACATATCTTTAGCTTAAATTTTAAAGTCAAGATATTTTAAAATACATATTTGTTTAACTTAGCAACCTTTATAATTGAATGTCTTTTTGTAGCTATCTTAATATTTAAAAACTAAATAAGCATAATAATAGATACAATTTAGACTTTTTATGTATTTTATCGTTATGTAGCATATACATCTTAAAAGGAATTTAAAACTTTTTTCTTTTAGTTATTATTTATATATTCTTTCTATATATATATTGTAACATATTTAGAAGTTTTAAAATTTGAATTAGTTTTATTGTGTATCTTTAATTGTTTTTTAGCTTAAAGTGCCTTTAAAATATTAGACTGTGAAGTATTGTTTTAACTGTAGACACTACTTCATTTGGCTTTTCAACATGGTGGAAGTACTAGAGCCATATTAAATTTTTAATTTTGTGAAGCAGTATGAAATACTGTGAAGTTATTTGTCATACTAAGTCTGGGGAATCTTAGGGTCCATATTACTGCGAAGTAGAGCACTGCCGCCCCCTGCTGTTCACAAACTCCACTTAAGTATTTGGCAGCAGGACCTCTTAAAGAGCCACACAGTTTTTGCAGCTAAGGCTGAGTCAGGAAGCTTCTCTTAAAGGAGCTGCACATCTGCTCACTGTCAGCAAACAGAGCTGACTCAAGAAGCCATTTTTGACTCTGTCCCCTTTTGTCTGTATGAACAAAAACTTTAAATATGTTATATGTTGTTCGTGTTTACATTGAGGCTCTTGTGAGACTTTGGGACCCTGTCTTGTTGCAGCTTAACTTGTCTGCCAAGATTTTTGTCATTTTGTAACAAGTGTGCATGCTACAATGTCTGTGTACCATGACCTGTATTAGAGACACAACTCAGAAGCTGCTTTTGACTTTGTTTTTGTGATCTGGAACTCTTCTGAAGCTTTTTCAGGCTTTATGTGGCATACCATTTATTGTATGGGTTTCTGATCCAGCCTAGCCCTGCAGTCCAGACCTGCCTACAGCTGCTTAGCCCCCCTCCAATGATTCATACACTTAATTACATGCTGTTTAGCCTATGGCTCAGTCTTATTGCTAGCTAGCTCCCACATCTTAACCCATTGCTCTGTCTTGTCATGTGGCTGGTGGCTTACCTGTGCTTTACATCTCGCCCTCTTAGTAGCTGGATTGCTTTTCTCCTGACTCTGCCCTCCTTCCCCTTTATCTATACTCATATTTCCCACCTGGTTCCCAGATGCCATACTATAGAATTTTATTAACCAATGATATTCACAGCACACAGAAAAATATCCCACATCAGTGTCATGCTGCTTTAACTAAATAATTCCTGAGACCTCATTCAGTCTTCCCATCTGGGAATTATATTGAGGATGGTGTGATGGATCTTACAGCTCTTTCCTCAAAAAATTGAAGTTTTATGAATGAATTTTACAAAATCTGTATTTTATTCTTGATATACTGTCTTTTGTTTGACCTTTGCCATTTGTTTCCTTCAGGGATAGATAAATTATCAGCTTGGTGTTCATGACTGCAGCATTATCTTTACCACAAAGCACTCAGAACATTCTATTCCTTACAGAATATTCATTTTTCTTAAATATCAAAAATGTGTGCCTAGGTTTTGCATCTATTCTGATAGAGTTTTTTTTTTTTTTTTTTTTTTTTTTTTTTTTTTTTTTTTTTTTTTTTTTTTTTTTTTTTTTTTTTTAAGCCTGTTTTAGGGAAGCCGCTGTATCTGTTACTGAAGAACGGCCACAAGGTGGCAACCTGAGTATCCTCGTGGTGATTTATCTTGCCAAGGGTCAAGTGTTTGCCAGGGTGATGGCTGCTGGGAGGTTCATCAGCCATCAGCACAGGAAACCACTTTTTGATGATGTTTTACAAGCACCAGCAACACCACTCTTCCATCTAAGAGTGACAGGCTTTTCAGAATGCTTTGTTCTATACAAGAAGATAAAAGCCATTTGGTTAAAGGAAGCAAAAAAGGGGCTGATGGAGGTGAAGAGACTTTCCCATTATTCAAAGACACTGGTTCTTAACCCTGAGTGTATATTAGAATACCCTGGGGAAACTTTTAAATGACTCTCTGGGGCAATGTCTTAGAGATTAATTTTTAAAAGTACTGCAGGTGATTCTACAGTGTGTTCAGGGTTAAGGAACATCTTTTCAGTTCTTCTCAATTTATTCATTCATTGGCTTGCCATTTACCTCACACTTCCTCATGTCAGTTGTGAGCGAGGTAATGGTGCTGATGTAAGATGAGATTTTACCGTTGAACCCCAAGACCTTGCAAGTAAAGTATTCCATTCATTAGAAGTCAATTCAGCAAACATTTATCAAGCTCCTACTACATGACAGGTCTACAGTAGGGACTGAGATGGAAGAGACACTAGAAATTTCTATGGGCCAGCATTTGGAGTCTAGTTTGCAGCATGTACATCTAATTATTATTATAGTTATTCATAGTTTACTGTAATAACTTCTCACAGTATCACAAAACATTTTTTCTCACTCAGTAAGTTTTCAAGCAGCTCTCATTACCTGAAGTTTAAAAAGAAAATATCATGATTTGTGACCAAGAAGTATTTGAGTACTGATACCTGGTCTATGGATTCCATGTCAGTGTTCACTCTGTTCTCCCCAGTTAGGTATTAGGCTCGGGAGAATGATTCATTTGATTTCAGAAATGAAGCTATTTGTTGCAGGATGTATCTGCATTTCTCCTGAGCATTCTCTTTCTTGGGGAGTGAGGGGATGGCCATTTACATCTTTGCATCTCCAAGAAACCCTCTTTATCCAAGTAAAGTCTTTTCTGCTTCTGGATTTATGTACATTTGCCCTTTAAAACTATAATTCTCTGCTCTACCAAAATGCTAGTCCAAAACACTGTTGATACTTTTTGTCTTGAAGAGAAGACTGATAAACATTTAATTCTATGAGCAGATCTGCTTGTCATCAGTTTCTGTCAGTCACAGAGATGTTTAATTAGAGGATCAGAAATTAATCCAAATGTATATTAAGGAAAGCAGATAAGTCTCATTTTCAGACTACTCCATTCTGTCATCTAATAGAGTGTGAAGCTAAATGCCATATGGATAGGGGCTAGTGAATGGGATAGTTAATAATGAGAATGTTCTAAGAATTAACCTTCAGGTTGACTTGGAGACTTGGTTCTTAAGTAAATGTGGGTGAACCACCAAAATATGAGCCTGTATAGGGCACCAAGTACAAGAAGGTGTTTCAAGGTTCTGGCTTTTCCATATGACCCATGGTGTTTCTAATGCACAGGGGACTCTGATGTAGAGAATCTTAACTTTGGACTATGGAAATATTGTTCCTTTACTCAGAAGCACAGTTCTGTTATAATTGTTCAGATTTGTGCACTAGAGCTGCAGAAGAAGAAACATTACCTTCGGATGCTTCCAGCAGAAGACTCATCTGGAGAAGAACTGGTGCATAATTTTAAAGAGCAACTGAGGAACTTTAAAGTTTTAGGTGAGAGCTTCAGGAGCAAAGACTTATAACTACAAATGAGAACACAAGAAAGCTCTCAAATAAACAGATATCTATGCATAGAAGTGGAGTTATGTCACCTATGTTTAGGTCAATGACAGCAGCAGACCAAGACTGGAAAGAGCATAAGAGGATTTTCAACTCACCCTGCTATGGAAACTTGTTAAGATGTCTGAGGACTGGAATCTGCTGCTTCACAAACTCTGATTTTCATAGTTGATCAGAAAGACTACATCAGGACTGTGGAGTATAGATCTGTGGAGTACAGATTCCTGAGTTCAGTAATAAGTTCCCTTGGATAAACTTTCCTGGGATTATTAGCTATTATTGATACATATCTCAAGAAAAGTTACTCTAGATTTGATATTTTTATGTCTCTGAGACTTTTTACCACATTGTCCTATGCTATCAAACTAAATGTACTCAGACAGGATAGGCTGTCTAAATGAGGGAGAAAATTACCCATGAATATGTGGTCAATGCACTTAGGCAAAATTTTCAGCTAGTCACATTCCATGGACATATGTTTTAATTTTTATGTTTGTAATATGCTATCAACTGTGTCTACACATGCAGAAAGTTTCCATATTCCCTGGCTCCAGTCTACCTCATCTTGACCTCAACTCCTCATTGTGTCCATCTGAATAATGCTCAGATATTGAGGGTTTTCCAAATACAGTTTTCTTCATAATGGTTCTAAGCCTCTATAAAAGTTATGTCCGGGAACTAGGTACCTCCATTCTCCACTGTCATCTCTGTCCATCTTATTGCTTCTTGCTCCCTTGAGTGTTTCACCTGCAAAAGAAGCCACCCCTAACTTCTCGTTACTTCCATAGTGATGCTGTAACACATTTCTCTCCCTTTTCCTTCTAGTAGTTACTAATAATTAACCATGGCACATTTTTGTTTTAATTGACATGTATTCAACTTCATAATCCTTTGCATGTTCTTCCAAGTAGATCTACTAATGAGCCAGAGTTGATGATTAAGATGTAACCTTTTTACTGCTCGCAATAAGGGCATGCATCACTTATGATCACTTATGAGACTTTTATATTGTATTTAAGTGGTTTATGCTATGGTCATTATGTAAAGAATTGTTTAATTTTTTAACCTCAGTGGCATCAATAGAGCCAGATATTAGTCCTTTGGGATACAATTAAAGAGGAGGAGTTGGTTGAGAGAAGGGAAGGAAGACAGAGGAGCTCTATGACTTCTCAGTGTGCAGTAACACACCGTGGCACAGCGCATGATTTGACTAAGTGGATAGGAGGACTCACTGACCTATGCCTTTCTAGTCGATGGTTGTAAGCATACCACTTGCTCTTTTCAAGATGCCCTAACTCTTTCATGCAGAATTTGAAGATCCTTTGGCAGGAAGGATATTACTTTTGAAGCCTTCTCATTCTCATTTACAAAGCTCTTTAAAAGCTGTTTATAGGAAGGACACACCTGTTTCATCTCAGTACCTTGGCATAGATCTCTTACCTTTTCAGTTGAAAATATCCACTTACCCATGAAAGCTCCTTATAACTGTCTCCACTCCAGATATCTTCTTGCCTTTGTCCATTAACAACTTCCAGGCCATGTTGTGTCCTCCAGGCAGAGGGTTTACTTTAAGAAACTTGTCCTTAGTGACCTTCTGCTTCTGACCTTCCAGAAATGCAGTAGTCTTCAGTGTGAAGCCTTACCAGAAGGTGACAGAGCAGACACTTGAGACAGACAGAAAAGATTCTACCATCCACATTCTATTTAATTTTTAGAAGGATGCTAAATGCTAATCTGATTTCTTGTTTTAAAAAAGAATATCTTAATTTATTATACTTGCCTCATATGATTTGGGGGAAGATTACATGCTGTTCCCTTAGCAAACAGGAGCTTATAAAAAGTTTTTGAATAATTTCATAAGGACCTAAAGTATTCTGAATCTAAAGATGAAAATGGGGCTGAGTCATTTTACCTAGAGGAAATGTTAAAAAAAAAACTTCATAGGAAACAGAATTTGGGTAGGCCTTTGGTACAGAGGATGGTGGGTAGAGAAAAAGTTAAAAAAGTGACATTTGTCAATGTTTGAGGTGAGATATGGCATAAGTGTGACCATGTTTTGAGGTGTGGTGGTAGAGGATGGGATAGAGAATAAGGTGAAATATACATGTAAGGATATATCTCAGGATTTGGTGGGCTTAGCATGTACTTTCTTTTTCTCTCTGAGGAGAATGGAAAAGGCACCAAACAGTCATTTATTGGGTTATGGATCTAGTCCATCACTGGCAGGTGATCTGAGTCCTCAGAGTTGGAAAATGAAATGGGTAATTATTCCTTGGAAGAGGACCTCTGATCTAGACAGGTTGTTGGCCCACTGATAATAGGCTTTGAAGAATTACAGTGGTTCTATTTGAAGTCCTTGCCTTAGTCACTTTCTTAGTTAGGAAATCATTGGAAGCTCAAGGGACAGATCCATAGCAGTCCTCTTGTTTAGAGGCTAAGAACTTAGCAAGAGCTAAGCCCTTGATGAGGACTAAGTAGAAGATTCTGGTAGAGTTGATAGAATTCATGGACCAGGAGGCCATAGGATCTTCAAAGATTAAGAAGGATCCAGGGAGTGAAGGGAGTGAGGGATGGCTTAACCAGAAAGTTCTTGTAGCACAAGTGTGAAGACCGGGGTCTGGGCCTCATTATCAATAGAAAAGATCTGGTTGTCAGGTATTTGTCTGTAACTTCAGCACTGGAGAGGCTGAGAGATTCCTGAGGCCCACTCTCTGCTTACTTAAAGTTCTAGATTGAGTGAGAGATTCTGTCTCAAGAGCAAAATGACAGCTGAAGTTAACCTCTGTCTTTAATGTGCATGTACAAGTATATGTGCATGCACGCACACCACACCACACCACACCACACCACACCACACCACACCATACACACACACACACACACACACACACACACACACATACACACACACACACACACACACACCTTTATATACAAAACCAAGTAGAATGTCTGTGCTGCATACCAGGTCTCAACCTATTCCTCACTTCTACTATCTAGATGCTTGCCTCAGAATAAGTGACAGGAAGAAGGAGCTTCTGAGCTATTGAGTCGTGGCAACAGTAGCTGTATAAAACCTCTTGTCTGCAGAAGCATTTGAGAATGACTGTCAGTTAATAAGACAAAGTCAAGATTTGTACATTATTAAAGAGTTTGGTACAAATAAGCTGTAATGTTTAGGAATTTAAAGTATATTTTAAGACTCTATTCAGTGTTCATAGGTGCATTGTCTAAGCCATAATATACTATAACTTCATTGGGGGACTTTATATTTATTTACATATAATCCACAGAGTAGGCACACAATAAATGTTTGTTGAGTTAGTACCAAGTTTTGTTAATTGTGTTTCTCAAAAATGAAGTAAGTCCTTTCATTGTGCAAAGTATGCCCACCTGAAATCTATACAATGTTAAATTTGTCAAGTTCTTGTAATTAGTCCAGAAGCAGGTTCCTTTCCTACAAAACTCCTTTAACCTTTATGACTAACTTATTAAAAAGGCCAAACAGCACCTAATCAACATTTTCATTTTTATAAAGGAAGGCACATAGAAGTAAGTAATGCCCTCCTGTTTTCACCCAGGAAACAGACAGTGTGGGATTTGTTTATATGCTTGTTTGTTCCTTTGTGACAGAGTCTCATTGTGTAGCTGAGACTGAAATTTTCTACATAGCCTAAGCCTTTCTCAAAATCTATCTTTCTGCTTCTGTACTGGGATGATAGATTTGTTCCAGCACACTCGGCTGATGATGAAGGATTAAAGTTTAGGTTTTTGACCCCAAAGCCACCAAAGTTAGCTAATTTAGTATTCTTTGAATGAGGGAGTGATCATTAGTAATAATCCATGGGGTTGCATAAGTTTTAAACATAGCTAGGAATTTCTGAATGCTTTTCACATGACAAATACTAAACACCCCCTCCTTTAATCCTTGTCTCTGCCTCACAGAATGGGTACTACTATTGCGCATGCTTTCCTGGTGAGAAATAGGACAGAGGACCTTTGAAACTGTGTCATCAGATTTGTAAGCTTACCACCACCCCCTTGTATATGGCCATTCTCCCTGTCAAATCTTGTATTTGAATTTGACTTGGAACTAGTTGTCACAAAACACTGTGCTATCCTAGTAATACAGTGAAATGTCCCTTATGCTTATACATTGCCTGTAGTTTGCCTAAGGGCTTAAAAGGCAGGTTAGAGGTGATGAAGAAATACATCCTTAAGTAGTGTGATGGGGAAGAACTAAATCATATTTGAATAGAGATGAGGTGAGGCCAGGGCTTACCATACAACTTCCTATTGGAAACTGGGAACTTCATTTGCATTTCCAATGCTCATGCTTCCGGCAGTGTATTTATAACGTTAGAATGTAATTATGCTGCCTTAATAATAAAGATAGATTCACATAAAGTCTTAATTTTGTGATTGACACAAGCCATTGCGTTTTTCTCCTTCCTATTCCTGGTCATTTTTTCCTTCTTCTCCCTTCTCTTCATCTTCTTTAGTTCCATTTCACCTTCTCTTCCCTTTGTTCTTCATATCTTAATTACTAGTATAACTACCCAAATAAGATCCCTAAAAGTCCCATGTCCTCTAGCCCAGAATCACAGAATCAACCCAAAAGATAGGCAGGCCCAGCTGCTCTTGGGTCGGGAATTTGTACAATTTTTGGACCCTCTTTTATTTAAAGAATACATTATATGTAAATGAGATTTTTGCCTTAGACTTTAATGTGAGTTAAATTGGGTCATATGAGATGTGATTCACTTTTCCTTTACATTTTTACTTAAATAAAAATATAAATCATTCTACTGAAGTAATCTTGATTTTATGGTTTGCCTAAAGCTGAGGGTTATGGAGCTTGGTTTTAACATAGCAAGCTTGGTTTTAAATCTTTATATCTTCTATAGCTTCCTCTCCCTTTCTTTTGACTTTTGTACGTTTGAAGTCAAAATACTTGCACTGGATGTAAGAACAAGAAAATATAAATTCAAGAGTGTGTGAATGCTTAGAGCAGTAACTCAATGTGAGGAATTCTCTAGGACAGATAGGATGATGTAAGGCAAGGTTGAATGTTAGGAGCCAAAAATTCACTGTACTGATTACATTCATTGTCTGTACAAGTTACTCTAAGAATATAGTCTGTCTCTGCTGGCCTCCTGGATGCTTGAAACTGGAGTGTCAAATTGTTGGTTATCCTGAATAGAAATATATTTTCCATTGTATGATTTTGTCTCTCTTACTTTCTCTCAAATGGGAACTAGTTGCTGCCTCCTTCCAGGATGTTTCAGGAAAGATTAATTAGCTTATATCAGTAACGGGCTTCTGATAATGACTGCTAAATATTTTCATCCTGAAATTGATATTTCCCCCTAAAATGTCCATAGAGTTACTAACTAGGCATTGTCAAAGTACTTTGTAGTTATTTTTTTACCATTGTCTTGCAATTACCTAGGATCAGTACCTGTTCAAGTAACATTTATTGCTCATTTACTTGGTTTAATTTTTGGAATATTTTTGAAGCCTGGGATTTTTTTTTTAATTTACTGTAACTTGAATAATTAACAAGGTAAATATGGCTTTGGGTGGTGAGACCATCGACTACTGGTGTTCTTTAGAAATTGTAATTAAGAACAGTGCTGCTGTATTTTATGTGCATGTTTGTTATTATACCCAAGCACTCTAAAAGCTCTGGTCTGTGGCTCATGCCTCTTTGCGTGTATTTTCATGTTTTCCTTCAGGGTACCATGGAAACTTGGAGTTTTCATGACCAGTGTATAAACAAAACAGGAAGACAGTAGCCAAGATGGTGTTTGGCTTGGCTTATTGATCTCCTACATCTGTTCTCTGTATGCATATGGTATACCCATGTATGAATGTGTGTGTGTGTGTGTGTGTGTGTGTGTGTGTGTGTGTGTGTTTGGGGAGGGGAGAGGAAGAGAGAAGGCGGTAGGGAGAGAGCATCTACTTTCAGAGGCTACTGTCTGGTGCCTTTGTCTGTTGCTCTCCATTTTTTTTATGACAGGGTCTCTCACTAAACCTGGACCTCACTATACTGGTTACACTTATTGGTCATTGAGTTCTTGTGATCTACCTTCTTCTGTTCCATGTAAATTCTGGAGTTATTGATGTGCATCACTCTGCTTGGCTTTTATATGGGTGCTTTTTTTTTTGTTCCTCATGTTTTTACAGAAAGAACATTACCCACTAATCCATCTCCTCTGCCTGGGCTTAGCTTTCTGGAAGGCAGAGAGCTGATTAACTTTTTCCCATTTTCTTACTCTAAATCTAGATATTTGAATTAGCTTGAATCACACATCATATGTTAAGTGTCTGCTACACTGGCAGCTATTGACCTTAATGTGTTTCATGCTTTCTTTAATCTACAACAAGTCAGTGAGGCCTTTCATAAATAACAAAATGAAGGTACAGGAAGGTTAAGTAAGGTGTCCAGGGCCATGCAGCTATTAATAATGGAAGAAAAGACTCTTCAACATCAAATCTGTCACATTCAAGTCTGGGCCCTTTCTATTAAGTCTCTTCAACAAAGTTTCTGTACGTTCTATTCAGAAGTTGTCTTCTCACCTAAACGCATTTTATAAGAATTATATATGTATTTAAATGCATGCTGTCTCTTGGAATTTGGTATTACATTCTACAGATTCTCCTAGTCTTAATTTGTTTTGTCCATGTTCCAGGGGTAGAGCTGGAAATGTGTTAGGACATGTACTGAAAGCACGGTTTTTGGGTACACCTAGACTGTAGTTCTTACTCTGCTTTTCTGTCCTATCTGGGTCATCTTGCATAAAATTTAGTACTTTTAAGGCTACATGTTGTTAATATGAAGATTCAAATGGAGAATATGTAGGAAGAGCTTAGCACTTTAAGTATGTGGAAAGCATAAAATGCATGCATTTGGAACAAATAAATCACTAAATGACAAAAACTTTGCTTGTACAAATGGATTTTTTTAAAGTTCCGATTGCTCAAACTTTCATGTACTATCAGTTCATTAAGTAGTAAACAAAACATTAAATTTTAAGGTTTCATAAAACTAAGTATATATGGCTGAGTCCTAGGTATCTTCCTCATAGAAAACCACACTAAATTATGTTGATTCTAATGGAATGTTTAACTTTTTACGTCCACTGCCATTAAGGTCAGAAAATGTTAGTATTAATAATCATAAAATGCAACATTATATTGAGTGTAATTTCCTTAATCCCATTTCATGTGTAGAGACAGGGTGATGTAAACAAAAGGCAAAGGGGAGGGGCTAGACTTGAAAATACAGGATTTTTATTAGAATTTCAACTCAACCTTGTCTAGTAATCTGGGTGACACTTTGATCTCTGAAGAAATATCCAATATAATAGCTACCACAATGCTAGGAAAGAGAAAGGAATTAGCGATGGTCTTGTGGAAAGTTTGAAGGAGGTTGGGTTGTTTCTCTGGAAAAAGCTCCTGCCCCACAGTAAAAAGTGCCTTCAACTGGATGAAATTGATCTGGCTGTCATTTATGGTGCTGGAATGGCTCATTCAAGCTGTCCTTTATTGAACAAAGCAAGCCACACCGTGAACCCTTGTGGATTGTCCTCAAGACAGGATGTAATACTTGGCAAGTCAGCAATAAAGGGTGATTATTGGGAAAGTATTTAACTGCAGGATGACAGGAGTTTCTAAGTTTAGGAAGGACTTTGAGCTGAACTCTACTATGATGATGAAAGAAGTATGGCCTCTTATGCCTGCATCAAGAATTCTCCCCTACAGCAACAATTATTTTTGCTTGAATTTTACTACTGGAAAATCAGAATCTCTGAGCTTACTAACTTTCCCAAATAACATGCCAATTGTAGGCCCATTGTTTTTCAAGACAGGGTTTCTCTGTGTAGCTTTGGAACCTGTCCTGGAACTCACTCTGCTGACTAGTCTAGCCTCAGACTAGAGCCCTGCCTACCTCTGCTTCCCTAGTGGTGGGATTAAAGATGTTTTCCAGCAACACATGGCTCTGTAGGGTCCATTTTAAAACATCAAAGCTAATGCATATTTTCTAGAACTGCATTTGACTCTTTGGAGAGAAAATAAAATGTCACATAATGGCTTGCTGGATTGTTTGATACTTAAAAGCTTGCTAAGTCTGAGAAGATGCAAAAGGGCACACACACTCTCTCCCTCTCCTCCCCACTCTCTGTGTATATGTGCATGCATACATATGTGCATAAGTCCATGTATACATGCACACACTTATGCAGTGTTTTAGTCATATAATTACCTCCTTCTCTACTCATGACTTTAGAAGATATTCACTTCCAAACACTTTGGTATCAAGCAATTTCAGTGAGCCAAACTTCATTGCTTTTAAACACCACCACACAATGACACTTAAAATATAACTTTTGAATCTCACTTACCAATTACATTTTACTCCCACAAGTATTGATTACAGAGTTATGTATTCACAAGGGATTAAAAGTCAGGCAGAGCACACTTGAAGAGCTTGTGTTGGATCTTAACTCTAGCATTGTTAAGACTGCAGATGTGAATATTCAGAATCTAAAACTAGAGAATTATTTCAAAACCATTACCCTGTTCTACAACCTCAAATCTGAGTAGTGTGTTCCAAAAGAAAAGGACAATGGAGAAAATGGTAAGAAAGGCAGGAGATTCCTCGTCTCAGTGTGAAGATGTCAGACATCTTGTATGTAGCAGTACTGGGTATCATTACCAACTTGTACACTTTCAAGATGCCAGTTCTGGATCACATGAGCTCATGGAGTCACAGTAGTTTAAATAGTTATCTATCAACATCAGGGCTATCCTTCCCTGATTGTCTGCTGTGGGAAAACAGAGCATAACTTGAAACATCCCCTTTATTATTATTTTTTTTTGTCCTTGGCTTCTCAAGGTCTATATGTCTATATGTCTCTCTTAGGCATAAACAATTCTCCCTAGCTAACCTCTTCAGATTGAAGGTGAGAACAGAGTTAGGAAGGATGCTAGTTTCTAAGAATAATCCTCCCACTTTTCTTCCTGTTAGTGAATTGAGCTGTTCTTTCATTGGCAAAATGGAGTGATAATGGGGTTAGGACTATACCAAAATTATCAGAAAATTTACATGCTTTAAAAAGGAATAGTCTCACAAAAGTGCCCCTGAACTAAAAGGTTGTGCAGACATGTTGAGCTCAGAAAAATACAGGTCAGTCTTTACTTCTAGAAAGAGGTAGGCTTGTAGCTGTTGAATGTGTTATGAAATGACAGTGATATATCTTTTCAAGTGACTTTATTATATCCACATCCTTCTGATTGGCACCTTCAACTGTCCTACTTTGTCTTGCTCCCTATGCTCAAATTTAGTTCATATCAAAGGCAACAATTGGCTATTGCAAGTCTAAAAAGCCTGATTTCTTATATCTGTTGTATATTTCAGCCCACTTATATTAGAATAACTTGGCCAATTTTTATTAGTCTCAGAATATGTAGGCATATCATCAATATCAAGTGTGGTTGTATGAGATAACAAGTATGTTGCACACATAATTTCTTCATGTGACCTACTGATGTGGAATATCTTTCTATATGCTTTAAATATGTGTTGCTTCCATTGGTTAATAAAAAAAGCTGTTTTGGCCTATGGTAAGACAGCTTAGAGCCAGATGGGAAATCCAATTAGGCAGAGAGAGAGAGAGAGAGAGAGAGAGAGAGAGAGAGAGAGAGAGAGAGAGAGAGAGAGAGAGAGAGCCAGGGAATCAAAATGTAATGGAATACAGGTAACCCACGAGCCACATGGCAAAACATAGATTAATAGAAATTGATTGAGTTAAGATGCAAGAGCTAGCTAGCAAGAAGCCTGAATCATAGACCAAACAATTTATAACTAATATATGCCTCTGTGTGTTCATTTGGAGCTGAGAGGCTGCAGGACACACACACACACACACACTCACTCACACACACACATACACACACTCACTCACACACACACATACACACACACACACACATACACACACATACACACACACACATACACACACACACACACACACACACACACACACACACACACACACACACTACACAAAACTTCTGGCTACAACCTACTTCTTTCACATAGAAGATTGAAAGCCGTGAAGCCTTGATGGTCTTAATGTGATTAATGCTAGTCATTTGGAACTTTTCCTTGCAGATGAAAATGTTTGGTCCATTGCTAATTTATTTAGTGAGAGGTTTAAAAGGGTATTCCTCAGAATGTAAGTGGTAACATCTCCTTCTTGGGCTTTCACTTCTTCAAGCAGATAATTCTGCTGTTATCAGTACTTCCCTCTCAGCTGGTGGTTCAGGCCACAGACTTCAAATCCCATTCATACCCCTAGTCAGCACTGCTGTTTCAATTCCTACTTAAATGTTTTTTTTTCTTTTTGTAGATCATAATTTTCATCTACTTTTATTTCAGAACACATATTGTAGAGTGATCCTGCAATTGTGAACTGAACAAACAAAAATGTACATAAATATAGAAATAATTTTTTATCAAGTGTCCATTTCCATATGATATAGTTCCAATTCATTTTCTTTTGGCAGGATGGTATTGAAATTTGAGCCCAATCAGAATTATATTGTTATTTTGGCAACAAAATTGTAGAATTATGTTGGAAACAACTCAACATTTTTTTCCCCTTCAGCTCCTTCTTTATCTACCTTGGAGGAGCTCATGATTCTCAAATTGTCTGCTTGTCAACAGGCTGCTCTCACATGTGTGATGTGTTAGCAACCTACTGGGCTGGTGTAATGATTATCTGTCTGTTTTCTTAGAGTGTTCACTTTGTGAATTTGAAGAAAAACAGAGTTCAAAATAAATGATACTGAGTACAAATTAAATCGCCACTTACTTGTTTAGTAAGGACTGGATAAGGTGGTGGACACATTACACCTGTTATCTTAATCATAAATGATTACCATCATTCCTTTTTTGTGCATTTGAAGGAAGGGAGGCTCATGAAGTAGTTTAATTTGCTATTAAGCCTAGGATGATTATTTCTTACAGGCTGGGAACACATTGGGATCCAGACATGTAAGAGAAGATAGTGCTGGGATAGGTTGTGTGGATGTGATATCCAAGTCCTCTCAGGCCTCGGGTACTTGGTGAGGGCTTCTGGTAGGTAGACCTCAGCTGAGAATGCAGTGAGCTTGAGGGAGGGAAGAAGGATGAAAAATTCAATATTTGGTCCTTCTTCAGGAGCATTGGATACCCCTTGCTTAGGACACTAGCTTGCATATTTCCTTTCCTAGCTCCCCAGTCTTCTTTGTACAGAGTCTCTAGCCCTATCAAAGGTTGCCTGGCCCAGCTTTTTTCCTGCCAATGCATTTCACACCATGTTCCCAGCCCTGGGGCTGTCCACAGTGGGAGACTTGCTCCTTTGCCTTAATCAGGGTTGTTGATTCTGCTCAGAACTCCCCCCTCTTCTCTCTTGTGCCACCTATCAAAATCCTTTTCATCTTTTACCTCCCAGCCATGCATTTCTTTCTCAAGGCAGACACTGCTGCTGCCCTAGGGCCAGATGATCCTCTGTATATCTTCCATACAGACCTGTGTTTGTTCCTCACCTTCATAGTACCTCAATCACCATGCAGCTCTACACTCACCATTGGATTAAATGACTGATATTTGTCTTTCTCTTTAAACATGAAATGTCATAAAACAGTGACAAGACCTTTCGTAGTATCCTATCTCAGACACATACTGGGAAGCTTCACCTCATCTTCTTTAAAGCCCAGTCTCCACCATGTGAGGCAAGTCTAAGACAGCTGTTAAATCAGTGTCAGTGTGACTTGCTTTCAAGGAACTAACTCAGTTCAAAACCACACATACTTTAGGATGGATGAAGTGAAGAATGATATCATGGGCTCTTATAGTCTTAACTTGTCTGCAAGGATAGAGTTTCAGTATGAACCCTGCTTTTCAGGTTTCTAACTCCTTAAAGAGCCTTTGCAGTTCAGCCTGTCCATCTAACCAGGAGCTCAAGTCCACAGTAAACGTGCCTATAATATTGGTGAATGGTTGCACAGTAGCAAAAGCAATGGTTTTGAAAGCATATTGCCTAACCTAAATACAAATTGACTCTGGTAATTTAATGGGTTCCTTAACATGTCTCTAACTAGGATTTGCCTTAGTAAAAAAGAACAGAAAATTATTAGAAAAATCACACCATATATATATATATATATATATATATATATATATATATACATATATATATATATGTACAACAGAGGGCTTAAAATAGTTTTCTGACATATTATTCATTCTACATAAATATTTTCAATAGTTTTATTATTTATAAGAACTTATTTAGGGGATAGAACTTGCTTTACCTTTTCAAGTGCTAACAGCTTCAACAACTTCCTGGGTGTTTTCCTGTTTTTTAAATTTTTTTTTGGTAGCTGTGGCTTTTCTCTCCCTTCAGAGATAAATTTGTTTACACCTGATCTTACTTGACCTATGATTTCCAACCTCTGTATTCCCAATGCAAAGGTCCAGTTCTGAACTGGCAAGAAATGATCCTATCACCTTAAATTCATGCTTCAGCTATCTTCCAAGAAAAAGTACAGATTCAGTCAAAAGAAAACACTCCCCTCATCAGTGCTAAATGTGACTGCAGTTTTATTGTGAGCTTTTGAACCAAATAATCCTTCTCCTATCACTTCCTCATGAACTCTTTGGCCTAAAAGCTGGCATCACACAAACAGGAATGCCAATGAAATCACTAACCAAGATGGGCTTCCAGGGGCTCTAAGAATAGAGATACTAACATTAAAGACTTTTGAAAATGCCACGTGGAAAACTAATACTGAGGAGCTTCCTAAGACATCCATATAAACATATAAATGTTTAAATGGAGTAAATCTAAAATAGGGGAGGCAATGCCTCAGTACCTGGCACCTCTATTTAAGTTGTTGATCAGTTAGATATGAAAATTTCTCTGAAAATTATAGACTATTGCCATTGGTTGTGGTTGTGCTTCAGAATTTGTTGGTAAGATCCTATTGCTGAAGAAACCACATACTCAAATCATAAGATGTGGATGAGTCAAGCCAGTACTCATATGGAAGCTTCTTTCCTACTGGCTAGCTTCCATAGTGCTAGAAGTTTCTATACATGCTACTGAAGGATAAAAGTATGACTAGTCTTACTCAGGGGTCATCTCTGTAAAATACAGTAATGAATGATCTTGCAATGTATGCTTACATAGTTGTAGGAATGTTAAAGGGGGTAATAAACAATATTCAGATTGGACTTAATGCCTTTTTAACAAGCTCAAATTCATGTCTGGTAATGTTAACTGGGTCCCAAATCCTCAGTTGGCTATGTTATAAGCATCAGCAGGCATCTACTTCTTATTCTGCTAAAGAGTGTAGTATTAAATTTACACCTAATTTTTTATGCTTATACCCATAGATTGGTGCATCTCTTAGCTCTCATCAGAGGAAATTTTTAATTGTAGTAGATCACAATTAATGTAGACACTCACAACTGGTCAATGCACATAGAATAAGAGATTATGGAGTACTCAACTCCAAATGTACCATTATACCATACCCCCACTACATGTCTGAGGAATGTCATAGAAAAGGGGGTGGTAGGATTGTAAGCCAGAAGTACTGGATGTCTGCTGAAAAAAAAGAATTTGTTGGACATACATGACCAGGAACACATGAACTTACAGTGGCTATGATGTCATGTACATCTGCATGAGATCAGTACAACCATGGATGGAAGAGGAACTTGTGATGTCCTACCTCTATCTGAGGAGTTATTGACAACTGGAGACTTTGGAGGTCAATTTTTTTCAGGGAAGTGGCCTCCAAATAGCTATTCGTAATCGAGCGAATGGCCTTTTGAAAAAGGAGCACACAGAAGAAACAGTAGTGCAGGAATAGGAGAGGGTAAGAGGAGGGGATGACGATTGGATCAAAACACATTATATGCATTTGTAAAATTTTCAAACAATTGAAAAGTAAGACTAAAATTATTTTTATCTACAAGTTTCACATCATAACATTAATTAAAAATAAAGCTAGTTAAAATTTTTACAGTTCATTCATTCACTTGTTACACCTATTGTGTTCTGAACAGCTGAACTTTCAGCTCTTTTATGGTAGATTTACTTTATCAAGTTCGTCTCTGAAGTCTTAGATATACTGAAAAGGGGACAGGAACACCTATGTAATTAACATGTAGCGTGTCATGTGCTGATGTGGGAATGTCTTTCTGTATGATGTGCGTATCAATCTTTAAATAAAGGACTGTTTTGGCCATGGCAGGCACCATAGAAGAAGTATATGGGGAATCAGAATAGTTAGGAGAAGGAGGGCAGAGTCAGCTCAGATTGAGCCTACTTCCCCAAGAAGAAACATGTAAGGAACACAGGTGAGCCATGGGCCATGTGGCAGACAGATTAATGGAAATGGGTTGAGTTAAGAGGAAGGAACAAGTTAGCAATGTGCCTGAGCCATACGCCAAACAACATGAACGTAATATAAGCATCTGAATCATTTTGGGGGGCTTAAGTAGTTAGTGGCAGGTGGCTAAGCAGTCTGAGATGGCAGGTCTGTGAATCTGGACCTCTGGCTGCCCCGGACCAAGAAACCTTATTGCAACAATGTGCCACATCAGATGTAATCTGAGAATGTTTGTTTGTTTGTTTTTTTTCTAAAAAGTCTGCTTCTAGCTTCTAATTTTCTAAAAAAAAAAAAAAAGTTTACATATGACTTTGCTGGTTCTCAGTTTCAGGTTTATGATATCCTTTCTTCTATTTACCTTGCGTTTATTATGTATATTTTTCTCTAACTCTTTAAGAAGAAGTATATAAAGGTGTGAATAGTTTTGTTTTGGTATAAAAAAGTATCTAAAGTGACCTTCTATTGCTGTCTTAGCTGTGTCTATAAAACTTTGAAATGTTGTACTTCCATAATGATTACTTGAAATTTTCCAAGGATTCCTGTGATTTCTTCTTTTATCCAAGTAGTTTTTAGTTAATTTAAATATGTGCATAAGTATATATCTTTATTATTTAACAGTGTGTTTCTTTCACACTCACTAAGTATAGTCTGTGAGTATCAAGGAATCCTGAGTGCTAAGAATTCGCAGGAAAATCCCTCATATACCTCAAGGATTTTAGTATGAATTGTGTGATTCTCCTTGGTACTCTGGTCTGCAAATTCCATGAAGTGCATTATTAGCTCCCAATTCTAACTTACACTCTGTGAACACATACACGTGACAGGTGACAAGTTCCCCCTGGCAGGGAGTTAAAATATGCTTCCATAATTATTATTAGATACTCTGATCCCATCCTCCTCCAAATCTTCATTCATTTTCACCTTGCTTTATAGTTGTTTTTCTTTGTAGAGTGTGGTCTTCAACATCAATAGAATAAGAAACTGGTTTTGGATGTTGGGTTTAAAATAAACTTCCCTTTTTAGTCTAATAAAATACATTTAGTTTATCTTTATCAAGGCTATGTTTGTTTTTAACTTTACATATTTAATCATATTTTCCCATGTTTGTGAACTTAGAAGGGAAAATATTAAGCCAATTTCCCATTTATAAGCTCCTATAACTGAGCAATGAGATTGCATCTGATTAGAACCTAAAAGCTTTCTAACAAGACCTTGACAGGACTTTTTACTTTAGGAAGTTTAAAGGTGCTGCAAAGAGACAGAAAGAAATGACTAGTTTAGCTTCATAGCAACTATGGGTGCTTTCCTAATTGTTTACTTAAGTAAAATGTTATCACCTTACCTGTTGTGGGTCACTGCCTGAGAGACATGGACAATGCCCATTTATCCAGACATGGAGCTGAAAACAGACCAAAGAAATAATTTTTCTAATGTCTAGCTTGGTAAACCAGTGGGCATAATTGGGGTTGCATATAGTGACATGATCAAAAGTAACCTATGGAAGTGTGGGCAGCATAGGATCAGATCATAGGTGATTCACACCCATCATAGCATCTGTTAACCTCTTTTATGTCCAGAGATGGGGAAGGGATATGCACAACCATCTATGCTGTACTATCTTGTGAGTCTTCCCACACTTCTATAAGAGAATTTTACTAGGCTCAGTCCTGTGAGATGTCATGGTATGATCACAGCTGCTTTGACTGGCAATGACTGTCCAGTCAGAAGGAGAGAGTTCCACACTACTGCACAAATGATACATCACTGGATGCTACCTCCTACCATCCACATTTATACAGTCACGTGTCACCTGGTAATGTGAGTAAAAATCAAATTTGACATGCCTGCTTGAATATTTTTTTGTTTTGGACTTGTCAGTGCCCAGATATATGATAAGTCTATTTAATAGGTTACTACCTTTGTATCTGTGCTTTGAGATAATTTCTGAACTCATGCTTCCCAGGAATATACCTGTCAGGGCAGGCTCTTTACCCACAATGTTTATTTAGTCATTATTGTTCCTAAAACCTGTTGTCACATCCATGGATGTGCTGAATTTGTAGATTTTCCCCTTTCTGTTGAGCATACCCCCAAATTACTTGAAATTCTCTTTGTTATCTAAATATTCAAGCTTTTATTCTATCTGAATAAAAAAAATCAGTTTTACTAACACCATTTTTAGTGTTAAGATAATTTTCAGAGGCAATTGTTGTTAATAACAATTATTGTTGTTTTTGTTACATATTTCAAGTAAATAAGCCTAGGGCAGGGAATTGTGAACTATTTAAACTTCTGTTGACTTACATAGATTGTTCAGTCATATATAATTTAAAATCACACATGGCAGGGCTTTGGAAGAAAGAGTTATGCTTCATATTCCATAGGATATAAAAGCAACCAAAAGATGGTTAGTAATCCCAGGAAAAATTTTGTGCAAAATTAAGTGACACCAAGAAAGGGGAAGTTTTGTGAAAAAAAATATTGGAAGAACAATGTGAACATTCACAGATAAAACTGTGGCTGGAAAATCTTCTCACAGAAAGATTTTGTAACATTTGTCTATGAATAGCCTAAAACTTGCAGTTTATGCTCTGTGGTAGTTTTTTTTTAGGGTTCTTTGAAAAATAATAGGGTGTTGTCTGGTGTAACATCCTGTGTCTTTTCTGTTTGGTGCATAAGCTGCTGCTTGTTTCTTCTTTTCTCAGTAGACAACACCATCATTTTGGGGCCTCCATCCTCACTTCAACTATTTCCTCTTTATGTACAAGGCTTCCCATGGTACCCGAGCATCCAGGACCCAGATGGACTCTGTTTGCATGGACTTCTATGCCAAGATTACAAGTGAATGAAATGCAGTAGATGAGGAAGATTTTTTATGAATATACTCAAAACCTAACTAGTTATATACAGCTCCTTGAAACTAAGAATCTTCAATGACAATTCTTTTATGTTTGAAGATAGATATGAGCACCTCCTGCCATGCTTCCAAAGACCTAGCAAATAAACTGAGGGACTTGGCAGTTTTATCAAAGAAAATGATTGTCTTAGAAAATAACTAGTTGGTTGAATTTATTTTTGTCTTCAAGAGATAATAAAAGTAGGCATAAATTCCAAAATGTGGTTCCCTAGTCCCAAAAGGAGAAAGAAACACATGTTTGGGCCAGACACCTGTTCTTATTTTGAAAACACAGACTAAGTATTGAAATAAGCACTGATTTCTTAAAATTTTATTTGTTTATCTATTCATTCACTTACAGAATCTCACTTAATGTGGTTTTTTGTTTTCTGCAGGAACAAGCCAGCCTCCCAAGGACTGACACTGCTGTCCACTGGGTAATAAGGGTGTAGCTCTGAGTCACCTCTTTCCACAGACTGGAGCACAGTAACTGGAAATAAAAATGGTTGTTTAAAGTGTGCTTGGCATCAGCATCTTTTCTAAAAGCCGCTAAATAGTTTTACATTACAGTTTTTGGTTTATTTTATATTTAAAAATGGAATCTATTTTTGTGTAAAAGACGTAATTCTATGTCCTTTAATTTATTTGTTAATTAAGTCTTTATTAAATAATCTAACTGATGGGACTTTTCTTTGAGCATTTTCATCATCTCTATCCCCTAGACCTCTTTTGCTTTTTTTCTGAGTTTCCCTTATACCACTCCCTTAAATTCATATCATTCTCATTTCTAGTTATTAATGTTTTTATATAAGCACATATATACATATTTATACATAAACACACAAATAGAAATTTTTATTTTATGACATGTTTTATATATGGCATAGTCAATACTAGTATTTCCAGTGTTTTAAACAATGTATCTGTTAATTCCATATCTATAGCACAACTTTTAAACTCATTCCTCAAGATTTTTAAATGTTGGTAGTATTAGTATACTGGAATAGAAAATACTTTATTGTGAAGGCTGTATTGCACTGGGCAGGGTACTTAGCACTCTACTGACTGCCATCAACTAGAAACCAGTAGCACTGACCCTAACCCTCAATTCAGTTATGACAAAAAAATTAAAACCTTTCCAGCATCATTATCAAATATCTCTGGCATACAAAAATCGCCATTGTCTCAGCCTTGTATTGGATTGTCTGTATCACCTAGGAAAAGCCCATAATTATTTCCATCTTTCTACCCAAAGTTATTCTCATCATGATCCTATTTGTGGTTAACAGTCACTTAGAAAATCTATATAATCTATACAATTGATACTTAGGAGCACGGAATTTAAAGTTTCAATTGTTTGGATAGTAGCATGTTCTCACTGGAAATTAGCATCTAGCTCTGCAGTTGGTTATAAGTTTACTGTGAAGTTTCTTGGTGGTGGTGATGTTCTTGTATAGTCCACATTATTATTCTATGGGTTAGACACAGCAATGACTTACGTGCTCCACAGAAGATGCTGACTGATCATGTTGACTTGGATTTGAGCCTCTTTCTTTTACTATCCACCTTGTTTGAAGGCATAAAATTCGGCGAAAACAATAAGAAGACATAAAATCTACCATTAGGCTTTGGCTACATTTACAATAAAAATCTTTGTCTTTTCAAATGTAAGGGGAGATTTCTTGTTCTCTTCAGTTTTTAACTTTATTGCTGTATCTCCTGGCCCAGAAAATCTATAGATTTCTTTCAAGTGGTTCCCAGCTTGATTTTGTGAGCCCAAGAAATGTGTACTTTAAATACATTTGAATGTGATCTCATGATTTGTGATGTTTGATCCATAGCCAGAGGCACTGGTGTCTCATTCATTTTAATGGGCTCTTATAGTTTGCCAAAGCGATCAGCAATTTGTGATAAAGTAAAAAATGAGCTTGTGATCTGTACATCACTGTGGTTGAAAGACAGTGAAGTTTTTCTTGTTTTTGTCCTTGTGTGAGGAAGGGAAAAAATGCTGGGGTATAAAGGTCCCTTGGACTTTTTTTGGCAAAAATCATACTATAAATATTTCAATACTTGATTATAAAGAAAAGATAAATTCAGAAAATTCTTCTTTTTCTGTGTCTAGATATGGGTACAAAAACTTATTTTATTATAATAGCATGCAGAAGACTGCAGGCAAAACCCAGCAATGGCACACCCCTATGCAGGTGTGGAAAACATGGTTAACAGACCCACATCAGTGGGCAAGGGAGGAAGAATTACATCATCAGGCAGAACATTGTAGCCAAGGACAAGAGATCAGGCTACAAGCATGGCTTAGAGAATTAGCTTGTATTCAGTGGTATCTGAGTTTAACACAAACCAACAGGGATGCACCATGAGGTGACTGAAAATTCATTGGGTTAATGACACCATGGAGAACAGTCTGTCAGTAACTTGCTTTTGTCTTGGAACAAAGACTCAAAGACAGAAATAATAAAGGACTAAAATAAATAAACAGTGTGCCACCTTTTGGATTTGATGATGGAAACAGGACCCTACTTAAGGAATAAGCCAGAGACTTTTGTTAAGTGTGGGGTAGAGAATGAGATCCTGGCAGAACTAGTACCTTTATTCTATATTTTGCTGTGCTATATATGTTCAGCTTTGACCACATTTCAGATAAAGGTTGGTTTATTCATTAAATTTTGTTCCCTGAGCACCTGCCATGTATGGAGCAAGCTATTGGAGATGAGCTGATGAAACAGAAAAGCATGTTTTGCATTGTGTTTTAGATTCTAATAAGGGAAAGAGAAAAATGTAATAAATACATGAGCTTGAATAGGTCTCCTATATAGACTCTAAGAAAATCACAAGTGGCATAAAAATATTTAATTTAAAACGAATTAAGAGTTCCAAATGCCAAATCAAAATAAACAGATTGAGATGAGAACTTTAAGGCTGTTACAATTGGGAGAAAGCTCTGATCTCAAAAATCTCAAGAACCTTAAAATCAAACAGAGCGAATGTGTTCATGCATGGGAGGAGGAAGGCAGGTTAACTATTGGGTTTTTAGACAGAAAGGTATGCAGGCAGGATAGCAGGTAGAAAGTCAGGTTATTACGATGCTTTTCCTTTGCAAGCTGGTCTGCTCCTGGAACAACCCATTCAGGGAAGATGCCTCAGACCTTCAATCTGTGTTAAAAGTTAAGGGAACTCAAATTCTAAGGGCCTGACTAAAGTTTGGTGAAGCAAGAATTCAATGGGTATGAATGTCACAGGCAGGGCAGGCAGTTGTGCATGGTCACAGGGGAAGTGTCCCCATGTATCGTCAAATAAGGTAATCAGTGAAGAGCACAATAGAGGATAGTTTCATAGTAGAGCTAAAAAGCTGAAAAAGACAAGACCTAAATATTGCAAGGAAGAAGAACATGCTGGCTTTAGCACAACATCATCCCAGAGAGAGGAAGAGGAAATGGCCAGTGTAAGACACTGGTGTAGGTATAATGATATCTTCAAAAGTGAAATGGTAGATTCTGCTTTCCAAAGCTTTCCTCAGTGAAGCCTGCCACTGAACCTGGTCCCTTGCTATGTTATCTTTCTACGTCTTCATGAGTAACTGGAATTTATTTCTCAGTGCATTCAAATGTTTCAAGGCCTTAGGCTTTCTTTAGCCAATACAATGAGGCATAAATATTGCTGTTCCAGTCTTTTCTGGGTGTAACCCCAAGTTGGTCTGGGAACTTCTCCCTCCTGTCCTCTCTAACACATCTCTTGTTATACTAATCTTCAGAATAGGGAATTTCAACCTCACTCTGCTTTGAGGATCTCAAGACAAGTGGAAAAGTCACAGGCAAGCTTTGGTTCACCTTTCCAGCCGTGCTTCCAGAATAAACTGTAAGACTGAGGAGTGAGTCACCTTAGATATAAAACCTAAGGAGCCTTTGGACAGCAGAAGACTCATCTGACACTGGGCTGCAATCACATAAGAACCTAGAGTAACGTGTGAAATTGAGGTTGCGTTTATAGCTAAGAGCTTGAGTGTTACCTATGAGAGTTCCTATGATTATACCTCAGGTACCACAAAATAAACAAATAAACAGCCCACAGGGAGTCAGTTAACTTGTAGAAACAGATAAGGAAATAACTAAACTTTTATTATTATGAAATTTAATTTTGAAACAGATAGGTATGGAGTGATAGATAACTATAATGAATAGTAAATAATTTTGAGACAGATGAACAAGGGAAAACCCCAAGAAAAATGGCAAAGACTATAATGGGAGATTCAGGTTCAAGGAGAAAGCTTGGAAAATTCTCAGGTAGAAAATATTGGATGTGGAATTCCAGTGGAGATACCAAGTAGGTTATAGGAAAATATAGCATTGGAGTTACTGAATGTGTCATGATTGAAGATTTGGGCAAGAGATCCGACAGCATCTGGGCTTTTTAATCCATGAATAATTGAGATGATATAGGCAAGCAAGTGTCCTTAGAAGATAAAAAAGGAGCAGTGTTTTCTTAGTTAGAATGTAGCAGATGGCTTTTCCTCAGTATTCCAGGTGTGAGATGGAGAAGGGATAACGAGTAGTCAAGAGGTAATGATGAAATGCACAAGGGAGGAACTGGATTGATCTGGGACATCCAGGGAAGTGTCTGAATGAGAAACTAGCTTTCGACTCAAACACTGCTAAGAGGTCAAGTAAGATAAGAGGTGACACTGACTTCTGTATTCATCAGTGTGGTCTCAGCTCCCCCCAACCTTATCTTTCCTGTTCCTCCTGCAAACAATACAATTAAGTACTTACTGTGCATCAGGTACTTCCTAAGCTTTGGAGGATAGTAAGCCAAATGAAATGATCCTTCAAGAAGTTTATGACTACTAAACTAATTAAAAATTATTTATTGGGCAATTATTACATTTAAAATACTGTGCTAAGTACCATGAGGAATACAAGCTTGGTGAGAGACACATGTTTAGCCTAATTGGAAACTTTAAGCAGAAGCACAGACTGTTAAATTGTACTATAGCAAATACTATATGATATTTCACTTCGTAAGTCTCAGTAATCTGCAATCGAGGAATCAGGACTATAGATTAGAAAAATCTAGAAGCTAAAGTCTGGGAAAGCTACATGAAAATAAATGTAACTAGAAAAATTCAGGGATGAGGAGTAGGTGGGGTTGCAGTAGAGGTCACTAAATAGAATCTGAGCAAAAGAAAATGGATATGTGCAGTAAATCTGAAAACATGGATGAAATTAGACATATTCCTAAATGAAATTAAGTCAGTAAACAAAGGACAAATATTCATTAAATTAACTTATATAAAGTATCTAAAACAATTAGACACATAATTAATTTTAGGCATCCAAGGAACTCTTTGGAACATATTCTGTGAATAACAGAGGGGACACATTCACATTTAGAAATGTGTAGCCTTTTAAATGAAAGTGTTCTTCTGGATAGCGGGGCTCCTTGTTGTCTTCAGACTAATCATCAGGCACCAGCACCTTATGAAATTTGTCATCTTTTAGCTGCTACTTCTAGAATGACAAAATCACCAAGAAAAAGTGTGTCCCACTTCTCCAGAATTTCACCCTGGCTTAACATATGCAGATGTTGAATGTTGAACAGAGTAGGGCACAAATAGATTTTGAGACAAGAAACACATGATAATCTAAGTAGTCACAAGACCTTTGACAAATCTCAACTTTCCTTTAAGATAAAAGTGCCAGAGAACATAGGAACAGAAGGGACAAACTTTGACATAAGAAAGACTATATATAACAGATGTATAGATGTTACTTTAATATATAAGGAA
The DNA here is from genome assembly GCA_033318265.1 of Phyllotis vaccarum. NCBI lineage: Eukaryota > Metazoa > Chordata > Mammalia > Rodentia > Cricetidae > Phyllotis > Phyllotis vaccarum. The sequence continues at coordinate 25,606,811 of JARWLC010000001.1, forward strand.
TGACTGAAGTGTTTTCACTAAAATCAAGAATAAGATAAGGATACCAACTCTCTCTGTTCTCATTTAATGTTCTTCTCGAAGTCTAAGTTAGGCCAGTGGGACAAGGTAAATAGATCAAAGGATATAACAGAAAGGAAGAAACCAAAATATCCCTACTTACAAGCAATGTCATCCTATGTTTGAAGGATCATAAAAACTACCAGAAAAATTTTTGGGTCATATAACTACCTCCAACAAAATAGCAGTATACAAAAAACAAAATTGGTAGCTTTTGAATGTGTGCCAACAATGAATTTCCTGAGAAAGAAATCAGGAAACAATTTTATTTGCTGTGGGTTTAAGCAAAACTCAAACAGCACAACCAAACCATATCACCACACCTCTTCTTCCTCCCATATTTCAATTTATTTTCTCTGCCTTCCAGCCCCACTATCCCTTCTCCTGTGTTTCTATTGATGGTTCAGCTCTATTAGGTCATCAGGCATGTTAGACAGGAAAGAAAATCACAGCTACCCAGAGTTAAACAAATACAAAATAAACACAAATAGTACTCAAACAGCACAACCAAACCAAAATAAAACCAAAACAAAAACAAAGCAAAAGAAAATGTAATCGAAAAATAACCCCAAGGAGATCAGCAATGTTTACAATGGAAAATTGAATGCACAGAAGAAATGACAAGATACTATAAGATGCCATGCCGTTCCATTATCGTAGCTTGTCAGAATTAACATTGTGAAAGTGCTTATATTACTGATAAAATCTGTAGATTAAATACAATCTCCGTTAAAATTTCTATGACATTCTTCACAGCACTAGGAAAACCAACCATAGCTCTCAAATGGAAGTGCTGACACCTCAAATAATCACAACAACCTTTAGAGAGAAACCGATGATGAGGCATCACGACACATAGTCTGGGCTCAAAATAGACATACAGACTGATAGAATGTAGGAGAAGGCCCAGAATTAAGCCCATATAGCTGAAACAACTCAGTTTTTCACAAAGGGGAAAAAAATACATCGAGAGAAGAAAACCTCCCCAAGAAACAGTGATGAGAAAAGTGGATATCTTCCTGGAAGTGAAAGTAGGTCCACATCGCTGATCCTGACAAAATCAATTCAAAATTGATCAAAGACAATGTCAACCCCGAAATGATGAAATAATTGGTAAAATACTTCAAGATGTAGGTAACATGGAGGACTTTCTGAGAGAGAATCTCAATACCAAAGAGACAACCCTGAAACCTGACAAATGAGGATGAGAAGTTATAAAGCCCTTTTCACAGGAAAACAACAAACAGAAATAACAAAAAACAGAAGCAAAAACAAACAAAAGAACCAGACAACACAAAAATCACCAGAGTGAAGAGACAGAACCAATAGGGAAAGTTTTTGCCGATTATACATCAACAGGAGATTAATATCCAGCTGGGACCTACAAAGAACTGTAATAATTAAACATCAAAAATCATCATCCAATCAATAATGAGCTACAATGCCCATAAACCCAAGGGAAAATCTACTACTAAAACATTGGTAAATCAATGTTATTAAACTGCCTTTTAAATACTTATCATTATATTTGTAGATTTGTGTAGTTCTCAGCTCACATTAGAGAAATTTCTTTCTGCAGGGATTGGCTATTAAGACATAGATTCACAATTAGTCAAAGAGTAGAGAATAAAGGATGATAGATGGGATGTCTATATCACAATCCCTAACCAAGCCCAGTAACATCACAGGAGGAACTGTGGAGAGAGTGGTAGTCAGAGTTTGGGAACAACTACCATGAAACAGTGTTCTGTGGACATGGTATGACCATTGCACCTCTCACCTCACAGCAGCAGGGGTCACCTACACAAGAACAAGTTAGTCAGAATTTCAGAATGAGGTGGGGCTCATGAGTCCAGTCTCTTACATACTTCCCACTTCATGCTTGTAGGCAGAGTTTTTCTGCCCCCCCCCCAAGTAGCCACAAAGAGACTTAATATTAATTATAAATGCTTGGCTGGAAGCTTAGGTGTGCTTTTAGCTAGCTCTTATAACTTAAATTAACCCATTTCTATTAATCCATATTTTTCTTCAGGCTCATTTACCTCATATACATACTTCTGTTCTTCATTTCCTCTGACTTAGCCCTACTTCTCCCTAGCGTTCTCTCTGCCCCAAAAATCCTACCTAGCTTTTGGCCAATCAGCTTTTATTAACCCAGTCACAGTGACTATTACTCACACTGTAAAGAAAAAATTTTCACATCCTCAACAATGTTTCCTCAGACTTAAAAGGAATGGTATAAATGTATTATTTGGGCCCAGTCTTACAAGCACAGCTTAGCTCCTGCATCTTGCTCAGCTATAAGTCTCTGTATTCTCATGAAAGAAGCAGGTACTTTGATTATGTCTGGAAACAGATTATGTCCATAAGTATAAGCACAGAGAGTTAGAGACAGTTTTCTGGTCTGTCATTTTGTTAAACAACAGTGACAATTTCCTTATATGAACCTCCAACTTATCAAGACCTGTGTTGTTAGCCAGCCTTTCAATGGCAGGCATAGATCCATGGGATAGAATATAAGACCATAATTTAACTACTACTCAACTACAACAATCAGATTTTTGACAAAAATACACATCAGAGAAAGACAACATTTTCAACAAATGGTGTTGGATGTCAGTGTGGAGGAATGAAGCTAGATCCCTATTTCTTGCTTTGCACAAAGCACTCCAAGCAGATCAACAACCTTAGCAGACCTGGTATACTATAAATGCTAGAGGCAAAGAGAGGGAAAAGCTTTAATAAATGGTTACTGGTCATGGTTCTCTGAGGAAGATTCCAGTCACAGGAAATAAGACCAATGATCCAGAGAAGGCATTTCATGAAATTCAAAAGCTTCTGTACAATGAAGGAAACTGTCAATTAAGTGAAAAGACAAGGCTTTAGAACGTGAGAAAATCTTTTTCTAGCTATGCATATATCGGAAGATTAGTAATGAGAATATAAAAATAACTCAAAAAAGCAAACACCAAGAAATCAAACAACCCAATTTAAAAAATCAACTACAGAACTAAAGAGATCTGGAAAGGAAAATTATAAACTGCTAGGAAACATTTAAAAATGTCCAATATTTGTACATTTTATACAATGTATTACTACTTAGCAGTAAAAAAAAATGACATCCTAAAATTTTCAGGCAAATGGATGAATTTGGAGAGTATGAGAGAGAGAGAGAGAGAGAGAGAGAGAGAGAGAGAGAGAGAGAGAGAGAGAGAGAGAGAGCATATGAGCAAAGGGATCAGGTATCAGGATCATAAGGAGGAGACCCAGAGAGATGGCTGACTGGGGCTATTGGGAGCTCACTGAATCAGAAACAATTGCTGAGGAAGGAACCTTCAGGAAGAGGAACCAAACCCTTCAAAAACAGACAACTGTCAAATGGTGTGGACAGTATGTGGTGCCTCTTCCAGTAGGATCAGACTATGTTCCTGGTACATGAACTGATATCTCCAAGCCCATTCCCTACAGAGGAACATCTAACCAAGTCTTAGTACTGGGACTCGGACCTACCTCAACTATATATGCCAGACTGAACTGACCCACCTTGGGACTTCTTGCCCTCCTTGGGGAATGGAAGGGGGAAGGGGGTGGGATGGACTGAGGGAGGATTGGGAGGGGCTGGGAGGAGGGAAGAGTGGGAGCACCAGTAGATATGGAAAAAACTTTTTAAATAAAACAAAAAAAGAAAATGTCCAATGCCCTTGGGCATCTGGGAAATGCAAAGTAAAATTATTTTAAGATTCCATCTCAGCTGGGCATGGCCACACATGCCTTTAATTTTAGTACTTCAGTGGATCTTTGTGTGTTTGAAGGCAACTTGTTGAGTTTCAGGCAAGACAGAGCTTCAAAGTGAGACCATTTTTCAAAGGAATTTAAAAAAAGATTTCATTTCACCATCTCATACCAGTCAGAATGGCTATTATTAGAAATAAAAATGATAATAAATGCAGGAAAGGTTTATTCTGCAAGGTTGTAAGCTAATGCAGCCACCCAACTGAAGACTTTCCAAAATAATGAATTAATACGTGAATAAAAGTAATGCTACTATATGATCCATCTATTCCTCTCCTGAGCAAGTACCCAAAGAGCTCTCTATCGTATTAATAGGATACCTGAGCACCTGTGCTCTTTTCTCCTCTATTCATGCATGATAGCTAGAAAATAGAAGCATCCTAGATGGCCTTCAGCTGATGAGAATGTAATGCACATATACAATGGACTTTTATCTAACTGCAAATAAAAAGTATAATTATGAAATTTTCAGGAAAGTTTATGAAAGTAGAAAAGCTACAGTATAAGGAAACACAAATTTAAAAAATATAAATGGGTGTTTGGTGGAAGTTATCCCTCATGACTAGGTGTTGCTCTTCCCAGAAACTGAAGGGTACTGAATATAGTTCTAGTCTTATGTATGAGATATCTCCTCAGGAGCCAGCCAGGAAGTTCCCAGAAGCCCCCTGTACAAGGTCTTTGTCCTCTCTGATGCTTATGAATTTAGAAGATAAGATCCTATTACAGGTGATATTTCATATGTTGTCTGCAAGATAAAGCAAATTCAGATGGGAGCTGAGCTGGAGACTTCCTCCATGTAGTCTAGCACTCAGAGCACCAGAGGGTGCTGAGTGGACTGCTGGGAAAATAGGCATTATGAGTCTTGCCAAGCTGTGACTCCTATTAATTAGAAATTCAGTGGGAAAGATATACATGTACAGTAGCAGCTTTACTTTGGTCCAGGTACCCAGCTACTCTCTGCTTAAATTTGAAGTCTTCTTCATGAGTGGAGGGGAAGGACTGTGACCCACGCCAAGTAGTTTTATTTTAAAGTCATCTTAACCTTTTATCTTGTTGGAAATTCCTCCATCTTGTTCTGTAACTAGTGATCTCTTTTTCTTTGCATTCTCATGCATTTCAAAATATAACAGTGGGAGTAATGGACACAGGCACACAACTCAGCAATGCCCCTCACACCCCTTTCTTTCCATCTCCCATATGAATGAGGCGTTCACTTAAATCATCGTGGACAAAGTAGTAACTGCCATGTAGGTGGAAACAACTCACTGAGTTTCTCACTTCCAAATTTTATTTTTTTTGTCACATATCTCAGGGTTAGATAAACTGCCCAAATTAAAATGTATTATGCTTATTGATTATTTTTCAAATATTATTACAGGTACTATAATTTATAAAAAGTTATTTATTTTATAATCATCTTTTTGGCATTTATGGTTTTGTGTCATCAAGACCTCTTTTCATGTCTTTTAATTTTTTCCTTATTTGCCACCTGTTTTAGGCGAGGATAGGAATATTGTAACGGTATTTCCTTGGGCATCGTGATGGTGAGAATTTATACATTCTTGTTGGTTAATTAGCCATTCAATATTACTACACTGTACTTTAAGGGTATTTCACTTTGTATTATAAAGAATATCTCTAGACTTCTTTAGAGTAAACTTCATTGCATTTTATTTTGAAATTTAGAAGAAATCCTTCTTCTAAGCAGGATTTAGAAACTTTAAATTTAGAAAAATTAAAGAAATTTAGAAACAATCCTAGGATGTTCATAATAAATAGGATAATAGGTATATTTTCCACTGTCTTTTTATTCTATACATTTACTGAATTTATCCCTATTCATGTATCCTGTGTGAGTGTGTGTGTGTGTGTGTGTGTGTGTGTAAATTCCTTCCCTTTTTAAATGAACTTGAAAAAGTAACTGTAGCTCATCTCATTTTCCTTATGTTTTGAAATAATGATAGTTTTTTCCTAGGATTCTATCTTTTATTGCTTTAATTTTAACCTTCAAACTACTTCTACTGTCAGAATCAGAGATTAAGACAGTGTCCTGGCCTCAGCTTGTGCCAAAAGGTGCCTATTTTAGTAGGTTGGCCTACAAAGTATAGAAATCCTCAGGGGCTTCCTGTAGGTGGGCTACAGATCAGCAAAAAAAAAAAAATCATGTAGAAGCATACCAACTCTGTCTTCCAGATGTTTTGTTCAGCACCTGAGGGTAAAGAATGCATTCCCAAACTCACTTCTTGCACAAAGCAATCTGTAGCACCTAACTTCATACTAACATACATGCTCTAACATGCAACACTGCATTAGTAGTAGATCTTAAATCCTCCAAGCTTTGTAGACAGGATGGAAACCTTGGAAGAAGGATTTTTTCTTGGGAGTCTAATGAACATTGTTCTGATAAAAAAAAAACCAAACTTTCTTAAAAATATACAAAGATGAAGGGCAGGGAAACATCTTTATTTGCTACTATCAAGTGAGTAGAAAGTTGAGTGGCTCTGGCATTGGGGATTTTGAGGCTAGAGATACTGCAGATCCAAGCTAGCTCAAGAGAGAGTGGAAACAGGGGCACTGCGTAGGTGCCAAGGCATAGGATTTCTAACACTGGACAATTTTCTGAAGAAAACTGAAAGCTAGATCAAATAAGGGCATTGAGTTAACACCCATTGCCTCTGCTTGGAGGGTGTGAATTATACAACTCTGAGAATGTACTTTTTGTGGTTTGGAGATAAGCTGTAAACATGGGAGGGTGCTTGAGAATTTCAGCTTGTTTTTCTTTTTTGCAGAAATATTTTTAGTCCTTTCTACCTTTGTATCTTCTGCAAAAACAAATCCCACTAGAAGCCAGCTTTGCCCCGCACAGCTGTAGGAAAAAGATGCCACACCACTTGATAGATTCCACCTAATTCCCTAAATGTCTGAGAGGGGACCCAAAGTGGCTCCTGCTTTGTCATCTCAGAGGCAGCTTCAGCCTAGAAGCTAAGGGAGAGGGTGCTTGAAATTTCTGTAGATGACTAGATACAACCCATGGCGATGGAATGAGGAACAGTGTGCAGCTTTGAGAAATATAAGCTCAGAACACTGGGTGTAAATGGGCAAACCACTGGCTACCCAGGACTGTAGAGTTACATAGTTATAGCTGACTACTAACAGGCAGTAGGGCAGTTTCATCTCATCCAGCATGCCACCTCCTTTCCTCTTTTGAAATGACAGCTAACAATAACCATCCTTAGAATGATAATAGTCTAATTAAACATGTAGGTTTATAAAACCACAAAGAAGCAAAGAATTGATACTGTCTCTAAGACAGAATGTCATTTTATTGTACGTATTTCAAACAATGAGTGGAAATGAAAGGCCTATTCCATCAGAGACTTTTCTCTTTTAAAATATAGCAATGAATTAGTAGAAAATTGCAAAAATATATAAGCTACAAATATTTTACTTACTAGATTCAATATATAAGAAGATTTTCTGTCATGAAAATTTCTGTAAACTTATTTTATATTTTGGGACTAAACACTTAAAGACTAAAATATTTATGGGTGCGTTTTAGTGTGGCAGGTTCCTAGACCTAGTATTCTTAAAGAATACTGTATAAAACTATTAAGAAATGTTTATTAAAATCTTTCACCACATCTCTATATCTATATGTTGTGAATTCTGTCTATCTATCATCTATGTACCGATACACATGTCTCTATCTATATTAATAATCATCTACAATTTATAAATATCTATGCATCTATATCTCTTTCTATTTCATCATTTATTTTTACCTTGCATTACATTACTTTCATGATTTCAAATATTATACTTATATTCTATTATCTTAGGCTTTTCTCTTATTAATTTGTTTAACCCTGGCCACAATAACTAATGGATAGCAAGGTGAGCAGGAAGGGTGATTGCCTGTGTCTCCAGCAATCCACTTTACTGTGTGTGGAACTTGAGAAAGCTTCAGTTGGCTTTGAATCCTGAATAGTTTCCTTCCACATATTTTTTAGGTAAATAGAAGTCACACTATTTGCTTTTTGGGTCTCTTCCTTATTTTTTGGTTCAAATCTTTGGGGTAATTTGTTGATTGTTAGAAATTCTTTTAGATATACATTAGTTTATGCCTCAATGATTTTGCAGTGAAATTTCTACTGACTGACTTTTTAAAAAACTATGTTAGTATCTCCTTAAAAAGGAATATAGACCTAGCTTAAAAATTACATTCCACTGAGGTTCGTTTTTGAATTATTTATTCTATTTTTTGAAGATGAGGGACTTCCTTACCAGTCTTTTTATATCCCCTGTGGCTCATGTCTGTTTTTATGATATATACAAAGCAAAATTAGCCAACCTGGGAACTACTGCTCATTATAATTATTCTGGTTATCCCATATTTGTGTTGATTTCTTTAAATCTGTCACCTGCTCTAATTCTTTAAAAAAAACACATCATCATTAATATTGACATTGCTAACTTTATTCCTGTGTCCATGTAGAATTATATTCTTGCCTTCGTAGAGGAAGAAAATTAAAACTGTTTTTTTTCTTCCTCTGTAGGATTTTAGCCTGACTCTGCACCTTACCTACAAGGAGAGAAACTCAGAAATGAATGACTTAAAAGCTTTGGTTTGAGTTGGGAATTTCAGAGCATTGTAGCCAAAGAAGACTATTTTTGGAGAAAGATATGACAATGGAAAAAGATATAGGGACCCGAGGAAGACAAACATTTGATACCCCGATGGAACCAAGTAAGCCTAGTAAAGCCCGTGATATAGATGCTTCTTGTTTCTGGTTTACACTGATAAGGGTCTGAAGTTATCTCTGGTGAGGAAATTGGTGAACAAGAAAGGATAGGCAACTTCATATATTTATTTTCTTCTTTTGGCAAGATGGAGGACAGATAATTTTTTTATAGACCTTCACTAACTTGGTGAAAATATTGTTATGCCCAACTGGCATGCTTGAGGGTAGCAGAATCTGCTATGCTTTACATAGAAGTACAAGTTGAAAATGAGAAGAACTTGTCTTTCAGTGTTGCTCATAGGAGGGGAAAATAATATTTGATTTAATATCTAGGGCTATAAAGGGAGTATTTCATAATAATCTCATCCATAGTTGTATAAAAATAACTTGCTTTTTATTTGCAAATATTTATAATAAAACTTATACATTTTTTTAAAAAAATAAATGGAGATCTGTGACATTTAAAAATTTAAAATTTAAAATAAGAACTACAAGGTAAAGCAGTAAGGAAGATAAGAATCTATGCAAAAATATATTCTGAAGTACCCGCACTTAAGAAGAAAATTAAATTACTATCTTGTATAACATAGTAATCAGATATATATACTCCAGAGCCAAACAACTTTGATTCAAATCTACCTGACATGGGTAAATGTTATTGCCTGTGATCAAATAACATCCTTGGGTATGAAATAAGTGTAGGAGGAATAGTATTGTCTTCACAGTCTGGAGCAGATTAAATGTGTTAGTGTATTTATAACATTTAAAGTAATGGCTTAGGAACTGGGATATAAAGTTGATGGCTACACTTCTTTACTTTGAGGGTTACCAGTGGTTCTTACAAGCAAAATACGAAGCTGTAAAAACGTACCTGCTTTAAAATGAAAAGTAAACCAGCGCTTAAATGAAATGAAGTAGCATGGCTAGCCTGTACATGAAGCTGAGACCTAGGATGTTTATGTTTATTTTGATTGCCTGATCAGCAAGACCAGGGCTTAAAAGACAACTGTTGATCCTGTCAGAGGAGAGAACCTGGGTGCTTTAAACATTACATTGCAGCTTCTCTATGTGCTACCTAGTTGATCTTTGAGAATTGACTCAGCTTCTTTGAGTTTAAATTTCTGTTATTTGTTAAGCAGAGATAATGGTATTACCTAACTGGGAAAATTCCTACCACATTAAATGAGTCAATTCACCTAAAGAGCTGTGCGGGGTGCCTAGCTCACAGCATGCCTTCTACAGATCTAAACCTGAATTAATGGTAATATAAATATTCTGTCTCATATCTGTATTGCTTATGGAGTCTAGATTGCAGACTTAAGGTCACATAATTAAGATCAATTCTATATTTCGCATCTAATTTTTGCTTCTTACTAAAGCATATAAGACATAAACAATCAAAATAATAGATACGTAGAGATAAATACTGTAATTACAAGGCAAAGTCTTCCCTAAAGAAGTAATTAAATATAAAATAAATGGCTTGAGTTTCCTCATCTTTTCCTAAGCTCACACACAGAAGAGGCTTTAATACTTCAAAGCACTTCTTCCTGAGAGCTTCAGAGACAAAGAAAATGACATTCTCCAGACAATGCAGTCTGTATTTAGCAGCCAGGGTCACTTCTGGTACCAGAATGTTGTCCAGCATAAGTTGAATTGCCTTTTTACGTGAAAAGCAGGCCTGTTGTCTATGCCTTCCCTACATCTGCCTAGTCTCTATAGGCAGAGTAGAGGTGTCACCATCAAGGTCTAAAAAATGCCAGAAAAAGAAGAAGATCTTTCTGCATAGGGAAAAGTTATGGCCTTCATTTGCAAGTAATTTGTAACAAATTATCTAAAAATATATTCTTTTAAAGCTTTAAGCTGGTTTTAAAATGTGAAGTAGTTAAATCTCTCAAAGCTATCTTTTTTTTCTTTTTCTTTTTTTTTTTTTTAACAAAAGAGGATTGCGGTCTGAATGACAATAAGTGTCACTGAAAAGCAAATAAAATGGGGAATTCTAGGAAAATGGATTTAGGATCAGAAAATCACAATCCAGGCCTGAGGTGCAGCTATGCTCACTGATTCCATGTGAGTACACAGCAGTCTGGATAGGCGCTGTAGAGAGTTCAGTGATGTGAGACAGCACCCGTTTAGTTCACATTGGAAAGATGAGACTAACAGCTGGCCAAATGACTTTGTCCAAAGCCAATGAAAATAATTTTCCAATGAAGAATCAAAATACGACTTAGCCAGAAAAAGACACGAGAGCAATTACTTTGAGCTATAGGGAGAAAAGTATTTAAAAGTCTCTGAGAATCAGGGGTGCGTCATGGAGGCAGTGAGATCTTGTTTGAAACTCAGTGAAAGCATAACCCAATAATCAGTGTGAAAGAGTCACTAAGGGATGAACAGAGGCTGCTATACTATAGTAGGGTCAGGCAGGAATGTGCTCCCCCTTAAAGAGCCTACTAAGGGATGAACAGAGGCTGCTGTACTATAGTAGGGTCAGGCAGGAATGTGCTCCCCTTTAAAGAGCCTACTAAGGGATGAACAGAGGCTGCTATACTATAGTAGGGTCAGGCAGGAATGTGCTCCCCCTTAAAGAGCCTACTAAGGGATGAACAGAGGCTGCTGTACTATAGTAGGGTCAGGCAGGAATGTGCTCCCCCTTAAAGAGCCTGAAGGTGAAATCCTCAGTCCTCTGATGATATATTAAACACGGCTGGTAGGGAGCCGATTCCTCAGGCAGGATAGTTTAAACAGGATCCACTATTGGCAGAAACATTAGTTAAAGCCCAAGGGAGAATCTAAAGAACGTCTTAGAAGGAATCAACAAACCGAACTGACCCTCAAGTCTCCTGAGCTGTGATCACCTGAAAATGGAAGACTGTGTGGTCTACAGACTAGACTTCCTGGGTTCCATCTCTGAAACACTCTTTCCAAGGACTGACAGTTTATGGAGCATTACATTTCAGTTTCTCCATGTTAAGATAGGATCCAGTTCAGGAAGTAATTTGCTTCCAGGTGGCAGTTTGGGGCTTCTTGAGAAATCATACTCTGGGCTTGCCCTCTGATTCCCACCCTTTCTTTCTATTTTGTAGGTACATTTTTTAAGTTCATTTTTGCTGAGGATCCTGCTATTTGGCTTATAAGAAAGAGGTATTTATATAGGATTGGGAGAATAAAATAAAGAACAAGCATGCTGTACTTGCTTGGGGTGAATAATCTGATACAGTTAGAAAAGCAGTGGATGAAAATCCCAGAAGAGAGATTAGAAACCAGTTAGTAGAGAATAGTTTTCACAGCTAATCAATGAAGCTAAGAATACTCATGCTTTGTTTTTGTCTTCTTATCAGCTAAGAGAACATATCATAGATAATTCTTAGATTTAACTGAAATGTGATGATGTGTTATAACAATACGTCTTACTGCTTAAAGCTGGACTATGCAAAGAACAGATACTAACATTGTCTACATCCTCCTGACATACTTATGCAGAATATATTTTATAGGAGCTATGATGCTTGTGTGTAGGGATTTGACTTTGGGGAACATGTTTCATGCTCCCAGAAAAGGAATAACATTTTGTGGATACCTAGAAAGTAGTAAGCTTTATTTTGGTATGTGGCTTGCTCTGATGCTTGCAGGACTGGGCTCTGTGGAGGAACTCCCTTTGAATTTGAAAAAAGAAAGATGATCTTGGAATAAGTGCATATACAGACTCTCAAGGTGGCTGCCAGGCAGGTTCAAATATTCACTAGATTGAATGAAATGAAACCAATTTGCTTAAAACCAATCACTATTTCAATTTCTCTCCCACATATCATTAGCTCCTTCTAACTCTTTCTGTAAGTTTGCCTTGTTTCCACATTAGGACTATGAGGTGAGTTTTACTAACTCTTCATGTTGTAAATATTAGGTAAGCTCACCCACTTATCAGTTTCACAAAGGTTTACTAAATACTCATAGTGTACCAATACTGCCTGTCAGAACAGAACCTGTCCACTACTGACATCCTTTGTTATGTCTTATCACATTAAACTAATACAGGGCACATGGTTATAGTGGGAGTTTGTGGTCTAACAACTAAGGCAAAAAGTAAAGAATCATGCTGATGGATACATGCCGTATAAGACAAAGGTAAAGACGAGGGGAGTCTTAGGGCCTTGGGGAAAGAACAGGATGGGAGCAGGTGAAATATAGTTTCAGGCCACCATGGTGAGAAAGAGGTGGCAGAGTTTTAGTCACCACTGGTGGCAGAAAATACAGAGTAGGGTCCCTGAGCTACCTATGCTCTCTTTTTGCCTCCTTTTTATCCATTGGCCATTCAAAACAATGGGGCAGGGCTGCCCACATTCTTCTCCATTTTATAATATGGAAACACCTCCAAAGACATACCTTGACATGTGCTTTCATAATTTTATAGGTATTTCTCCAATCAGTCACGTTTGGCAACCCAGATTTGCCATTCTACTTTGTATTGCCTTCGATTCTACCGAAAAGATGACCATCATCAACTATGGATTCCCCGACCTTGTATTTCAGGTTCATGAGTCCAAAATAGACCTATTTTTTCCTAGAAAATTGTCCAGTCTGTGGTATGACATTACTATCAGTGGAGGCTGCTCTAAGGCAGTAGAATTGTTGAAACTCCAGTATTTGATCATTGGGATGTAGCAGGATGGAAGGAGAGCCTTTGAAACAGAGATGTCTATGTTGTAGCAGGGTGTGGAAATGAACATGGAGGGAGAAAACTGCTGGATATCAACAGAGCTGGGATGCAGAGACTGACTAAAGTAGAGAGGTGAGTCAGACGGTAACACATCTCATTCTTATGCTTTATAGGATAGATGCTGTAGAAGGCAACCAGGAGCAATACAAACATTTAAAAATAGTTGTTTTTGTTTATCTATGTGTGTGCACATGTGAGTCTTTCTCTCCCTCTGTGTGTGTGTGTGTGTGTGTGTGTGTACATGCGTGCGCGCTGCGCACATGTGTGTAAGAGAGCAACTTACAATAGTTAGTTCTCTCTTCACCACGTGGGTCCTAGAATCAGATTTCAGTCAGGCTTGGTTGCATATCATTTCACTGACTGAGTCATATTTCTGGCTCAAAGTATTTTTAAGAGATTGGTAATATAATAAAATAATATTTTTACTTTAGTTCCTTCTGGTGTTTCTTAAAAATCTGAATTGTGAAGGAAAGAGATAGAAAGGATGGAGGAAAGAAAGAAAATCGATTTATGAGGACAGAGTGCTTCTATAGGGCAAAGGTCAAAGGTCATATGCAAATTGGTCCTAGATAAGTGAAAATAAAGAGCTGTGGAAAGATGTGCATGGCTGTGCAGTAGTCTTGTAATCATAGGACTGAGGGTCAGAGGCAGGAGGGTTGGTCCTAGGCCACGTGTCAGATGGGAATGGGGCGTGAGAAAATGTGCCACCACACCCTCCTGTCTCATCAACATCTTGTTCTTTATCTCATGTTCATCAGTACCAACTAATCATATTTTGGTAAAAACATTTCCTGTTTCTCTAACTTGCGGTCCTGTCTCATAACATCTTGTTCCTTTTCTCACATTTATCAGTACCAACTGATCATATTTTGGTAAAAACATTTCCTGTTTCTCTAACTTGTGGTCCTGTCTCATCAACATCTTGTTCCTTTTCTCACATTTATCAGTACCAACTGATCATATTTTGGTAAAAACATTTCCTGTTTCTCTAACTTGTGGTCCTGTCTCATCAACATCTTGTTCCTTTTCTCACATTTATCAGTACCAACTGATCATATTTTGGTAAAAACATTTCCTGTTTCTCTAACTTGCAGTTAACACCTACAGATTACATAATCCTTTGGTCAAATCTATAAAAGCTCCTGCAGAGCGTGGCAGTTCATCAGTTACTGAGTGCCAGCTCAGAGGTGATTTCCCTATTACAGTAATGTGAGTAACGTTTCTCTCTTTATCTGGTTTGGTTTTAGCAGGGTGGTGCTGTAACTCAGGATATGGACCTTTGCCCTAAGATCTTCTTATCTTCCACCAGGTAATAAGGCAGTCCAGATCTTGGAAGCTCTGTTTCTACCCCCAAATCACAGGTACACACAGGTGAGTCAAGGTTGCAAACCTATGTTTCAGGATTTATTCTGTTGGGAGCAGGTAAAAATTTGACTGGTAATTTTTGCATTTTCAGATGAGCTTCAGTGATAGATTTGGTTTATTTTATGATCATGTAGCAGTTTCTGCAAATGAATTAATGGTTTATAAATATTTTGTCTTGATTAGATGAAAAATAACAGAGACTTGAGTTAATGACTCTTTTCTATTTATCTAATTTTCTCTAAGGCTAACGTGAAGAATCTGTAGCTGCTAGGTAAATGAGAGGCTTCTGTATATTAATAAGTACACATAGTGTTTCTATATTCAGGCTTGATTTATGGTTAAGTTGCATGCACACACACAAACACATACAGATAAACACACACACACACACACACACACACACACACACACATATATATATATGTATATATATATATATATATATATGTATCTGTAAGAGTGTATTGCCTTACTATCACATTGTATTATTAAAAGAGATTGTATTTTAGAAGCTCTATGCTGATTGGCTTATTGCTAAATGAGTTTGTTTATTTATTTATTTGTTTGTACTTGCACATGCTCATGACACAGCATGAGTGTGGAGGTCAGAAAAAGAAATGAAAGTGTAGAAGTAACTTGGAAGTTTAATGCACTTGAAGCATTACTTCACCATAAATAAATGTATACAGCTTCATTCGCAAGTCTCTGTGAGATCTGATTTTTCCATTCTTTATATAGGAGGCCAAGAAGCTGTTAATGCTGGACAACTCTGAACCCATCTCTGACCTGGACCACTGGTAAAATATTTGCTGAGCCAGCCAGGAGGTAAGAAAATAAATTGCCTACTATACTATTGCTAAACACTTCCATCATGACAGTAGGGTCTTCCTTTTCCTTTGGTCATCAATTACTGTACAGGCAAGTTGAACTAATTAGTTTGGTTGAAAAGAACCATCGGGCTGTGTTCTCTTTGCTCTATAAAATACAGGTGGTTGTGGCTGGACATCATCCACCATCTCCTTTGCCAGAGACAGAAAAAAATAACAAAGGGGAAGGGGAAAGAAGCACCCTGTGCCTTTCACCAACCAACTTCAAGGTAAACTCCACTTCCATAAAAATATTATTTCTGTTCTCTGGAGCAAACTTGTACCTTCTCAGAATTGATAAATATTTTTCTTCTCTTTCCATTTAATTTTCTTCTGTTTTCCCCTTTGCTTAAGACAAATTAGAAGTGATTCTGCAAGTTTTATTATTCCTGAAATTCAAAGCTAGGAACACACGTTGTATTACTGCTTGGATAGTCCATAGGCTTTCCTGCCAAGGCAAGGAGATAGTGGAAACGCCACACTCTAATTCATTGATGAAATTTGCTCTTTTCAAGAATAGGGTCACCTCGTTGTGCTAACCTTGCTGGACGGCTTCTCCTGGCTTCTCCTTATATCTGCTGTGTACTAACGCCAATATGTGTGATTTTAGCCCCTTTTCCTGTGACTTAATGTCACCTGACTTCTTCAAACAACTCATTATTAAACTCTGGGGACCTCATAGTCCTCAAATAATAGAGTCTCTAGATTCAAAGACTCAACGTCCCTGTCCTTTCTGTGATGTGAACTGGACTAATCCTCCCTCTTTACTTAGGGAAGAATCACTCTTTACTTGGACCAAACTTATGAAACATCTTATGCTATGTCCTTCTCAAATTAGCCATCAAGAGTTTTTTGGAGAAGATGTTTTAATATCATGGCCCTTTATTGACTTACTTAACCTAGTATATGACCTGCCGAGGTCTAATTGTAATTATTATAGTCATAATCCATCACCATTTCTAACTATAGATAGAACTTCTCCTCCAACCCTCCTTCAAGCAGTTACTCGACACATGATCAAACGTCTTTCTCAAGAGGCTAATTGGCAAGAGACCAGGTTCCTCAACTGGAGGGTGGCTAAAAGGCTATCTCGTCATCGAGGGGTACCACGGCTAAAACCCTATTAAAGAAAAAAATTCTAAAGCCAAGGATGCAAAGGAAGGTCCAATATCCGTCTTAAGTAAGGCACTGAGAATGCTCAGATTTTATTCTGAGAACTCACACACTCATCCCCTCTGCCTCTTTCAAGTGGATACCCCTTTTGTGGAAATAGGGTACCATTCCTATTTTTCATTTTCTCACCACTCTATCGCAAGTTCTTGGGGGAAACTCCCTAGCTGTTTACTATACTCTGCCCCTCAGGTATATCTTTACCCATTGGCGAAGTCTGACCTAGATAGCGACATACAGGTCACAATATTAGCTGTGATGTAGAAAAATGTGCCCCATCAAATGACAGTCCTAGGCATACCATGATTCTTTGTTCCATGCCAATTAGATCATCACAATTGAAGACAGGGGAAAAGTTCTGAGATGTCTGGTGTCCAGGCTTTTGTGGTTCTATGCCATTAACACCCCTGCATAGCAAATCATTATAAATATAGAAAATCTAGATGCAATGAAGAACCATTTCTTTTAAGTGGTTTTTTATAATTTATTTATTTATTTTAAAAAGGTCTTTTTTCCATGTATCCCTCTTCTCACCCTCCTTTCCTTCCTCCCAATTCCTCCCAGTCCACCTTCAGCCTTTCCCCACCCCATCCATCAGGAACTCCCCCCAAAAGGGCAAGAAGTCCCAAGGTGGGTCAGCCCAGGGTGGGGCATCCACTCAAGGCAGGTCCAATTTTCTCATGCCAATATCATGACTGGGTTAGGTGCTCCTCTGCAGTAAACTGGCTCTAAGGTCCCAGCCCATGCACAGGAACACAGTTTGATCCCACCCCTCGAGGCTCCACATACTGTCTATGCCAATCACAGTTGCCTACCCTTGGAGGGCCTACCTCCTTTTCTGGATGGTTCTCCAGTGGCTATTCTTGATTCAGTGAGCTCCTAGAGCTCCAGCCAGCCATCTCTGTGGGACTCCTGTTCATAATCCCTATTCCCTTGCTCATACAGACTCTCCTCCCCTGCTCTCAGCTGGACCAGGAGCTTGGCTCAGTTTTCAGCCATGGATCTCTGCCTCCACCTCTATTCATTGTTGGATGTAGATTCTGTGATGACACTTAGAGTGGTTATTCATTTGATTATAGGGGAAGTCCTGTTTAGGTACCTCTCCACTATTGGTTGGAGACCTATCCAGGGACATCCTGTGAGTTCTTGGACTTTTCCTTAGCACTTGGTCTCTTTCCAACCCCACATTGGCTTCCTCTATCAAGATATCCACCTCTTTTTTCTCCCTCTTTGTTGCTCCTCTCACTCAACCACCTCCTTTTCTCATGATTTGTTCCTTAATTAGGAATGACAATCAAATATCTTCAACTGTGCTCTACCATGAACTTTCTCCTTTCCTTGGTTTATGTTCTTGTTACTTCTCTTCATTTGACTAAACATTTATGCTCAGACATCTGCTGCAGAAGGCCCAGCTCTTGACCAATTTTAATTCCATTCCTATTTAAAAAAAAAAAACTGCTAAAATTGTTTTCACCTCACAAAATAGAATCAGTTATTACTGGATCACAAAAAGATAATCCATACTATCAAGTTAAGACAATCAATTCCAGCCTAAACAACTTGAAATATTCCTTCTAGTTATCACTGGTTTGGCATCACAATGGGTGATATAGAGTCCTTTCTGAAGTTATGAATCCTGGCCCATGAATTGGATGTTATATTGAACCCAACCTTAAGCAATTGTCAAAAGAAACCTCAATGACCATAAAAGAAACTGCATAGGATTAAATTCAAACTCAAATACAGCCATTGGGGGGTGGTCCTCAAAAATAAGATTTATTTAGATTTAATACAGGACAAAATGGGTGCTTTTTATTAATAAACCTGGAGAATACAACAAGATGTCAAAACTAGCCCCAGAGTAGTATATAAAAACGAAAGTCTGCATATTGGTCTTTCAACTCTGAGTTAGAAAATACTGTGACATTCCCTAGGGAGGGTTTTTCTTCTCTCTGATTCTCTTGGTTATTTTGGAGTCTTTTCATATATATATATATGTGTGTGTGTGTGTGTGTGTGTATAAGATATACATACAATATATACATAAGATATACACATATATAATATATATGTATATGGTGGAAGATTATATATATAATTATATAATATACACATATATTGTGGAATATATGTAATATATAGTGGTATATATGTATATAAGATGTACATATATATTGTGGAAGATGTACATATATATCTGCATGTCCCACAATCCAACAGATCAATTTACAGATAAATGGTTCTACGGCAACAGATTCTATCAAAAACCAAGAGGGAAAATTAGTTGCTCATGGTCAGAGAATACATTAGGTAGACCTTGAGCTAGCAGGTTGAGACATTTTGTGTATGATTTTCAGTGGGGCCTCAGGAGATACAATAGCACTAGGGACAGAGTAGGAGAGACTATTTTACCCTACTCAGCTCTACACCCATAGTCAGCATGAAGCAGTTCCAAGAAGACTGACCCTCTGCCTTCAGCTTCCCTGATGAATCAGGGTGAAAAGTCTCTCAGGGGAAAGTTGAGGCAGGCAAGTACAGGGAAAAGTTAGTGGCCTGGGACCCCATTTGATTCTGGATTATACACACCCATCTCTTATACTTTGTAGCCTATTTGCCTCACCTTCATGATCTATACATACATCTTTCTTCCAAAACAAGTTACAAAACAACCCTAGAACATATTAGTACCCAACCTGCATTAGGCTCTCTTAATGGGAGTATACATTTCTTCACTCATAATGACAATTTAAAATTTAGACAGTTTCTATTCAAATGTAGTCCTCATGTATCTGGTGTAAAGAACAGAAAGGCAAAGCAGGATCAAACTGCTTTTGGATGCTTACACAATGAGGAAAACTATGTCTTTCAAGTTAACTTTTGGGAAGAATATCATATTTACAGTCTTCCCCTTCTACAATTGCCCTTACATATGATTGTGGGAGAATTACTACTCTATTAGTAAAAATACAGAACCATCCAAAATTTTCTCCTATGTATCCAGCCTTGCTTTCCATTAGACTCCTTGACTACCCTTACCTTACTGGGCCCACTGTCAATCTTAATATTGTGTCCCTTTCAAGCCCGAAGCATTACTTCATTTAGAATAAACTTACATTGTTTCATTTGTAAGTCTGTGTGAGTTTTTATTTTGAACTAGTTTCTAAGTAAGAGACCATGAAGACAACCCCAACCCTAACCAAGCACAACAAGAGGAAAATTTGAAGGAGTCAGCTCTTTCCTTACACTTTGGTGTGTCCCAGTGATCAAACTCCAGTTGTCATGCTTGGTCAACATGCCCTTCTATGTTTTACTATCACATTGCTCTCAAGAGTTCTTATACAAAATAAATATTCCAAAAATTCATAAAAATTAAAAAACGAACTTCTAATTTCCTTATGCCAAAATGTATCCCTGCAAGCACATATTCAAGTGTTTTAAGAATTCAAGTTCACGCAAGAGGTAAATTTTGTCAAATGAATCTAATTTAATATTGGTGATTTCATATAAACAGATGTATAGTAGAAGTTATCAGTATTAAGTATTTAAAAATCATGCAGTTTGTATGTACTTTAGCATTTTTTTACTCAATTTATATGGGCTGTCTTAATAAGTTATTTTAAATACTAGAATTTCTGTTACAAAGATATAAATTTATATTTATTTAAATTGAACCATTATTTTGAAGACAATAATGAATAATATTAAACAGTCATATCTTTAAAAAAAGATTTTCTTTTTCTGTATGAGATAAAAAAGAGAATGTTTTTCTCTCATATAGTACATCCCAACATCATTTCACATCCTTCTACTTTTCCCAATCCCATCTGTCACCTTTCGTATCTCCCAGCTCACTCCTCTTCTGTTTCCCGTCAAGGAAAGGACAGAACTTCCAGGGATATCAACCAAAAATTACAATAAGACTAACCAAAACTCCTCATATTAAGGCTGGATGAGGTGACCAGGAAAAAGATCCCAAGAGTAGGCAAAAGAGTCAGAGACAACACTACTCCCACTGTTAGAACTCTCACAAGAACACCCTGCTACACAACCATAACATATATGAGGAGGACCTAGCTCAGACCCCAACAAGGTTCATAATTATTGCTTTAGTGTCTGAGATTCCCCATGAGACCTGTTAGTTGGTTTTGTGGATTGTGTTCCCCTGGGGTCCTCGACCCCTCTGACTTCTATGATTTCCCCACTCTTGCCCTTTTCTGCAGGCATGCGTGGTGGGGGTGCTGATTTCTCCTAATGTTTGGCTGTGGGCATCTGCATCTGCTCCCATCAGTTGCTTGATGACCACGCTCTGATGATAAGTGGGCTAGGCATCTACCTATGAGTATAGCAGAATATCATTAGTGATCATTTCATTGAATATTTCCAGTTATATTTGGTTCAATTTTCAAAAGTATGTTAGATTGAAGGCCATTTCCAAGATGTTTGATAACTTTACAATCTTACTATGTTGCTCAATTAAATGAATTGATATTCATTAGATTGATAGATCATATTTAAATTAATAAAACAACAAAGCATTAATTAATTGATAAACATAAATTTTCATTTTTATTCTTATGCCTCTTATTTCCATATGATATCCAATGACTATATTCTTGGGTACATTAATGAGCATATTTGTTTTTTCCATAATATAATTCTCTATTATAAATCAAATTGATGACTATAAATGAAATATGTATTCATAAACTCTGATAGTATTACACAAAATTGTAATATATGGAAAATAGGTAATAATTATCTACTCCCTAACTGGGCATGGTGTTTCATGCCTATAGTTCCAGCAGTGAGGAGATTGAGGCAAAGGAATTAGGGGTTTGAGGTTATCCTAGACAATAGAGCAAGATAATTAGCATTCACAGCCTCACGAAGAAAAACTTCTATTCTAGTGAATACTGATGAAGGCAAAGTATTATGCCTGCACAAGATTCCTAGAATGTGGTAGTTGAATGCTCAGCCATAACCAAAGCAGTTAAACCATGCCCTTCAAGGCTTAGGAGACATTTTGTCACAGGGAGAAAGACTGTAAAAACTAGAAGTTAGGGAGAAGGGCTGTAAAAAGCAATCTTGTGGACAGCACCTAGTCATTTCAATCAGGAATTCTTAAATATGAGTGACTGCTTAGTGTACACGAGATGGAACCTTTTCACAGCTACATAAAATAGAGGTAAGAACTCAGGAAGCTCTACCTCTCACCATTGAATTACTTCATATGACTTGATTCAGAGAAAGAAGGAGTCATTACTTTCGGCTTGTACCCACTAGTATCTCCACCAGGCTCCAGTGGATAATTTCAATTCAGTGATCACACAAATTACTTTAATTAAGCCAAAGGGATGATACAACAAGCAAAATGTTATATATCTTGTAAAGAAACTGATGAGTACCTCTGGATGTGGTGGCAGCAGTGGGGGGAGGTCCATCTAAGACCAAATTTAACAAAAAAATTAAAACAAACAAGCAAACAAAAAGGATTTCATCTTAACCAAATTTCAAATTAAAGCATTCTTCATATTGGGCTTTGGTTCATAGCAATAAGTGCCTACATAAAAGAATTTGGAGAAATCTTATACTACGAACTTAATAGTACACCTCACAGCTTTAGAAGAAAAAGAAGCACACTCACCCAGTAGGAGTAGATGGAAGGAAATAATCAAACTGAGCGTTGAAATCAATAAAACTGAAATGTAGAAAACAATGCAAAGAATCAATGAAACAAAGAGTTGGTTCTTAGATTAAAAACAAGTTAGACCAACCCTTATGCAAACTAACCAAAAAGCATGACAGAATATCCAAATTATCAAAATCAAAAATGTAAAGAGGGACGTAGCAACAGACAATGAGAATATCCAGAGAATAGGTCTCTGGAGAATAGGTCATACTTCAAAAAACTGTATTCCACAACATTGGAAAAATCTAAAAGAAATGGACAATTTTCTAGATAGGTACCACATGCCATAATTAAGTCAAAACTAGATAAACAATTTAATTATACATATAACCCCTAAAGAAATAGAAACAGTCATTGAAAGTCTCCAAACCAAAAACATCAACAAATGAAGAAGAAGAAGAAGAGGAGGAGGAGGAGGAGGAGGAGGAGGAAGAAGAAGAAGCTCAGAACTAGATGATTTTAGCACAGAAATCTACCAGAATTTCAAAGAAAAAAAGCAGCTAATACTAATACCAATATTTCTCAAATTGTTCCACACAATCAAGACAGAACAAACATCGCCAAACTCTTTTTATGAGACTATAGTTACCCCAATACCCAAACCACACAAAGATGTAACATAGAAAGAGAATTACAGACCAATCTCCCTCAAAGACATTGACGTAAAATTACTCAATAAAATACTGACAAACCAAATCCATCAAAAAATCATCCACCATGATCAAATAGGCTTCAGCCAGAGATGCAGGGATGGTTCAATACGTGAAAATCTGTCAATATAACCCACAAGATAAACAAATTAAAAACAATAAAATATAAATGGTCATTTGATTAGATGCTGAAAAAACCTTTAACAAAATCAAACACCACTTCATGATAAAGGTCTTGGAGAGATCAGACTGCAAGGAACACACTTCAACATAATAAAAGCAATATGCAACAAGCTGACAGCTAACATCAAATTAAAAGGAAACGCAAAACAATCTCACTAAAATCAGGAACAAGACAAGGCTGTCCACTTTCCCCTATCTACTCAACATACAACCTGAAGTTCTAGCTAGATCAATTAGAAAACAAATGAAGACCAAGTGCATACACATTGCAAAGGAAGAAGTTGAACTCTATCTATTTGCAGATGATATGATAGTATACATAAGTGACCCCCAAAAAATCTACCAAGGAACTCAGCTTTCTTTTAGCAAACAACTTTAAAGATGAGTTAACAAGAATCTTTCCTCTCAATATTATCAAATTACTCTCAGCATTTTTCCATCTACTGATGCTTCACTCTGCTCATTTGGTATAAGCCCCAAGCTATGTGTTTTCTATTGAAAGATTTGTCTTACCCTCTATCCTCCTTACCCTACTTCAGGAGCTCCATTAAGGTTGCCTTGCTATTTACCACGTGTCCCATTTGTAACTTGTAATTTTTCTCTCACTAGAGATTTTCTGCACACCGTGAGAGGTTATACTCAGTGTATGTGAGTATGTCAACAAGAGCCGTAGTGGCAAAGAGGAACTCTGAGTGAAAGCATGAACATTTCTTTCTTTGTTTGTGAAGGAAAACAAGGATGATTATTTCACTTAAATACAATTAGTGATTTGTTTAAAATAAGAAAATAGGATGTCTAGAGAATGACCTGCCTGGACAGAGAAAGTTGTCAAAATTTCACAGAGAGGTCAACTAATTTATTATAGTCAAGCCAGAGTCAGTATTAATGAGTTTGTCTACTAGACTTAAAACAAGACTTTAGCACCAAATATTGCAATGATATGATATTGCTATTTGGTTTTGTCTATTGAAATGACAACAGTTTCTTAGATTTAGATTAGTGGTCTTCTCTTAATAAGATATTCTAAAAGACTTTTACTTTATGAGGAATCTTTTGAGAAGTTAAACATTCAAGTTCTTAACGGTATAATTTTCTGTTTTCTATGTTGACTTTTACCATGTTTTTGATTATTAAGGAAACAAAATCTTCACTTCAAGTATCTGGAGAGTTTACAAGTGAATTATCACCCATATACTCTTCAAACATCCTCTGTCTTTATTTAGGGATTGAACTCAGGTCCTGCATATGGTGTGCAAGTAGTGCTGTTGACTTAATCCTTAACTCCTAAAAGTCTTTTTAAATGCCATTTTGATTACATAGGAAATTAAGTTTTGTTTTCTGAGCACCACACTGTCCTATTCAATTGTGTTCAGATTATCTAAAAACTTTTTGCATTTTACAGTCTGAAAATCAAATCCTAAATGAGACCTTTGGCTTTGCCAAGAGAAGAAATGTACATTTAAACTGGAGTAAGGTGAATACTATTAAAGCAGACTATTATAATAAGAAAGCAACGATTCAGAGACTTCTGATAAGGAGAATACAAAAGAAGCTTTTATAGGCAGAGGTTCTGATGTAGGTAGGTGCCTAGAAGAGTGAGACAGGCACTGTAATAAAAGTTGGTGTGTACTTTTATGGAACAGTGGTGAGGAGAATTTCAATTAGGTTATGAGAGAATGGCGTAGTTTCTAGGGTCCGAGATTTTACCATAGGAGAACCATTTGTCATGCTGACTAAATCAATGGGGCGTCCTTGAAATCACTGCATACAAAGAAAAAGAAAATATTAAGGAAAAAGCGATGTATTAGCTAAAGAAGCAGAAGTTGAAATCACGGCTATCTATTTCAAGGGAGGATAGGACTGGTGGATGGACCCTTCTGACTGAGGGGCACCAGAGCAGTTCCTTGAGTTTTATAATGCTCTTGGTGATGTTCTACAACCTGGGCAGTGTTTCTGAGGAAAGGGACTTCGCCTTTCAGTGGTTAGGTCTAGTGGTAAAGATAGCTGCATGTCCAGAAAAAAATTGTGCACAGGTATAGCCCACAAGAGTGATGTTTCTTTACAAATGCATTGCATGACATTGGGGTTTATCTGCCAGAAACAATCAGAGAAATCAGGATTACAACAACGTCTGTAAAAGAGGTTTAAGTCTCAAAGGAAAGAGTCAAAATAGAAGGCTAATTTAGAAATATGGAGATATGTAGAGAGAGAGAGTTAGATATTGAAAGAAACTGTAAGATCAGAAAGCTTCACTGAATGTTGGCAATTTGTACAAGGTACAGAATATTTGGTGAAGGTTGGCAATTTGTACAAGATATAAGAACCAAGTATATTTTGAAAGTTGACACCCAAATTAACATTTCCACTGTGGAATAATAAAGCAATTAAATCACTGCCAAACATAGTTTGAATATCAGTCACATGCGGTTTAAAAGAGATACAAAGTACCTTGACCAGAAGTACATAGGACTAGATTCTGATAATCCAGAAGACTGGGCTATTGTCCCTCTGAAACATGCATATCTTCCTAAAGTCTCTCCAATTTTTTAATTCTTTCCGGACCACTCAATCAGAGATCTGGTTGACCTTGTTGGATTTGTCCTGGCTATTGACACAGGTGTAGCAAGAATGGTAATTTTCAGGTGGATTTTCTTAAACTTGCTCTGCTGGAAGATGCCACTAAGAATCTCAAACTGCCCTTCTCAAAACTTCTGGGAATGATAAGCCACGCTAAAAACTCATCACCCATGTGGCTTTCAGAGGCTGTTGGTAAGGCAGAGATTCTATTCGCCTTAGAACTCCAAAGAACCTCTGACTCCAGAGCCTGATGGGTCCTTACTTACTTGTAAGGCTAGAGACCTGCAAAGCAATGAACCAGGTGAGATTTCCCCAAAAAGCTAGCTGAAGTTCTTAAGGGTGTATTGTCAAATCTGATGAAATGAGAGTCATTTTCAAAGACAGCCTTCTAGGATAAAGCTTGGTTAAATCGCTGGCTCATGTTTCCAATTTCCCGCCATGTCCTTTAGTGTGGGTGTCTGAGATTGTTCCCTTTTGTTGCTGATAAAGCCCTCTGCCCTGAAGCCAGTTTTCTAGCAATGGATAGAAAGTATCAGAGTGTAACAAAATCAGCTATAAAGGACAGAGTTGAAATGACTGTGGTTGACATTAAGAGTTGAGAATTAAAAGATCCAGTGAAAGTTAGCTACAAAATAGCTCAGTTTCCAGGGTATTTTGAGGATTTATATGACACTTATAGTCAATTCAAAAGTTTTAAGCTAAATATACATATATAGAAAGATTAATTTTATTTTCAAATAAGAGGGCATATGGCATCTGACTTATAAAATAGATGAATATAATTTTCACAGAGAAAAATTTTCAAATGTAATATTTATGAGCCATCATATGTCCTGAATATCTGGGACATAGATTATACCAGTAATATGTATATCAAGCAAATATATTAAGTATGTGTGCATAAACAAGAAACATCCAAATAAAATACACCTAGTCTTGCATTGCTAACAATTCAGAAGACTTTATTGTACTTAAGTCATCATATCAAA
The DNA here is from genome assembly GCA_033318265.1 of Phyllotis vaccarum. Lineage (NCBI taxonomy): Eukaryota > Metazoa > Chordata > Mammalia > Rodentia > Cricetidae > Phyllotis > Phyllotis vaccarum. The sequence goes on from JARWLC010000001.1 coordinate 25,633,605, forward strand.
CTACTTACACTAACTACAGACTTACCTAAAGAATGTGAACATGAGTTTTTAAGACATTCTGTTAAAGACTTTATAATAATACTTTTACATTGGTCATATGGAAATTTACATTTCTTAATTTTTATAGGCTTTTATTTAGCTGTAAGCCAATCCAAAATGAGCCCCTTTAAGAGTTTTTATAATTGATTACAGTAATGCCATCTGGATGTGAGAAAATATTGCACAAAGTTTGTACAAGCATACACATATGCAAATGTACATACACACATACACATGTACACATACAGAGAGATAAATAACAGGTTCCAATTTAAAATTTTAGCCACAATTAGGGCATTATCACTGGAATATAAGGCTCTTTTGTTTATAGAAAAGAATGGAGTTTCATCTCCTGCCTTTTTCATTTTTATACAGATTGTGGTTTGGCAGAAGGGCAAATGAAAGCAATCAGTTCAGTATAGGGCAGAAGCCTTTCGACCATTATTGGTGCGTATTTATGCTGTCCTTTTACCTGATGTATAATTTTGTGAACTCTGAAGAAAGGGGGAGTGGGAGGAGAGACAACGGCAGTCATCTGGTGTTACTCAAGCCTGCTTGCAGGTAAATGTTTAATTTTCAGCCTCAGACTGTAGCTGTCAGTATCCCTAAGTTCCCATCAGTAAGGGCAGAGAGACAACACAATAAAGCACAAGAAGTTAGAGGACACAGTGAGGTCTGGCAGAGGTGGGCAAAGTAGAGTGGACAGAGGTTTTGATGTTGAGAAGATTGAAGGACTTACACCAGGTAAGTGAAGACAGAGGGGGTAAAAGTGTTAGAGTAAGTGACGGGAATGTCTTGTGATTAGAAGAAGGTGGACTTTGAGGGAAGCAATTTCTCTGAATGGCATTTTTTTCTATCTAAAACAAACAAATGGGTGGGGGGAAAGCTATGTATTACTTGGGTGACATCTCAGAGGAATAAAAACAAACAGTTCTTCACAGAATGAGACCTTTTGGGAAGCTTGCAAGTTTTCTCAAGAGCGTGTATCTCACGGTCTGGGGTGTGAGAGGTAATAGATAACTGACAGTTGACCTTGACAATAAAAAGAACTCCTGCCAGTACTAGAGGTCTTAAACCTGAAACTGAGGTATAGTTTCCTAGGAAGGATGCATGAAATTTAACCATACTTATAAAAATGTTCAAGGGTTTAGAAAAAAGTAGAAAAAGACAAAATTGAGGGAAAACTAAAGTGGACACACAAATGAAAAAAAGTCTAGAATATTGGAAATGGCAGGGTATAGACTCACCATTGTGGATTTTTTTTTTTCCAAGACAGGTTGCAAAGAGTTCGATAAGATGGTATTTTCACTTGGGTGAGAAGAAGAGATGGAGGGAAGTCAGCATTCTTTCCAAACGATAGCATGTTGTAAAACAAAAAAAAAAAAAAAAAAACAAAAAAACAAAAAAAAAAAAAAAAAGAAATAGCCGTTGAGAAGTAGCCAGAATTCTGTTCAAGTTATGGCATCTTTACTGTTGTAGATAAACTTCCAATCTGGACATGAACACGGAAACATATTAAAAAGTCTATTGCAATAGGAAGAAGGGAGAATTATCCCACAAAGACTCTTGAAGATTCAGTCACAAATGTCTGGTAGAAAGGGTGGGTGAGCACAGTTTTATATGCAGACTATTGGTTGTGGAAAGAAGTGGGGGAGTAAAAAGCAGAGATGAGAGTTCTAGAAGACTAGCAAACACCATCAAAGACTGTGATAACAGGAAATCAGTGCAGGAAATGTTGGTTTGTGGTTGGGCTCACACAGGAAGCAGCTTCATTTAGTTGTGCAAACAAAAGCATGTGAAAGGGAGCAGGACATGGTGGGTGGGAGTCTACTGACCCTTAGCAAACTAGTCAATGTTTGTGTCAAGTACATAATTTGACTAGTTTCATTAGCCCCTACAACTAGTCACATCTCCAAATACACCCTAAAATTCATGAAGGTTTGTTTTTCTCCTCTTACTGGAAGAAGGCTTATAAATGGTGCTGGTTATTTGAAGCACTGCACTGAGAACCATGGGAAATATTACCAAGCACAAAGAGACTTGCAGCTTTCCTTATGTCACATTTGTGTGAGTAAATGTTTTCTGAGAATGTTTTAAGCACTGTATTCTACATGGGATGGATGAAGACCATGATGAGTGTTTCTACTGCCCATGCATTTATACATCAGGGTCCTACTGAAGTTTTTTTTTTCTAAAATAAGACAACAGTGGAGTTTTATACCATATTTTATTTACTTTTTGAACATCAACATGGTTGTCAAGTTATTTCTTTAACTTGAACCTTGTGCATCTTGTTCTATCTCCAGAATTCATTCCATTGATCTTTGAACTCTTAATAATACACTGATGCTTAGAATCTACTTCTGATGTATGGAATCTACTTGGGCATCTTGATACATTTGCCCAGAAACTTTAATGATAGTCTGTGTATATATGACAAATAACATTTTAGAAGATTTTATTTTCATAAGCTAGATACAAAATCCATTCTTCGTTTGAAATAATCTTTAAATATTGTATTTATATTATTTAAACAATGTACTTAAACATTATTTCAAATGAAGAATGGATTTTGTATCTAGCTTATGAAAATAAAATCTTCTAAATGTTAATACAAGACTAATAATTTCAGCTTATTGGATATATATATACATATATATATATGTATATATATATATATATATATATATATATATATATATATATATATATATATATATATATATATGGTTGGTTTGGTATTTTTTGCTGCTCCATTATACCCTTATAATAAACTTCAGGCTGGAGAGTTTCATCTCCAACATGGAGAAATGGCTGGCTAACCTGGCAGAGAAGGGTCATGACATATACTTTGGGCTACACATTCTGGATGTTATGGAAGTTTGGGATTCTCTGTGGTGTCTTTTAACAGAGAGAATGTAAGAAGATCCATCTGATACACATGTGAGTAGACAGAAAATTTTAATGGGGTCAGCTGGATCTCTGATGGAATGACCAAGAATAATCTTTCTTTAGATTGTCTTTGATCAAAAAGTGGGACAGATTTTTGGAAGTCAAGCTGTGTTTCAGCAGAGACAATGGCCCAGTCTTCTGGGTTATCAAATTCTATTGTACACTTGTGTGAGATAGTCTGTACCTTTTAAAATTACACATGACTGTTAGATATGCAACTCCCCATGCATTTCCTTACACTGTATGCTCAAAGCTGAGGACTTATTATAAGCCTTATTATAAGGACTTCATATAAGGTTATGCCATCTCATTGGATTACTCTTTAACTGCTCTAAACATGGATAGACTGCTGTTGGGACCACTAAGAAAGATGAGTGAATTTTTAGTGTACACATTTCTTACCAATACAGTGGGCTCAATGACAAACACAACTTTTATAGAACCTTCAAAGCTCTGTGTGTGATGAGATAAGACATGCAAGGCATGGTTCGGGTCTGTTTTGAGTGCATGCAGTAAGTTTCACATGTTGATGATCATTGTGGTAGGGTAAAGTGGTAGAAGCTAAAAGAAATAAGCTTTAGTGAAAAGAGCATAGATCTTAGAAAAGATTAAGACAAGTCTCACTGGGTACAGGAGCTTTTGAGGAGAGTGCTATTGAGCCAGTTTTGTTATACTGGCCCTTTTGTCTTGCTTATTGTCTCACCAAATGCTCCCCATTGCTCTTTGGCACATAATCCCACTAAGATGTTCTCCGTCATTTATGACATAGCTAAAAGACCTTCACGAAAGCCAAGCAGAGGACAGGTTTGTGCTCTTGCATCTCCAAAACTATGAGCTTTATATGTTCTATATTAATAAGCATCAGATATTTTGTTTCAGTGCCCAAAAAGGACTAAAAAATAATAGACAGTTCATATAAAGCTCTAATCACAAACTCTTGTGTAATATCTGACCTAAAGGCACATCTACAATTTTCTCAATTTGGAATCTAAATCCATTAGATAGAATTGTAAGTATTAAAGAATCCACAATTTTTGAAAGACTTCCAATTTAGGGACCCCTCCAAAGCATTTCTATTTAATTATATTCAGTATGTGTGTTCTAATTTCCTTTTGGTTGATGTGATAAATTCTCTAACCTAAAGAAAGAGTTCATTTGGCTTACACTTTCAAATCATAGTCTACCATCCAAGGAAGTCAGGGCTAGAATGCAAAGGCAGAAACCCTAGTAGAATACTGCTTTCTGTCTTGTTCTCTTGCTTGACTGGCTTTTTTTTTATACAGTCCAGGACCATCTTCCAATTGGCTGGGCCTTTTTCCATTAATGAATACTTAATACAATCTACAAAATCCTATATTCTCACACACCAATTTCATGATACTTTTTAATATTAGAGCTCTGACAAACTAATGCAATGTATGCTAGGTAAATTTTTTTCTTAGTAATCACTGTGTAAATAGCATTTGCACATAGTTAAATCATCTTTATTTAAAGTTTTCATGGAGATTCCACCAAAGTTTGGTTTATACTGTGCATCTTCCTTCTTCCATAATGGTTCAAAGTCTATAAAGCTTACTCCAGGCCACTGCTCAAAATGGTCACAAAGGATACCTGGATACTATTGGCAAAGAATGTCACCTTTTCTGGGATATTAACATCACTTTTAGAATCATCAAGTAAGATTTTGATTCTGAAGGTATAAACTCAACAGGCTTTCTATATTCCGAAGACGGCTTCTCAATTATCCTCGTCATAACATTCTCTGCAAATGAGTTAATCATATTTTACATTTTATTTGAAGCCAGTGTGTTTCACCTTTAGAGATTCTTAGTTACCAAAAGCTGTTTCATTAGTTTGTGCAAGAGTGAAGTGGGCATGCACTTAGTAAAGACCTGTAGCAGGCCGAAGGGTGGTGCACATGGCTCTGGGAGTCCTTGCTCTTCCTGCATTCCCTCTCTCTTGCTAAAAAGCATTGGATGACATTTCTAAATTTATTCATCAAGGTCTGTTTCACTCTTTGGAGGCTAACCACCAAGGTCTAGCTATCAAAGTATTTAAAATCTAGCAATCAACACCTCCCCCCCCCCTTTGGCTTTCCTAATTAACATGCCTAAACACAACAAAACAAGTCACCTCAACGCAGTTTCCCTTTTCCCTAAGCTCCATGTCTGTCCCCTCTATCCAGAGGCGGTCTTTTGCCCTCTAGGAAACATCATTCCCATCTCCTTTATTCCTCTCCCCTTCTCCCTGTTCTCTATCTTTTCCCTCTGAGGCAAATACATTTTGTGTGTGTGTGTGTGTGTGTGTGTGTGTGTGTGTGTGTGTGTGTGTGTGTGTGTGTGTATTTGTGTGTGTGTGTGTGTGTGTGTGTGTGTGTGTGTGTGTGCTCAGAGTTTGGTCTCAGGATGTCATGTGCCAATCTAGTCCTTCCACTTTGGGTTTGGAATCATTTCCTGAAGCATAAATTCTAGTTGGTATTTAATGAAAACTCAGAGCCAGATAATGGGAAAAAGCTGGAATGTCAGAGAGTTGAAACAGATTGCAGTCCATTCTCACCTAGCCAACTTCTTGGTAAAAACTATCTTCAAGAGCCTGGCTGGTTGCTCCTACAGAATGCCTCAGTGTCTTCCTACACCTGTCTTAAATATCATCTCTGCCCAGTTATTTCACTTCCAGGTCAACTTTGCATCGTAATCCTAGAATTAGGATTAAAGGCGTGAGCTACTACTGTTTGGTAGTTATATGGCACATCGTTACAATAAGAACCAGGATAGAACCAATCACAACTGGGAGGAAATGTCAATGAAATGATTTCTAATGATATTCTTTTATACTCATAGATAAGTGCATACTCCCAACTTTCATGAGAGGAATGTCAGCCAGCATTTAATGAAAGGAAATGCAGATTCAGATACCCACATATGAACACCAGGCAGCACCAGAGAAACCCTGCAGAAAAGGGCAGGGAAGTATTTCAGGGGCCAGAAGGGTTGAGGATGCCATGAGACCACAGCCCACAGAATCATCAACTAAACAGGGCTAACAGGACCTCTAGAAACTGATGCTATAATCATGGACCATGTATGGTTCTGGGTTAGGTCTTCTGTATACATATTATGGGTGCTCTCGTGGAACTCTTAACCATGGGAGTTGGGGGTGTCTTTGATTCTTTTGGCTGCACTTAACCAGACTTTAAAGCCTCATTTCCCTGGACACAGAATTAAGTGAGGCTTAAGACCTTGATACTTGTGGAATAAATTTTAAGCTCTCTGTCTGGTCTTCTGGTTCCTTATCAGACATTAACTTTCTCAGGACTATGGGAGTATATAGGAGATGACAACCAGTATTTTACAGGTTGTTCTACCATTTGAATAACTCTGTGTTGGGAAATCCCACTAGCAAAGTCCATGGAGGAGCCCCACTAAGCAAAATCCATGAAGTGACCCCACTAGGCAAAGCCTGTGGGGTGACTGGTTGTGGATATTGGTTTGCTTTCTGTCTGTAACTTTTTCTGAATGTCACTACTATGCCTTCCTAATAAGAATAGCTGTGGGGTTCTTTCCAAAACCCTTCAGTAGTGTGCTTTACATCTTTTGACATGATTATAGGTATGGATAATTAAGAAAATTGATTTCTGATGTATATAATTAATACCAAAATATTCTTCTTTATGAGCACAGGATAGTACAACATTTTCAGTCTCAAAACAGCTAATTTTAGACTTCAGAACAAATTCAGACAGACTAAACTACCCCTACAAAATATACGCAAACCACTAATTTACAGTTGTTGTTTATTGCTAAATGAAGGCCAGGCTGTTTTGAGACATACCCTCTTTGCAGTAGGTGACTTTCTGCAGGTTCAACCCACTATTTTTCTTGTAATGTCCTGAATTTAATTGTCATTCTCTGTCTGGAAAAAAGTTATGTGAAAGGCCAGTCTTTATGACCTTACTAGCTTGAGAAAAACTGTATGACTTCATGTATTATGAGAATGGGCTGAGCCCTAAAAGTGTAACATATAATTGTCCAGAGTTTGGCTAAGGAAGCAGGGGAGCAGCAGCAATGTGTGGAAGAAAAGGGGAATGAGTATGTATGACTGAGTGTGTGTAAGAGCAGCAACAATACAGAGATGAAGCTGTGCAGAATGTGAGTGTGTGTTTGATGAGTGAGATGTGAAGAAAAAGAAGCCTGAAGAAAGGGTGAGAAATCTGTGAAAGAAAGAATGAATGAATGAGAGAGTGAGCGAGCAAAGAGTCAATGATGTATGTGTGCGAGAGAGATAAAGCTGTGAGAAAGAGTTGTTGCTATGGATAGGAGCTACGCCAAGAGCTGTATGAGAGTATGTAAGAACAATGTAAAATGTTATATGCTGAGATAAATAGATACAGCTGAATGAAGATTTTTAACTGTGTGGAGGCAAGGAAGATAAAATTACATAAAAGGAGATACAGAAGAGAAATGCATGTAAAAGATGTATTGACATCTGAAAATAGATGTAACTGTATTTAAAGATGTATGACCATAGGTATATAAAGAAAGATGTAGTTGTATGTATAGAATACAGGATTAGAGATAAGCAGCTGAATGATGAGAGTCAGAGACCATTTTTTTCAGTTGAAGTAAAAGAGAAAGCTACCATCAGAAGGCATGTATTATTATTCCTTATTTTACCAGTCAGATAGAGATTTATTCATAATTATCTGAGATAAAAAGTTTCCTAGTCCTTTGCTGCTCTGAGGGATTCTCTTTATTACTCTGAAGCATATCGTGGGAGCTGGAGTCTCATGGTCTACATTACTAACTGGCTGAGAGCATATAATAATTTTCATTCAGTCCCTTAACCTCAACCCACTCTCCTCTCACAGAGCTGTTCACCCCAACTATCTACTGAATCTTGTGCTCTCCTACAATACTAGCCCCAATGTAACTGTCTTGCTTCAGTTAGAAACTTCATGTGCCTCACTTGTCTGTACTAGAGATCTCGTTGAGAAACATGATCTAACATTGTGTTGATGGATCTGATTTCAAAACTGACACTAGAGGTCATGAAGCAGGATCTATTATCTATCATTTAAAACAGGTCTATATAACTTGATTATTTACTTGAAGTAAAACTGGCCCAGATGCAGAAGTACTGAACTTAGTTTGTCAACTATCCAAGTACTAGAGACTATGTGTGTATTAAGAACAGATATAGTTTTAGAGTCGCTTACGACCTTTATGTGCTTAGGCATGGAGAGGATTTCTTACCTCACTAAAAAGAAGAGGTAATAACTTTAGAAACTTCAGATGTATAATACATTATTCCCTTGAAGCATGGCTATTATAAAGGCTGAGACTGTCCTACAGAGATATGCTAACTATAAAGCTGGAGCACGACATTAAACCAAACAAGTTGTTGCAATGACGGTCATGATAAAAGCTTACAACTCAAGAGGTAATTCCTAGTGGTATTTTGAACATGAATAAGAACCCTCTTCTGTACATGAATAAGAACACTCTTCTGTTTTTTTTCTGACTTAGTCTGTGTGAATCTCAAGATAGCCTTTTGTGATTTCAGATTATTTCAAATGAACATTAATAAAAGTTGTTGGTACCCATGGAGTCAATTGCTACCAATTTAGCAATTGTAACATGATAACTGCTTATTTTTAGGACATGTGTCATCTGCCAACAATATAATTTTGTAAGAACTATAAAAGTGGCACATGTCGGAGAATCAAATTCTGAATGATACCTTGAAAGCCATCAGATGGATTTTATCTAAAGTTCAATATCCAAAGTATTTGAATGTATATATGTTCTCAAGAACTGGCACATTGTTTCCTTTTTGAGAAGCTGCAGTTATTAGAGTTATTAAAACTAGATGTTTGATTTAGTTTCTAAATTTGGACATTTTATATTTTGTAACGTGATGGGAACATACTTAATAGATTTATAAAAGACTTCTATAAAATATTAGTACATATACAGAAAATAATATTTATCACCTATATTATTCCAAATGGCATCCTTACAATGAGTCAGCAAAATTTCTAAAACCATTGGGTTCAGTTTGCCAAATGTTCTCTCAGTAGTTCTGCTTTATTTCAATTAATTCAAGGATGCATTGCTGGCTAAAGGCAGACTGGAAATGTGGGCGGGACTACCAGACTAAGAAAACTCTGGGAACAGGAATAACAGAGCAGAAATGCCAGAGATTCCAGAGTTCCCAGACAAGCCAGAAGATGCAGAGGACAACTATGCTGCTCTCAGGAAAGGTACCAAGTCACACGACTGAACAGAATAAGAGTCATGGGTTAGTTCTAGTGTAAAATGTTAGCAAGTTATATGCCTGGGCCTTAGGCTGCTCAGCCTAAAATTAATGTAAGCATCTGTGTGTCTCTGTGGGACTATGGAACTGCGGGTCTGTGGGTCCAAACCTTGAGGCTAGGCCCGAAAGTCCTGGCCAGAAACCTCATATTACATACAAATAGCGATGCACTGTAAAGCAGTTACTGAAAGCTTACCGTATAAAAAACTATTATTAAGGATTTCATAGATGTATATAGTGTACCTTGACAAATCTAACCAAACTCCTTCCCAACCAAATGCTCTCATACCTCTATCACTTTTCTTTCCCTTTGCAACAGAAGGAACATGACAGAAAAACCAAACATTCAAAAATGCAGAGTGATAAAGCTGAGTTCTAATGGATACATTTACAAAAACTCTTGCATCAAAACTCAGGAAATATTGCAGAAGAGAGAATTGTGCATAAGTAAGGGACAGAGGACCAGGAAGTTTGCTATGAGATTGTGACTTCTAGATACATCAGAAGCTATAGACTATTACCTATAGACTGCTACCAATGCAACTGCCTGACACATTAGCTGTATAAGGATAATATTCTTCTAATGTCTAATAGACGTCCTGAAATGAGTAGCAGAAATCCAGTGAGGCCTCAACCTTACACAAAGAACTACAGATGCCAAAGAATTCTAAGAGTGGGAAAAAGATCTACCCCAGAGAATAGCACACCGATTGGTTATTAAATACTAACTTCATACATGCTTTCAAAACCTACTAAGTCAATTTAGTGCTTCCAGTATGTGCATGGTTGTGGTATGAGCCACTGAAACATGGATAGCCTATCAGGTCTGACATTTACTTCTTCCACTACCCTGTATTATTACATAGTGATATGACAAAATATTGCAAACTGTTTATATACTATCTACTCACAAGTTAAGACTCCCTTCTTATGTTGTTTCTCTAAAGCATCTTTTTATGATGCTTTATTATTTAACAAGAATGTTTTATCTATTGAGAGAGACTTGAGAACAATTGCTCTTGATTTTATTGGGAGAGTACTTACTAGGTACTGTTAACAGCAAATTCAGCAATAAAATTCTAATGAGTCAATGCTTGGGGCAATTCAAATTTTATCCAATTGAACCAGTACTACAACCAGGACCTTCTCACAGAGGATACTTCAGCCAGTAAATATAGCTTATTTAGAATTTAAATGCTTACTCAAGACTTTTGTAACAAATCATAACTTTGGGATGTGAGCAACTTTTACTAAAAAATGTTCTATTAAGACTCCTATGTTTATTTTTTCTCTTTTAAACATTTACTTGCTAATAATCATTCTTTTAATTTTCTATAAGTCTCTGGTAAGGTCTAGACTCATTAAATAAGACCATAGAAATTATAGTGGATGATGTTTCCAGTAGAGCTCATATCTAAAGTGACCTTCAGCAAATCACCCTATGTCTTAAGCAGTGTCAATTTATTCTAGAAGACGAATTAATTATTCTAATATTTTGACCAGGTACTATGCAATTTAAAATTTTCATTTAGTAACATGTAGATCAATGGGTCATATATTTGCTATCTGGATAGCTAGGAAATGTATAGTCACACATCAATGCTTCTTAGTATCTGTGGGTTTTATCCACCTCTTGGAATTCCCTAAACTTGTGATTACAAGGATATAATTTCTGGATATTCATTTTAATTAATTTTTCTACTTTACTATTTATTTTTCATTTTAGCATTCTTTTGAAGACATATGTACTATTTATAATTCTAATAAATAAATATTTGTTACTGTTTATCGTATGATTCAATTCATTTTGTAGGAGCAACTGTCACTAGAGTGACTATCAGAATCATTTTTATACTATGAAGGAGATTTATAATTGTCTTTCAGTTTTTCAGAAATTAGTAAATTCATTGATTTTGAAAGAAGGAATATTAATGGTGTTAAATTTTTTTCTTGAGTTCTGTGTTCAAGGAAAACAGCGATGATTAAGAAACAAACTCACCATATCATTTTAAGAAAAGACTTCTATTTAACCACCTATGCTGTAAAATTTATTTAAGGCATCTTGTCTACTGTTTCTTCATGACTTTAACAACGTACGTATATGTGTATAAATGACCTTGATCAACAAAATATTTTCAGTTTGTTTATTTTACTACATTTATTTAGTGTGTGTGTGTTTGTGTATGCATATGAGTACCATGACACATGCGTGGAGGTCAAAGACAACTAGCCATAGCCAGTTCTCTCCTTCTACCTTGTGACTCCCAGGAACTGAATTCTACTTCACAGATTTAGCAAAGGTTCCTTGCTGACCTCCCTTAAATTGTTTAAGAACAAAACTAAAACCAAAGCAATCAATCAAACAAAGATACAAACAAGCAAATCTCAAAACAGTAGGCTGAAAAAATAATGAAGACAAAGGTAGAGTTGATGTCGAAATGTCTTTATGTATGCTGTGAATATCAATCTTTAAATAAAGAAGCTGTTTTGGCCTATGACAGGCACCATAGAAAAGGTAGGGGGGGAAATAAGAGCATAGGTAGGAGAAGAGTGGAGTCAGGACAGATCAAGCCAGCCACCCAAGAAGAAACATGTAAAGAATACAGGTGAGCCATGGGCCGTGTGGCAGACAAATTAATGGAAATGGGTTGAGTTATGATGAAGGAGGTAGCTAACAATGTGCCCAAGTCATAGGCCAAACAGCATGAAGTTAATATAATCATCTGAATCATTTTTGGTGGACTAGACAGAAGCGGGCAGCTAAGGGGTCTGGGATGGCAGGTCTGTGGGTATGGACCTCTGGCCATGCAGGGCCAAGAAACCTTATTGTAACATCGAGTTATGAAGTAGAAACAAACAGAATCACTAAGAATCAATAAAACAAAAGTAGGTTACTTGAAAAGATAAGCCATTTTGGTGAGCTCAGCCAATTAATCAAAAGGAAGAAGACTCAAGTGTTGAATGGGGTTTCTGGTCCAGACTAGCCTGCTCCACTGCTCAGACTTGCACACTGCTGCTTATCTGTACCAGCAATCTCAAAGTCCCAAAGAAATATACAGACACGTAAATGTTAATTTCATGCTGATTGGCCTATGTCTCAGGCATGTTGCTAGCTAGTTCCTTCATCTTAATTCAATCCATTTCCATGCATCTCTCCTGCCAAATGGCCATGGCTTACCTATTTCCTTACATCTTGCTTCATGGGTGGCTGGATCATGTCTCTCTCTGACTCTACCCTCCTTTCCCTATCTATGCTTCAATTTTACTGCCTACTTCTAAGATGACTGCCATAGGTCCAAACAGTTCCTTTATTTCACAGCATATAGAAAGACATTCCCACATGACTTCCCTTTTTCTAACCAATCAAAAAGGAAGGTTTCAATTTCAACCTAGCAAAATTACATATAACAAAATAGCTATCAAGCAAGAATTATAGTTATAATATCTAGTCTATTTGTATTTAGCAGAATTAAAGAAAATATTCTATCACCTACCTTATCCTTGTGAGTATAAAGTTTTATATTTAACATATCTTTTATAATAACTAAAGAAAACTACTTATAACTGTCTAATCTTCAACTACATCAAAGACCACAGAAGGACATAATATTACCAGAGTAAACAGGAAGTATAAAGCAACTTTCAAAATCTAGAAATGACAGAGATGACATCTATCTATCTGAGCAGTCACTCAAAGCCATTCGTAAAACAGTGGGACATCCATCTTCAGCCTACAGGCCTAGAGTCTCTGGCATACCCTTCAGTGAAGCAGGAAATCTGAAGGACTGTATTGCCTATTCTGAAATTTAGTCACCTCTACTTGTGTCCTGAAGTATGTCTGGAAGTTTTCTCTGCAAAGCAAAAAACTGAAGGACCATCTTGGCTTGGTCTGCTAAAGTTCAGACGTCACTTTGCTATGGGTCCTGCATGTCCAGTTATACAGCATACTGTCAAGCAGTCAATGCAAGAACAGTTTCTTCTCCAGTGTCCAACTGTTGCCACAAAGAAAGTAAATGCCATATGGAATTTCTTCAATGCCCATCGTTCTCTTGAAAGTAGATTGGTGCTGCCAGGAGCAGACCTGTCTCATTGTCCAGAAAAGTTTTAGATATTTTAAATTCCATATTCTTTAGGTCTTTGAAGTGTTTGAAAAATGACCTATCTAATTGAACTATATTGTTGTATACCTAAAAAATCTAGCTAACATGGATATAAATTTGGTTACCACAGATAACTATTAATCTGCATTTTTAATTATACATTTCAATTTCAAAGGAATTGCATTAATATAATATCTTAAACAAGAGTAGAAACACATGAACAGTATAACAAGATTGACCTTAAATTTGTATCAATAAACCAAAATCCATACCAATGTAGAATATTTTGAGATTAAAAGCTGAGTTTTGGAGTAAAGTAAATTCAGTAGTCTATCTTTGAAAAAATCATCCCTATATCATATCCCCCTTTTTTTCTAAGAAAGAGATAACTATGACCATTAATCATTCATAATTAAACAAAAATTTATAAGCAATATTTTGGGAATTTGGGCTTACCATTTTATTACTATTTCCTGCTGATTGGGTGGGCACTGGCAATCTTTTACAAGGTCCTGAGGCTGGATAATTTTAGTTAGAAGCCTTGAAGTTGATGCGATCATCTTTCCCATCAGAGAATTTTCAGGTGGTCTTCCTTGATGAAACCATATCAGCATGGAAGAAATCCACAGGTTCTCTTCTGTGGGAGCAAAAACAGAACCTCTTTTCCAAAGCAACATATTCTGAGACACAAGTCAAGATACCCTTAAACTCTATATGTTGGTTTAATTTAACGGCCTTTGCAATCAATTGTCTTTCTGCAATTAGCCTATTAACAGTTAAATAATTTAAAAAAAACATAATAATAAAAAACATAATTCAGACCGTGTATATTTTCCATCTTTATGTAGAATATTATATTTTTATTACTCTATTTCTCTTTTTTAAGGGACTTTCTCTACCCTCTTTTTTCATCTCTGAAGCTTGTGTACATTTTACACACATTGTAACCCATTTAGAGGTTTTCTCCATCTGAATCTGTTTTATTTCAGATCATTAATCATTTTCTAACAAGAAGAGCTTTTAAAATGCTAGACTGTACAACATTGCTTTCACTGCTGACTCTGCTTTGCTTGGCTTTTCAACATTGCAGAGGCATTGGAACCATGTTTATTTTTCCAATTCTTAGACAGGATTAAACATTGTGGATTTTATTTTTACCACCTTTACTCTGGGAAATTTTAGGATCTATACTGTCACTAAGTAGGGCACTCAGCCTCTCTTAAAGGAACCACATTTTCCCACCACTAGCAAACAGAACAGTCCCAGAATATGCTGCTACCAAGATCATATGCAGCTTGTTGCTTATATGAAGTCTTCTGTGAGACTTCGAGAACCAGCCCGTTCTAACTTAAGCTGCCTGCTGCAAGCCTGCTGCCATTTTGTAGCTCAACCCCACATGCCACTATGAACTACAACTCACTTCAGAGATATAACTTGGAAGCTACTTTTGGCTTCATTTCTGTTCTCTAGAACCCCCTTTAAGCATTATGAGAGTGTTCGTACCCCATGTTGAGACACCATCTGTAGAAAGAGGATTCTGTCCCTGTATAGTGGGTGGTCCAAACCCACAGACCTGCAGTCCCAGGCTGTCCATCCCCATGGTCTGGAATTGCTGCTTATCCCCCCCACAAATGACTCATATGCTTATATTAATTTCATGCTGATTGGCCTATGTTGCAGGCATATTGCTATCTAGCTCCTGCAGTTTAATTCAACCCATTTCCATATATCTGTCCTCCCATGTGGCTCATGGCTTGCCTACTTCCTGACATCTTGTTTCATGGGCAACTGTATTGTGTCTCTTTCTGACTCCACCCTCTTTCCCTATCTATGCGTCAACTTACCTGCCAGATTCCATAGGCCAAAACAGTTCCTTTATTTCACAGCGTACAGAAAGACATTCCCACATCACTTAAGTCGATAAAATTATGCATGAAAAGGGAGAGATTGCAAATATCATGAAGTAAATTTAGAGCTTGGTAAGGACATATTTTAGAAATCTGTATTTCACTAAGTTGGAAATATTAAAAGAAATAAATCTCTAGATGCATTTGACTCACCAAAGTTAAACTGAAATAATAATTTGGACAGAAATATAACCAGTAAAAATGTTGAAGCAATAATAACATAAAATTAATCTTTAAACTAAAAATTATAACACATACCCATATGGAGTTATAACAATATTATACTAGGGTTTTAAGCATGTTACTAAGTAAGTGTTTATCAAATTATACAATAAACTTAAAATAGAAGGAATACTTACAATCTTCCTTTACAAAGCTAGTGTTACTCTAATACCTAAACCAGACAAAAATTTGCAACAACTGTAACTATAGACTAGTATTCTTGATAAACATAGTTCTAAAAGCTTTTATTAAAATATTCCCAAACAAAGACAGTCATACACAGATTGTTCACCATGATTAAGCTGGCTTTATTCCAGAGTTCAGAGTTGGCCTAGAATATGGAAATTACTAGATGTAATAAATCATATAATAGACTTAAAGAAAGAAACAACATAATCATCTTAAAAGATGCGGAAAGGGTTTTTGAGAAAAGCCAGCATCCATTTATAATTAAAGTCCTGAGAAGAATGGAATGGAAGGAACACACCTGAACAAAATAAAAGCTATAAATGACAAATTCAGAGACAATATCATATGAAATGTAGAATAATTTAAAACAATTTAAAATCAGAAATGGGACAGGGCTGTCAATTCTTTTCACTCCTACTCAATATAGTGCCTACAGTTTTAAAAGCAAAAGAAAGCAAGAGAAGGAATAATATGAAATACAAGTAAAAAGATGATTAAAATATACTTGTTTAGAGATAACATGATTCTATATAAAAGAGACCTTAAAGACTCTACTATAAACCTCTAGAATTGATAAAACTTTTAGCAAAGAAGCAGGATAACAAATTAAGATACAAAAAGCAGTCATCTTTCATATACCAGTAACAACACACTGAGAGAAATCAGGCAAACAGTCCTATTTACAATAACTCCAAAATTAAATGAAAGACCTTGGAGTAATCCAACTAAGGTGATGCAACTAAATTTTCAGAATTAAATCAAGCAAGGCTGTAGGGGGATTATGTTCTCCATTGTAAATAATTGTCCCAATCACTGGTTTAGTAAAAAGCACTGATTGGACAAAGGCAGACAGGAAGTGTGTATGGAAGAAGACTCTAGGAACAGAAAGAACAGAGCAGAAGTGCCGCAGAGACTCCATAGTTGCTGGACAAGCCAGAAGATGCAGAGGACAACTATACTGCTCTGAGAAAAGGTACTGAGCACCATGGCTAAACAGGATAAGAATCATGGGTTAGTTCAAGGGTAAAGTGTTAGCAAGTGATATGTTGGGGCCTTAGGCCGACTAGCCTAAAATTAATGTAAGCACCTGTGTGTCTCTGCAGGTCTGTGGGTTTAAACCTTGAGGCTAGGTCCAAAAGCCAAGGCCAGAAAATAGAAAACTCCCCTATAGTTTCAGATTAGAAAGAAATCACTATTGTAAAAATGGAGATTCTCCCAAAAGCAATTTGCAGATTCAATGCAATCCCAATAAAAGTGCCCATGACATTAATCACAGAAATAGAAAACAATTCTAAAATTAATATGGAAGCACTGCTCTCCTAATAGGAAAAGCAATTATGAGCAAAAATAGCAACAATAATGTTGGATATATTATTATCCCAATATCAGGTTATACTATAGAGCTGTATTAACATAGCACCAGACTCATGGAAAAATGGAATAGAAGACAAAGATATAAACCAATGCAATTACAACAACCTCATTTTTGACAAAATTCCTAAAATAGACATTAGACAATAATCAACTGATTTTGAAAAGGATATCATGATTAGGAAATAGGAAAAAATAATTTTTAATAGAAACAATTCTAGTACAAATATATAGATGTTGGGGAAAAACTAGAGTTCTTATTCACAATATATAAAAGTTAACACAAAATGAATCTAATATATAAATATGAGCACAGACAGAAGAAAACATGAAAGTATTCTTGATGCTAAAACAGAAAGTAGCAAAAGACAAATTAGGCTTACTCAAGAAAGCTAGGGCATTTAGAAGGTAATCTGATTATACAGAGAGAGAGGCTAAATTGGAGGCCTTCTTCAGATTCCTTCATGTGGAGTTTGGGAAACCCCATAGAAGAGGGCAAGGAAAGACTCTTGGAGTCAAAAGGAATGGAGGACATTGGGAAAGCACAACCCACCGAATCAACTAAACAGGGCTCACATGGGCTCACAGAGATGGAAGCAGCAAGCGTGGATGTACATGGGTCTGCACCAGGCCCTCTGTGTATGCGATGACTATTCATTTGGTGCTTTTGTGAGATTCCTAAGAGTGGGAACAGATGTATCTACAAATCTTTGGCCTGTTCTTGAGACTCTTTACCTTCTTTTGAGTTGCCTTTTCCAACCTAGATATGAGAGCTTCTCTCTTGGGCTGCATCCTATTTTTTTCCTGTTTGCCTGTTACCTCTTGCAGGCTTACTCTTTGTGAAGAGGAAACAGAGGGAGACTGGACCTGGGGGAGAAGGGAGGTGGGTATGGGAGGAATGGATGAAGGGGAAACTGTGATCAGAATGTATTCATGGGAGAATCTATTTTCAATAAAAGAGAAAAAAAAAGAGAAGGTAGTCTAAGAACTTGACCATTTTAGTCAAACAACCATAGTACGTTCTCATCTAGGGCCTATGACAAAAGTTACAGGTCTTTCTCAGGTTTACAGGCCAGCAAATTTCTTCCTAGAGTGGCCCTCAAATGCAATCAGAAACTGACTGATAACAGCCTTGAGCTTTTGGAGAAGATCTGTGATTATATCCCTTTAAGACTGATCACTACCTAATATTTTATTCTTTAAATCTTGACCAATAGTTGGTCTCTGTGTTAATTCCCACCTACCAGAGATCTATATAATGAGAGATGCATTAATTTATTGACATATCAATAACTCATTAAGATTTGTTAAAATACTATGTTCATTTAGCAGAAAAACAGTAGGGGGCTCTCCCCTAGAACTTAGGACCTGTCTAGCCATGGGTTCTTGACCTGATAATGATACCAGGTATAAGTTTCATTTTGTGGAGTGACACTTAATTTAATCATAAAGTGGTTGGTTACTTTTATGATGCTCATGTCTCTAGTGTACCATTTGACATGTCTTACCAATCTAGTCATTTGGGATTTACAGTTGGGCAATGTTCTTGTGGTTTATAGTTGGGCAATGTTGATGGTCATTTTTTCCTCTGATAGCATAAAAAAACTTTAATAGTACTCAAGTAAAAGAAACCTTGCCTAGTGTGTTTAAGGTTCAAACAGAAGCAGCAGAAAGGGGAAGTGAAAATATATGAAAAGTAAACAGCAAACTTAGAGACTTTTGCAAGTTATATGTCTCATAGTTTGTTTCTCCTTGTGGGATGATTATAAGCTAATAACAAAGATATAGATACTTGTCCTATTGTCATATTAATGAGCAACCCAATTTCCATTATAGAACCTTCATTCATCATCTGATGGAGGCAGATGCAGAGATTATCTGGCTGAGCTACTGGTCCAGATGAAGAGTGGAGGATTGGGAACATGATTGAGAGACCCATGGGGCAGGCTATCTCATACTGTTGGGAGCTCACAGACTCTGAAGTAACTCCTGAAAAGCCTTCATGGAACATATCTGGACCCTCTGAATGTGGATGACAGTCAAAGACATGGGCAGTTTCTGGAGTATTTTGCAGAATCTATCATGGGTCCATGAAATGGCTTCTTGAATCCCATGCCTAGTGAGAAAACACTTTTCTCAGCCTTAATATTTTTGGGGGAGGAACTTGGTCCTACCTAAATTGGATATGTCAGACCAAATTGACTCACCTTGGGATTCCTTGCTCTCTCTGAGGAGTGAATGGGGAAGGGGAGTGAAAGTGGAGGGGAAGGCTCAGGGAGGACTGGGAGGAGGGGCAGGAGAGAGAGAGAGAGCAGTAGTGGGTACAAAAAAATAAATTTAAAAAGATGTTAAATAATCTAATGCAATGGCAAGTCTTAGGAATAGACATTTCTCTAATAAATAATGAAGAGATTTTGTAACTTTATAGCATAATTATGAAGTTAATACAAAGTATGACCAGAATTTGAACTCTGCCTCAGACCATGACAACAGCTAGAATGAAAGCAGAAGGTTATAAAAAGGATGTTGGCAGGGATATGGAAAAATTGAAAACCTCATAGACTTAATGGCAATGTAAACCTGTGCAAAAACTTTGTAGACAATTTTTATTATTAACTGTGCATTTATTGTCTGATTCAGAAATTCTGACCATAGATAGTGACGATAAATGAAATGTCTAGTAACACAATAGCTTGCATCTAAGTGTTTACAACTTAATTCTTAACAACTAAATAGTGGAATCAACTCAAATGTCCAAGAATTGATGAGTAAATAAAATATGAAGTGCCCATATAATAAAAAGTGGTTTGGCTATAAACAGAATAAAACATCTTTACATGTTACAACATGAATGAACACTGAACACAATATATATAAAAGATGGTGATCACAAAATGTCATGAGTTGTGTTATGTGTTACTTTTAATGTTCAGAAAATGCCAGTGTAGATAATATGAAAGTAAGCTAAAGATGTCTTAAAGATAAGAAGCATAAAGCAGGTATGATATGCTAGATAAAGAATTATTATTTTTGAAAAAAATTATAAAAATGATAGTTTTAAAATGTTTGAATACACAAAAACTTTCTAGTATCCACTTCAAATAAGTATTTTTTTAAAAAATTTTTTGGTGAATTTTATTTCTTTTAAATTTCACATCCTTTTATTTTTCCATAGTTCCAAAACCTGATATCATCCTGATAATTAAATATTTATTATATTATCACAGTGCAGTTATGTATGCATAGGGACTTCATTGACTGGGTAAAGCACTTGTCTACAAGGTATTACCAGTTAAAGAGGAAAGGAAGGCAGTAAAGGCCGTTTGTACTGAAAGGGAAGAGAATGGATGCTTATGACAGTTCATGCTCCGTTTCTCTACCTCCCCCTGCAACCCTAATACCATGATTACAGTTTCCCGCTCTTAGGGAAAATGTGCAATGACTGAACACCTGTTGCTTTCCTCCATTTTAATTTCATTGTGTACATTACTCATATTTAGGGGTTAATTTTAGATGGCAATGGATTTTTTCTTGGGGGGTTGTCTGTTTTCTCTTGTTTGGTGCGTTCTTTTATTCTGTTAAGCATGTGCTTTTCAATATTTTCTTGCTCTTCTTTGCAGCACAGTTTGAAGGTTGGGAGTGCAGATTTGTCTAATTAAAATCCTCTATTTTCCAGCTGTGTGTTCTGAACATTAGTGAACCTATGAAATTCTTATATTAATGTCAATATCCTTCTAATAATATATAAGTTCTAATAACTATACACCCTTCTTTCTGTCCATCTTTGTTTCTTTCATACATGCTTAACTGCTGCTAATTGATTTTCATGTTATAAACTATACGCTATATTAAGGATCACAATCATCTTCTAAGTTACTGACACAGCTGTTCTCTGAAAGGAAACATAATGTAGGCTTAATATTAGACTGAAGCGGAATGATGCACACCACCTCACCGAAAAATGTATTTTCACTTAATCAAAACATGAAACTTTCCAGAAAAATTTTTGTTATTGGAGTTATAATTTCCTTTATATACTTCAGTTCTGTTTATCGATTATACCCAAACACTGATTTTCTTATTTTAAAATCATGTTTCTCTTTGGGGCAATGAATGGGTGTTCACTACTGTTTGACATAAATTCAGAGCCCTGATTGAGTTACATACTTACATCCAACTGATTGGATTGACTCAGCCCCATTGACTCCTGAGGCCCTGTAAATTTCCATCTCCTTTTTCTGAAGAATTTTAGAATCCCAAACTGCTTACCTCATCTGCAGACAGAGAGCAGAGAACCCATGACTTTCATGCATACATAATTTTATCTTTATTTTTTTAAAGTTTTTTCCATACCCACCACTGCTTCCCCTCCCCGCTCCTCCCATTCCTCTCTCATTCTCTCTCCCACCCCAATCCCTTCCCCATGGAGGGCAAGGAGTCCCAAGGTGAGTCAATTTAGTCTGGCATATCCAGTTGGTGCAGGTCTGAGTCCTTTCCCCAAGTATCCTGAGTAAGGCGTTCCTTTGTAGGGAATGTGCTCTGGGATGTTGATCATGCACCAGGAATAAACTCAGGTCCCACTGAAGAGGTTCCACAAACTGCCCATGTCATTCAGCTATCATCTACATTTGGAGGGTTTAATTCCTCTCCATATAGGCTCCTTAGCTGTCATTTGGGAGTTAGTGAGCTCCCAATAGCTCGCATGAGCCATCTCTGTGGGTCTCCTCCTCATGATCCTGATCCCTTTGCTCATATATATATATATATATATATATATATATATATATATATATATATATATATATATATATATATATATATATATATATATATATATATATATATACTCTCTCCTCTTTCCAGATGGACCAGGTGCTCGACCTGGTGCTTTGCAATGAATCTCTGTTTCTGCCTTATATCCATTGCTGGAAGAAAGTTCTATAATGACCCTTAGGGTGGTCATTCATTTTAATATAGGGAAGGCCTGTTTAGGCACCTTCCCTACTATTGCGTGGAGTCCTAGCTGGGGTCAGTTTATGGGTTCTTGGGTGCTTTCCTAGCACAGGCTTTCTCTCTAACCCTGCAATAGCCTCTATTAAGATATCTATTTCTTTGTGCTCCCTCTCTAATGCTCCTTCCACTCAATCATCTCCTTCTCTCATGATTTATTCCTACCCCCTCTTGTTTGCTCTCCCCTATGATCCCAATTTACTCAGAAGAACTTCTCTATTTCCTCCTGCGTGTCTCTCTTTAGTTCCTCCTGTTACCTAGCTGCTTGGGGGGGTTTGTGGATCAGAGCCTGGTTATCCTTGGCATTATGTCTAAAACCTACTTATAAGTAAGTACATAGCATGTCTATGTTGTGGGATTCAGGTGTCAGCTGACAAGGTCAAGGGACATTTATACAGAGCACCGGGCCCCCCGACCTGAAGGGGGCGGGGGAAAAGCCCCATTAAAAAGGGTCTGCGGATACGACACACTCTCTTCCTGGTTCCTGGCTGCTGGAGGAAGGACCCCTTCGTCCGTCCGTCTGCAGACTTCGGTCGGTCCCTATTGTACTTGGTTACCTGTACCGTGAGTGTTGGTTTATATTCTAATAAATATCTATCGAGTATTTGTGTCCTTGTGGGTAAGCTCCGCCTACATGTCTATCTTTCTGGGTCTGTGCTGCCTCACTCAGGATGATACTCTCCAGAGTCATCCATTTACCTGCAAATTTTAGAATACTCCCCACCCCCCCACAGAATAGTAGAACTTCAATGTGTAAATGTACCACAGTTTGTTAATCCATTCTTCAGTTCGGAGGCATCTAGGTTGTTTCCAGGTTCTGGCTATTTATAAATAATGCAGCAATGAACATAGCTGAGCTAATGCTGTCGGAGTAAAAATGTGTCATGTGTTGTTTGACTTAGACTTTCTGTGATGTAAATCAAATGTCATTCCCTCCCTTCTTCCTTCTTCAACCCAGGCTTGACTTAGAGGATATGGAGACTGAAGGCTTCTGTTCTGTCCTCTGTGTCCCTCCTCTCTCTTTCCCCTTATTTCCTTTCCTCTCCCTTCCTCTCCTTCCTGGTATAAGAGAAGGAAAGGGCCTCAGGAAACCTATCTGTACTCACCCACACAGCAGCAGCCCTTCCCATATGACAGACATTCCATGGGTACCTCTGTATTTTGTGAAGTTTTACTTAAACTCTGATAGACGAACTTTGCAGTTTAGCGGGCATCAGGAGACTATGGAATGCTGTCCTCACCCCCCACCTATCGTAGAGTTCACCCCGTCTTCATATACCTCATTAGTAGCATGAATATTGGAGACATAGCCTTGTTCTGTGCCCTTCTGACACAAGAGAGTCCAAGTCTTCTGGTAGCAAGTGCATTGGGGTCCTCTCTGTCGTGCTCCTGAAAATGAGCACTTTCTCTGGACATTTGCTGAAATGCCTGCCCATGAAGTAAGAGAACTTGTTTCCTCATCCTACTAAACTAACAGATTGGTTATACTTTATTTGTCTGGAGCTGTCTTTATATGCTATTGCTTTCTGGTTACATTATAGTACACTTTAACAGAGCCAATTGGAAATGTAGAAGCTCAGTCCACTAAATGTTGGTTGTGTAGCTGAAGAACAAGTGCTCTATAATTAGGTTTCCTTCCTCTCCTCTTTCCACTCCTTCCTCAGCTTCACCCTACCCCATCCCCCATCCATTCCTCAGAAAGTTAAGAAATCCCAGGTTGAGTCAATGCAGTCTGGCTTATCCAGTTGAGGTAGGACAAGACTCCCCCCACCCCTCACCCCAGTATAAAGGGTAAGCAAGGGGTTCTTCTATAGGGAATTGGCTTCTAGAAACCAGCTCATGCACTAGGAATAAATTCTGGTACCATTCTCAGGGCTCCACAAACTGCCCATGCCATTCAACTGCCGTTTGAGATTCTTCTCTTGATAATTCCCTTTTTAGTGTGTATCCTATTTTTAGTTAGATTATTTATGTTTTGGCTTCTAGGTTTTTGAATTCTCTATATATTTTAGAGATCAGTCCTCTGTCAGATATAGGGTTGGTGAAGATTGTTTCCTATTCTGTAAGCTGTCCCTTTTGTATTAGTGACAGTGTTCTTTGCCTTACAAAGCTTCTCAGTTTCAGGAGATCCAGTTTAATAATTGTTGCTCCCAGTGTCTGTACTGCTGGTATTGTGTTTGGGAAGTGGTCTCCTTTGTCAATGTGTTCAAGGCTATTTGCCACTTTCTTTTTGGTCAGGTTCATTGTAACTGGATTTATGTTGAGGTCTATGATCCACTTGGATTTGAGTTTTGTTCAGGGTGATAGATAGGGATCTATTTGCATTGTTCTACATGTCAGCATCCAGTTATGTCAGCACCATTTGTTAAAGATTTCTTTTATTTTTATTGTATATTTGTGGCTTCTTTGTCAAAAATCAGGTGTTCATAGGTGTGTATATTAATGCCAGGATTTTCAATTCATCTACCCACAAGGTTGTTTTTATGCCAGTACCAAGCTGTTTTTATCACTGTAATTTTATAGTAGAACTTTAAGACAGGGATGGTGATGCCTCCCAAAGTTCTTTTATTGAATAGGATTATTTTGGTGATCCTGGGTTTTTTGTTTATTCATATGAGGTTGAGTATTATTTTTTGAGGTCTATGAAGAATTGTGTTGGTATTTTGATGGGGATCACATTGAATCTGTAAACTGCTTTTTGGTAAGATTGCCATTTTTACTATGTTGATCCTACCTATTCAAGAGCATGAGAGATATTCTCATTTTCTTATATCTTATTCAATTTCTTTCTTTTTTCAATGATTTAAAATTATTGGCATACAGGTTTGTCGTTTCTTTGGTTAGAGTTACCACAAGATATTTGATGTTATTGCAACAATTGTAATGGGTGATGTTTTACTAATTTCTTTTCAGCTCTCTTATGCATAGGAGGGCTTTTTTTTTTTTTTAGTTAATTTGTTTTCTGCCACATTACTGAAGGTGTTTATCAGCTGTATGTATTCCCTTGTAAAATTTGGGGGAGGGGTCATTATTATTATTTGCAAATAGTGATAGTTTGACTTCTTCTTTTCCAATTTGTATCCCAATGATCTCCTTTTGTTTTCTTACTGTTCTAGGTAGAGCTTTGAGTACTATATTGCAAAGGTATGGGGATAGAGATATAGATAGAGTGGACAGCCTTTTCTTGTTCCTGATTTTAGTGGGATGACTTTGAATTTCTCTTCATGTTGTTTGATATTGACTGTCAGCTTTATGTATATTGCCTACACTGTGTTTAGGTATTGTCCTTGTATCTCTAATCTCTCCAAGACCTTTATCATGAAGGAATGCTGGATTTTGTCAAAGGCTTTTCCAGGATCTAATGAGAAGATCATGTGGTTCTTTCCTTTCAGGTTGCTTATATGGTAGATGACATTGACAGATGTTTGTATGTTGAACCACCCCTGCATCTCTGGGATGAAACCTACTTAATCATGGTTTATGATTTTTTTTTATATATATTCTTGGATTTGGTTTCCAGTATTTTGTTGAGTCATTTTGCATCAATGTTCATGGAAGACATTGGTCTATAATTCTCTTTCTTTGTTGAATCTTTGTTTGGCTATCATGGTGACTCATAAAAAGAGTTTGGCAATGTCTCTTATGTTTCTATTGTGTAGAACAATTTGAGGAATATTGATATAATTATTATTTGAAATTCTGGTAAAATTCTGTACTGAAACCATCTATCCCTGGGCTTTGTTTGTTTGTTTGTTTGTTTGTTTGGAGGATTTTAATAATTGCTTCTATTTCCTTAGGGATTATAGGTCTATTCACACCATTTATATGATCTTGATTTAATTTTGGTAAGTGGTGCTTGTTCATAAAGCTGTCCGTTTCTTTTAGGTTTTCCAGTTTTGTGCAGTATAGGTTTCTGTAGTGCGACTTAATGATTGCCTGGATTAACTTAGTGTTTGTTGTTATGTTTCCCCCTTTCCCAATTTTGTTAATTTGGACACTCTCTACCTTTTTGTTAGCTTGGTTAAGGGTTTGTCTTGCTGGGTTTTTTCCCCAAAGAACCAACTCTTTGTTTCATTGATTCTTTGTATTCTTTTGTTTCAATTTTATTGATTTCAGCTTTCTGCTTCTTCTGGATTAGTTGGCTTCTATTTGTTCCAGAGATTTCAGTTGTGCTGTTAAGTCTCATATGCAAAATTTATCTGATTTTTTTTTTTTATGTAGACACTTGATATTATAAACTTTCCTCTTAGGACTGCTTTCATTGTGTCCCATAAGTTTTGGTATCTTGTGGATTCATTTTCAGTAAATTTGAGAAGTCTTTAATTTCTTTATTTCTTCCTTAACCCGGAAGTAGTTCAGTTGAGAGATGTTCAGTTTCCATGTCTTTACAGGCTTTCTGTGGCTTGTATTGTTGTTGAACTCTAACTTTAGTCCATGGTGGTCTGATAAGACACAAGGAGTTATTCTTATTTTTCGTATTTATTCATATTTATTTTATGACTGAGTATGTGGCCAGTTTTAGAGAAAGTTCCATGGAATGCTGAGAAGAAGCTATACTCTTTGATGTTTGGATGGGATGTTCGGTATGTATTTGTTAAATCAATTTGAGTCATCTGTTAGTTCCCTTATTTCTCTGTAAAGTTAATGTCTGGTAGCCCTATCCATTAGTGAGAGTGGGGTGTTGAGGTCTTATTTTTAAGGTCATTTTCTTATGCTTCTTCTGCATTAGAACATTCAGGTCTTGCTATTGTAGAACCACTAGATTCTGGTGGTGCCATATTGCTCCTTATGTTGTTATGCATATTTTTGCACTGGAATCTGCCCATCAATTCCCCCGATCAGTGCAGGATTTATCTGTGTCTCAGGGAGCTCATCTTGGTCCACTCTGAGCTCTTGGTCCACCTCTAATTGGCATATTTCTTTGTCACAGAGAGCGGTTTTGGTTCAATAGGAGCTCTTGATCTAATAGGTGCTGGTGAAATCTGTGTCTCAGGGAGCCACTGAGGTCACAGGATGATGGGTGGGTTTGAGGGATGGGCTAGGTTTTATAGATTGCAGGGTCTGACAGACTGGTTTTAATGGGGGAAACTAGCCCACAGGAGTCTTCCCTGCTGGCTTGTGATTAGGGCAGCAATAGGTTGGAGTGGGGTCCATGGATTCTGCCCCATGGCTTAAGTCCTAGGGACAGGAGGACCTACCAGCTGGGCTGGGTGAAGTGTCACTCACCTCTTGATTAAATTGGTGCTGGCCAAATCTGTGTCTCAGGGAACTGCTGATGTCACAGAGTGATGGAGGGTTTGGAGGATGAGGTGGGTCTTGTAGATTGCGGGGTCTGACAAACTGTTGTTATTGGGGTGACAAGGCATAGGAGTCTTCCCTACTGCCTTGAGATTGAGGAAGCAATGGGTAGGACTGGGGTCCATCGATAGTGTTGGTCCATCGATAGTGATCAGGGATTGTTTTGATATGTGAGTTGTATCTTACAAAGAAAATGTTATGAGAAAAACAAGTTGTACATTGCAAATATTTAGCCAGAACTATCACATTGATAGAAAACACATTTTGAAATTTTATTTTCCAGGATTTGTTTTTTAAATTTTATATTGTTTCCTAGGATTACTTTAGCTACTCTTTTGCTGATACCATCTGGGTAACTCCTGTGGTTTATTTTAAGTGAGATTTGACTAGCCTTGAAGAGTGAAAATTACCTCTCTCAGCTGTCTTGGTGGTAAGTTTTGGCTCTGACACCTTGGCTTTTCTCCATGTAGCCTTCCATAATTCAGCAGTTGAATTAGAGCCCCTACATGGTAACTGTGTTTCTGGAAATAAAATAAGAACATACTTGGTTTCTTAAACTCAATTCCAGACATTGTGTTTTCTGTTCTTTTACCTATTGAAAAAGCAAGTTACAAGGCCAGCAAAGGCTCTAGAATGCAAAAAGAGACTCCAACACTAGATAAAAGAAATGTTAGCGTCATATATGCAGTGGTGTTTTATAGTGATAGGACAAATCCACAGATTAAAAGTCTATGCAAAGATCCTGGGCATTATCCATCAGTTCTCAGAGAATCTCTGAAAGATAATTGGCAAAAATTATATTATTTGGGATTTAAAATATAATTATATATGAGATATATAATATAGTTATAAAATAGTAACATTTTCTCTAATATGGGTTCATGTTTATCTTTCTGGGTCTGCACTATCTCACTAGGGATGATACTTTTCAGATCCATTCATTTGCCTGCAAATTTCCAGATGTCATTTTTTTTTCTGCTGAGTAGTACTTTATTGTATAAATGTATCACAATATTTTAATCCATTCTTCAGTTGAGGGGGACCTAGATTGTTTCCAAACTCTGGATATTACAAATAATGCTGATATGAACATAGTTGAGCTTATGCTCTTTGTGTAAGAATGTGCATCACTTGTGTATATACCCAACAGTGATATTGCTAGAACATTGGGTAGGTTGATTCCCAGGTTTCTGAAAAACCACCATACTGATTTCCAATGTAGCTGTACAAGTTTAGACTCCTATCAGCAATGGAGGAGTGTTCTTGCTCTACATCACCTCCAGCATAGGTTGTCATCCTTGTTTTTGATCTTAGCCATTCTGACAGGTGTAAGATGGTATCTCAGAGTTGTTTTGATTTGGATTTTTCTGATTGGTAAGGATGTTGAACAATTCTTTAAGTGACTTTCAGCAATTTGAGTTTCTTTTGTTGAGAATTCCCTATTTAGTTCCATTTCTCATTTTCCAATTGGGTTCTTTTTTTTTTTTTTTAACCTTTTATTTCTTGAGTTCTCTCTATATTTTACAGATCCGTTCTCTGTCTGATGTAGGGTTAGTGAAGACCTTTTCCTGTTCTGTAGACTTTTGTTGTGTCTTATTGACCATGTCCTTTGGCTTACAGAAGCTCCTCAGTTTTAAGAGAGCCAATTTATTAATTGTTGCACTCAGTGTCTGTGCTGCTGGTCACCTGTGCTAATGCATTCAAAGATATTTTCCTTATTTTTTTTTCTATCAGGTTCAGTGTTATTCGGCTTATGTCATCTTTAATCCACTTGGACTTGAGTTTTGTGCAGGGTTATAGATATGGATCTATTTTTATTCTTCTACATACAACCATTTAGTTATGCAAACATCATTTGTTTAAGAGGCTATTTATTTTATATTTTATAGTTTTGGCCTCTGTCAAAAATCAGATGTTCATAGTTGTGTGGATTAATGTCAGGGTCTTTAATTCAGTTCAATTGATGCACAAAGTCCTGGAAAGTTCAGAGATACAGGGAAAATACCTAAACATGATAAAGGCAATATACAACAAGCCATCAGAAAAAATCAAACTAAATGGGGAGAAACTCAAAGCAATCCCACTAAAATCAGGAACAAGAATAGACTGTCTTCTGTCTCCATATCTATTTAATATAGTTCTCGAAGTTTTAGCTAAAGCAAGAAGACAAGAAAAGGCGATCAAGTGGGTATAAAAAGGAATGGAAGAAGCCAAACCATCACTGTTTGCAGATAATACAACAGTATACATAAGTAATCCCCCAAATTCTACCAGAAAACTCCTACAGCTGATAAACACATTCAGCAATGTTGCAGAATACAATATTAACTAAAAAAATAGCCTTTCTATACACAAATGATAAAAGGACTGAAAAAAATCAGGGAAACATCATCCTTTACAATAGTTCCAAATAGCATTAAATATCTTGGGGTAACTCTAATCAACTAAGTGACAGACCTGTATGACAAGAACTTTAAGACACCGAAGAAAGAAATTAAAGGAGATATCAGAAAATGGAAAGATCTCCCATGCTCCTGAATAGGTAGGATCAGCATAGGAACAATGGAAATCTTACCTAAAGCAATCTACAGATTCAATGCAATCTCTATCAAAATCTCAGCAAAATTCTTTATACACCTCGAAAGTACAATACTCAACTTCATATGGAACAACAAAAATTCCAGGATTGCCAAAAAAAATCCTGTTCAATAATATGACTCCAGGAGGCATCACCGTCTCTGACTTCAAGCTCTACTATAGAGCTACAGTAAGAAACACAGTTTGGTGCTGGCATAGAAATAGAAGAAAGTGTTTAACTGAGATTTTTTTCTTCTATCATAATTCTACCTCTTTTTAACTGACAAAAATATCACTGTTAAACCATAACCTTACTTTTCTTGTTTGTTCCCCAAATTTTACTTTAATATCATAATATAAAAATATAGTACTTTGTAAGACACATTTTTCTAATTTTTTAAAATTTCAATTATTTACACTGCCAATTTATCTTTAATTATTTAAAGTCTCTTAACTATAGGCTCCTGGAAAGTAAAAACCAACTTTTATACTTTCTTATTCCAATCACACTTAAACAAAAACAAAGTCCAATGTAGCACAATATCTGACATCCAGGACTCACTCATGGTAATCTGGACTCCAAATATCAGTTCACCTTCTCTGGTTTTGGCACTTTTAGCAAACATGGAGCTTGTTTTATAAGATTAGGCTAGTTTTACTCCATGCCTGCCAATATCACGATGGACTTGAGTCTCATTGAAATTTAGGTGGAATCTTTACCAGTGGCCTCCTCTTGCCTCTCCTTAGGGACTCTGGTACTACCAAGCATTGCCAGGCCTCAGAACTTTTAGCAGAGTGTCAAGTAAAGATTTTAAGACACAAACCAATAGCAGCCTTCCTTCCTCCCAATGACAAGCATGCAGAAAAGAGAAATCAAGGAAATAACACTATCTATATTAATCATACACACAACGAACATAATGATCTCTACATTTTAAGAAAATTTTGACACTGAATATAGAAATTGAAGAAGCTGCTGAAAACAGAAAACATCTTCTCTGCTCATGTACTGGAAGATTTAATACTTTTAAAATGTCTATCCAACCAAAAGCACCCTGTAGAGTCAATACAGTTCCAATATAAAATGCTAGGGCCATTCTTCATAGATTTAGAAGAAACAATCTTAAATTTCACATGGAAGCAGAAATATCAAGGCTAGCCAAAGGCAATCTAGAACAAAAATAATACTGATGGAGGTATGGAGGTATCATCTTACCAGATTTTAAGTCTCTATTATATTACAAAGTCATAATTAGAACAACATAGTACTGGCAGAAAAAAAAAAAACATACACATGGATCAGGAGAACACAATAGAGGATCTAGATATAAGTCCATACACCTAGCTACACGTACTTGATTTTGAACAAAGATACCAAAAACATACGTTGGAAAGAGACCACATTTTTAACAAATAGTACTAGGAAATTTGGATGACAACATGCAGAAAAAGACAAAACCTAAGTCTGATAAATATAAAATATCAGCCTGATTAGGTCTGGAGATGCTGCCGATGTCCTTGGTGCATGCTGATGATGTTTGCCATGTGGATGCTGTGGTATGTGCTGTTGCCAGAAACTAAGTGGAAGTTCATGATATGTGCTGTGAATGGCAAGGAAGCTTATTTTACAGTTGTACAGACTCATAGTTGGGAATGAGAGACTAGAAAGCTTATGTGACAACCTCTTTCTACCTCCTCACCCTCCAAAGTAAAAAGAAATAGTCCAGACAGAAAGACATCGAAGAGAACTCTTAAAAACTGTGGTAGGGATCTTAAAGTAAAACTTTTCATAGTTGGTAGCTTCTGGGGGGCAGTATAGGAAAGGACTTAATTCTCTTTAAGCGTCTGTATTGCAGAATATTTGTTTACATTATAAAGATGTGTCTCTGACTAAGCACCTTTTGATTGGTTTAATAAAGAGCTAAATTACCAATGAAAAAGAACAGACAAATCTTTCAGGCTGGGAAAGAGATTGGATGGAGGAATCTAGGCTCAGGATTTCACAAGCAGACTCAGAGCAAGTCAGATGTGACTGACAAGAGGTAACCAAGATATGTGGTAAAGTATAGAATTAAAAAAAATATGGGTTAATTAAATTATAACAGTTTGGAGAAGGCCTAAGCTAAAACCAAGTTTTTATAAATAATATTAATTCTCTGGGTCTTTATTTGAAGGCTGGCAGTCCAAAGATAGTCCAATAAAAAGCTTACTAGAGTGCTGGCCGCTGGGAGTTTTACCATGATCCAGTGAGTATATGGGCAACAAAATTGGGCTTTTCTTTTCTTTGGGGAAGAGGTAACAGGAACATTGGCATTGTAGACCTAAGAAGACTAGGAAGAGAATGTGATCTTGGTGCATTATGGGAAACTCACAAATAATCAATAAAAGTATTCTGCTGGGAAAAAAAGACTTGATCATCTAAAATTATTAGAGAAAAAAGTAGAAGTATACTTCAATATATTGACAGTCAGTAATTTCCTGAATAAGAGTCCAGTAATCAGTAATGGTACCTCCTAACATAAAACATACTATATACCAAAGGAAACTGTCAATCATGCAAACAGAGTGCCCACCAAATTGGGGAAAAATCATAGCCATTTATATATTCAACAGAAGGTTAGTTTCTAGAATATACAAAGAACTAAAAAAAAAAAAACAAAAAACAAAAAAATAAACTAAACATCAAGGACACTAATAACTCATTAAAAATGGGCTACAGATTTATATATATAGTTCTGAAAAGAAAAAAATACAGGTGGATAGAAAACACATTATAAAGTATTCAGCATTCTTTGCTATTAAAGAAATACAGATTAAAAAATTTAAGATTCCACCTCATTTTAGTCACAACCACTATCATATTAAAAATTAAGAACCACAAATTTTGTTGTGAGAGTACACAGAGTGGATACATCTTTCCTGTGGGTGGATGTGTAAGCTAGTATAGCCACTTTGGAAAACATTCTAAAGGTTTTTACAAAAGCCAAGAATAAAACTTCCACTGGAACTAGCTATTCCAGCCCTAGACATGCATGCTGAGGACTCTCTACCTTATTACAGACGTACTTGTACATCCGTGTTCATTGCTGTTTTTTTCATAATCTCTAGGAAATGAAGGCAGCCTAGATATCCAGCTACTTAAGAATGAATAGCGAGGATGTGGTATATACACAGTGGAATGGTCCTCAACTGTGAGAAAACCGTATTTACGAATTTGAATGGACATGGTCACAATGGACAAAATTATTCTAAGTAAGATAACCTAGGCCCCCAAAGGACTAAAAGCACATATTCTTTCTTATATGAGGACTGCAACTTCAATTCTTTAGTATGGTATGTCTCACAGAGAGTCCTTATACAAATCAGGGAATAAGAAAAGAAATGGGGTGGCTGGGAGGAATCACTTGAAGGGATGTAGAACACAGGTAGAAAGAAAATGAAGATGAAGATTATTGTGGAGTGGAAAGGCTTATTTGATGGGGGTGGTTGGGAAACAAGATGTGGAGTGTGGTGAGGATTGACTTGGGTAAAGGAAGTACGAGGAAGCCATTTTAAAAGCAAGATGGCCACCTAGGCAATAGAGGCTTCACTGGTGTGTTGGAGGTAAGCAGCTGCCTTCTGAATGGATTGAAGACACCCCATGGCTGACAGGGGTGACTGACACCTGCTCCTATAAGCCTGGCTAACCACACAGGCATAGAAACGCAGCACGCCCAGGTGGGAAATGTATTTCTGGTGATTAACTGAAACAGTTGCAAATTGCCTTCTCAGTACCTTTACTCAGAGACAACAACTTCCAGATTTAACCAGAGAAAAGTCTAATCACATTGAACAGTGGTGAAGAAAGAGATGAACAGCTGCCCAAAATTCAGAAAATAAATGACATATATGGGCCCAACTCTAAGTAAATCACTTATGCCACCCTATCTAGGGCTCAGGTGACACTGAAGAAGAGGAGGTAAACATATATAAGAGCCAAAGGATAGAGTGGAGGGCTATGAAATAAAACTGTAAATTAAAGTTAATTTTTCTTGTTTTACAAAATCCACATTCTAACTAGTAAAAGTATACTGTCTAAAACAATTTCTAAAAGTTATCCCAGGTTATTAAACTCTTGAAAATGTCTGTTATGTAGCCAAAAACTATATTTATAATTTAATTTTAATTAAAACTTAAACATTTTTCATTAAGCATAACTCTAATGCTTTGGTGGGATTAAATTTCATTTGAGTTATTGAAAATTTAGTACTCAAACTGAAATATTCTATTCATATAAAATACACAAGTATTGGAAAAAGCATCGGAATGTAAAATATTTCATTAATAATGCCTATATTTAGTAGACAGAAACTTTGATTTTTATATGTGTTATGATAAAGTATATTATTAAAACAAATATCACCTATTCTAACAATTAATTTTTACTGGACCTATTAGAAAACTTAAAATTCCATATGTGACCCATATTTATTTGTATTTGACAGCACTACTGTTGGATGTTTCTATTTCTCAGATACAATGCAAATTCCAGTTTTGCACACTGTACCTCCAAGTAGTCCTCAGAAAGAATAAATATTCTACCACTTCCTGGCATCGGCCACTGACTCCAGCTTGTGGCCACAGACTGTGGTTATAGGGTCCCTTCAGGCCACCGTTAAGTAGACTAAGTGTGTGAAGTCAGAGGTACTTTTCTTGTGAAGTTAATACAAAGAGACAGCACTTGTGAGAGACTGGGGGCCTTGGCTTGACTTGTCTGTTTAATCAGTCTTGAAAGGCATTTATTGCTTGACTGAAAAGTGGTGGAAATTATTGCTCTAGAGAACCTTTCACTGTTAAGCTGTTTTCAGAGTACTGAGTATACCTCAGGGCCACCCACGTTATCTGTGTGTCTGTCAATGATTATGTAAGTAGGATAGACAAGACAAAGAATAAAACTGAAAAATGTCAGAGCTCAAATGTTGTATAGGTTTTTGGCCTAGCCTAGCCCTGCGGTCTGGACCTGTCTGCCACTGTTTAGCCTTTCAAAAATGACTCAGATGCTTATATTAATTACATGCTGCTTGGCTTGTGGGTTAGGCATACTTTTAGCTAACTCTTGTATCTTAACTTATTTTTACTAATCTGTCTTGCCACATGGCCTGTGTCACACACACACACACACACACACACACACCCACATGCAACACATTGTAGTGTTTTGTCTGACTCTGCTCTTCCCATTTACCTATATTCTGATTTTTAACCCATTTTTAAGATGCCTTGCCATAGGTCAAAACAGTTTATAATCTAATGAAAATTTAGAGCATATAAAAAGACATAAAATACTTATACCACTCAATAACTACTTAAAAATACAAATTATTAAAGACAATTTCAAAATAACTTTCTATAATTATCCATCATATCAGATCCTTAACAAAAATTCTAAATATCCTTACCCAACACTCTGAGACAAGTTATAAATATTTATAGTCAGTCTGTTAAAACCTAACCACTGTCTTCATTTTACAAGACCCCCACAAAGATACTGTTGCCCACAAATCAACAACAAAAACAACCCAATCAGAAAGAAACAATACCCCTCTCCCAATAAATTTTGTTCTCTAAAAGTTATAAATAATTACCATTCTGCTAAAATAGTTATAAGTTATATTTAGGTTAAAATAAAACAATATAAACTCAAAAATCCCACTTAAAAAATAAATAAAACAATATAGTTATATCTATCTATAAACAATAATTAGTCAAATATAAGCCATAGAAAATTTACACTAATATAAATTCTTATGTTAATAG
Source organism: Phyllotis vaccarum (assembly GCA_033318265.1). NCBI lineage: Eukaryota > Metazoa > Chordata > Mammalia > Rodentia > Cricetidae > Phyllotis > Phyllotis vaccarum. The sequence continues at coordinate 25,669,381 of JARWLC010000001.1, forward strand.
AAATATAAAATTATTTTATGTCTACTTAAAATTATTTATATATTAATACATTCAAATATACAATTATTTTATGTCTAAAATGATTTATTTATACAAAATTAAATCTATAATTGCCATATTTTACAGGTATTTTACCTCTGTATCTAAGTATTTTACACATTAATACATTTTAAACATATTATTGTCATTTTCACTATACAATTTCTACCTCTGTTTAATTATACTAGTCATAATATATATTATTTATACTTGTAATGTTTTATATACCTCTGTTTAGATATTTTATATAATAATATATCTTTAAAATACTGTTGTCATTTTACACTATATGCTTACCTTTATTTAATGTTTATATGATTGTCATACTTAAAGTCATTATTAAAAAGCTATACACCATTTATAGATTGTCGATGTTTACAATATAAACTTTACTCTTTGAGATAATAAAAATTACAGACCACAGCTACTTAGGTCTGCCATGTACTGGTCATGTTGTTTAAGTTCCTCAAATATATAATAAAATAGACAAAGTCTTCAACCGCTTCATTGACCTTAAAAATATAACATTTAAGGTTTTGCTATTCAAAATTCAGCATTAAAAAACATAATAACTCCTCACAACACTATTTCTCTCCCAAGATAATGTTAGACATCAAAGAGACTCCACCAAGAGTTTGTCTTCCTTGGTAGACAACGGCCTATTAGCAAAACAAACAAACAAACAAAAAACTACCCTTGCCTCCACTGCTAACAATAAATACACTGTCCAATCCAGACAAAGACAAAAGATAAAAACCACTAAAACCTGCCAAGACAAAATAAGACAGTTCCTCAAAATACCCTACTTCTAAAAATGTCTGTCAAATATTCTAAGCCTATAACCAAAAAAATGACAAATACTCCACCCATAGAAAAGGAAAACTGTGAGTGACTGTTCAGACAACTATCACCATCCTCTCCTAAGTTTTCAAAGTTACTCACTCATGATTTCAACTTACTCAAATAAAATATTTTCCTTCTCAAGTCTTTAATAAAGTTAAAGACTAAATAGCTAAAGTTATTTATATCTTAGCTAAAAATATTCAAATATTAAATTCACATTATTTAAAACAAACAGCTTAGAATAATCACTATATATTGCCCTGTACCAGTATTCTAAACATTTAAAATATATTTTATATTTCTTATTAGTTATGGTTTAACCTTATTTATGTTATTTTCCTTTCCCCTCTCCTAGATGTCGTCTTACAGTTCTATTATTTATAGTCTTATACTTAAGTTTTAAACTTTTTTATTTAGACAAAAGTGGGAGATGTGGAGGATTGAAATACTTTTGAGCAAGACTTCAGCATGGTTTGAGGTTTTAAAGACCCCTGTATGGGTGTGGCCAGCCTACTTTTAAAGACCAATTGCATGCTTCCTGATCTTCCTGTTTGTTCCCCCATGTTATCAAAGAAAAAATTGCTGCCACCATGTGAAACATTTCAACCCTCCAAAAATTTCCCTAAGGTTCAATATTATATCAATAAATGCTTTATATAAACCCATTAATAAATATTAATCCTCTTATATAATCAATTGCCAATAAATAATTCCTAAAATATTCAAAGGCGCCCAAAGCTATGCAATGGTGCCTGAGACTCCTGCCTTTCACAGGGTTTCCAAGCTCTCAAAGACATGTGGAGATGAAAAGAAGCTGTCTGTAGAATGATGGGCATATGTGTTTGAATGTATATGTATATGCAATGTTTAACTAAATTTATCCTTTCAAATGAAAGCTCGCATCAACATGACAAACAAATGAACTTATTTATCTAAGAAACCTTTGCCCAATATTTTCGTCAATTTGAAGGATTCGGTGTAGATGAAATGAGGAGAAACAAGTACCAGGTGCCAGGCCTTTGAGAAGCTGTTCTGGATATTTTTTTTTTTAAGTTTATTTGTGTTGAACAGACAAAAAGGGAAAAAGCTCTATTGTTACATGCTAAATTTGAAAAACCCATAATGCATTGAAATGGAGGTAGGATGGAGTCCTGGTCCCATCTCGGAACAAAATACATTAAAAGTATTTTGACTAATACTGTAGCTTTGGTATATTTTAATTTTACCTGCATGAGTCTGTGTTAAAGACAAAGTTGACATCGACTGAAATAGTTTCGGACATTGGGTGTGGGTTGTGGAATGTGGTTGGACAAAGAGATGTTACATATAAGTGAGATAAAAGAAGCAATGCTTACCCATATTCTCTTTAGTTTCTTCATCTACTGTGTACTCTGTAGGTCAAGGGCTTCTTAAGTAATGGGAATCCAGAGGCCATAATTTGTGTTTAGAGGGACAGACACAGGATGTAGTATACTGTTTAAAAAGACCTGGTTAAACCCTAGCATCTCTGCCTCCTCACACAGAGTCTGCACAAGTTGCTCAATCTCTGATGGATCACTTTCCTTAGCTAAAAAAGATGAGTGATAATGCTACTCTAACTATTAAGAAGATAAAAGAAATTAACATCTGTGAAGTAATATATTACTCATATTTTTAATACCTGAATGAAATAAAGCAGATAATTTCTTAAGAGAAATGGCTTATTTAAGCTCTTAAATTTTAGAAGCTCAGTGTAGAGAAAATTGGCCAACCAAAGAAACCTATCCTGACCTTGGACCAGAGTCAGTGAAATAAACCCACCCTAACCCTGAACCTAGAGCTAGTGAAAGAAACACACTGGAATCTAAGACCTGAGCCTGTGAGATACATTTATCCCTGAACCCAGAACCTAAAAGAAATGTGCCGTGGCTCTGAAACCGGCACCAAAGAAACACACTTTGGCTTTGAAATCAGAACAAGTGAAAGAAATGTGCTCTGGCCCTGAAATTAGAGCCCAACGGCCCAAAAGAGCCAGTGAAACACACTTTGGCCCTGAAACTAAAAACCAAATCACGGTAAAAAGAAAGGAAAAAGATCTGACCGATCCCCACCCTGGAAGTCTCCCTAGAAAGCTCTACCCCCAAGAATCCCTATGTAAGTCTTGAGTCCACAGCCCTTTGTCCTCTGTCTTCTCCCACCCCAGGCTGAAACAGCCACCCTCTCCTGGACCCTTCCCCCCAATAAATCTCTTGAGTGAAGTTGGGTGAAGATTTGCCAGAGTAGCAACCGCAGCTGTGGAGTGTGGAAAGAAATCAGCTGAAGAAGTGAAGCTGTAACATTCTTGCCACCCAGGGGATCTCCCTTGGCTGGGCTGAGTTGTTACATTCCCTGAGTAGAGAGCAGAGAGCAGCTGTGAAGCAAAGGCTTCTGCCCCGCCACTGGCCACTGTAACAACTTTGCCTGGAGACCCGCCCTTGCTGGAGCACAGCTGTAAAGACTGGGAAGCCTTTTCCTGAAGCAGGGCTGTAAACTGCTACCTAGATTTACTGTGGCCCATTGTATTCATTGACTCCTGAATGCCTGAACACTTTTCCATTTGAGCTGTAGCACTCAGTATGCCAGGGCTCCTGACTATCAGGATCTCTTTCCATCTTGGCTGCACAAATACCTAACTCAGGGTCCCCTAAACAGATAAAGAAATTCACAAGTGTGGCCTCTGGTGAGTGTGGCGGTTGGTGGCATGGTTCAAGATATTTGATTACATTGTATAAACCTCTGTGATTGGTTTAATAGGAATCTAAATGGCAATAGCTAGGCAAAAGAAAGGTAGATTAGGTTGGAAAGAGGAGAGAATAAATGGAAGGTGAAATCTAGGCTTGAGAGGAGACAAGAGAATAAGGAGAAGAGAATGAGGGAGAAAGAGACGGACATGCCCAGGACCAGCTAGCCAGAGAGCCCACAGGCAGACAGAGATGAAAAACGGAAGGAAAGTAGAACGTACAGAAAGAAAAGGTAAAAAACCCCAGTGATGTAGAAATGTCTTTCTGTATGCTGTAATATCATCCTTTAAATAAAGGGACAATTTGGCCTATGGCAGGCACATTAGACGTAGGTGGAGAAATCAGAGCATAGATAGGGGAAGAAGGGTGGAGTCAAAGGGGATGTGATCCAGCCACCCAAGAATCAAGATGTAAAAAGTAACACAGATAAACCACAGGCCACGAGGCAGACAGATTAATGAAAATGGGTTGAATTAAGATGAAGGAGTTAGCTAGCAATGTGCTTGAGCCATAGGCCAAACAGCATGAAACTAATATAAGCATCTGTGTGTTTCTTTGGGATTTTGGGATTGCTGGTCCAGATAAGCAGGTCCAAGCCGTGGGACTAGTCCAGGCTAGAAACTTCATGTTACACCCCAAGGAAAAAGGTAGATTAAGAAAAACAGGTTAAATTAAGTTAAAAGAGCTATCCAGAATGAGCCTATGCTAGACTGAGCATTCATAATTAAAAGTGTCTGTGTCATGATTTGAGAGCCGGTTGTTGGCTCAAAAGAAAAAGTCTGGTACATTTTGGCACCCCCATTGAACACCACCTGTAGGAGGTAGTTTTTGGATTGTCAGTCCCAAAATCATGACACAGAGACTTTTTAGTTGTGAAGACTCAGTCTTAGCTCTTATAACTCAAATTAACCCATTCTTATTAATCTATATTCTGTCATGTGGCTCAAAGTTTTTACCTTTCTTCCTCCATGTCCTGATTCCTCTGCGTCTGGTTGGAGATTCCTCTTTCTTCCCAGAGTGCTTTCTGTCCAGAAGTCTTACCTATCTCTCCTGCCTAGCTATTAGCCACTTATTTTTTTTTTAACCCAATCATAGTGACATATCTTTATACAGTATAATCAAATACCTTACAACAATGGCACCTTGTGGGGGGAAACATACTTAAAAGTAGCAGGCATATCTCAAAGTGTAGCAGAAAGATTGGGCTCCCAGGACCTCCTTTATTAAATGGTTCACAGGGACATAAAGATCCATAAGCCCTACGACCTAGAAATTCACTCCTAACACCATTCTTTTGGGAACTGAGATTTAATGCACAGACCTTTGAAAAATACCCACCATCTTAACTAAAGCAGTTAGCACAATGCCTCACCTGTAACCCCAATAAAATAACAATTATTATAATTTTCCTTTATGTTCTTTTTATTTACTGTGTCAGCCTAGAGTTCTAGGGAAATAAAACAGCACTTAGAAAAAACCATTTAGTTGGTTTTACATACATGGCAAATTCCTCTTAGGGCTCATGTGGACAGATTTTCCTTTCTTCCTTACAAATATATTCACATGCAAGCAGAGTTAAGTCATTCAGTTTTCACGTTCATGATCTTTATTATTGGCTTGAATAGTGGGATTATTCCTGGGAGCTTTCCCCAATATTTTCAGTAGGAAATCTTTACTTAAAGAAGAGTAAAATAAGCCTCCTGTAAGACTATTTGACTTCATTTGCAGTAACTGTTTTATTTACTTGCAACGACTTGCATTATCCTAAAACTTTCCCTGAAATGGGTCTTTCTGCCTGGAAGTCCCATTGCTAGAAAGTCTGTTTGCATATTTTGACAAGAGGGAGAGAAAAGGGGGTAGACATTCATTGTATTACATGTGTGTTGTGCTTCTTTCCTAATTAAAAGTTTAACGGGGGGGGGGGGGGGCTCATGAGAGTCAACACTTCCAGGAAGAACTCTTGATAGTTGACATCTTCTGGGACAAGGGCTGTCATTCTCTTCAGGGACATAGGGGTCTCCAGTAAATAACCTCCTAACCATACTCATGTCAGCTACTCTAACTGATTTCCATAGGCCACATAAGACATAACAGTAGGGTTAGTTCTTCAAAATAAGGGCTTCATCTGAAGAGGAAGGGAAGAAGGATGAGAAAGTGCTGTGTGCAGAAAATGACTAAAATTCACCACATACTTGTAAGAAACTCTCAAAAAAAAAATTTAGAAAGCAAAACCTTTAGAAGTTAGTATCCATACAGTATTTTAAATGCACAAAATTTGCAACTCTTTAAGAAACTGTTGGTGGTATGCAAACATGTACAGAGACTCTTTGTGTGTATTGAGTGTGTGTGTCTGTTCTGTCACTCTAAAATGCCTTGACTGTTGCATGAGGATTTGTCTTCCACAGGAGAACCACATCATCCCATCCTTACAGAGAATGGTTTCTCTACATTTAGCCCCAAATGGCAAAGTCTTTGTTGTGCCTCATTATGAACTGTTGTGCACACTTATGTTGGGAGATAAGCAGAAGGTCATTTCTATCTTTCCATAAATTGTCTTACTTGTTCTTGCTCCAAGGAAATAATGCCCCCCCAAAGATAGGTAGGGCGGCTTGATATTTTTCTACAGATAAGTTAAGACTTATTATTATGAAAATACAGAATTATTCAATTCTCCAGATACATGTGTCATCCCAGCACTTGAGAGGCTGGGGCAGAAGAAAGAATCATGAACTCAAGGTATCATCAATAAATTTCTCTTAAGAAAACAAGATTTTGTTGATGAATTTTAGTACACACATGAGTTTATGTGAGTTGCCCTCAGTTTGTGGGAAAAGGAGCTGCAAGGAGAATTCCATTGTGGCTTTATCTTCTTTTCACAGCATTTCCCCCTCTTGATCCTTTTGTTAATTCCTGAAAATATTTTGTTTTCCTTTTCACTTCCACTGACCTGAAATAATTCCTTCCTACTCCATCAAACATTTAGTGTTGTTTTCAAATGGGATAAGGCAGTTCTCAGTGGCTGAACAGGATTGTAAGCCATCCATCCACATGCCAGGAAGGAATTCCAGTCATCTTAGAGATTATCTGTAAGGCAGTTGCAAAGATTGGCCATGTCTTAGCATGGGCTAAGAAGGATTATTGGACTATTTAGCCCCGTGCTTACATTTCTAATTCAGTACTTTAGAGATGTAACCTTGGAATCTATGGTTTTAACACATAGTTATGTGAGATTGGAAACTCTGAGAACTTCTGATCAGTGACTTGGGTTCTTGCTCTGCAAGATAATGAAGTCATAGAAATATCACAATGAAGTATTAAGCTGACATCATTCTGTTCCCATTTTTCATTTATGAAAACTGAGATAAGATGAAACAGACCACTCAGACCACTTCAGACTCTGAATTGTCACTCCTGTATTTGTGGCTTTTAGACAGAGGTATAACAGACCAATCAGGGTGGAAGAGAAACTCAGGATGCAGGAACTGACTTAAGAAAAAAATGTTAAAAAGTATCTGAGATAGTTGGAATCATTTTTGTTGGCTCATAAAAGAAGTATTAGTTCAGATAAGTCACAATGACAGAGTAATATTGGAGGGTGAGGAAGTTCATATACCGAGAGTGTGAGAAGAAAAATGTGTGAAATATTTTGGTATGTGGAGTGATATGAGTGAACAGGACATAGTTTGACTAGTGACATTTAGTGAGAAATGAAGCCAGAAAATATTGGGAGACAAGATTAAAAAAGGGCCTTGAGTGCATAATAAAAAGTTTACATTCCTTCCTTCCTACAGTGAGGGATGGACAGAGAAATGTTTTAAACATGAATGAAACAAAGTTTACTGGCATTTTGGCACTGACTGGAGACTGGATGAAGAATGGGATGATTAGTTAGAAGATTATGCATGTAAAGCAGTTAAGCAGTGCTCACATTTTCCTGGGGCTCAAGGAAGGTGTTAAACATCTTCCAATAAGTTAAAATTACTAGTTCTTTACCAAAAACACTTCCAATGTTTATTTTCTTGTAATCAAGCAAAGTGCTTCAATTACCCGATTGACAGCAGTTATGTTCTCCACTGCTAGTCTGGCTGCCTTGAGCAAATGAGGAGTAAGAGCACTCACCTGCCAGAACTGGTGTTTTGAACACTCCACAGATGCTTTGTGGAAACTGGACAATAACCACTGATAACTACTCTAGCTTCTGAAGGTTTAGCTTTAACCAGGGATTCTTCCATAGTTTGTGCCAGGCTTTGGGCTATTACAAGCCTCAGTAAATTCTAGAAGATTCTGCCATGATTTCCTCTGAACCCAGGGTGAGTAAGGGAAGAAAACACTTTCCCTTGTGGCTTAGAAGGGCAACAATGATGTAATGAAGAAAGAACAGTGTCTTAGGGCAAATATTAACATTCATTTGCATGTGGGAGTAAGTTGTGATAGATGCAAAAATGAACTTTCTTTTGTATGGGAGAAAGATTGTAATGGGTTCAAACAGCCCTCCTTTGACTGAAAAGCAGGCTATTTAGCTCACTTAATGTATTTTCTGTGAGATACCCTTCCATATTGATTCCACACTATAAAATTGGACCTAATGAAGGCCTTCTCTAGAGTGGTCTTTTCATACCAGACTTAGTAGCATAAACTGCACTGCTAAACGCTGAGCAGTAAAACCAGCAGCAGGATGACAGTAGCAGGACCACCAAGAGCTTAACAGTAGGCAGATTGAGCTGCCAAAATGGCAAGGTGGTTCCTTGACAGCTGGAGAAAGGCAGATGTACAGATTGAGAGGGTGGCCAGGGCAGTATTAACAACAATGGCTAAGTAGATAGGCTGGAGACCTGGGACATGAAGAACAATAGAAAGCTGTAGATAAAGAGAAATTTTAAATCTCAGTGTAGTGGGATTATGTTACATTGTAAATAATTGTCCCACCTACTGGTTTAATAAAAATGCTGATTGGCTGAAGGCAGACAGGAAGTAGGGGCAGGGCTACCAGACTAAGAACATTTTGGGAACAGGAAGAACAGAGCAGAGATGCCACAAAGAAGTCCAGAGATGCCACAGATGCAGAGGACAACTATGCTGCTCTGAGAAAAGGTACTGAGCCACATGGATGAACAGGATAAGAATCATGGGTTAGATTAAGAGTAAGAGCTAGCAAGTTATATGGGCCTGGGCCTAAGTTCAATCAGCGTACAATTAATATAAGTGTCTGTGTGTTTCAGTGGAACTATGGGACTGTGGATCTGTAGGTTTGGGCCAAGAGGCTAGGCGGAAAGTTTGGGCCAGAAAGCAAATACAACATCTCAGGGGATGGAAGAGCTCTGGACACCTGTCAAAAATTGTGCCATTTGTTACAGTTGAGGACTCATAATTCTGAGGGCTACATAGAGCCACAGGCTTGCAGAACTAAAGGTCCCAAAAACCAAGACATGCCAGAGAGTTATAAAACTAGAGGATACCACTGCTGCTGCTACCAGAACTCACTGATGTCAATCACTGTAGCATGAAAGCATCAATGTCCAAACCTTGAGTTTCTTCTTGCCTACCCAAGACTTCTACCAAGACCAAAAGGTTCCCAGCCAGTTTATTGGTAACCCAAGAATCTACCTAGTATATGTAAAAAGAAGAAAGAAACTGAGATGGTCTTGGCTTGAAATTTATTAAGATAGGTAGATCAAAATTCTTCAAATGTATTAAATGGGAGTGTGATACAGACAGGAGAGACAAAGGCATACAAGTCTGACTGGTCAGTGAACTCTGTTTCAGCCACTCAAATGAGTGTCACAACTACAAAGAGCTTGTGGCCTGTCAGAATGACTTTGAAAAAACACCAGAAATAACTCCTTCAGTTCCAACCAAACTGGTAAATGAGGCGACCCAGAGTGTAATAATTTTCTATGCTGGAATGTAGCTCTGGGTTCATGAAGATCATTTCCCACCAGAAAGAGCCAAATAAACTAGCTGTGGTCAGCACATTCCACAGAAGACAAATGTCCCCTTGAAACAGGCTTTTAGCTGGTAAATAGACCTGACACATAGGCATCTATTCTGCACTAAGAAGGCTAACTTCAGGACCACACATCACTAGAGCTGCAAGAGCTAGTGAGCTTTAGGAAAAATATATGGTTTAAAGGCATATAACCTACAGTTAGCTGCACCAAGGATGCTAACGTGAAAATGAAAAGTGCTTAGGGAAGGTCTGATCCATTGTAAAGAGTGAACATATATTTTTTCTTTTTTAATTTTAGACTTTTATTTTACATGCCAGCCACTGTTACCCCTTTCCCCCCTTCTCCTGCTACCCTCCTACTTCCCAACACCCTACTTTTTATTCACTTCCCAAAGGGGATAAAACTTCCCTTGAGAAGTCAACACAGGCTGGGAAACCAAGTTGAGGGGGGATTAAATGTTTCCCTTTTGCATTAAGGCTGAGTAAGGCATCTCGCCATAGGACATGGACTCTCAAAAGCCAGTTCACTTCCCATGACAGATGGAAGCAGATGCAACGACCCACAGCCAAGCAGTTGGCCAAGCTCCTGGAGTCCAGTTGAAGGGAGAGAGGAGGAGTTAGAGAAGCAAGGGAGGGCAAGAGGAAATCACAGAGACAGCTTTTTTTCTTCTTCCTTTGCCCCCCCCCCCCCCAAGTGGCTAAAGATTAGGTTGGTAATAGGCAATGGAGCTGTATAATTGTATGCAAAAGTACTTTTTCTGCAAAAGAACACTATTGGACAACATATAATGTAGTCTCCACAGCTATCCAAGTATTAAGAACTGTTGACTTTTACACAGTCATCAAAACCACACATTGATTTAATTATTCATGTAGCAAACATGTTTTGGTCATCATACATTTATTCAATATTTACTTCATATCATGGTCAGATTTGCCAACTTGACACACACCGGAGTCATCTGGGAAGAGAAAACCTAACTTGAAGACTTAACTCCAACAGATTGGCCTGTGGGAATATCTGTGGGGTATTTTCTTCATTAATTATTGATGTGTGAGAGCTTAGCCCATTGTGGAAAGTGTCACCTCTAGACAGGTGTCCTGAGTTGTATGAGAAATCAAGATGAGCAAGCCATGGAAAGAAAGCCAGTAAGCAGCATTCTGCCCAAGGCTTAACTTCAATTCCTGCTTTCATGTTCCTACCTTACACTCCTACCCCAGCTTGCCTCCCCAAGTCACTTTTGGTCAGTGTTTTGTAACAGTAGCAGACAGCAAATTATGATACAAAACTAGGTTAACCATGTACACAGGTTGGTTTCACTTTGACACAGCTAATATCATTGGAGAGAAGGGAACCTCAGTTGAGAAGATGCCTTCATAAGATTAGGCTTTAAGTAAAACTGTATGGCATTTTTTAAAATTAGTTATTGATGTGGGAGGGCCAAGGCCATTATGGATGGGGTCATTTCTGGGTTAGTGGTCTTGGTTCTACAAGAAAGTAGGTTGAGAAAGTCCTGTAGAGCAAGTCAGTTAACAGTATTCTACCTCCAGGTCTCTGCTGGATTTTTTTTTTTTTTTTGTCCTCACTTCTTTTGATGATGGGCAGTGATGTGGAAGCTTAAACCAAATACATTCTCTCCAAGTTGCTTTTGCTTGTGGTGCTTTATCACAACAGTAGTAACCCTAGTAAGCCACCATGTAATATATGAATATCATAGGACACTTATAAGAGACAAAAATTGTATAATTTATAACTGCTTTGATTATTTCTTTGAACAAAATTTTCCCAAACCTTAGTGGTTTAAAGTAGCTGTTATTATTTTCTCTATGACTGAGCTTTCCTGTGCAGTTTTCTTTATGATCTTTTGTGTAGATGGGGTGGCATTGTTTGATGGTCCCAGATGATGTCATGGTATGGCTAGAAGTTGGTGCTTATTAACTAGAAAATGAATTGGACTATTCATCCACATGTGAAATCTTTATAAAGATTGGGTTTATCTTTGTGCTGTTGGGTTCTGTGATTTCTATCAATATAACAAACATTCTAAGAGACAGAGGTGGAAAATTTAAACCATCCCAAAGTACATGGAATGGGCACAGTGTCACATTCACAACTTTTATTGACCAAATGTATGATAGTACAGCCTGGAGTCAAATAACTAAATAAATAGTTGTATCTTTGGTGTAAAATATAATACATACATCAGAAAAAAGGAAATTGATTGTCCTTTCAGATAAAGATATCTCATAATCTACATTAGGAAAAGAGAGGTAAAATAAAACAACACCAAAGCCTGGCATCCAACTCAGATTAATGAGTAAAATAAAGGGTAATGGCAATAATACCTGTCTCATAGGTCACTCACTGTGAACAGATTAAATGAAATAGTCCTGGGGGGAATCGAAACCCTGTATCATGTACAAATGGTCACTTGGTAAGTTCTGACTGCTCTTTAGAGTCAACCTGACCATCCCATGCTCCATATCCACAGCCTTTGCTATAGCTTGCATCTTGTTTATCTCTCATCTGATAGTTAATTAGATGTTTGGACCAGTTTCAGGACCTCTGCTTTCTAGTCCCCTCTAGTTGTCCTTCAGAAAATCCATAATCTTCCCATGACATGGTGTCTAATGTGTCCACCATTTTTCAATGCTGTTGGAGAACTTTATAATATGAAGGGTGACATTTAACTCTGGTGCATGAAACTTGTTGACCAAGTTATAGCTACCATATCTATGATGTCTCTTTTTTATACCTTGTTCCAGAACGTTCTTTCTCTTAAGAAACCTGTTTCTAAATAATTGTATTATCGTCCCCACCCCAATTCTATCAGATACATTGAAAATCAGTTAGTATTGTATTTTCTGCCTCCTCATTTCATCTGTGCCTGCCATAATGGACTCATTCTAGAATGGTCATGACTGGAATATGTGGATGTTTGAAGGGCAGAAGAAGGAGAGGGGAAAGAAAAGGAGATAAAATGGGGTATTCCAGGAATGCTATTTTTTTTTCATGTTTTGACATTGCTTGGTACATTGTTAAAAAGGCTGTGTGTGAAGTGTTGAAGATAGAGGCTGGGGATATATTGGGGTAGATTGGAGATTCAGGATCTTAAAACAGTGTCTCTAATAAAAAGAATTCAGGGGAAGTACAATAAAACTGGACTGTGTGATGAAAAGGATAATGACTTTGTTACTGAATGGAGGAAAAGAGAAATCACACTCCAGGAGTTTGTTGAGGAAAGAGGACGAATCACAGACACAAATTGAGAGAAGATCTTGTGCACCCCCCACCAAAGCAACCAGAGTGGGAAGGTAGAATCGGTATCCTAGAGTGGCTCCAGTTTCTTTGGTGAGCCTTATTCTAATACCATCCTGTGTGTAGTGGTTTGAATAAGAGGGCTGTTTCTGACTATTTTGCCTGCACTTGAGACCCTTTCCTCTTACTGGGTGCTTCATCTAGCTTTGATATTATTATACCTTGCTATGCTGTGCTTGGTTGATATCCCTGGATGGCCTGATCTTTTCTTAAGGAAAATAGAGGAAGAGTGTATCTAGGGGGAAAGAGAAGGTGGGGAGGGTGAACTGGGAGAAGTGAAAAGAGAAGGGTGTATAATATATGAGGGAAGAATTAAATAAAAACTGACCATCATAAGCTCGTGAATTTAAATGCTTAGTCACCAGGGAGTAGAACTGTTTGATAGGATTAGAAGAATTAGGAGGCGTGGTCTTGTTGGAGGAAGTGTGCCCCTGGGAATGGGCTTAGAGGTTTCAAAAGCCCATGCCAAACCCACTTTCACCTATTTTTTTTTTTTTATTTTTGCTTGTGGATAAGGATGTAGCTCTCAACTGCCTCAGTATCATGCTTGTAGTGATATATTGTATATTAATAAAATCAGTCTGGAATGTTAGAGAACAGATCCACCTATAGTCAAGCCATGAAGGTCAGAGAGTGATAACCCATACCTTGAATCCCATGACTTGTGGTGACCAAGAGGTGACCTATGTCTTTAATCCCATCACTCAGGAGACTTTCTGGATTACTGTGAGTTTAAGGCCTAACAGCCAAGGAGTAATAGCTTACATCTTTAATGCTAACTCAAGGATTATGATACAGAGTTGAATCAGAAAGTTAAACAGCTGGGCAGGGAAGATATATAAGGCAGGAGAAGGCAGATATTCCTTCATTTTGTAGAAGCGACCAGTCTGGCTGAAGCCCCTTGAATTTACCCCGTTCAGCCTGAGAAGCTGGCTTGGTGAGAATTGACTATGTTCTATTTCCTCTTTATGCTATTCCATATTTTCTCTCAATATCTGACTCTGGGTTTTCATTATATGCTAACTAGAGTTTGTGCAATATCATGCCTGACATGGACAAAGCCTCTGAAACTGTAAGCAAGCCCAGAATTAAATCCTTTCTCTTATAAAAGTTTTGGTGGTCACAGTGTTATCGCACAGCAATATGACTGAGACACTGAGGAGTTAACCCAACAATAGCCAAGTACTGCCTGTGCTTGATACTGGAGTGAGCTCCTAATGTTCCCTAAACATTTTCTTGATATTATTCTTATTTTTTGTATAGAATAATCACTTCTGTGGCCCCGAAGTTTTTCTTCACCCTCAAGAAAGAGGGTGGGCCCTGGTCACCAGTGGTGGAGGATGAGAGAAAGGAAGCAGTTTTAACACCCTGCTTTGGTGGGGAAAAAGGTAAAGAGTCAATGTGAGAACTTGATGGACAGGGGCAAATCTCATTTATGTACTGTGATTACCATTGTGAATGTAGTCTACAATCACCAGTGGAGCAGAAGTCTGTGACAGCAAACACAGCATTGCTTGCACATCTACCATACAACATTTTCCTCCATCTATTTCTACTAAGACATCTTTTATTACTACCCATGTAGGTCTATAAACATTTATTTTTTGCCTTAGGTTGTAATCCAATAGCCCCTTACCATTTTATTTCTCAGGTGGTTTCAGTTTTGCATATTGGATGCTGGATTAGTTAGGATTTCCTACAAAAATAGAATTGGTAGGGTGGAAAGCTGTTATAAAGAGGAGTTTTCAGATTGGCTTACATGATTCAGGCTGTGTGGTCCAACCATGGCTATCAGTATACTGGAGAGATAACATGTCGTTATCTGTTCAGTTTACAATCATAGATGCCTCCGCATTTCCAATATGGTTATAAAGTTTGCAGGACATGTCTATTTTTAATCCAGTCAGAGGCCAAAGAAGATGAATTCTAGTGTCAGAAAAAAATGACAGTGCAGCAGCAGTAGCAGCAGCACAGATGCACTGACAGTCATGAATCTAAGGCAGGGAAGAAAAAGCATTATTTCTTTCCCCTGGAATTACGTTGTATGTGGGCTGCTAGACAGGGCTGCCTACTCTGTGGAAAGTCTTTCCATGTCAGTTAATAATTCCAGAAAATTCTCTCATAATCTACTCAGACATGTATCTCCTTCTTGGTACCAGATCTAATCAAGTGGGCAGCCAGGCTGAACCAGCACTTGTAATCTGTTGGGCTTTGTGAGACTGACATTTTCTCATTTTTTTTCCCTGTTTAGCTGTTATTTGAACATTTATTTCCTAGAAGGAGGGTCCACTTTCAACAGGTTTCCCATCTCCATCCCAGAAAAGTTATTTTTCTAAAGACCTTCAGTCCTTTATTACCAAATAACATTAGGAAATGGGTCTCAGCACCAAATCAAGTTGGGTTCAATTTTTATTCAGGAGAAAGAGCTTTCCCAGAAGACAGTTATATTTTTCATCAACTGAAAATATAAACATTTCCTCATCAATAGTGGAATAATAATAGATGGTACTGAGCCAAATCTCAAAATTTGTTACTATAAGGGTGTTGACTGCTTTGTGAGAAAGTGTTCAGAACAAACCACAATAAGCAGTTGTCAACATTTTGAAATTTGGGATACTCTATCATTGTGAAATCTGATGTTTATGCTCATCTCTATAAGTATAGAGTATAGACTAATATTCTACATAATGTATACAGGTGTGTATGTAAATTTCAACTACTATAATAATATATATTATCTCTTAGGCACTTATGTTATGCCAGTGGAATCTCTTAAAGACTTTACAGTCATAATGAGATTTGAGGTAAGTGCTATTATTACAGTCTGATGAGGTTTTAAATGATTACTGATTTGTGTAAAGCAATGCGTATCAAGGACTGAAGCTGTAATTGGGAGTCAGTCAGATGGCCATATTAGTTTCAGCTTCAGTGCCTATCTTACTATTTTGTTTCTTCATAAGGGAAAGTATCTCACGTAGGAATATTGAATCCCAGGATCTGTTTAAGGATGTATCTCCAGGTACCAAAGTAAAGTGCAAAGAGATGTTAGATGTTCTGTATAGATATCCAAATATAATAGGATGGATTGGGTCCCTGTCCTCGAAATTCACATATAGAAATGTTAAGCCCCAGTTTATCTAAATATGATCATAAAAACAGTACTTTTAAAGAAATTACTGAACAAAGATGAGGCCCATAGGGTAGGCCTCGTAGTGAAATGGTGGTGCTCTTTTGAGATAAGGTGATCAGAACAATGAGAAGCAGTAGGGATGGATGTATGTAAGGAAAGACCGTGTGGTAAAGACAACTATCCACAAGCCAAGGAGAGAGAATCAGAAGAAATAAAAAAAAACATTTAGCACCTCAATCTTAGATTATTAATATCTAGAACCACAAGAAAATGAATGACTGTTATTGAAGCCACCACACTATGGCATTTCATTATAGCAACTATAGGAAAACAGTACACTACAATGTCTTTCTATTCCTATCCATCAGGATGCTTTCTTTCTGTGAGGCAAGGCCTCAAAGAGGTGCTTATAAGATATGTGAAACCCAAGGGCACCATTGAAGCAGGAGGTGGCACAGAAATTCATTGGTCACATAATCCAATTGAAAGAGCCAAGTGCAGATTGGTTAGAAACAAGGGTATACCTGCCACTGAAATGCCATCTAGAATGAAAGACTGTGATAGGGCAGAACATTTTACCTAGGACAGGAGGAAAAGGAACAAAGTGGTGACAGAGGATTATATGTGTAATGTCATATTGGGCTTTTACTTGGGGCTAATCCAGGGCTCCCTTCTGACCCTCTTGGGCCTTGGTAATCCATCATCACATCAATGCACATGGATGTAAAAGAACACTTGAGGCATTGGAGCACACTTTCACTAAAAAGCATTCACTCCTCACCAGGGCCCATTAGGCCTAGTATCCCAGCCTTCATTGCATGTCTGCTTTTTTTTTTTTTTTAATTTCTAAATGTTTTTGCAGTATTAGTGTATGTGTATATGTTGTGTTTTCTTGTGTGTGGTTGCATATGGGTGTGTTTGTGTATGTGTGTGCAGGCAGGAGATTGGTGTTGCAGATATTCCTTGATCGGAGTCACCAGAGCTCTTGTTTCTATTTCCAATGTGTTGACTAAATCTTTGCTTCTCAGCATCACTCATCCCTTTAATTGGCACATTGGACTGAGCCCCCAAGCCTAGTTTGTTGGGGGATGCTGAAATTGAGGCTTCCCCTCTATACCTCCAGTGACACAAGTCCCTGATTGGAAGCTGATTTTTGAACCCTAGCCTGACAGATGTCTAAGGTTGGACAAGATGCTGTCTTTCTCTATTTTTCCTGTAAAATTGGATGGTAATAATTCTCAGTTTAGAGTACACTGTGAAAATTATGGGAAGTGATATCCTTGATAAGCTCTTGACACAATAGTTTAATGTATTTCATTTTAAATTTCATTCATAAAATACATGGATTTGTTTATATTAAAATGCTTGATGAGTTGGCTTTCTGTGTGACTGACACAGCAGTCTTCAAACCAATTTCTTTCAACAGAGTATGATGGATGTAACTGGATCAGTCTGTGCGCAAAGGTGCCATCACTGTCATGACTCTCATGGTTTTCTATTTTTAAATCACAGTTCAGTGCATCCTGTCCCACTAGGACATGGTTTCCAACTGTTTTTCCAACTCCATCTATTTCCTGCTCTATCCACACCCAGCAGGAGCCTGAACTACCTTTGCATAGGTCTATTCTCTTTCATCTGAACAGATTTAACATAAACTCCCATCTCTGCTTCAAAATTCTACCTTATGCCCTTTATTTATAATTGTACACCTCTGTACTCATCACTCATTACCCACTTCAGCATCAGCTTGCTGATTATCTAACCTCTGACACTGAGAGCTGGCTGTCACCCCTGTGGTTCCCTGGAAGCCTGAACATGAAACTTTATAACCACACTTATTAGAAGTAGCATCCATTTTTGTCCACTTTTATCTGCAGATTCCCACTGTGTCCTGACCTCCATGAAGTACTGTACATCGACTCATCACTCTGTAATCATGTTACACATAATTAAATGAATAAACAAATACAAAAGTACAGACAAATTGGTCTCTATTTGAACAAAGATAAACACAGAGTTGGATCTAATGAAATGGCATCAATAAAGTATTTTGGGTTCATTATTTGAATTAGCTTGTTTATGCAATACGCATGTATCAAATGCCATACTGCATGCAAAACACTGGGCACAGTTTGGAGAGGAGAGAGACAAGCAGTGTCTTACCGTAAGCCACAGGGCAGGGGTATTGCAAACAGAGTGGTTAAAATTGGGATTCATGGTCCAAGATTGGGGCTTTTCTGTATTTCCAACCAGACCATTAAGAAGAACAATAATGGCAGGATGTAAGGTTCACAAAGGACCCCAAGTTCTTGGCCATCTTTGAATAGCGAAATTCTGACACACACAAAAGGTCAAAACAGGCCAAGAGAGTAAGAGTAATGAAACTCACTCCCTCATAATAACACACACACATACACACACACACACACACACACACACACACACACACACACACACACGTTTTACTCTTGTCCTCTAAATTGTATGCTTTAGGGTAAACTAATGTAAATGATCATAGCTCTTGCATTAGTTTTATGAGATACCTGTCACAAGTTTTCCATACTCTGAGCCTTTAAAGAGCAGAAATTAATATTTCCCAAATCAGGAAGTCGTTTGAAAGATCAGTATCAGTCTCTTCGTGTGCCTTGAGGAAAAGCAAGTAACCTGCTTCTTTTCTCCTTTCCAGTCATAATCCTTGGACGGTGAACAGATCAATTCAGTGTTTGCCTTTACCAGCCTCTGTAGTGTCATGTGTGTGTACATGCATGTGTGTGTTTGGGCACACATCCTTCATAGCCTCCCCTGTTCTTAAATCATGAGTAGTCATTACATTTGGATCCCTCCCTAAACCCAAAGTGATTTCATTTTGAGACCCCTCCAGATCCTGTCACAATGTATGACTCTACCTGAACATGAGTGTTGTGGGGGACACAAATGCCACCTACCTCAGGTGCCTCAAGCTATACAATAAAAATGGTTTTACTAGCATGCCATGTGTAGATGATACCTTATATCAGAATTGTTAGTCACATCAAAAACAAACACAAACAGTTTAACTTTGAAAAATTCAATTAAACTTTCTAGATTTGTTTCCCAATCAGTAAGTAAGCTATTTAAGTCAGAGCCTCAAGTTATATAGACCATCCTTCCTCCATTAATGCTTATATCTCTCAACACCACCTTGTATATATAAAACCCTTATCAATTGATTTTTACTAGTTGTTTTGTGGTTGTTGTCAAATTGATAAGCTTCCCCCCAATATTATTTTCTATAATATGCTATTTTTATCTTGAAACAGTTTAGAAATATTGCTCCTCATCTCAGTTTCTTCCCTATTACCTTATGTGTACAGGTACTACTCTTTAGCTTTACCTGTATTCTAATAGTATTCTTTCCTCACAGGACATTTTGAAAGTAAACTGTCTAAACATCTATCTGTCTTACAAATGGCATTGTAACTGAGATAGTCCCGCTTTGGCATGGCCATGGAACCTATCTTTAAGCTCATGTTTTAGGTCCTTTAGTCTCACTAAGATGCCAGAGTTTAATAACAACGTAGTTCTTGAATGGCAAAAACCGGCCTCATTACCAGGAAGACTAAGCAGTCACAGCAGTTTTGTGGTTCTTGTTAAATCTGTAGCTACTTTTGAGATCCTTAGCACAGAGGCCCAGAAAACTCCTCTCAAAGGGCACTGACTGACAAAGCAGAAGCTCTGTGCACTAGTGTTAGTCCAAGTAGACATGTTATTTACTAAATACATAGGCCTGAGTTTGTAAACACGAAGTTCTAATAATTGGAATTCACACATTTCATGGCATGGTGTGTGGTGACAGGGGCATCCTACTAGGCATTTTACAAAACATATTTTAGAAATTAAACACACACACACACACACACACACACACACACACACACACACACACACACAAATTCATTCTATTTTGTGAAAGAATAGTAATTTTATATTGCTCAAGTTCTGTTATGAGAATTTTTTCTTTTTTTCTTGATACGGAATTTCAGTCCAGTTAGCCAAAGATGATCTAGAGCTCTTGATCCCCCTGCCTCTACTTCCCCAGTGGTAGGATTACAGTCCCGTGCCATCACCTTCTATTTAACAGTTCTGAGAATCAGCACTAGGGCCCCTTCAGAAAGGACTCTACTGACTAGGGTGCAACCAAGGCCCCATCACAGAGGACTTGAAAGACTGGTGTTCTATCAAAACTAACAATAAAAAAAGATTCATTTTTAAAAGTTAGAGCAGACTGCAACAGTGGCCCTCTAGAATAAAGTTTGTGATGCTCACTGTTTCCTAGGAAGGAAACAGCCAGCAAGAAGAAAATTTTTAACAAGCAAGATCCAACTAATTTATTCTTTTGGGGGGATCATTGGTAGAGTGGTCAGTGAGGAGGGAAAGCCTCTTATTAAAGAATGCAGGTGACCTAGTCTACTGTCATTCAATAGTCTAATATTGGATTTTCTGTCAATCACCAAAGTGGTTTTTATAAGTAAGATAAGCCTTATCTAAGGAATGCTTTTAGTAGAATAGTCCTTGCTATCTAAGCGGATTTTCCTTTAAAGCAAATAAAGGAATTTATGGTCATCAAAGAATGAATCTGTGTAATGAGCTAAGAAATGCTCAGAGTACAAAATAAGACATTCATGTATGATTATTGACTTTGAGCTTCAGTGAGAAACAGTACCTGTTAGCCTGAAGGTTTGGTTATTACCTGGATTCTTGTCAATACCTGCAAAGCTTGGTGGAGGTTGAAACTTGTGGTTCTTGTGAGTTTCATTAAGTACGGATAGTCTTGTTGTACATCTTTACAGTGGAGAGTACTTGTTTTATCTTAATTCAGTTTGTGGCTTAGTTAATAAAGATCTATTCTATAACCTTATGTCTTAATTAAGGTTTCTATTGCTGTAAAAAGATATCATGACCATGGCCATGGTAACTCTTCTAGGGGAAAACATTTAATTGGAGAGGCTTATGGTTTAGAGGTTTAGTCCATTATCATCATGGTGGGAAGCATGGCAGCGTGCAGGCAGACCTGGTCCTGGAGAAGGAACTGAGTGTTCATACATCTTGACCAGCAGTCAATAGGAAGTAGTCTGAGACAGTGGGTGGTATCTTGATCATACTTGACACCTCAAAGTTCACCTCCACAGTGTCATTTCCTTCAACAAGACTACACATACTCCAATAAGACCACACCTCTTGAAGGTATCACCCGCTTTGGGGGCATTTTTTTTTTCAAACCACCACACTTTAGAATAACCTATCCCCATTCTTTCTTGTTTGTGGTTTCCAGGAATAACTGAAGAAAATTCTAGAAGTGTAGTAATCTGCGATAAGGAAGAATCTGACAAGAATAACCCAAGTCCTCATCCAGCTTCCCCTAGAATATCATATCCTTTTATGATTCAATCCATTGAATCATGTTGTTGTAATATTTAACCCAAAGTTGATTTCTTTTTGGTTTCTATACTCCTCTCTATGGGCCATGAAGAGCTCATGCTCACCCAACCAAGGCTGCTTTCCTAAACTTTGGAGGAGGATCCAACTTACATTCTCTTGTCCTCTGCATCTTCATATATTTTGTAGTGTGCTTGAATGTTGTTATATATCAAACACAGTGAACTTGCAAAGCTAAAATTAGACTTTTCTGCTTTTACCTTCTCTACCACAAGATGCATATACCTGCTGTAGAACCAAAAGTAGATACCATTTTCCTGCTTGAATTCAAATACAAATAATGATATAATTGTCAAGATTCATTGGTGATATTTGTGGGTATTTTCTTATTTATTTAAGAGGATAGTCCATAACAGGCTGTGGTATCTCTTGTTTCAGATGCAAAATGGCAAAAGTGACCTATAAATAAATAAATGATTCAGATTCATAATTAGTACACACATGAAAGCCATTTCTTAGACTAGATGCTATGTCGAATCCATGAAAGATATGTGATTAAATACTTATTCATAGCTGAACACTATATAGAAGATAAATTCAACCTGGCTGCACAAAGTTTGTAATCCTTGGAGTGACTGGTATTTATGTAGAAAGCATCTCAGCCACCAACATCAAATTGAGAACTTGGGTTTGCCAAGGGATTATTCAGTGCTTGATCATCTGTTTATACCCAAATCTTTCCTTCAGTGTAAAACCCTAGATGATATGATCCCAGATAGCATATGGAATCTGGTAAGATTTCAGGTAGGATATGGGAGCTTGAGTTAGAAAAGTCAGTGTTCTTTCATGCTGCATTTCTGGAAGGACACACTGCCAGTCATTATCCAATGCTTATCCTCTCTGTGACAAAAGCCACACATTTTTTGTCCTAGTGTATTGCAAAAATGATACTAAAAAAAGATGGAAATCCGACACCTCACATCCTCAAGGTGAATACAAAACCTGAGAAGCACTATTTATCTGAGAAAAGCTAACAGCAGAGGAAGAAAGTAGAGACACTTAAGGAGATTCAGTATCTGAGGCAGTGTATGTATTGCCATATTCAGAGTTCTGAGAGCAAGCTGCCAACTGTGAAAAGAACAGGAAGCCTGCATAAAACATCTTAGATCATATTTTATATGTCTGCCTATCATTCTTGTCATTGGTTGGCAGTTGAATAACATTCTTCCTGTGCACTGGAACACAAGAACAATCACAAACAGAACAAACTTTTTAGCAATTGGGTCACCATCCAGCTTGGGCAACATAATGAATGAGAACATTTTGATAAGAAACTCAAGTCCCTAAGACTGTCCTAGCTTGGGTTGGGAAACTGGGACAACTGCTTTGAAGGTAACAGAGACTTTGTTTTTTTCCTGAGTAAGTAGTGCTTCCTAAATGGGTCAAAATTGATTACATGTCTAAGAGTTTCTGAGTTCGAAGAATATGCGTGCAAAGAGATTTTCTTTTTCTTTACATGGGAATGAAAGACCATTTGTGAAGAGAGTTACCAACCTCAAAATGTCACGCATAAATAATGCTTTCAAACAACCCAAGGATAAAATCCTTAGGCAAAGAATAATTACGAAGATGGAACAACTGCTTTGCTCAACTGTATTATTTGGTGTTTTCTAGCCAAATCAGGAAATTCATTTGTTAAGGTATGGAGGGTGGGAAAGTTAATCCTCTAATGTTTTATTAATGTTTTACTAAAATGAATCTAGTTATGAGAACATAAAAGTGTTTGCTAGAGCTCATTAGAGAAGATGCAGATAAAAAAATACAAGCAAGTTTTTTATCTTGAGGATAGAGGAAAACAAGATGAAAAACTAAAAATCTTTAGGTTTTATAGTTCATATTCTGTGTGTGTGTGGTACACATGCATGTGGATGCATGCTGTGTGTGTGCATGTGGAGGCCGGAAGTCAATCTTGAGTTTCCTTCCCCATGAGTAATCCACCATACTCTCTCTGCCTCTATCTCTCTTTGTCTGTCTGTCTGTCTGTGTGTGTGTGTGTGTGTGTGTGTGTGTGACATGCATTTGTGCATAGGTGCACTAACTGCTTTAGAGTGTCTATCACTATGAAGAAATATCACAGTCATGACAACTTGTTACAATGTGGTTTCTTGGTCCCAGGCAGCCAGAGGTCCAGACACACAGACCTGCAGCCCCAGACCTCTTAGCCACCCGCTACTGCTCAGGCCCCCAGAAATGACTCAGACACTTATATTAACTTCATGCTGTTTGGCCTATGGCTCTGGCACATGCTAGCTTGCTCTTACATCTTAAACCAACCCATTTCTATTAATCATTCTTGCCATGTGGCCCGTAGCTTACCTGTGTTCCTTACATGTTGCTCCTTTTGGCTTCTGACTCAGTCTGTCTGACTCCCTGCTCCTCCTACCTATTCTGATTCCTCCTCCTACTTTTTCTATGGTGCCTGTCATGGGCCAAAACAGCTCCTTTATTTAAAGATTGCTATTCACAGCATACAGAAAGGCATTTCCACATCAGCAACTCTTTGGGATGAGTAAATTGGACTTGCTTGGAGTAGATGTGCCACACTGAACTGGCCTATCTTGGGACTTCTTACCCTTTGTGGGGAGGGGATGGTGGATGGGGAGGGAGGAGGTTGAAGGCTGACTGGGAAGGATTGGGAGGAAGGAAGGGAGAGGAGCAAAGGGGAGGGAAAGGAGGGGAACAGGGGGACACATGGATAAAAAAGACATTTTTAATAAAAAAATAATAAAATGAAGAAAAAAACAAAACATCAAAAAATAAATAAATAAAAACAAACCCAACACAGAAACGACTTAATTGGGGTTGGCTTACAGTTTTAGTCTATTGTGATCATAGCAGTAAACATAGCAGAATGCACGTGGTGCTGGATATGGTGCTGGAAAAGGAAGAAAGTTCTACATCTGGATAAACAGGCAGCAGGAAGAACATGCCACACTGGGCTTAGATTGGGCATCCGAGACCTCAGAGTCCACACTGAGTGACATGCCTCATCCAACAATGTGACACCTACTCCAAGAAAGCCATCCCTCCTAAAGTGATGCTCCTTATGAGCATATGGGGACCACTTTCTTTCAAACAACCACATGTATATACATACAAAAGCCAGAGGAGAAAGTAGGCAATCCTGTTTTATCACTCTTCATCTTGTTCCTTTGAGACAAGGTCTTTCACTGAACCTGAAACTAGGCTGGTAGCCACAAGTTCCAGGGATCCTCTGGGTTTTGTCACCCATAGTACTAGGATTACTGATAGGCTCATCTTTTTACACAATTACCACTAATTTGATTTCAGATCTTCATGCTTTTCTCACGAGTACATTTACACTATAAGCCATCTCTCTAGCCCTACTTGGTAAGACTGGCCTGGGACTCACTCACTGAATGGGCTAGAGATAAGCTTGTCTTTGTCTTCCTGATCCTGAAATTCCAAGTTTGTGCTTTCATACTTGGCCTTTTAATGTAGGTTCTGGAGATTAAACTTAGGCGTCATGCTTAAACAGCAAGCACTTTGATGACTCAACCACCTCTTTAGTCTTTGGGGGGGGGGTTGCTTAATTGCTTCATACCTTTTATGTCCTCATTAGTAAATATAGATATAATAGACCCAAAACAGTTTGTAATAATAGTTGCATTAATAATGCATGCGCATTTTAGAAAATGAGTTAGATGCAATGATAATTTAAGTTCATAAAGTTGTAGTTTTATCATCCTTTTCTGACAAAAATATTCCAGCCCAGTCACTTCATATGACTATATATATCTTGTTCATACCAAATATAGACAGGTATTCTGTAGGCGTTTGTTGAAGGAAATTAAAATACCCTCACATCTCTGAATGGAATGTTAGTAGGAAATACACTATGGGTGAATTTGTGTTCCACATTAAAAAGCTTTGACTTTGAGTGAGAAGTATTTTTGATCAAATTTGATATGAAAGTGTGGAGTCAATCATGTGATATCTTGTTGGAAACACATTGAACAGAAATATCCAGGGTTAGTAAGTTTTTCTTTTTTTTTTTTTTTTTTTTTTTTTTATCAGTGTACAAGTCACTGACCCTCATGACCACAGTTCTGGTTTCTCTGTTACTTCTAATTATGCCACAATATGAAGGAAAAATTGGAGGAAAGGGAAGCAGGAAATTACTAAAATTGACATTATTCATAACAGTTAAAACATGTGGCATGTTTTCCTTCTAGGTTATTCCAAATGTCTACGTCTTTTTTAAATAACAAAATAAGCCTGCAAGTGGAGAACCATTACCTATGACTCTTTTTAATGTGAGAAAGAAATTTCTCTCAAATTAGTTAAATATCTTTGCCAAGCTTCTCAGCAATTTTTGGACCAATGGTATGAAACTAGCAGGTTTTCCTTTTTTCTTTTAAATGTAGCCATCTTTTCTGCTAAAGAAGAAAGGAACAGTCTTCCTAGTATTGTTCTCAAGGCTCACCAGTGATGCTGAGATTACAGAAAATGACTGACTGCTTCCATAATAGAACATGTCTCCCCCACAGGGCCCCATTGTCATCCCTCCACTCCTTCATGTGGGAGCTGATGTGAGCTTCTCTCTTCTGCTAACACTATAGATCTCTTTCTAGTGCTTAGAAAAGCATCTGGTGGTTTCTAGAAATTTATGTTAAATCAACTCATTCTTTGAATTCCAGTAAAGTTCTTTTATGCCCTCTAGACATGCCCAGACCTCAGAAAACTCATTCAGAAACTCAACCAGAGTCCCCTCTCAAAAAGGAAAGTAGAGAGGAGACTGTAGAAGACATTAGACATTGACCTCTGGAAACCTCCCACCCATACATGGATTTATTGAGTCCTGGAATCTCTGAATTTTGTAGGTGTAGGACTCCAATCAACACCGCAGTGAAAATGAGCAATTAGATTGTTTCTTGAGTCTCAGACTCAGCCCCACAGTCAGTTTTAGTGTTTCCTTGCTATGCTAGTCTCACCTTTCTCCAAAGGGGCTGAGAAGCTTCAGAGAAAATGATAAAAAAAAAATCATAGATTAAAAAATATTTTTTTACAAGTTCATAATCAGCATGTGACAAAGAATAACTGAGAACACTGAATTACAACAAGAAAAGAGAGAATTTGAGTGAAAAGAGCACATAATATGTAGAGATGTACAGTGACCTTCTAAACGATGCTGACAGCACCTGCCATTATGGTGTCAAAATAGAAGGCAATAAATTGCTGAAGAGGTCTGATCAAAAGAAAGTCCCTGTGTGTCATTCTGATGGATGTGCTGACCTCTCTGTTTCCCTTGCTTTCTAATTTCTGTGACTTTTGGAAACTCATGAGTCCTGCTGCCTCACTGAAAAGAGAGAAGTGTCTTTAATGACATTCCCAAAGTCAAGAACACTGACCTTTCCAAGAGAAAGATGCTTAAACATTTATTAACTAAAAGAAACAGGGTGTGTGTGTGTGTGTGTGTGTGTGTGTGTGTGTGTGTGTGTGTGTGTGTGTGTGTGTGTGTGTGCTGTGACTGTCAGCTTACATATGAGCCTAAAGATCAAATACTGAGTATTAGTTCAATGGCATAAAGTGCTTTTAGACACGTTCAAGTTCAAGATATGCTTAATTAAAGAATATCTCCATTCTTGTGTCAGTGTAACTTGGATTTAAGTCATATTCATTTCCAGCTATACTAAAATATTAATAATGTAGTATATTTTTAATTTAATAGGAAAGGAATGTTTAACTTCTATATTGTGCATTAAACAT
Source organism: Phyllotis vaccarum (assembly GCA_033318265.1). Lineage (NCBI taxonomy): Eukaryota > Metazoa > Chordata > Mammalia > Rodentia > Cricetidae > Phyllotis > Phyllotis vaccarum. Next base: position 25,696,623 of record JARWLC010000001.1, read on the forward strand.
TAAAAATATTCTAGGCACTGTACATGGAGTAGTAAACTCTTATTAAAGTTTATAGTATGCCATGTTGGATCTTGTATGTAAAAAATAGTTGTAAGACACAGGAATGATTTTCATCAATGTGAGAACACAGTTAGAAATGGCTGTGATTTTTAGAGATGCCATTTTACCTTTTTATCTATTTCTGATTTGTAAATTTAGGACTCTCTCTTTTCAAAGCCTATGATAGTTAGAACAATCTGGGAAGATGACTCATTTAGTTTGAGTACTTATCATAAGAGCATGATGCTGTGAATTCCAGCTTGGCAGCATGGGTCACTGTAGTGCTGGTGGCTGGAGATAGGTTCTTCTGGTTTGCTGTCTATCCTACCAAGGAAAATCGGTGAGCTCTAGACTCAAGGTAAGACCTTGTCTCACCAAGTAAGGTGTGGGAGTTTTGAAGATGATACCTGAGTATTACCTCTGTAATACTCATGTAAATACAACACACACACATACACACGCACGCACAAAATATGTTAATCCTGGAACCTGTAAATTTTATTTTATATGAAAAAGTTTCAAATTTTAAAAAGTTTAGAATTACAATTTGTAATTGGTAGACTTTAATTACAGACATTATCTTATATTATCCAGGAAGACTCAATGCTAATATACGAGTTTTAGAAGTTAGAGATGAGAGAGAGATACATTGCAAGACTAAGTCTACTTAACTGGGTAATATTGATAATGAAGAAAGCAGATACCTGTCAATGGATGTGGGCATTCTGTCCTATCGGGAAGGGAGAAAATGGATGATATTTTAGAATCTCCAAGTGGAAGAGCTTTTTCAACAAATTGACTTTGCAACCCAGTCCTCTCACTTTGACGTCTGTCTCTCAGGACTGTGAAATTAAAATTAAAAAAAAAAATAACTGTTGTTTGAAGTGATTACGTTTGAGGTCACTTTTAATAAAGTGTTGAGTTTTGTGAAATGCACACTTTCCTCAATGAGAATGTTACATGCTTTCCTATGTAACTCTAATATTATGACAGATGGTATCAATGATTTTTCAAACATTGAGTATCCTTCACAATCATATAACAATCTCATATTATCAGGTTACAAAGATCCATATAATTTTGACTTTAGTGTTTTATTTGAAAACTTTAATAATATTATTTATTGGTCAGAATGTTATTTGTTAATTTGTGTAAGTGTATGCATAATGTATATGTGCATATGCTTCAGTAATATTTTATGAACATTTAAATAATAAAATATATTTTATTTAATAGACAAAGGCAAATTCTAGGTGTTTAAAGTTGTTAAGATTCTTGGTAATCTCATGTACTTGCTAAATAGAGGCAGGAATATGAAAAGTTCAAGGCCAACATAATCTGTGTAGTAAGACTATTAAAAAATAATAAATCAGATAAAGGATAAAGAAAATATTATAATCTTAGAAAGAAAAAATTAAAACACAGCCTTAGATAGTCAGATTAAGATTGCAGAAAAAGAAATTAAAAATGGCAACAGTATTCTTAGAAAAATTTAGCATAACTAATAATCGAATTTTTATTCAGAATAAAAGGCAGAAGAACTCTTAGTTATAATAAAAAGACAGTCTAGGAAAAAACAAAAATAGGTCATGCATAGCAAAGCTAAACCTTCATGACCAATAAACAAATAAAAATTGCCCAGCTCACTCTTAGTCCAGGAAGTAAAAACTGAGTCCAAACGAGGCATACTATGCAGTGTGATAGCAAAATTAAAAGTTCCAACAATACTTCCTTTTTTCCATTGCTTTAATTTAAAAAGGTTTTTTTTAATCATATGTACCATTGCTCCTCCTTCCCTCCTCCCAGTCCCTCCCAGTCCTCTGTCAGCCTCCCCCAACCCATCTTCCCACCTATTTCCCAAGGAGAGCAAGGAGTCCCAAGGTAGGTCAGTTCAGTCTGGCATATCCATTTGAGGTAGGTCAAAGTCCCTCATTCCAGTATTAAGGCTAGGTTAGCTGTTCCTCTGTAGGGAATGGGCTCCAGTCAGTTTATGCATCAGGAACATCCTGCAACATGCTGATACTACTGCAAGAGGCTCCACAAACTGTCCATGCTATTTGACAGTCGTCTGCCTTTGGAGCATTTAGTTCCTTTCTCTGAAGGTTCCTTAACAAATATTTCAGAGTCAGTGAGGTCCCAATACCTCCGGTCAACTGCCTTTCTGGGTGTCCTCTTCATGATCCGGATCCCTGTATTCATATACTCTCTCCCCCCTCTCTCTCTGCTGCTGGACCAGGAGCTCAACCTGGTGTTTAGATATGGATCTCTGCTTCTGCCTCTATCCATTGTTGGATGAAGTTTCTGTAATGACTATTAGGATGGTCCTTCTTATTAGTAGGAATATGAATGGTGCTGGAAAACTCTCCTGCTATGGGAACATCAATTGCTGTGTTCAATTTAAGAAGAACTTTCCAATATCTAGTTAAGTTTAAGTGTGTATACAACTTAAGGTATGGCTTAGCTTTCGTTTCCACACAAAGCTTTTGAGCTGAGAGATATAGAAATATTGCAGAAGAATCTTGACAGAGCATTACAACATAAACATCCATTTATAGGATGATCAGATTTGCAGTAATTTACTCAGTATTACATTTAAATAATTGAAATTAGGGTGCATGTGTCAACACATTAATCAACAGAACAGAACATGCAGTGAGATTAGCAAGTTGTAGAGTGGTTTACAGAAGACACACTTGTCATGAAGCTTAAAATGTGTAAAACAATAGGATGTATGATTTAAATGTATATTTAATTACACAAATAATTTTTCAATGTAGAAAAAGAGAAACACCAAATTCAATGTATAGAAATGTTGGCCATGGAAACTCATTGCTTCTCTTCATATGGCTTTAGTTCATAAGCCAGGATAATGGCACATTAGAGATTTTGTTGTTTTTGTTATTTGCAAGCACCAGATATTTAACAGGATACTACATAAAATTACAACATTAATAATGCTGATTTACAATTTCAGATAGCATCTACAAACATCATAAATTAATATGTTGTCAGGCGTAGGGTAAACCGACTCCTCTGTCTTCAACTTTGCAAACAAATTACAGCATTTCTATGGCTGCTGCTGATTAGATAAATAGAAGTTATGATTCTCTTGCAAAAAAATCCTAGCAATTTCCATGCATGTAATTGGGGAAAACAAGACATATGAACCTTCTAAAACAGGAAGATACTTGCAAATTACTTTTATTTTTAAATGAAAGATGACATAAAGGAACAAGAAACCACAAAAATTTTTAAAAGTACAAAAGAGAGTAATGTAATAACCCAAATCTTAGCAATTCAAATAGAAAATAATTTAATTGCAATACCCATGACCTGAACCATTCTTGCTTAAGAACTTTCTGTGGAGTTTATCTGTCACAATCTCTTAGCATGTTGCCATGAGTATGGTATGATGCGGTGGAGTCAGCTCTAAAAGAACAATGTAGAAAGTATACTTCCTTTAGCCTAGCCTTTCATTTTACACAAATACAATCTTGACAATCCATTAGAGATTGTATCAAGAGACTGAAATGTATTAGGTATACATTATGCTTTGATTTTAAGATGATGTGACTATAAGACAGAAATTCTAGGAATGGTTTTAGAAACAGAACATAAGTGCAGGTATTTATCAAAATTTTTAAACTACAGAATCAGAACTTTAGATGTGTGCTAATCCTCTTTTAAAGGTAAATTTTGCAGTGTGAAATAATTTACATGATCTAGCAAATAAACTACAGTGGGAGAATAATTTATAAGGTGATGTTTTGACAGGCTGGAGACATGATGTAACCATGACCTAAAGAATTGGACTAGGTTTCAGTATCAGCCCTGGTATTTACTCATTATTAACTTTGAATGAATGGCTTATTCTACATCTTACTTTTTAATTTTCCTATCAGGGAATAAAAACAGGTCTCAGATACAGTATTCAAAACATCTAAATATTGATTTAATTTCTTAAGTTCATAATATATTAAAATAGATGACTCATGATTTTCTAAATACATACCCAGAGAGTATAGTACAGCAATTGCTAAGTAACATAGAAAAGATTCCTTATCAAATAACTTTATTAACTCATGAGTTTTACTTTATTGGCCATTGGGGTTTTGACTTAATGGTTATTGTGATATTTTTCTTTAATTTTTATGCCAATGATTTATGTATAAAATGAATTTCACAAGTCTCCTGTAGAATTATGGCCTGACAGAAACTACATAAAATTTGTCCAGCATTTTCATTGCATTTATGGTTTTTACTAAACATTAATTTCTACCAACTTGTGCCCTGGAATCACAGTAGTTCTCTAGATGCCAGGGAATGCTTTATAAGATTAAAATACAGTCTCTGTTGATAAAAATTGTTTTTTTTCTGCCTAGTCACATGATTCTGCCAATTACAGGCTTCTTAGGGTATCCAGCAGATACTGTTGACCCTGCCATTGTAGCCTCTCCACAGTCATTTCGACTCAATTAACACCGAGGTCTTCTCCCCACTGACCAGCACTGCTCTTAGATCCCACTATACACGTCTGTCATTTCCACTCAGGGCCACCTTTTAGTAGCTTGTGTTCTTAGTACTAAAATATTGATTTAAATCACTTATGATAAAATTTAAAATTATGATTAAAATTAAATTTAAATGATTAAATTATATAATAGATAGGACAGGGCTTTAGTATTTTTGAAAATGCTAGCAGTTTGGGTGCATATTGCCTAATAGTAGAAAATCTTACAAGACTTCATTTTTTTGTGTGTGAAGATTTCCTAGATTATCACATAAAAAAAACCAACTCAGAATAGTGAATCACATAAAGCAGTCAATGTTAACTATAGTTATCAGATAAATGGAATTTTATTTTTAGAAGTGAAAAGGTCAACAGTGAATTTTCAGTAAATAAAGCAAAGTTTTGCTCATTATAAATTTCTTACTTGGGGTTGTCTTCATTTGTGTTTATTGAATACTCCTAAGTCAGTCATTCTGAAAAACCATTTTCAAACTAGAAAATAGCACATGAGAGAGGCACTTTCTGTGTTTTAACCGCATTATAATGGTGAACCGTTGCTGTGTCAGTTGGGCATTAATACATCACTCTTGACGATTTGTGTTCTAAACTCTATCAAGGTCATCAATGTTCCATCATTTGAAATGTCAGCTAAAGAATACTCTTTGGATAGTAAAACAAGTTCCTTGGCCAATAAAAAAGTCTGATGATGCTTACAACATAACTCTCAACTGTAAAGATACTTTTGTTTTGTTTTTATAATATATATAAAACTGTAAATAGGAAACAACTTTAAAATGACTTGAAATATGTGGCTTAGAACTAATTTTGTCATAGCAAAATAAGGAAGAATACAAATGCAAAGGAAAAATGCAAATTGAAAGACAGCGCATTGCTAAGAGTTGATTGTTCTTTCACATCCTTTCTTCCATCAGTGCCTCTGGCTTTCTTAAACAGACTCCTGTGTTTCTGTTTGCTTCCTCATTTGCTCTTCTACTAAGGAAATATGTGGGAGATTATGTTGTTACATTGTAAATAATTCTCCCACCCACTGGTTTAATAAAAAGCGCTGATTGGCCAAAGGCAGGCAGGAAGTGTGGGCGGGGCTACCAGACTAAGAGAACTCTGGGAACAGGAAGAACAGAGCAGAATGCCAGAGAAGCCAGAAGAAGCATCGGACAACTATGCTGCTCTAAGAAAAGGTACCGAGCAGCATGGCTGAACATGTTAAGAGTCATGGGTTAGATTAAGGGCAAAGAGTTAGCAAGTGATATGCCTGGGCCTTAGGCTGATCAGCTGAAAACTATTGTAAACATCTGTGTGTCTCTGCGTGGCTGGGGGTCTTCGGGTCTAAACCTAAGCTCGAAAGTCAGGGCCAGAAACCTCATACTACAGAAATATGGTCTTGCCTTTATTGAAAATACAGTATTTTCTCATATAACACATCCTGATTACAGTTTCCTTTCCTCTCCACTTCCCAGTCACTCTCCACATCCTCTTCCATCTGGATCCCACTCCCTATATGTCTTCTTTAGAAAAATAACTGGCTTTTGAGAGATAACAACAAAATAAAATATACTAAGATAAAACAAAGAACATCACATCAAAGTTGGACAAGGTAAACAAAATGGAGAAAATGAGTCCACGAGAAGGCACAGGGATCAGAGACCCAGTAGAATTGATACACTCTGGAGTCCCACAAAAAATAGTAAACTGAAAGTTACAATATATATTCAGAGGACCTAGTGAAGACCTATCCTGGCTCTGTGCTTACTGCTTCAGACTCTGTTAGCTCATCTGAGCTTTGCTCACTTGATTTAGAAAGACTTGTTTTCCTGATACCCTTCATCTCCCCTGGATCAACACTTTCCACTTCCTCTTCCCTTATAAGGTCTCTCTCTCTCTCTCTCTCTCTCTCTCTCTCTCTCTCTCTCTCTCTCTCTCTCTCTCTCTCTCTCTCTCTTTCTAATGTCTGGCTGTGAGCCTCTGCATTTATTCCCATTTTACCATTTGCTGCAGGAAGAAGCTTCTTTGATGATGGCTGAATATGGCACTGATCTATGAGTGCAGCAGAATATCACTTGAAGTCATTGATTAATATTTGTATAACCATAGGTTTCTGTTTTGCCTTAGCTCTCTGGGCTATGTTATTCTCTTTTTGTAGACAGTAGACTGTCTTTCTGGGTTTTGATTTCATATGGCAACCCTCTGATTTATTCATTGAATTTTGTAGTTAACCAGTCAAATCTCATTTATTTTTCAGGTCCTATTCTATCAATTCAGACAAAAGGGATCAATCAGACACTACCTGCTATCAGCTTTACCACAAAACATTAAAATTGTCAAATACTTGTTTTAATTGGTATCACTTTTTATTCATCTGTCTACCTATCCATACAATAAATACATACATTATGTCTATATAAATATAATGTCTATTATATTTTAGACACTGGTGGTTTGAATAAACAATATTCCATATCATTTGTGGTATTTGAAGACTTGGTCCCAGTTGGTGGCAGTCTTTGGAGAGGATGGGAGGTGTGGCCTGGGGAAGATGTGTATCAGTAGAGGTTGAATTTTAGATTCTAATGCTATATTCTACTTTCAGTTCATGGTCTCTACTTCCTGGTGTGATATATTAAATTCTTGCTTTCATTGTCATGCCTCTCTGCTTTGGTGGACTTTTATCCCTCAGAACACTTAAGCCAAGTTAACTTTCCCTTCTATAGGTTGATTGGCCATTGTTTTTACTGCAACAACAGAAAAGTAACCAATATACAAATTGATAACAAGGAAAGAACTACTAATCTAAAAAATGTGACCATGTTGTTCTTTGAGGTAATGATAAAGACTTTAGAACTTTATAGAATTCCTAAATAGAGATTAAAGGACTATTTTATTGGAAACCTGGGAATCAGTAGTTCTGAGAACAATTTGTACTATGGAGGCCAAGCTCAAGAAGTTTTAGACAATATTGGCATCTGGGATAGAAATCATTCCTGTGACATTTTGGAAAAAAAATCCAGCTTTTTTTCTGTCTTTGTCTTAAGAACGTGACTATGGAAAAATTAAATGAGTGATCTAATTTGTTTGTTAAATGAAAATTTAAGAATGAATTATGTTGTATATGTGGAATGATTCTTTATAGTTAATATGTATATCTACAATGAAAAGAGCAAGCTAGCAAGCAACATTGTTACAGTCTCTGCTTCCATTTTGCCTCCATACTCCTGTGTTGAGTTCCTGGCTTGACTTATCTCAATGGTAGACTGTGATGTGGAAGTATAAGATGAAATAGACCATTTTGTTTCCAACTTGCTTTTGGTCATGGTGTTTATTAGAGCAATAGGAAGAAACTTAAAACAAGGTTTTGCCAAGATTAAGTTAGACATTCCTGCATTAAATAATCTGGTCAAGAAAAGTCCTCATGGGAATGCCCAGTAGTTTGGGTATGAGTTAATTCTAGATGTAGCCAAGTTGATAATCAAGTGTAGCTTCCACACTAACATAGGCCTTTAGTGTTCATTAATACTCATTCTTTCTTAGGCTTTTATATGTACCCTGAAAAATAAGACAAGTAGGGGAAAAATTAGACAGCAATTTAAATAAATAGACAGACAGACAGACACACAAGCTATAAAGAAAATCTTTAGTCTTAGAGTATATATAGTTTGTTTATAGGTGTTATCATATTTATTAGTAAAGGCTGAATATCTTTCTTCTTATATTTGAAACAAAGCTTTGTCCACCAAAGCTGCATTGTCTCACCCCTTCTCTATGTTAAACACCAGATCTTCCATATAATAGAATCTGGATACGGGAGTCTCTGTGAAATGTAAATTTAAATAAGTCATGATGATAAGCATCTCAGGAGAGAATTACCACTGCTACATATAAATGAGCAATGACACTAGAACCCTATGGAGACATAGCTATGTATGAAGCCAGAAAGAGAGTCCTTGTAGGAACACCTTGTCCTTGAATGTTCACTCTGCAAAACTAACTAACTAAATGTCTGTCATTTAAATGATCCAGTATAGAATTTGTTACACCAGCACCCGGAACACAACACTCTTCAACTGCAAGTTAATTTGGAAGTTCCCACCAGGTAAAATGAGACAAGAGAGGAAAATAGAAGACATACATATTAGAAAAATTACAAATTTGCTTTTAATTAAAGATGATATGGTTGTATATGTATAACACAAAATAGATGCAAAAATCTATACATGAAAATTAGTCATACATATATAAATTGACAACAAATAGTTGGAATGAATATATATGTGTGCGCACAAACACACACACACACACACACACACACACACACACACACACACACACATAAACACATATATATGTAACACGGCTCAGCGTTTACAGCACTGGCTATGCCAGCATTAGACTGGAGTTTGGCTCCTGAGAAGTCTTGTAAATATTTATTAGGTGGACATTGCTACCTAATTGAGATTCAAGCTTTGAAAAACAGATAGAAGAAATAATTGGAACAAGCTGGCTAGTGAGGCTAACCTTGTTGGGGAACTCTACCTTTTATTAAGAGACCCTGCCTCACATAATAATGTAGAAAAACAATGAAGAAATACTCGATATTAATTTCAGGCTTTCATAAGCATACACACCTGCATATACATATATGCTCAAATATATCTGAATACACATATACATAGAGACACAAACTATACACGTATACATTAAAAGAAGAAAAGGATATATATGCATATATGTAAAATACATATAAAAGCTTCACATTAAATATTTAATAATAACTTTAAGGAATGTTTTATAAGACCTTCACACTACAAAATACCTTTTAAAATGCTGAACAAAATTAATTACTCAAAACTATACCAAAATTATGAACTTAAAACTTTAAATTTATATTTATTTTATTTTCCCTATTGCTTTTAAATTTTTTATAAATTTTTAATTAAAATATAATTGCATTACTTTGCTCATTCCAGCGCTCCCAAGTCACCTTCCTCTACTTTCATGTTTTTTATTGTTGTTATATACATACATATATGTATAAGTGAACATAATTATATATAAACAACTTGAGTTTGTTATTGTTGTTGTTTGTGTGTATATGATCTCAGGGATAACCACTGGAAAAATAGTTAGGGGCTTTTTTTACTCTTTTTGGGTGGGGGTGGGCTGCTATTCAGCTTCCAAAGAAATCACACACAGAGGTTAACACTTAGTTATGAATGCCCGACCTTAGCTTGGCTTGTTTCTTGTCAGTTTTTCTTAAATTATCCTGTTTACCTTTTGCCTCTGGGCTTTCTCCTTTTCTTACTTCTGTATATCTTACTTTACTCCTACTCTGTGCCTGGGTGGATGGCTGGTGGCTGGTCTTTGGCATCCTCCTCCTTCTTCTTTGGCTCCTCTATCAATTTTCCTCCCGGATTTATCCTTCTATTTATTCTCTCTACTATCAACCCTTGCCTATCCTTTCTCCTGCTTCCTTCTTGGTCATTCAGATTTTTATTGGAGTATCAGGTATTTCAAACAGGCACAGTAACGCAGCTACACAGAGTTAAACAAAGGCAACATAAACCAAAGTACACACTTTAAAATATTCCACAACATCTCATCAATTGAAGAGGCTAATTCTTCCTCATTCGGCCGTCATTACCTGCCTATGGTTTCTTGTCTATAGGCGGGACCCAGAGAGGCTTCCTCCTTCCTGTGTTAGCATGTTTACTCTGTTACCATGTTTAGTTATTGGTCTAATCTTGTTTATACAGCTCTTTCTGGCAGAGACTATTTCATAGCAGACTTTCTGGTATTCTGTCTCTTATAATTTTTCTGTCCCACCTTTTGTGACATTCCCTGAACCACAGATGCAGCAGCTGTGATATAGACACCCACTGAGACAGAGCTTCTCATGATCTGTTGATCTTTGCATTGTGTCCAATTGTGGCTTTATCTGATGAACTTTATTTTCTCCAAAGAGAAGATTCTTTGATGAGGGGTGATAGCTATATTCACCCATGGGTATAAGGACAAGTGTTGGTGTGTATTTAGGAATTACATGGATCTATTACAGTGATGGTCTCCCTCATTTTCAATTTCCTGATTTATATCACATGTATCCTGAAATTTCCTTCCTAAGTCCCCAATGCCCACAGTTCCTTTACACTTTCCTGGTTCATATGGTTACGCTGTGTTGCAAACTTACATCTGAAGATTTGAAGCTAGGAACCACATACTTTCAGAGAACATGCATATTTTTCTAGATCTAGTTTATCTCAACTATTTCTAAGATAACTATTTTCTTTTAGCCTATAGATTAGATGCAGAATGAGTTTCTCTCTCTCTCTCTCTCTCACACACACACACACACACACACTCATGTACACACAGAAACACACACAGAGGCAGGCAAGCTAGCTTATTTTAAAATTAATACACAAATGATCTGAGAAATCTTTTAAGAGGGAAGACATCTTTATTTCTTTTTTATTTAAAAAGTTCTTCCCATATCTATAACTGCCTCCTCCTTCCCCTCCTCCAAGTCCTCCATCAGCCTCCTCCAAACCCATCTCCCCATCCATTCCCTAAGGAATCCCAAGGTGAGTCAGTTCAGTCTGGTGTATCCAGTTGAGGTAGGTCTGAGTCCCTTCTCCCAGTATCAAGGCTGAGTTAGGTGCTTGTCTGTAAGAAATGGGCTCCAAGATGTCAGTTCATGCACTAGGAATAAACTCTTGTCCTATTGCAAGAGGCTCTACAAACTGCCCATGCCATTTGCCTGTCATATACATTTTGAGGGTTTGATTCCTTTCAGTGAAAATTCTTCAGCTGCCATTTCAGAGTTAATGAGCTCCCAATAACTCAGGTCAGCCATCTCTGTGGGTCTCTTCCTCTTCATGATGCGGATCCCTTTGCTTATATACCCTCTTCTCTCTCTCTCTCTCCCTCTCTCTCTCTCTCTCTCTCTCTCTCTCTCTCTCTCTCTCTCTCTCAACCTGGTGCTTAGCTATCAATCTTTACTTCTGCCTCCATCCACTACTAGATGAAGATTCTATAATAAAAATTAGGGTGGTCAATCATTTGATTATAGGGGAAGTCACCCTTTAGGCACCCTTTCCATGATTTCTTTGAGTCCTAGCCAGGTACATCTTGTGGGTTCTTGAATGCTTCCTTAGCACCAGGTTTCTTTCTAACCCCACATGCTCCCTCTATCAAGATATCTTTTTCTTTGTTCTTTCTCTCTGTTGCTCCTCTCACTCAACCATCTCCTTCTCTCATGATTTCTTCTCACTTCCCATTGATCACTCTCCCTTATGATCCCAACATTCTCAGGAGATCTCCATTTCACCTTTCCAGAGGGATCCATAGATGTCTCTCTTAAGTTTCTCCTGTTACCTAGCTGTTCAATGATTGTGGATTGTAACCTGGTTATCATTTGCTTTATGTCTAAAATCTACTTAATTGGATATTGGTATATGTAGTAAGAAGTTTATGGCCTGGACTAGTCCCAAGATCTGGACCAGCTGTCCCAAACAGACTGCCCACAGCTGCTTGGTCCCAAATAATCAAAGGCATATATTAATTATGTGCTGTTTGGTCTATGGCTCAGGCATTTTGTTAGCTAGCTCTTATATATTAATCCACTTCCATTCATCTATGTCTTGCCACACTGATCAAGGCTTACTTGGTTCCTTTCCATCTTCTTCGCTTGGTGGCAGCTCAGAGTGTGTCTGCCTGAGTCTTCGTCTTCCTAGAGTTTTCATAGTCTGGTAGCCTTGCCCATACATCTTATTTACCTTCTGGCCAATCAGTGTCTTATTAAACCAGTAGGAGAGACAAATATTTACAATGAACAGAACACAATCACACATCAGCTATATAGAAGGATGCAAATAGATCCATATCTATCACCCTGCACAAAATTCAAGTCCAAGTGGGTCAAGGTTCTCAATATAAGCCCAGTTACACCGAACTTGATAGAAAATAAAGTGGAAATACCCCTAAAGGCATTGGCACAGGTGACCACTTCCTAAACAGAACACCAGTAGCAGACACTAAGACCAACAATTAATAAATAGAACCTCCTTAAATTGAGAAACTTCTGTAAGGCAAAGGACATGGTCAATAAGATAAAACAATGGTCTACAGAGTAGGAAAAGATCTTCACCAGTCCTACATCTAACATAGGACTGTTCTCTAAAATTACAGAAAACTCAAGAAACTAGAGGCCAAAAAAATCCCAGATTATCCAATTAAAAATGGCTTCAGAGCTAAATAGGGAATTGTCGAAAAAAAAAATAATTTCAAATGGCTGAAAGACACTTAAAGAAATCCCTAGCATCCTTAGCCATCAGAGAAATGCAAATCAAAAAACTCTGAGATACCATCTTTTGTCTGTCGTAATGGCTAAGATAAAACCTAATGACAGCTTATACTTGAGGGGATGTGAAACAAGGGGAACACTCATCCTTTGCAGGTGGGAGTGTACATTTGTAGAGCTACTTTTGAAATCAGTATGGTGGTTCCTTAGAAAACTGGAAGTCAATCTACCGCATGATCCAGCAACACCACTATTGGGCATATACTCAAAAGATACACATTGTTACTACAAGGGCATCAGCACAACTATATTCATAGTAGCGTTGTTTGTAATAGCCAGAACCTAGATGCCCCTCAACTGAAGAATGGATTTTAAAAATTGTGATACATTTATACAATGGAGTACTACTACTCAACAGTAAAAAAAAAAAGACATCCTGAAATTTTCTGGCAAATGAATGAATCTGCAAAGCATCATCCTGAGTGAGGTGACACAGACCCAGAAAGATAGACATATTACGTACTTACTCATAAGAGAAGACATATTGAATGACAAGAAATAGTAAAATAGAGCATGGGACATGTGAAATATCAGAGTCTTTTTTTCTTTGTGTGTGTGTGTGTGTGTGTGTGTGAGAGAGAGAGAGAGAGAGAGAGAGAGAGAGAGAGAGAGAGAGAGAGAGAGAGCCAGAAGCCAGCCTTGTGTTTAGTCCTCACTTTCTATCTTTAACCAGTGTCTCCTGCTTTATCTTGTGTTCCCGAAGCTCGTGGTCCATGAGCCTCCTGTGGTTCTCCTTCTCCTCTGTTTTCCTTTCAGTCTTCCAGTAGTGGTCCCTAGATATCTCCACTACCGCATCCAGATTTTTACACGAGTTCTGGGGATGTGAACTCAGGTTGTCTTTTGTGCAGCAAATGCTTTATCCATTGAGCAATCTCCCCAGTCCTTAAGCTACCAGATTTTAGGATTCACAGTCATACTAATCAACTTCAGAGTGGCAAAGTATTGGCATAAAGATGAATTTCCAAGGTGAGGACAGGCTTTGGAGAGTCTAAAAATAGATAGTCACGTACATAATCAATTGATGGTTAATACTGACAGAGAACTTCATTGTAGGAATGTAATCTGTCCACTGAATAAAGTTAAAGGAGGTACCTTTTCCTATTTTAAAATAATGCTTAAAAGCTACAACCTTATCTACAAGGTAATTCAGGTGTCTCTGGTGCTTCTAGTCACCAGACAAGCACACATCCTCAAAAACCTTCAGTACAATTGGGAGATTTGGTGACAATGTATCACTTTTGTTAAAGGTAAACATGTGAAAAGGAATCCATTTGTTACTAAACACATTTCAGAGGGTTCTAGCCAGAGGTCATCGTGAGAAGTTTATTGTTTGAGCCTGTACTTCTTTGAGAAACTAAGAAGAAACTCACAAGTCAAGGATCTTGGGAACACTCTGTGAAGTTTCTTGCGGCAGATGACCAAGTACTACAGCTGTGCAGGGGAGAGAGCCAGATGCAGATATGCTGAGAAGTTCAGTTGTCGGAAGGCTCAAGCTGTGAAGGGCATGGTGGTTTGTGGCTCCATTCACTGTGATGAAGATGATTGTGGAGACTGATAGTCCCTGAGTCCAGTGGGTTGCCTAGCCTCCAGAGGTGCCTCTTCAGTTCATGGATTAATACTGGCAGGGTGGAGAGCCATGATGCTCAGGTTCAGCAGGGACTGTTATCTTTGCAGACTTCTCACAAGGTATTTTTACTGCACATGAAACCTGTTAAAGTCAAGAGTCAGTACAGATATCAGCACTGTGTTTGCTTTCCCCTTTCTCCAACATGCTCTGGGGACAATCACTGGCTAAGATAGAAGCTACGGGTGCATAAAAACTAGAGACTCTCTGAAGCCTTGGGCTGCAAAACTAAGTGAAATTAGCAAAAGATTCCAGCTGTTCACATAAAGGGATGATCCTAAAGTAAATACAGTCTGACTGACTCATTCAAGGACAATGAGTCATAGCAAAGACAAGCAACAGTAAAGACAATAAATCTCAACTTTTACTAATTCCTGCATACATATTATGATAGGAAATTTATTAGATAGACTTATATCCTACCCATTAAGTAGTTCAATACTGGTTGCTTGCATGCTGGAGAGGCTGGCAACTCAATTGCTTCTCAGATCATGAAGCTGGATGTTTCAATGGTCCTAAACTGATTCTGCAGATTTAGAAGATTGTGGTTTTATATTCTTTATTTTGACATTATAATTTGTTTAAATGTACACAATCCATTTCCTTTCTCTAATCTCTCTCATATGCTCCTCTCCAACCTTCTTCACATGTATGGCCCCTTTAACTAACTGTTATTGAATTAGATAAGTATATAACCTGTATATATATAACCTGTTCCACCAATATAAAGCTGCTTGTATCCATGACCATTGGCACTGGACAATCAGTTGGCGTGCTCTTTCCTGGGGAAGAGCACCTCTCCCATTACCAGCTTTCCTTAGTTGCCTATATTTAGTTCTTTGTGAAGAGTCTTAGAGAATCAATACCTTTAAGTTATAAGTAGAAAAGCAAAGCAGATGAAACCTAATGTCAGAGTCTGAAGTCATCATTGGCAGTAGCAACAGCAGTGTCAAGTGAAGGAGAAGAGGAGACTGACAGAAGGAGATTGATGAAGCTGGCCAGGGAGTTTGCCTTTGCCTTGATTGTATTTCCATTGGCAGGTAGGGTTTACTCCAAAGGTGAGTTTAACCTCTCTGAGAACTATCTCGTAGACATGCACAGAGGTGTTCAGATCCCTTGAGATAGTTTTACTTAGTTTCACAGAAGCTTTCATCTAATTGATCTGTTATAGATTATTGGCATGTTAGCATACTATATTATTATTATAAAGATATCCACATTTGTAATTATCAAATATTTAATATAATACATCAATAAAAGTTATGAATTATTTTTAATTGCAAATTATTTATTCTGACTTAACGAATAGAGGTCCATTTTTTTGTAATCATATTTTTAACACATAGCCGGCTAAGAGTATGGGGCTATGCAGGGAATGAATGCCTAGCAATCTCTGATTCTCCCTGCAGATCCCACCCAGTGACTTTGGTCTTTTGAGGATGTCTTCTACATAATTAACTCTAGTATCTATGGAAACATTACTTACATTGTTTAGCAGAACCATGGGACAAAAGTAGAAAGTCTCAATAAGCCCAGTTGCTTATATATACTTCAAGAAGGTATGGGCAGGTCAAATTTCACCTTCTTATATATAACAATCATGATAGAACAGCGTTATTTCTGTTCCTGTTGCATGGAAATGTGGCTAACAAAACCCACTAGGGTTTTCACAGTATTTATGACTCTAGGTATACTTTAATATGCAATTTCCATATATTATCCTTCAGGTAAGGCCCAGTGAAAAATGAAAATGAGGAACACTTATTGAAAAATCATTAAGAGGTTTTTTCCAACCATTCTATCCTATACCTCATCACAATTTAACCCTCATCTTTCAATTATCCCCTTTAAGGCTTTCTACTGAATTCAACCCCACTCCTCCTTAAAAGCCCCTCCCCCTGGCACCTTATTAGTCTCTTGACCTGTCTGGAAATTCCAAATGAAACACATATCTGAAAATTTAAATCTACCATCCACAGTGGTTGGGGGGGTGGTGGTGAAATAACACTAAATACCCTTTGAAAAGCTCATATGGAAATTATACTCTGTAAGTGTATATATCCAGGTAAATCTGTCCATACTAAGTACTTCAGAAAAACAAAAAAATTAGTATTAAGAATAAGTTACATTTTATTTACTTGCTGGTCAGCGAGGTCTCATAAACCTCTAATATTAGAAGCTATTTACAATGCCATTTGTTACCCCTAAATTGTGACAATAACTCTCTGTTGCTGAAGAAAGCATACACTTAAGTCATAAAACTTGAAGATATTAAAGTGATACTGACCTGTAAACATTATCTCTACTACCTTAGTTATCACAGTCTTGGAAGTGTTATGCTTACTACCAAGGAAAATGTAATTGTCATCCTTAACCAACTGTGAATCCTAAGATTACAGTAATGATTGGTCTTGCAATACACACCCACAGGCACAGTAATGGCCTGAACATTTTGAAAGTAACTTACTACTTTATAATTTCACAAGATGAAGTCAGTAACTGGCACCATTACCAGGACAAGAAACTATGGGTAAACAGGCCACAATCTCTAAGGGGAAAAACTACTACTACTATTCTGATAAACATACTATTAAACTAACTCTTCATGACTTGTTATTATATATATAAACTAAATTGCCTTTTAATCTTCATAAACAAAACTTTTATTTGGTGGTTATCAGTGACTCATGGTTAAGGTATAAATAAGAGAATTTTCAATACTCAACTTTAAATGGAGCATCTATATTACACAGTATCCCCTAAAGGCTCTAGAATCACCATAGAAAGAAAGACAGAAGAAATCTAAAAGCCAAAGTCAGTCAATGGTTGGTTTTCCCAGCACAGCAGAGCAGTTGCACGTAGAAACTCACAATGATTGTGACAGCATGTGTAGTACGAGGTTTCTGGCCCAGACTTTCGGGCCTAACCTCAAAGTTTAGGTCCACGGTCCCGCAGACCCGCAGACCCGCAGTCCTACAGAGACACACAGACGCTTTCATTAGTTTTTGGCTGATCAGCCTCAGGCCCAGGCATATCACTTGCTAGCTCTGTACCCTTCACCTAACCCATGTCTCTTGTTCAGCCATGTGGCTCGGTACCTTTCTTTAGAGCTGCATAGTTGTCCTCGGCTTCCTGTGGCTTCTCTCTGGTGCTGTCTGGAATTCTGTTCTCATAGATTTTTCCTAGTCTGGTACCCCCGCCTACACTTCCTGCCTGCCTTTGGCCAATCAGCTCTTTTTATTAAACCAGTGGGTGGGACAATTATTTAAAATGAAACAACACAACCTCCTTTTCTCTTCTTAAAACAAAAAGAACTCTAAATCATGAAACAACACAACCTCCCACAAGCATGCATAAGTCCTGTGTAAGCTCAAGCCATACCAAATCTCAGAAGGGAGAAGGGAAGTGAGAAAAAAGCCCTACCTCTATTGGAGGAGATATTAGCAATTGGTAACTTCTAGGAAAGAAAGAGTTAATGTATCCCCATCCTTCAGTTGAAGTTCACACATTCCAGAATGAGTGGAAAGCATGAATTTCACTTGATGGCTATAAACAATAGAACGCAAAGATGAGTGGGTGGGAAATAAGGAGTGGATCTGGGAGGAGTGGGGAATAGGTGAATATGATCAACACATGGTTTCGAACTCTCAAAGAACAAATAGATTTTCTTCAAACTGTTAAGATTTTTACAATGATGGCTATAGATACTCGAGCCAAGAGTGATGTCCTTGCAAAGAGAGAGAGAGTCCTGTGTGATGAAACAGGTCATAAAACATAACCCTGTCCAGGATTGTTCTTTCAGGAAGGTGATAATTAGGAGAGACCTCCTAAGTTTATATATGCCGCAGAAGCAAATAAAAAACGCGCGTTGAGAAAAGGTACCCGATTCATGTCTCTTATGACTCAGGTGTACCAAACTGAACAAATTTCCACCTGAAAATGAAGAAACTATTTTAAAAACCCATATAAAAACAATTCCCAGGAAAAAAAGGATAGTCAAAAATGCAATCAGGTTATATTTCAAAGATATCAGATACTACTGTATAATAGTAAAAAAACAAAAACTACCCTGATTATATCTAAATGCTCAGGAAAATAAAGAACTAGTTGAAAAGTCTAGTAATGAAAGATATAATTATTGAGGTTTTCTGCTTTCAGGAAAAACAGAATATTTTTATGGGTATGCCAAGCTGTTTATGAATGACATCTGTAAAATCTGACAAAATATTAAAGGAATCTACCAGAGACAGGCTTTAGAAGATGATGCAAGAGGTCAGTTCTACAACTTTGCTGCTTTAGCTTTAGGTGGCCTTCCAGCATCTCTTGTATATGTAGCTTACCATATTGAAAAGATTTCCTGGGTATTGAACATTACTCTCTTAAAGTGAACTGCTACTTTCTCAGAAAAGACAGGCACAAAGGACGAACCCTAAACTAATAGTGTGTGTAACAATTTTTCAGTCTCTGCTCTTCAAATGACTCATATATAGGAGATATGGAGGAAGGAAGGGAGGGGAGAGAGAGAGAGAGAGAGAGAGAGAGAGAGAGAGAGAGAGAGAGAGAGAGAGAGAGAGAGAGAGAGAGAGAGAGAGAGTTTAGTTTAGCTAAATAGGAACTCCACATATCATGAATGCAGTCCGTCATTTGTTCATGGAAAAGTGATGGCTACACATGTTCTGCCAACAGATGCATAGAGGTTCACTGTTTATCCAAAGAGCTTTCTGAAGAGAGGAGGGAGGATCATTAGCAAGGTTAAAAAATGGTTTCATGTAAAACCATGGGATGGATTAGCTTGATATTTTGGTGATAGGTTGGTGGGACTTCCCAAGTAGACCAGGGCTTGCTAGGTTTTTATTCCCTAGATGTGTGAAGGAGAGAGAAGTGGACCTTTTATCAGCCTGCCCAGATGCAGTGCAGAAGAGAAAGTGGGACTCGGAAGGTGCTAGCAAATGCCAAGTTGGGATAAGAAGCCTCTCTAAGAGTGTTCGTAAGAGAAACAAAGCCCTACTGGTTGAGGGGCATGTGTCTCCACTTTAAAAGTGTGAAATAAATCCATGGAAGTTTAATGTGTGGATGATGGAAGAGGAAAAGCTTAACATCCCTATGCTAATGGAATTAGAAGAATAGTATTAATGTAGTAAGTGAAGTGAGCATTAGGGCCAATAACATTAACATTAAGATTGTGTTGACTCCTCATGACAGCTTTTATATTGCATGTAGCAAATGCAATCACCACTTATTTGGACTCAGAATGTTGATGAGAATACGTGACATGAGCAGTGGGATTTTTTTTTTTTTTTTGATACTGCCACTGTGTGCTATACTGAACAGAAAGGAAGAAAATCAGCAATTATCTTGTGCCTGGAGTCATCTTAACTTTTAAAATTCTAGAATTCTTCATTCTATAGAATTCAGTCAAACTATGGATGGTAATGATCTTGCAATTTAAAAGGTGGTGTGGGTCATCCAAACATTAAATTTTAAGTGTTTCCATGAAGAAAAATTCAACTGTCTGGAAAATGTGTAAAATATTATTATATTCACATATTTAATTTTTCCTGCTAGAACTGTTGAGGCTTTAGATAATTGTGTAAAATATTGATTTTAATGGATATTCAACTGTATAGACTAAAAATAGTTAGGTATTATCAAGAACCCCCCCACACAATCACACACATACACATATACATACACATACTCTCTCTCACACACACACACACACTCACACACACTCTCTCTCTCACACACACACTCTCACACACATACACACACTTTCACACACTCACGCACACACACTCACACACACAACTCTCTCACACACTCTTTCACACACACATACACACACTTTCACACACACATGCACACTCTCACACACACACGCTCGCACTTTTTCTACTTATTGAATGAAAGCGGATAGATGCTATCCCCTTTTCCATCCTAAAGTTGCCCTCTGTTTTTCTTGGCTTCTCTCTTTGTCTATGTCCTTGAAACTCTTCTTTTCTTTTCTCTCTCATCCCTCCCTCCTTCTATCTTTGCCTCCTCTTTTCTCTTTCTTCTTCTTCCCTTCTCCACAGATAAAAGTTTATTAGGTCATGAAAAATTCCTAAATTTTATGGATTTTCACTAAGAAAATGAAAAGTTTAGAAGGCATTAATATTATTACTAGCCCTATTTAGTAAGCTCCCAATGAATACATATCTCACAACTAATATATGTGTGTAACTCTCGGTAAGATTCTGACTGGAAAAAGACATTTCTTTAAGTTCTGAAATCCTAACCTTTTGCAGTCTATCTCTCCCTTTTTTCTGATTCAGGAAGAGGTCATTACTAGCCTTTGTGTCTTCTTGTGCCTCATTCTCTAAGCTTCATCCCCGGGAAAGTTCCTTTGAGTCTAAAGTACAGATCTTAGTTCTTCTGATTTCTGTAATGGGTGGGCACCCCTAGAGCACCCCTAGACACCCCAAGACCACGGCTAATGACCACAGTTAACTTTAAAGAAAAAGAGAGTTTAATGAATATGAATGATATACCGGTACACACATGTGTGGGCTCCAGGCACTGTGAAAGCCAAGAGCCCTGAATGCTTTCAGGGTAGAATTCTTATACCACACTCTGGGTAGGGGAAGGGTACATCCAGCTCGTGAGACAGAAGTTGTAACAGTTCTCATGGTAGGGCTTTCCTGGGTGGCCCCACCCAGGTTGTTATATCAGGAATGTGGTCTCAGGGTCTTATCTCAGATGGTCCCGCTCAAGTGAAGTCCAGAAGGTCAAGCTGCTGACCAGGTGGGTCCCAAGAACTCAGGAAGTATATCCTGAGCAGTTGAGCAAGCTGCCATCAATCCTGTGAACAAAGCTTTATCCGAGAGTTCTGAGAGCCCCAGTCTTTGAGCAAACAGCTGTCTGATCAATTATCAGTCACGCAGGGACCGAAACTCTGTCAGCCTCAGCTAGTTTTGGGGACCTCAGGAAGGGGGCAAGGGGGGGGTGGACAATTCAGGTGGCAAAGAGTCAAACAGGATTTTTTATTATTTCAATTTCTTAATGCTTCTTTCTTCCTCACCCAAAATCAATGCCATTACAATATAGATATTTAAGAAATTAGCTGAAAATGGAAACAACACTAACCTAGTGGTGCAGTGGAGAAATGAGAGCACAGCAATAGCAAGGGAAGATACTGGGAAGATGATAGCAAGGTACAGTTCAATGTGCTGACCTCTAAAATGTTCCTGTGTGGAGGGGGACGAGATCTCCAACAAAAGGATGAATAGTATATAGTGCTCTGGAGAGACTGGGCGAAGAGCATAGGAGGAGAGAAAGGAGAAGGAATGGAAGAGCAGGGCCAAGGAGACAAAAGGTGAGGGACAACGGAGACTAAGGATCTTTGCAAAAGTCATATGGAACCTACTGTCATTGCAGATTCCTAGAACACATGCATATATGAGAACAATTTAAGTGGAGTCACCACAAACAGAGAGAAAGCCACAACAAGATATCATCTAGCATTCACCTCTAATGCCAGAAATAGGTTACATTTTGAGTTTTGGCCAAAAGGGTCCCATGGATTCCCTCAAACACCACAGGATTTTTTCCAAGGCTATTTATTGACCTCTGCAACCTGATGATAAGCACCATGGCTGGGAAAAACACTCACTTACATCATCAAACATGAGGAGCATGTCCAACTAGAAATAGACCCCTCCTGACTATTGTTCATGGTGCAGAAGCTTCTCTGCGTGCATCTGGAGAATGAAGGTAGTCATAAACATCACCCAACCGTAAATTCCGGGACGTAACACAGCTGCCTATCTGAAAGGATACTGCCATAATAGTTTCACAAATATTATGGAAGTAACAAAAATACTTTTAGATGGAGTTTAAAACCTACTCCATGAGATGGAACTTATTCCTGACACAAATAAAGTCGCCAAGAAGCTGACGCTAGATAGATCATGGTTGTACGGGGAGACCTAATACTATTATTTTTCAAAAATTAGCAGGAGAAGTACCACTAATAACAAACTGCTATACTCATAGTCAGTAGATCATTCAGCCCTCATCAAAGAAGTTTCTTGTTACAGTAGATGAGAATCAACCAAAAGATTCACATTTGGACAATGTGCAGATAATGACTTTGGAGCACAAAGTCCCACATATGACTTCTTTATGAAGTCTCACATGAGATTTCTTCATGAATCATTTCCCCTCAATTCTTAAGGACTTATGTATGAGAGAAGGCAAAGTATTATAAGAGCCAAAGTGGTGGATGACTACAAGGAAACAGTGTCTTCTGATACAAAAGGACTAATGCACATGTGGAATCACCGAGACACTGATATCACACTTAGAACCTGTACAGGTTCAAACCAAACAGGGTCCAGGTACTGAGATAAGTAAGTAGACATTGGGTCCCACCCCTAACCCAAAAGCTACTTGCAATTGATACCTATTGGCAGAGGGAAAATTTGTTTTCTCCAAAGGAGTCTCAATTGGTATATCAACAACACTCCAGGGTAGGCTCCATGCCAGGGAGTAGTTGGCCAACATACATGAACTCTACCTTTGTACGGACTGAAGCAGAGATCATGGAGAAATGCTGTTTACTGGCTTGCTCTTCCTGGCAGAGCAAGCCACGAGGAACAAGAAAGAAGATAAAACAATACAACTAAGACCACTTATTCTAGGTTGACATTACTCACAGTGGGCTGGGTCCTCTTATCACTCACTAATTTGCCTATAGAAAATGTTCTACTGACTTGCCTATAGGCCAATATTATAGAGACATTTCCTCAATTGAGAATTCTTCCTTCCAAAGCTTGTGTCAAGTTGGCCTAAAATGAACTAACACAGATTCCAAAGTTTTAGTAGTAGTTGTTTGTGTTTTAAATACTGAAGAAAACACATGGGAGTAATATGTTTGGGTAGAGTTGAGTTTTAAAATATGTATTAGGGGCACAACTCAGAATATTGAGGTAGCAGGTATAAATGGAGAAAATTCGTGCTAAGTTAAAAGATGAACTCAAATGCAAAGAAGTAGCTTATTGATGAGTGAGGTGAGACGGCATCACCTTGTGACTAAGAGTACATATAGGCATTTGGAAGAAGTTTATAGATTGGACCTGGGGCACACTGATGTCTTGAGTATAGGATGGGAACATAAATTCAACCAAAGTGTTTCAAGGAGTAAAAAAAAATATGTTGGTAGAAAAAGTAAAACCAATGATAACTTGAGAATAAGGATATAATGAAAGATTTTTTCTTTTCGGAGACAGAACTGTAAGCACTGGACTCTTGATGAAGAGCAGGTTCATGGTCCAGTGAGAACTGGAGGAGTTGCATCACCGTGCATGTTTCCTTAGGTTCCTTGAGAACCATTACTGTTTTAAGAATAATTAAAAAAACACTCTTCAGTGTCTGTGTTCGATTATAACATCTATTTCATATTTTACTATTCCCTCACTCTGCAAACTATTTGTATTCATAACCATTCACAAGAAACATGATAAATTTTTAATAGACATTTTATTGATGAGCAAGTTGAGGTTTAAGGGTGAGACAGTTACACCAAAGTTACTCCACTAATTAACAGTTCTGCAACTAAGGTCTTTTGACTCCTATTTCAGTTTTCTCTCTGAAACAATTATTCAAGCATTTAAAAATTATATTCAAGACACATTTCTTCACAAAAAGAAAATCTATATAGTAAATTATGAATGCATCAGACAAAGCATGGCAAAGAAACCTTCTCATTATCCATATATTTTCTTTAACCATTCATAGATTTATCAGTCTACTCAATAACTCAATGCTCAAGTTTGGGACATCTGTGTGTGTTCATCACCATGCAAATGGACTGATCTTCAGCATGATCATGGCAGGAAGTATTTGGATACTATTACTTGTTACACAACAATGCTAATGCATTGTATGTCTTGATCAATTTTTAGTATCTACATATGGAGAACTATTTTTACATTTAATCATGTTCTCACTTTTACAGAATAAGTAGTACCAGCTTCTAGAGCGAGGCTCCTATTTTATTGTCTCTTTTGAAACTACATGGTTTAGGCTAATATGATGTTGAATCTTTAGTATTATTAGCCCAGCATCTTCTTTTTGTGTCTAGGAAATTAAAGCCCAGAAAAATAAGAAGATGACTTGACCAAGCCACATAACTAATGAATAGCATTGACCTTGAACACTCCATTTCTTGTCAAAACATTTCTCATAATTTTGTGTTTAGGCTAAGATTAATTCTTATTTGCCAGGTGTTCCTAAGAGTTTTATCTTGAAAATTGGATGATTTTGCACCCAAGAATTAAATTTACCAAAATAGATGGCATTGTTGGCAAGGATGAAATGTCACCACCTAAATTCTAAATTCAAAGCTGGACCTGAATTTGTGTTAAAGAATACAGATAACCAATGCTTTCTATTTGAGCTCTTACTCAGAAGAGAGGAAGGAGCAAGTCTCCATATAGTACCATCTGTCTTCTCACATTAATCACATGAATACTATCTTAGTCACTATTCTTCACATTCCTGTGAAAAGATGCCATGATTAAGGCAACTCTTATAAGAGAAAACCTTTAACAGGGGACTTGCTTATAGTTTCAGAGTTTGTCTATTATCATCATGGTGGGCAACATGGAAGCATTCTAGCAGGCATGGTGCTGAAGAAATAACTGTGAGTTGTTTTGTGATATATATATATATATATATATATATATATATATATATATATATATATATATATATAATAGAGAGAGAGAGAGAGAGAGAGAGAGAGAGAGAGAGAGAGAGAGAGAGAGAGAGAGAGAGAACCTAGGCCTAATATAGGATTTTGACACTTCAAAGCCCAGCCCAGTGACACACTTCTTCCACCAAGGTCACACCCACTCCAACAAGATCATACTTCCTAATCCTTCAAATAAAATCTTTAAAAATAATATCACTTTTTTGGTGACTAAGCATCCAAATATATGAGCCTATGAGGTCATTAACACACACATACACACACACACACACACACACACACACACACACACACACACACACACCAATTCTTTGGGAATTTCATTTCATATACCCCTACACTTTCATGTCTATTCTCCACCCTTATAGCCCCCTCTCCAAAAGAAAATTTAAAGTAATAGAAATAAAATAAAAATTGCCTTTTTCTTCCACTTTTCCCACCTCTCAATCCCAATTTAATTTACTGCAGAGGCATTGGTACTTGCAGTGTGTCACACAGGTACATTTTTGCCCACACAATTTACCTGCAAATGTTCACTGCAATGAGTCATAGGTCTAGTTCAAGGCCCCTTGCTTCTGCTACACCATCAATACTGGACTTTCTCCAAGATTCCTTTTGGAGATCCTGCTGTTCTAAATCCTGGAGATCCTGTGGCTATGATTCTGAAGGACTGGTCTCTTCACATGCTTCTTCAAGTCATAGATGGGTTAGATGTAATTACAGTTAATAAAAAAAAAGAGATCATGAATTTTAAAGAGAGCAAGGGTGAATATCTGGGAAAGTTCAGAGGAAAGAAAGGAAAATTGTGTAATTATATTATAACTTCAAAAATAATACCAAAGGGAACCTAAACTCATTCACAACAAATATAAAATGCAAACATCCCAATAATTTTCTGTTATTCCATTTTTGTCAACATAAACTTATTAGAAAAAAAATCAGTGTAACAGCAGTAGAGAAGAGAAGTAAATTTTGTCCCTAAAAGTTTACCTTGCTTTAAATAACCTTCTAAAATGACTAAGAATGTTCAAACTACTTGCTTTTTATAGCTTTTATTATTGTTGTTTTTCTATGTTTTAAAAAATAAGTCTTCTATTGCCCTTATACATGTCTCCCACTGTTACCTTAAATTGTTATTTATATAGGAATCATGTTGCCTTTTATCCTGTTTTTCATCAATAATGGATGAAATACTTGGTGCACAGAAAATATTTCATGAAATTATTGTTTTAGGGATTGCCATTGAAACCTTGAGGGAACAGCCAAACAGAAAGTAGTACATTGTGAGAATATTAAAATGACTGATTTGACACATCTGAGATTTTTCTTTTATTTCTGTAGTTTTTCCTACAATTGTAAATGTTCTTTCTCAGCATGATGTTTAATATTTAGTCCTAAAAAATATCGAAAAGGTAGAGTGTTGAGAATATTCTTGCCCAAGAAATACTCAGCTTGTGCCACATGTGTGTTGGATATGAAAGTGTCAGGTTGTGGTAATATTTACAAGGTGTCAGGCCTGTTAGACAATCTGGCACAAGTCTCATGTCACACTGACATTTCTCAAGTAAGATTCAGCAATCTAAAAATTTTTTTGGTAGCAACTACTAAAAAATACCACAAAACCTGAATGCTTAGAATGTCTTCAAGGAAAATGTGAGTAGGAATGTCACTTTCCTTGAAGGTCACAGCTAAGAATATTGCAGTGTCTGTATGATGTTGACAACTTGCCTTTCTTATGGCAGCTCCTAAAGGTACCACAGCACATATTTAATCATGTACTTCAGAATCTCACTTGCTTTGGGAATTTAAAAGTATGTTTCTTAAGGTAGTTCAGGTTCTTTTCTCTAGTTAATATAGATGAAGGAAAATCTTATAAAGGTTGAAGAGATACTGGAACAGCAAATCCAAGGGTGTGAGGCTAATAGAACCACTCATGAGAATAATATGTCCTAACTATCCTTATTGCTACCTACCTTCTCATCCACTGGGATCCAGAAATATCTTTGACATTTCCATGTTTTTATCCTCTCTAGTCCTATGTGGCCAGTGCTTCTCATAAAAAACACAGGGTGGCTCCTCTTCAGTTCATTAAGTCTTGGATCGGTGAGATTTCAACCACTGTATGAATACTACCCTCCCTCAAGCCCCAAATGCTTTTGATATTGAAAAACAGCCTATATTCACACAAGTATATAATTGATAGCGAGTAGTAGTGAGTCGCCACCTATGGAATACAAGGGGTCTGTCACTAGGACTTAGTGGCTACATTTGTTAAAGCTAGTGACTCTTCATGGTAGCTGCGAAACTTGGAATCTCTGCATCCATCTTACACTTGTCATTTTTTGCTTCGCGTCATTCTTTCTGCTGAGACCCTGAGCTCACCTACCCCAGAGTGACCTCGTGGATTTTCAGCCATTGGATCAAGAGCAGCAAAGAGAAAACTAAGATCTTCTGCTGGACAGGGAGTAAATCTTGGGTCTTTTCTTAGTTCAGAGCCACCCTGATCCCGTTAATTTATAAAGTTGCTTGGGATAGGTGCTAAGCATCTTTCAGTCAGAGTGTAATTCCCACTATCCCTGAAACAAGGATTATCTTACTATTGCCTGACTTGTCCTGAGATAATGATCAGCCACACATAGCCTATGCTATGGCTGTAAACTTTGGTGTCTTGTGGGACTCCTAACGTGGAAGTGCATGTGTCTTTGACTCTTTTGTCTGCTTTGTGATATTTTTTTCCTATTGGACAAGGTCTTGTGCCTTGTCTTGTAACTTACTACGCTGTGTTCTGTTGATATCCCTGGAAGGCCTGCTCTTTTGTGAAGAGAAACAGAGAGGGAGTGGATCTGGGGGAGAATGGAGGGGAACTGGGAGAGGAGGAGGAAGGGAAAACTGTGGTCAAGATGTAATATATGAGAAAATAATAATCATGAAAATATTGATAAGCCATACATGTTTCTGTTGCTCTCTCCTGGTTTTCTTTTGTCTGGGAGCTTATGCTGGTTCTCTTGAATGGGAGCTCAGGTTGGTGTCCCTTAAATGTGAGGTCATGCTGATACCTCTAAAGGTAGGCTGAGACATCTGAGCTCTGTGTTTCCACTATGGCTATATTAATCAATTAAAATCCTTTCTGGCATTTTTATCAATAGTTTTATCTTTCTTGTGGCCACATAACTGGACCTGCTGTATTGATACATCTAGAATCAGACCATTATCTTGCCTTTCCAGGAAAAGAGCAAAATATTCAGAACAAATACAATGATAGGACTCATATTTGCCATTTTAAAAAGTACTGCAATAGCCACATATCATCCAGGCAGATAACTGGTGTGATAGACCCAGAACTCTAAGATGAGAACTGAAAGCCTAGCTTTAGTCAATTTAGTGATAAAATGGTTTTTGGCAAGAATATAATAAAAACTCTAATATGGAATAAATTTTCTGCTCAAAAAATGGGGTTGGGATAACTGGCTATTCATATTTAAGGGTTGAAGTTAGACTTCCTACTTTGAATTATCTCAAAATATATCTGGGACTTTTATGTAAGCGTTAGTAAAACTCTCAAAAGGAAACATAAAAGCAAGACTTCATAATCTTGGGTTAAGCAACATTTTTCTATCAAACACAAAAAAGAGTAGCAAAAGAAAAATACAAGGTAAATTAGACTGCATTTCAAAAAGAACTTTGGATGTCAAAAAGTTCCATCAAGAAAGTCAACAGGAGCTCAGAAGATGATTTTCTGTGTAAAGTGTTTCGGTGCAAGCATGAGAACCAGAGTTCAAATTTCACAACTCAGAGCAGCCAACCTTAATCCCAGATTCTGGGAAGGAAAAAGACAGGATTCACAGGGAAGACTGGCTTGCTAGACTAGTCTAGTCTTCAAGCTCCAGTGTTACTGAGAAAGAGGGGAGAGAGATGGAGGAAGACATAAGACTTTAACCTTTCACCTTCACATGCAAGTGTGCATACCTATACATATGTGAACATACAAGCATCACACAACCTACCCACCCACCCCCATACACAAATGCATGTGAACACACACACACACACACACACACACACACACACACACACACATACACACAGAGTAACTCAGTGACATAAAAAACTGAGTCAACTCACAAAAGGAGACAAATATTTCTGTG
This sequence comes from Phyllotis vaccarum, assembly GCA_033318265.1. Taxonomy (NCBI): domain Eukaryota; kingdom Metazoa; phylum Chordata; class Mammalia; order Rodentia; family Cricetidae; genus Phyllotis; species Phyllotis vaccarum. The sequence continues at coordinate 25,726,068 of JARWLC010000001.1, forward strand.
CCAGAATAATAAGGCTGTTCTTCCTTATCAGAATACCATCTTCTAATCCTTTTAGGAATACAGAACTCTGAGGAGGAATAGAGCCACCTTCCCAGGGAGCTTGTATCAAGGAGAAGGATTACATCTATTCACAATTTGAGACTTTATATTTGAATTTATTAGACAGTGGACTTCATCAAAAACACATGGAAGCAACAAGTGTAAATAATCATGTTAAAATTAGGAGGATTACCGCTGTGACCCAAAGAATTCAACTTTGGAGGTTTGAGCTGGATTTTATAGTTCCTGAAACAAAATCTTCAAGGAACAGCTAAAGGAGTTGGCTGACTGCTCCAGTGAGCTTTTCTTCTAAGTGAATCTTGCCCACTGTTGTATACACTTCACAATGTATGCTATCAGCTGCCCTGGAAATCAACTGTAGCAGTTACATGCACTGGATTTTTCACTCCAGCTGTGTTTATTTGATGGAGCCCTGAGCAGCTGTGCACTCCTGACTAAGCTTGCTCAACCTTGGTCCTATTGACATTTGAGATGAGGCAATTACTTGTTATAGAGGTTGTTTTGTGTCTTACAGGATATTTAACAACAATGGAATTGCCACAGTTATCACAGTCAGAGTTCTCTTCAAATATAATCAAATGCTCTTTGAGAACCTTGGTTGGTAACTGTTCTTTACCTATTGTTCCTTCTCTGGGAAAGCTGAGAGAAGATCCATAGGCTTATAGAAGTTTCTGAGCATGTGTATGCAGAAGGCTCATTTGACAGAGTACAAATGAAGGGTTGGAACATCACAGAGCAGAAATATAAGTAACTCATTAGTAAACATGAGCACTAACATAGCGTGCAGAGTACCACCATAGAATCAGTCAGAAGTAATTGACTTTGCCTTGGGAGAGATAGGCATAAAAGAGTTTAGTGAGGGATGTGAAATTTGATTTGGACCAGCTTGCACGAGTAAGGAAAGAAAAGCCATTGTGTATTGGAGCCCATGTGGGGGAGCAGGCATCAGTCAGAAGGAAGAAGTAGAACCAGGTAAAGAAGGTGAGATTTGAGGCACAGAGCTGATTATTTTTGTTCTCTATTTTAATTCTTCCTTAGTTATCACTTGAAGGTTATTCCAGGTTTTATTTAATTTCCTTTAGATTCCTAGGGCAATAAAAAGGGGGAAATACTATAAGGGACCCTTAAGTTCATTTTATAAAATAAAGAAGGATCTAGGGATGGAGCTCAGTGTAAGAAGGAGATTTTTTTCTCTTTGAATTTCTGCCACAGAGCAGAAAGGAATTTTTTTCTTCTTTCTTTGCCTCTTTTTATCCCCTGAAAAATTTTAAATCCTCCTGAGCAAATACTTGCTAGCAGTAAGTCCTAATTGACCATTTCCAATCTGGAATTGTTGGGACTGGTCTGAATGCCACCCATATATTTAAATCTAATATTTTTAATTTTTATAATTTGAATAAATGATAGTAGGTATATTAAAATCTTTCTTGTTGTAAAAAGTTGTATATCAAGTTGTTCTAGCATAGAAAGTATAATAAATGACTTAAAAAATGGTCAGTCAGCCTGGACAAAGGCAAAGTCTTATTTTAATTAGCAAAAGAGATCTCAGCCCTTAAAAGTGAGGAAAGAGTATTAGGTATTGTAGCTACTGTGCAAAGTTATACATTCTGACAATTGCAATCTCTGCATTTTATCTATGGTAGTCTGAATGCAATTGTCCCCCATATTCCCATAATCTCATAGGGAGTGGCACTACCAAGAGGTATAACTTTGTTGGAGTGGGTGGCCTTCTTGGAGAAAGTGTATTACTGGAGGGACAAAATTTGAGGTTTCATATACTCAGGAAAGTGCCCAGTGTTTAGTCAACTTGTTGTTTCCTACAAGATATAGAAACCCAGCTATTTCTCCAGCACTGTGCCTGCCTGCATATGCGCCATGCTTCCTACCATATGGACTAAACCGCTGAACTGTAAGCAAGCAACCTCAACTAAGTCTTTCCTTTATAGGAGTTGCCATGGTCAGTGGTCATGATATCTTTTCACAGCAACAGTAAACCCTAACTGAGGTATCATCTATAAGTAATATTTTATGAACACATACTAAATATAATAACTATATATTATGCACAGTGGAGTACGAAGAGAACAATACAGCCTTGCTCTAATACTTAATTTTTGCTTTATTGTGCCATACATGAGATGAAGACACTAGTTTTAAAACAAAAGCACATCAGAATATACCCAGTTGTTTTTAGGGTGAGGAATGAGGTAGTTAAGAGTCAAGGCTAAGACTACAGAGGTCCAGTATAACCCAGGCTTGACTTTAGTCTCTTCACTTACTATTAGAAAACCTGAGAGAGACTTGCTCAAATTTGCTGATCTTCAGTGCCCATGTTTTAAACTGTGGGGATTTAAATATTATTTATCTGAAAGGACTGTGGCCAGAATAAGTTGATATAATGCATCTAAAGCTCTAAAGAGAATATCCTCTTTAATGCTTGGTGCAACAACTAGAATTAGAGGCATTGCTTCTTAAAATCTATGACAATCTAGTTCTGTGGAGTTCCTCTGTCTTCTGAACAGAGCAAATAGGAAAGTTAAGTAGGAACTCAATGGAAAATGCCAGTCCAGTGTCATATCCTTTATTAGACCTTTCATGATGATTCTAATCCCTTGCCCCACTATGGATATGATATTGTTCTTTGATTTACTATTTTCCTAGGAAGAGATAGCTCCAGTAACTTCCATTTGGCATTTTGCACGATAACAGAATCACTTGGTAGGTCAGAGCAACAATATTCACAATTTGCCAGCTAATTACAATTATTCAAATTGTGTGTTTTGAAACTTGAAATATAACCACAGTTTGAGTTTAAGGGTCTCTATTCATTGTGAGTTGAATCTGAGCTGAGGCTCCACTGATCTCGTTTCCATAAATAGTTATGCTGATGACCACAGTTACATTTGGGATCAAAATCAGTATCCAGGAATCTCAAAGTTCTCATAATTTCTTTTCTTAAAATGCACACTTACCACACTAAATGGCTATGTCCTATGAAGAATTATAGGTAAAAGTGCATTTTCACTTACACACTCATAAAATGTGCTGCTCATGTAAGGATTTAATAGTCATTCCACCTAGTCCTCTTTCAGAATGTACAATGTAGTGGTGGGCCCCTTTTTGGATCTACTGTCCACTCACTCATTTTATCCACCTTGCATTTGACAGCTGAGAAACTATTAGAGCCCCTAGTGTGTGGACACACTCCTAATTCTCCACTGCATTTAGAGTTTCCAATTGTCAGGCTGCAATTCTTACTGTAAATATGGTCTGTAAGAAACAGAAGCATGGTAATTTAAAATTACTAGTATTTATTTATCAAAATAATAATGAAAGGCTTGCTTTCTGGACTCTCCAACATGGGTGAAAGTTTCTTAATTGGCACAGACTCTGTCTCTTAAACCCCTATATTGTAAACCAGTGGAGGTTGGCTATTTTCACTTCGCTCATGGTGGATCATCATAGGATCTATACTTAAACTGATTGCAGCATTTTAAATCCTCCAGCATTGGTCATTAATGTATAATCTCTGTTTATGGAGCTCATGTCAAGAAATTAACTGTTATCTAAACCCTTAATCCATATCCGCCAGTATTCCACTGACTTAGTGTTTACCTGTATAAATTACAAAATGCAAGTACTCCTAGTGGAGCTTAGGCTTTTGGTCAGGAGTTGTGAGTCTCTTTTTCTGAGTTGAAAGTTAGTGATGCAAGCTATACCTAAATAGAACAAGAGGAATTTCAATGGATCTCTCAAAATAAGGTAGATAACTCAGAAAAGCAAATTTGGGTAACTATAAAATCTTTAACTCCTGAGGGCACCAGAGAAGTATACAGATATACGTGAAGGTAAAACACCCATACATGCAAAATAAAAATTCTTATAAAAATTACCAATCACAAACCACTATAATCATTTTTGCATTAAAATAGTTTTTTTTCAGAAGCAACATGGTTGAAGAGGAGGAAAGCAAAAGAGCTGGTTAGTTTGTAATTCCATCAAAAATTGGTCGTGGAATCTCTTCGCAGCTATAGAAGAAAAACTAAGACAGTTATTTTTCTTGTTCCTGCTAATGAATATCTGAGACCTCCTAAGGGAGGGGTTAAACATTTGGCTCATGTTTCAGAGGGCTCAGACACTCATCTTGGCTCTGTGTTTCTGGGTTTATTGTGAGGAAGAGCATCAAAGCAAGGTGAGTTGTTAATCAAAAGAGGCTCTTGATATCAGACAGAAAGAAATGGAAAGTATAGGAAGGAACCAAGGCTTAGTGATCTCTCTCCTCCAATATGCACCACCTTCTACCTTTCATCACCTACCCCCCCTCCAGTTACATTATAAATCCATGAAGAAATTGATTTATTAATTAGAAAATATCCCTCAGTATCTAATTATCTCTGGAAATGCCATCATAGAGACCCAGGGATGTGCTTTTCACTAATGCCCCAGGCATTTCTTAATATAATCAGGTTGATAGTCATCACGTAATAGATGTTATATGAGAATCTGTCTTTCCCCATGAATAGATTGGTCCCACATAAGACTACAAACCTGAAGCCAGGTAGATTAAATAATACAGACTCTTTTGTGTCTCTTGTGGCTCTTCTGTGGGGGGAATAGTTAAGAAAGAATCTTATTCTGACTTCAAATGGTTCCCACATAAGTATTCTCTACTTTTTTTTTTTTTTTTTTTTTTTTTTTTTTTTTTTTTTTTTAACAAAAGCTTAATCACAATCTTCAAAATGCTAATACAAATCTCTCTACTTCTTCTGATCCCTTGGAAGCTTGTGCAAATGTTATGCTAACGTGCTCTGCTACAGCTGAGAGGATGCTTCACATTTCCTAGCCAGGCACATTATTGACAGAGCTTCGGGGATTCAACCCCATGAGCCTCAGAAGTTAGAAAGCAGAGCAAAGCTTATGCTAGAAAAAAATAAAATAAACCCTGTTACTACAGCCTTTACTTTTAATTATAATGTCTTGAAAGTTGCGATTCTATTCTGCCATCTCACCAGGTGCTTAAAAAATGAGATTGCTGCATCTTGCTTTTAAAGAGCATGTCTACATCAAAACATAATATGTCTCTACCTCCTGTGGAACCACCTAGTAATTCAAAAGCATATTTCATCTGAGTTGTCTAGACTATCACTGCCATTGGAAAATTAAATATAAAAAATGTTCATCTCTTACTGTGCTGTATAACGAAGAGATGGGGAACCTCAGAGAGATCATGGCTTTAAAAGCACAGGCTACCAATCTGATTTGGAAACAAAATAAGCCTAGGAGTGTTTGTGATAACTTCACAAAGCAGTCTTTACAGATTTAGAATGAAAATAAAGCATCTCTTCTAGAAATGGAGGTGTGAAACCCATAACTAGTGCATGCATCATCTATCTTGTCTTCTAGAGATCATGTAAAATCCCAGTGGATTCAACTTCATTGTTTGTCCACATTTTTTGGTTGTAAAAGGATTTGGAGACAATTGCTATACTATTAGAAATCACATTTGAGAACTATTGGGATGAGAGAAAAAAAATGGAATTCACCGAAATCTCTGTGGTTAAATCAGAGAGAAAAGAATCTAGAGATCCATTAATTCTTGGAAATGATGTGTCCATCCTACCTGGAAATGACTCTAGCTCGAAATTAAAAAGGACCTTGGATCATATATTAGCTCTGTCAGCTTCTAACAAGTTATTTAATCTCTCTGGGCCTTCCTCTGCTTGTTGGATAAAATTGTTATGTGTTAATTGTTAAACTACATTATATATTTAAAACCATCATCTTGAGAACAGATACATAGCAAATACACACGAATAGTAGTTATCCATGGGTACAAGAACAAGCATAGTACTATAATATTTTAAAACTATTTTTAATCGTGCATTTGTGTTCTGTATCTGTGTGGTGTCTGTGAACAGGAGAGAAGGGATCTGTAGAGGCCAAAGGTAGTGGATCCTTCTGGAGTTGGAATTACCGGCAGTTGTGAACCACCTGACATGAGTGCTGGGAAACAAATCCAGGTCCTCTGCAGCAAGAACAATAGAGGCTTTTAAACACTAAGCAATCTCTCTACCCTGCTAAGCATAGCACTGTAAGGCATGTTTCTATCCTTTAGCTTTGTATTAAGTAGTAATGATACTAATTTAAAAAATATAAATTTTAGATTTGAGAATCATATTGCTGGAAATAGATTTGAAGAAAATGGAGAAAGTTAAAAAGTTATTCTGAAAATAATTTTTTTATATCCAATTATACTAAAGAAGCACTTGTTCTTGTACTTGCAAGGTTCTGTTACTTCTGAGGTTTCTGATAGTAGAAGGGTTTTTAGCACACTTGCTTCCATAAAACCTGCTCTTTATCACAGGACCTGATGGTGAGCAAGCAATCACACAAACCGTTATGTAATGCTGTAATGAATGCTAGCAAGGGAACATGCCATGTGCATTTATCCAACAGTGTAACTTTCTGCTCCCCGAAGAGATTATTCCCAAATAGAAATATTTTAGAGTTTTTCTACAACATGTTTTCTAAAACCATCTGTTCTTCCTCAGTGGAGGGAACTGGTGTCTTATAGAACTTTGTCAGTGACTGTGAAATGGATCTGCACAGTCTCTGAAGTTTGTATATTTTTTGTTATGTATGATTTGGATTTATCCAAAGAATAAGGGATTAGCAAGTAAATAATCATTGTCTATTTGTACTTTGAAAAAAAATCTTTTATTACTACAAGATTCAATCTTCACACTGGGCTTTTCTTCATCCCCTCTCCCAAACAAAGAGACTTTGATTCAATTATTCCTTTGTCAATACATTGTGATTCATCCTATTGAACTTTCATCCATTAGAGCGACCTACAAAGTTCCTAGTTTAATTAGAAATAAATTCTTCTCTCATACAATATATCCTATCTACAGTTTCCCCTCCCGCCACTTTTTCCATCTCCCCTTTCCCTAGATTGTCACCTCCTCTGCCCCTACCCTATCTCATTTCCCTTCAGAAAAGAACGGGCCTCCAAAAGGAAAGAGCCAAACATTAAAAAACAACAACAAGAAACAATAAGACAAGGCAAAAGCCCTCAAAGGGAGGCTTGGCAAGACAATCCAGTAGGAGGAAGAGTTCCAGGAGCAGGCAAGGCAGAGATACACCTGTTCCCACTGTTAGAAGTCTCATAAAACCTCCAAGCTAACATCCATAACATTTATGCAGAGGACCTGATTGAGACCCTTTGCCACTTCAGTCTCTGTAAGCCTATGTGAGCCGTGCTTAATTGATTCAGTGAGCCATTTCTCCTGGTGTTCCCCATTCCATCTGACTCCTAGAATCTTTTCTCCCTGGCTTCCACATGGTTCCTTGACCTCCATGGGGAGGATCTAACGGAGACCTCCAATTTAGACTCTCTCTCTGCATACCTGACTGTGAGTTGCTTCCATCAGCTGCTGGAGGGAACCTCTCTGATGACAAGTGCACAAGACACCAATATCTGAGTGTAACAGATTATCATTAGGAGTTATTTCATTGATTTTTGGTGGCCAGTCATGTTTGGTTCTATGTGAAGTCTCTATAATATAACTAGTTTCTACTTCCTGGATATCCAGTCAATATAGGCCACTAGTACAAGTTAAATTAGACATTGGTTGGCCACTCCCACAAGTTCTGTGCCATCACTGCCTCAGCCACATCTTTCAGGCAGGACAGATTTGGTCTTACAGATTTCTTATCAGGTCAGTAAGCATGTGTGCATATTTTCTAAACTTGCCAAAATAAATGAGCTATGGCTAATTTATGACACTTGTTTTTCTAGGGCTGATACACTAGAAGAGATTAAGGGATGGTTGCAGGATTAAAAAAAGAGAGAGAATGTTGTTTCTAAGTTTGAGCTGCATCTTCTTGTTCAATATTGTATTTCCCTGCTAACAAATCATTGATGAAAAAGTTCTTTATCAAAGTAAAATGAATCATAACATGCCAGTGTTGTAAAAAAATTGACGTTTTATCAATTATGATTCTGGAAAGTGACAAAAAATGTAATTCAAGTTAGATTAAGCCCAATGAAGTGCTTTATTGACTGAATTGAGTGTTTGTTTTTGATTTTCAAGTGGAAGATCCTGTTTCATAGAATATAACCTGAGGGCTAGGAATGTGATTCGATTATAAAGCAATTGCTTAATATGTATAAATCCATGGGTTCAATCTCCAGCACTATAGTGGAAATATAATATAATATGTAAACTGAACCATACAAGGTAATATATAAATGGGTCAATATAATGTAACATGTAAACTGACAAGATGCATAAAATCTAACTCTTCTCTATTTTCCATACTGGAAAATGTGAAAAAAATGTTGTAGACTGACTCATTATATATAATTTTCCTAGGATATGACCTACAGTTTAGAAAACAAAACTACACAGTTTATTTCTGGCCTTTGATGTGACTGTGGGTACAGATGATTTAGTTGTGCTAATTTGGGGCATTTTGTGAGAATTAAGTTTTGGATTGGACTGTAATAGATAGGATGATTAACTTTGACAATCTTTTATTTGGCTGAGATCATAGTTAAGACAATGTGTTCATTAACAGATACTTCCTGAGTCCATGATTTTCTACAATGGAGGTGGAAACCTTCTTGCTTATGGTAGATGCATCATGGCTCTGTGGTCAGAAGCTCCCGTTTAGCATTTTTCTACATTGTCTAGGGAAGTTCTCACAACTACTACAGAGGCATTGTCATTCTGACCATGAGGGCTTATTCTTTTTTATAAAATTATTTTTAAAATACTGTAAAATATTTAATAATATTCCTTTTACATATCCTGTATTGTTCCCCCTCCTTCTTCTTTTTCAGCTCCCCTGTTACTCCTCCTTCCTCATCCACTCCTTAAAGGGGGTCAGGCCTCTCTTGAGTAGTCAACACAGGCAAACATACCAAGTTCAGGCAGGTCCCATTCCTTCCTCCCTGTACCAAGGCTGAGCAAGGCATCCTACCATAGGAGTGAGCTCTAAAAAGCCAGTTCATGTAACCAGGATAATTCCTGGTCCTATATCCAGGGGGGGCCACTAAAAGCTTGATAAATACAACTGTCACCCTCATTCAGAGGGCCTAGTTTGGGTCCATACAGGTTCTCCAGCTGTCAGACCAGACTCTGTGATCTCCCATTAGCTGGGGTCAGCTATCCCTGTGGTTTTCTCCATTGTGTACTCTTGAAACACACACACACACACACACACACACACACACACACACACACACACACACCCCGCCTCTAGTTTCTTTTCTCTCTCTTCAACTTAACTTCAGGAGTTCAACCAAGTGGTTTGATGTGGATGTCTGCATTTGCTTCCATTAGTCACTGGATATAGTTCTATTATGACAATTATGGCAGTCACCAATGTGACTACAGAGGAAAGCTAGTTTAGGTACTCTCTCTAGCATTTCTAGGAGTCTTAGCTGCGACCTCCTTGTGGGATCATCTGGATTTTTCTAGCACCATATTTCTTCCTAAACTTACGATGCCTCACTTTGTCAGGATATCTCTTTTATTGCTCACCTCTCCATTTCTCCCCCTGCTTTATTTTCTGAAACCTTCATGTTCCCACCTCCATCCTCTCCTTTCTACATGCCTCCTCCAGTTTACTTGGAGATCTTAACCATTTCCTCTTCCTGGGGCAATCCATGTGTGTCTCTCTTAGGGTCCTCCTCTCTACCAGTTTTCTCTGTGGTTGTGGAATCCAGCCTGTTCATTCTTTGCTACCTGTTTACTATCTACTTATGAGTGAGTACATACCATGTTTGTCTTCCTGGGTCTGGGTTAACTCACTAATGATGATTTTTTTCTAGTTATATCTATTTGCCTACAAACTTCATCATGTCATTGTTTTCTAGCATTGAGTAATACTCCATTGTGTAAATGTAAGACATTCTTTATTCACTCTTCAGTTGAGAGGCATCTAGGTTTTTTCCAGGTCCTGGCTATTACAAATAATGCTGCAGTGAACATAGTTGAGCAAGTGTCCTTGTGTTGTGGTTGAGCAAATTTTAGGCATATGCCTAAGAGCCATAAATTCAGTCCTACAGAAAATACTAGTAGAAAAACTCCAACCCAAAGAAAACACAGGAACTAGATAACTTCATACCAACAAACTCAAAGAGAAACACATACATTGCCGCCACCACCACCAAAATGAAAAAATATCAACTAACAATCACTGGTCATTAATATCTTTTAATATCAATGGACCAAATTTGCCTATAAGAAGATATGGGCTAAAAGAATGAGTACAAAAACAGGATGCACCCTTCTGCTGCATACAAGAAACACACCTCAACCTTAAAGATAGGCATCACTTCAGATCATGACGTTGGGAAAAATTTGCAATCAAATGGATCCAAGAAACAAGCTGGTGTAGAGAACCTAACATCTATCATCAAAATAGACTTCAAACTAAAATTAATCAAAAGATTTGGAGAAGGATTTCATATTCATCACAGGAAAAATCCAACAGGTTGAAGTCTCAGTTCTGTGTCCCAAATACGAGAGAACCTATATTTGTTAAAGAAACATTACTAAAGCTTAAGCCATATATCAAACTCCACAGACTAATACTGGGAAACTTCAACACCCCATTCTCACCACTGGGTAGTTCTATCAGATAGAAACTTAACAGAGAAACAAGAAAATTAATAGATGTAATGATTCAAATGGATCTAACAGACATCTATAGAACTTTTCACCCAAACACGAAGGGCTTATTTTTAGATGTCTGGCTCAGTGAACATTTCTCTCATTTTAAATGATTTTTCTAAACTATTCCATGATTTCTATGTTCCAGCTGAAACCTTCTGACTATGTCTATTATAGTGATTCCTTGTGTATGCTGCCAGTTTTTGTCTAATATAACTTTGATTTTTGCCAATATGAGTAAACATTGGTACTATAACATGCATTAGACACAGTATATGTTTTGAGATTCTGCACCATGAAACATTCACCAATCTATCATTTTCTTTCATTTCAATCTCTCACTTCATTTCAGCAACTGTTATTTGAACTAATTTTCCCTTAATGAGTCATGTGCTCATAGTTATTATCGTCTTTTACAGTTTCACATAAGTGATTTTGCATATTGACCACTTCCATCTACCACCATTATTTCTACACCTTGCCCTCCCTCCTCTCTACTAATGTCTCTTATTGGTTCTTGCCTCTTCCTTTTGTTTTGTGATCCAGCAAAGTAAAAAACTATAACTTTTGTGTCTATGGTTTGGAGCTATCTCGTGGGACCTGGTTCAGCAGAGTGTACATGTGTTATGATGTTTAAGTAAGGCACCAGTGACACAGGGCAGCATTGCTACCTTGAACCATTCATTATTAGCTATAAGGGAAAAATATACTTTATTTGACAAAACACTGAGACCTTAGAAGTTTTAATTGTTGTCTTCAAGGACACACATAAGACAGTAGACACCAGAACACGCTGCTATTGTCCCCTTCAAAGCACTTATGTGCAAGTTGACAGAGTGAAGGACTGAAGAATGGCTAATGAGAATGGGGAGCTCAAGTGGGATCCTAAGACAATAGGCCTTCTGAGATCCTCTTCACTCATCAGCTCACACTCATCTTTGTCTGATGTAATTTTCTGAATAATGTCTTGATTATTCTTTTTTTGAGTTTGATGAAATATTTTGTTATTAACTGGGACTCTTTCATAGTGTCCTAACCATCTTTGAACTCAGAGTTATTTACTGAGCTCTTCTTTCACATAGACTAGATTTGCTCATCATATTCACAATCATCCTCATATTAACCTTTAGGGAATGTTATTTAGTATCTCTGAGATATGCATTAGAGGGAAAGTACCTGTGTTACACAGACATCAATGGCAGTAACAGAGGTTTATCTTGAGATAATAAAATCTAAATGCCTTACAATTCAAAATTGGCTAAGCTGGAGATGTTTTGTATATTATAAAGAAAATTATTATAAAAATTAAAAATATTGTTTATCAGAATAAAACTTTCAATTTCTATAGTACATATTAAAATAAGACTGCAAATAAAAAAGTTATACCCTACAGAATAACAGAAAAGCAAAGGTCAGGCATGGGAAATCCTCCTTTGAGTTGTTTGTCAGGAGAGTACAAGAGACACCCCCAAACCATAGGCTATTGGTGTTTATCCTTTTTGTCTTTCAGACCCTGAAGGTAAGGCCCTTTTACTGATGACACCACACACTTTGGACATAGGACTTGGAGGAACTGAGCTGGACCTGACTTTGGAGCTTCCTTTCTGAAGACTAGCCCTCAAACAATCTCTGCTTGCTGTATGCATAGTCTTAAATATAATCCTATACAGCTGTAAAGCCTGTGGACCACAACAATGAATGGCTCTAAGTGAAGATGAATAATCCTAGACATGCAATAATAGAGCTTATATTGGGGAGGGGGTAAGCATCAGCTGTCTAATTGGACTTAAGGCCTGGCCAATAGGATGAAACTCGTGCCTGGTACTGGGTATCCAGCCAACTACCTGTGGCTGGTCAGGTCATAGATACTAAGGGCCAAGTTAATACTGCTGCTTTCTTAAATCAGTATAATTTTTTACTTCATTCTTAGTACTTATCTTCATACCTCAGAAAAGTGTAGTTCTTATTCTTCATCAAAAACGTTTATTTTTGCAACATATAGAGACCATCACAGAACTCTCCAACTGGTCAAAATACAGAGAACAGTTGACCATAGAGTCACACCTCTAACTAATACATCTATAACACAACCTCTCTACCTAAGGCTGAGGGTACATCATGAAAGAAGGGACACAAAGATTATAAGAAATAGAGCACCCTGAAGTCTGCTGTGAGCCAATAAGTTTTATATGTGACAAGGGAGCTGCACTCATGAAACATTAAAAAAATGGTTACTGAACAGCTTGGGATTAGAAGGAACTAAAGAGAGGCAACCAAGATTCCCATAAGAAGAGAAAATAGAGCAAATTGGGATCATAACAGGTTGCAACCAAGAAGATTTGGGAACAAATCTTGAAAGAAGGAGATGGTTGAGTGAGAGGAGCAAAATGGGAGTTAGAAACATGTGGATATCGCAACAGAGGAAGCCAATGTTGGGTTGGAAAGTGTCTGAGTGCTAGGGAAATGTCCAAGAACTCACAGGATGTCCCTGGCCAAGTCTCCAAACAATAGTGGTGCCTAAATGGGATTTACCATATAATCAAATGAACAAATACCCTAAGTGTCATCACAGAACCTACATCCAACAAAGAACAGAGGTGGAGGCAGAGATCCATGACTAAGCACTGGGCAGAGCTCCTGGTCCAGCCATGAGTAGGGGACAAAACTCTGTATGAGCAAGGTGATAGGAATTATGAGGAAAATCCCCACAATGATGGCTGGCTGGAGCTCTGGGGAGCTCAATGAATCAAGAACAGCCACTGGGGAACCATTGGGAAAAGTAGCGAGACCCTCCTAGGGTAGGCAACTTTCGACTGGCATAAGCAGTATGTGGAGCCACAAGGGGTGAGATCAGACTGTTCCTATTCATGGGCTGGTACCTTGGAGCCTATTCCTTGTAGAGGAAAACCTAACCCCACACTGACTTTGGATGAGTGGGTCTGACTTGCCTGGAGTGGATTTGCCATGCTGAGCTTGCCCACCTTGGGACTTCTTGCCCTTTTCGGGGGAGAGGATGGGTGGATGGGGAGGGGCAAGGCTGGGGGCTGGCCTGGAGGGACTGGGAAGGGCAAGGGAAGGGGGAGTAGGGAAATACACGGATGGAGATTACATTTTTAATAAAACAATATTTAAAAATTGTTAATTAAGCAAGGTCTCTAAATACCAATATGAGTTGACATATTTATAGATCATAGGAGACATTTCAAAGGCTTTAGTCTTAGATAAAGAGCCACAAGCTACTGAAGCAGAATTTTAAGTGTGTGTGTGTAGAAATAATGATTAAGCAAAAAACCATTAATCTAAAGAGGAGTGGGTGTGGAGGAGACAGAGATGGAAAGAGTTGAGGGGGGAGGGGGAAGACCCTATACTTATGAACACTTAAGCAGAACTAATTTGATTTAGTGGGTTTAAAAAAGATAAGAAGTTGGGAGGGAGATGGGGAATATATTGAGGATGAGTAAGGGAGGAATGACCAAAATATGTTGTATACAAGTATAAAATTTTCAAAAATTAAAAAAGAAATCTGAATCATGAAAGCTCTTGAGGTAAGTAAAAATTTAAGTGAACTTCTTGCAAGGGATAAAACTTTGGAAACAGATAACACACCAAGATCCCTGAGAGAGATCTATTGCTATATATCTTCATTAAGAGTCCTGTTACCTCAGGAAAATTTGTCTCTTCCAATGATTTAGTTTCCTCCTACAGAAAACTGGAAGATTAAACTAAATAACACCTACATGCTCTGTCTGATGTATCATCTAACAATTTCTAAATAGTTTATGATCGATTTTTAATATTGGTCCCTAAAGAAAATGTAATGAATTGAATATTGGGCTTTCTTTTGGAAACCTAAAGAAGTCATTGAAAAGAATCATCATATATCCCAGTAATGAGTGGTTAAGGAATTAGCAATGATTATTAGTCATTATAGTTTTTCTAAGAAAATGATTATACGAGATACTTAGGTGATTATGATAGGTCATGCATTTTTCTTACATATGACGGAGGAGGAAGAGTTAGATAAACGTGCATGAGCTTACATATTTACAACCGAAAGAATTAATGATTAACCAAGCTGGAATTTGAGTCTTACTTTATTATTTAACAATTAAACACTGTCATAGAGTTTATAAGGATTTTCAGGTGCATCTCTTTGATGTGTTAAGGCCTTAAGGTGCATTTTAAGGTAAGAGATGTAGGACTCTTGCTGAAGTTTCCCATCAGACACCTGCCTCCTCCTGTCCATAAAGGGACTCAACAGGAGGCCTCATCTCTGATAAGAGCTGTAGAGAATCACAGAAAAATCTAATCATTACACGAGGCCTAGGAAGACACAAACTGAATCTAAAGCTCAGTGCCTTCTCGTGTTGGGCAAGACCCGAGAATGGAATGTTGTCGGTTTGTTGTAACAAGCCTAGTTGTCCTCTGAAAAAATAATAAAAGATGCCCTGTGGGAGACTAGTGATTGTTTCACTCTTCAATGCTGTACTTTTTTGCTGAAACAGATGCTATTACCAGAATGGCTCACATGTAATGGCTCACATGTAATGGCCCCATAAATTAGAATAAAAATTGTTACTTATACTTAAAGCTGACCATTTTCTACTGATAGCACTTGCTAGAGTTCTGAGCCCCAAATGGATTGCATTTACTCCTGAAAACTATCTTTGTGCTGAGCCACCATCTCTCCATCCCATGAAAAGTACATGGTACCTGATTCACATTAAAACTCCAACTTCACAGTCTATTTTATCAGTAGAGCATTACATAGCAGGCTTCTATATTTTGTTGTTGCTCACCAATTAAATATCCATTGCTGATCATGAGCAAATGGCTATACTTTTGACCTGAAAATATAGCCTGTTTCGTCAGGAAAGGTGGAGTGAGTCTATAATCCCTATGCTTAGAAGGCTAGGCAGGAAGATAGATTACCAATTTGAGGACAGCCTGAGGTCACAAGAAATTTTAGGACAGCTGGACAAAATGAGATTCTATCTTTGAAATTGTCATGTTATAGGAGAGGAAATGATATATGTCCTACTGATATAAAAATATTTACAATAGATGTATGTATGCACATGGAAAACATGGATTACAATATATGAACACTTGCAAGTAGCACAAAGAAGTGAGTCTCAGTATGATTTTAATTACAAACCCAAGCTTTCTCAATCTCATTTACTACCCTATACCCACCCTCATCACTGTTTTCCCTCCCCTCTCCCACTGGTTCCCTTCATCCTTTCTCATAGTCCTCCTGATTTTAAACCTTTCTTTTCTTTTAGAGTCTACACCTAGAAGAAAACATTCATTACTTGTCTTCCAAATCTAGTTTACTTTGCTTACACCAATGGTATTTATATCCGTACAAGCATCATTTATTTTAAGTATCCTGTTGATTAAGGATTCCATGTGTTGTATTTTGACCATGTCTCTGTCTCCACCCACTAACTTTTATAGATTGCATCCCTCCCAACTTTCAACTTTATGTTTCCTTATTTTTCTTTAAAAGTCAATAAACTACAATATTCTTCAGGATGTGGGATCATCTGCTAATGTGTTTTTGACCTACCAGGAGCTACACCAAAATCCTTACTGTCCTGATCCTAGAAGCCATTAACTGCTCATAGCTCCTTAATTAACTACAGTGGGACTATGTTCTGGTACATTGTAAATACTTGTACCTTCTACTGATCTAATGAAAAGTTGATTGATCAGAAGGCAAACAGGAAGTGTGGGCAGGGCTACCAGACTAAGAAGACTCTGGGAACTGCGAAGAGCAGGGCAGAGACACCAGAGCTACACCAGCAGAGATGTCAGAAGATGCAGAGGAAAAGAAAACCATGCTTCTTTGAGAAAAAGTACCAAGCCACATTACTGAACAGATTAGTGGAAATAGATTTAGACAAGATGAAAGAGCTAGCTAACAATATGTCTGAGCCATAGGTCCGTCAAGTATAAAATTAATCCAAGATTTTGTGTGATTATTTGGGACTGCCTGTCCAGATCATAGGGCTAGTCTGGACCAGAAACTGATTAATACAGTTAACAGTGGTAACTCATAAACACCTCCACCTTCCATGATGGAGAATTGGTTTTATACAGGCCTTGTGCAGGCCACCACATGTGCTGTGAATTTAAGAATGCAGGGGACCTATCATGTACAAAAGACATGGCTTTGTTCTTGTCCACCACACCCTCAAGCCCTTACAGTCTTTCCACTTCCTCTTGTATGTTGGTCTCTGAATCCTGAAAGAGTGGGGTGATATCATTTGTGGCTGAGCATTACACAGTCACTTATTCTCTGTATTTTGACCAGTTTTGAGTTTCTGTCCACCACAGAAAGATACTTTTCTGGGGAGGTCTGATGAGAGCTACATTAATTTACAGTTATAGTAATATAAGTTAGTAAGGCATTTTGATATTATACTATTATGCACATTTAGCAAAATGATGGCTATAGGTTTATTTTCAGTGGATAAATAGAATTTTATTGTAGACATATACCATGGCTTATTTTTAGAAGTATACATGTACCAATGAGCATTTAGGCTGATTGTAAGACTTACCTGTGAATAGTGCCTTAATAGATGTGAGTATACAAACATCTCTATTATATGCTACCTTTTATTTCTTCAAAAATGAACCCCAGGGCGATACAGCTACATTGATTGGTAGTTCTTGTTTTAGTTTGGAAACAGGCTGTTCTTGTTTCATGTCTCTTGATGTGATAAAATAACCAACAAAAAGCCACATAGAGGAGGAAAGTGTTCTTCTGGCTGACTGTTCCAAATGATAGTTCAGTATTTCTGGGAAGTCAGGGTAGGAACTAAGGCAGGTCACATCACACCTGTTTTCAATGTTAGGAAGAAATAAATGTATGCATACTTCCCATTGCCTTGCTCAGCTAGCTTTCTTTATTCTTATAGAATTCAGAGTCCAGACATGTACGGTACTTTCGCACAAAGACACATCCCACTGACATGTCCACAGACCAACCTGATCTAGATCTTTCCTCACTGAGACTCTCTTCCTATGAGATTCTAGGTCATGTCAAGTTGACAGTTAAAACTGTCCAGTACACAGGAACTCACTGTGGAATTCAAAACCTATTACCCGATCTCCCAAACTTTTGGATGATGGGATGCATCTTCATTCTTGGCTGTAACTCTTTACTCATTATTTAAAACTGGCTAAAATCACTATCTGTTAGATGATGTATTGAAGCAACTCTGGGTGTGAGAACTCTATTTATTTGGTTGTTGCTTTGTTTTCTTAGTGAGTTAGTTGAAATAGCCTTGCAGAATGTATTGCTCCTGCCATGCATTGTTTCTGATTTTTCTAGCAAATATGGTAAACAGACATTTACTGGTTTTGTTTCCTATCCTGTTCTAGCTACTTATAATTCTGCTCTGGTCAGCATAAGTCACTTGCTGGGCCAAGAATGAGCTTTGACTTCATTAACCAGTCACATTCTGCCCTGTACCCTGTAATCTGTGCATGGCTTAAAGGCTGTTGTCACAGGTCAGAAGGTTTATGTACTTTGTCCTATATTTATTTGTTTCCAGGAACATGGGGGCTCCCAAGATGATTGCTCCCTTGAGGGTTCAGCTTTGAGTATGCACATAATCTTCAGAACTGCCAAGGTTGACTGATTTTATTTTTTAAACCTACTTTTTGGATGTCTCACCTCAATCAGTGTAGTTTATTGGTCAGCATTATTCAGAAGTGGGTTTAGCCCCTGATGAAATAAATGCTTTCCCCCTTATGTTCATGGGTCTGTGTGGAAGGATTTTTAAGTAGGCTACCTACTCAGTGAGATGCTCTGATTGCTTTGGAATCATTCTCAATCCTAATGCAAGTATAGTCTTTACACACCTAAATTGAACTGACCCAAAAGGGGATATTCATGACCACCTCATCTAGGTGTTTCTCCATGTTTACTGTTGTCACGTTGCTTGTATCCTGGAACTCCCAACATTCTTTTAGTTGTTTTCCATGAGGGTTCCACTGAATTCAGCAGTATCTTTACCCCTATAGTCTTTCAAGTCCTGTTCTACACAACGTCATTCTCCCGAGATTTACAAGCCATATTTTTTTGTCTTCATGGCTTGCCTATTCCCTGGAAGCCTATCACCACCACTTCTCCAGAGCTGAAAGTGAGAACCTGGGTTAACTGTCAAGTAGAAAGGAATGACAGCTGTGGCCTTCCTACTGTGCCCCATCTGGTGAGGCATCATTGATCAGAAACAATCTAGGACTGGGCAGTTTCAGAACTTGAGTATTGTCAGTCGGCCACACAGGCCATAAGTATAAAATGGATGATTGAAGGGAAAGAGTTTTTACTTGGCTGCTTCTGAATGTCATAAGGCTTCTAGAATGTGGCTCTGAAGAGGGGTCCCTGCAGTAGGGACTCCACTTTGTGCATTGGGATATTAGCTTCAGGATAAGAGAAGGTACTGTCTCTCTTTGGTGAAGACCTCTGAGGGTGTTTACATTAGTACCTCTGCAATGTGAAACAAATGTCTGCAGTTGTCACTAAATAAAAGCCTCTAACTCTTACTGATTTTGTTAAAATGTAGTAAATTTTCTTGAATTAATATTTTTTATTAAGACCATTATCACAGACTTAAGATTGTCCCAACTTATCATTAAAAATTTTTGCCAGTTAGTTTGTTGTTAGAAAAATGTCAAGTCCACTGAGTTCTGTCCCATTCAGAAGACTTGATTTCTATTCATTGAGACTTGCTTCCTGTTTATTGAGTTTTAATCTGGAGCCTAAAAAGAGATTTTTAAGTTACTTAGGATTCTTAAATTGGAATAAGACTTTGAAATCTGGACATGTTTATATTTTCTTGATATAAAAACAGAAATACTGAGGAAAACAGAAGATCAGAAAATGGAGGAATGTGGAAAATGGGCTGGGGAGAAGAGTAGAGTAGGATGATTAAGAAATACATATATGTATAAAAATATGAATGTATATAAGTTATAATGAGCCTCATTGCTTGTATGATAATCCAAACATTAATAACAAAAATTAATCAATATTGAAAATGCTTCATTTGTAGTCTTCCTGTTGCAGAAATTTTGTCTAACACCACTTTGTACTCTCCCAACAAATGAGCATCAGAAGCTCAACACTGTAAATACCAAGTTGTGTTATGTATACACTGGATAACACAAGTTTTTAGATACCCCAATAGAAAATAATTTTTCTATAACATTGTGATAACTTAAATAATACTTTATATTAAAAATAAACATTTACTTTAAACTATTAAAACTAAACGTTTGCTTTAAACTAAGCTGGAGATATTTTTAAGTGGAATGTATCAGCATTGTAGAGTGGCAAGAACCCAAAGTCAATATGTCTTATAACATAATCTGTAATAGGACACACTAAGTCTACAGGGTAAAAACCCAATGGATAGGAATTAAATTGCATCCCCCTTCAAAAAAAGAAAGGAAAGTTAAAATCCTAACCTCAGTATATAAGATTGTGACATTCTTGGAAAAGTGGGCTATTGCAGATATAGTCAACCAAGATAAGGTCTACTGGAGGAGGGTGAGATCTACTATAGTAGGGCTAGTATCCTTAATTGCATAGGTTGTTATGCCAGAATAAGGCACAAGGAGACTAATACTTCAGCAAGGGAGGAAAACGAACTGATACAAACTTCTACAAGCTAAGGGATGGCAATGTTCTCAGCGAGCTACCAGAATGGAACAACAGTCAAGAAAGAATAAGCCTCTAGTCCTATTAATTTCTCATTTTCAGAATTCTAATATTTTATAAGACAATAAGTTCCAGCCCCTTTCAACCACCTAGTCAGTTTTACTGTGTTATGTTGGAGCCTTTGCAAACTAATACAACCTTTGAAGAATAATAGTCCATTTTCAATAGAGTGAGAAGGACTGGTATATGAGACTGATATGCTAAGGCACCCAAGAGCAGCTTTCATAACATAATAAATGAAAATCTAGAGAGAAAGGACAGTATCTTTGGGAACTAGAATGTGAAAATTTACAATTTCAGTGGTAACCATCTCAGAATTAGATAATGTTCCAAGGAGCACTGCTGAATGATGTAACTCAAGTGCGCTGCAAGCAGAAACCAGGATATTTGAGAGTCTGTTTATTCACATAGTCAAATATCTGAAGAGGGGGAGGCAGAGGCTGTACGGGAAAAGACTATAAGCTAGAGAGAAGAGGGTCTTTACAAATACAAGGATGATCCATTTGATCAGAGTGGAAATTCAAAAGCAGGAAGGAGAGAAGTTTTACAAGTGAGTCCTTAGCAACAAATTGCAATTATTTGAAAACAGTGGTAAATGGCAGAAAAAACTATTCCTGTACCATAAAGAATGGGGTGGGTGTCAAATAAGGAGCTTTCGCTGAGGAGGCTTGGGGCTATTTAGAACACTTAGGAAAGAGAAAGTCAAGTTCAGCAAGAGTAAATAAGCAGAAAAGAGTCTTCTTAGAAGATTTCACTGCTGTTTTTTTTTTTAAGTCCTGTACAAGTGTTAGAGAAGAACACAAATGCTGTTTAACTTAGCTCAAGATGTCCCAATAAGCATGACATAAACCAAAAACATCTTTAATGAAAGCATGCTCAAAACTCCCAACCTTCATTGTTGCTTTGCAGCACAGTGCGCTTTAGAGAATCAGCCATTCCCTCCTGTGATTCTGTGTGTGACAGGGAAATCTATCTCCCTTCCACCAGTCATCATTGTGAGATTTGAGCACATCTCAGTTGCCCAGAGAAAGATCAAACTCAAGATGTGAGGACAGCTTTCTATTAAATGCATCTAACTTTTCGCCATCACACAGTCAGAAAAACCTTAAGCCAAACTGGGTGACCATCAGAACTGGTGGCCACCTGAACTGGAAATGGTGGGAGGGAGTAGGCTGAGGGCAAGGGGAAGAAGCACAGACTAATGGGGACATGCATTATACAATAAGAGAAAAGTGTAACTTATATAGAACATTCAGATTCTAGATGCTTCTCTGGGAAGTGGGACATGGTTGCAAAGACTGGCCTTAGATTTAATGGAGTTTTCCACCAGTGCTTAAATGATCATAAAACCGAATGGTCTCACAATATCACTTTTCTCAATTATTACTTATGGAATATTGGGAAAACACACATACCTTCTGTGTGCCTCTGTTCTTATTTGTAGAAAAGTACGGCCTGAACATAATGTTTGCTGTTAATTAAATTACATTCCCCAGTTTCCCTTGACATCATAAGGGCCATAACTTCTAGCCAATGGAATTTTTGCAAAACTGATGTCAGAGACCCATGTAGGGCTGCATTGTTTATTTTTACATGCGTTCTCCTACGCTCATAGTCAAAGATGGCCATTGTTGCTATGAATTTGTGCATTTGGAAGCAGCAAATTTGAAGTGGCTAAACCATCATCCCCTCATCACACAGGTAACCATCATCATTAAGTCAAGGTACTCCTTATTTTAGTTCATGAATTCCAGTTACCTACTCTGACTAATAGAATGGGGTTACCACTAATACCTCTTGAATAGAGTTACCATAGCTGGATCAGTAATAGTAGGTAAACTTTTTAGTCATAAGAAGGATTAAAGAGTTGTGAATGTCATGAGTCCTGCAATCTTACTCTCAGTAGGGTCTCTTTCTTTGTAGGGCAGTTCATAAGAAAAACATGTAGGGGTGGATGAGAAGCCCAAATTGGTAAAAAATTGAAAACTGAAAAGTCCCATTTCCAGCAAATGTTGATTTTTCCATTTTTTTTTCCTGTATTCCAATCAAGTATTCATGGGAAATTTCCTCATTATCTTACAGACAGTCTTAGTGATAAAAACCGCTACTTAATTCTCAAGAGATTAGGGGAAGCAGCATACTGATTTCCGGCTAACTTCATTAGGGCAGGGGCTTCAGAAGAGAGAATTAGCAGCAGGATGCACTGCATAGTTAAGTATCAAACTGTCAACCAATTAGGTGTTCTTTCTGTGAGCAATGTATTATTTTCACATATCAGATACAAAATTTCAAGTATTTTGATGTCTTTTTAATTTTAAAATATGTGATTAATCTTGATTGTATTCTTGTACATAATTTAAATTCTGTGCTAAGATAGAAATCTTTTGTGAACTCAAAATTGCTTCTTGGTTCTCCAGAGGATTTTTCAGGCATGCCAGCCATCACAAATATTTGGTGGGTAGAGCATGGGTTCTGCTGTTCCCACTAAACTGAATAGAACACAGGAAAGCCAAGACTATTTGCTGGCTATTTGAAGGGGTCATCTAGGTTAATAACTCACACTCTACTTGAGGAAAACTTATTGTTAATTAGTCTTACATGCATTTAATTTGTTCATTTACTCATTCTACGAGTTTGTTAATTCTATAAACCAGATTGAATTATGAGCAGGCTAATTCATATGAAAGGTAAATTAGAAGTATAGAAAGAATTGTGTCCTGGATACACAGAGTATGAAGGCTGTAAAAGATATACTTGGGAAACTATATGTAAGGCTTATCAAAACTAACAGGACACATACAACTTTCAAAAACTGCACAATCCTATTAAAAATATAAACCTAAAATATTCATAGATAAGATGGTGAAATATTTAGACACAGCATGGAATCTGTTTCTCAGACAAATAGAAAAGGCATATTAAGTCCTAAGTTAAGCATGAAAGCAAAAAAGAAATTAAGAACCAACAAACATATGTTTCACCTAGATTGGAGTTGCCAAAAGAAGAAAGTTCTTCAGCATTGAGAAGTGGGCTGCTCTAGAGACTGTTTGCTTGGCATCAGGAAATAGCAGCCAAACACACACACTTCTCTGAGATCAAACAATTACATGAAAAACATGCACTTGTAAAAGAAAGGATAGTAGAATTGGAAGTATGGGCAAATGGAAACAATAGCAAAATTCAGTCCAACATGATGTGATATGACAGTGATTGTCACCTTTCACAGGCATATCAGAGCATGCTATGAATTTGGGAGTACTGTTGACTCAATCACATGCAAACAGGGATGTCAAACAAAAATGTCATCTAGAAAAGAGAAAACTGAGGCTGTTTCCTGTGGCAACATATGACTAAATAATCCATGGATGATGGGATTGAAAGCACACAACAGCACAGCACCCTACAGGGCTATTTAATTTCAAAAGTATTCCTACTTAAAGTTAGCTCATTCATAGGATATAGGACGTTATAATCCTTCTCTGTGGATT
The DNA here is from genome assembly GCA_033318265.1 of Phyllotis vaccarum. Lineage (NCBI taxonomy): Eukaryota > Metazoa > Chordata > Mammalia > Rodentia > Cricetidae > Phyllotis > Phyllotis vaccarum. The sequence continues at coordinate 25,750,040 of JARWLC010000001.1, forward strand.
TAGTTGTTCCCAGCTAATCCTCTCAATGTCTTAAGGTTTGAATTATAACTCTCATGGTAATTATGTGGGTCTTAAAAAGTGACTTTTAATTTAAACTAAGTCAGTCTATCAAAATTAAAACATTAGTACTGCTTATTATTTGTGATCCGGGGCAAGTTATTTAGCCTCATTATTTTTTTTTTCTTTGTGAAATGGAAATAATGGTGGTTCTTATATTGTGAATCTTATATAATTAGTTTACTTAGTATTCTATGGAAAACATTTAAAGCAATACGCAGGTTGTACAAATAAAATGTAAAAGACAAACATCACTGTTAAAATTTGCTACACTTATGCATTGTTATTATCTTCCTGCTATGAAGACCAAGGTACAATCACTCAACATCATAACCATCATTGAACCTTGGGGCTTAGCCTAAGGAATGGTGCCACCCATGATAACATGAGTTGTCCTATATAAATCTTCTATCAGGAGCATTCTCCACAGACATGTTCATAGGCCAATCAGAATTTGAGGTTTCTCATTTCGACTCTCTTTCCAGATGATTCTAGTTTGTGCACAGTTGACTGTTAAAAATAGACCATCACAATTGCCTAAGCACCCTTTCAAAACTCTTGATTGCAAGCTGTTTTTGTTTGTTTTCAAATGTGTGGCTATTTGTGCATATCAGGGAAAGTATCTGCAAGTATCTAACTGGAAAAGGGGAACCTATCTCTGGACTTAGGCATGCTAGCAGGTAAAAAAGACACTCTGCTTGAGTGATCACCAACCCTACTTCTTACTGGGCCAACAATTACAGTTCTGTGACTTTGGGTAATTACTTAATTTTCTTGTACATCAGTTTCCTTATATATATTATTGGGATAATAACAGTGTTATTCATACAGGGCTATAAGTATTAAATAAATTAATAAAGCTAAAGGCTTATAGACAATACCTTATAGATATTTTCTGTGATATACATATATATATATGTATATCACATAAAATATGAGCCATTTTAGTGATATGATACAAAGATCTTTGCCATTGAACATTTATTTTACTCAAATTCACAGAAATTGCAGTTTCTGTCAGTGTGCTAATTCCTCCTGGATAAGTCTCATTATGCCAAATCTCAGAGCATAAAATATCTCCATCAATCTCCACATTTGTTCATTCCATAATTAGAACTTCCAAACTCCCCATCTCTCCTTTTCCTACAGCCCTTTCCCCTCTAGCATGTAGGATCTTGGAATGGAAGATTCCAGTCTCTTCACTGGTGCCAAGGTCAAGTTCATGATCAGTGACGGCAGGTGGCATCAAAGAGAGATGACTTTCTAGGGACCAGGCTGTCATTTGAAACAAATCGATTAGTAGTTGCACTTGGCTGCTGCTCTTACTAAAAATATTGAACTCATTTAATTTCCTGGCTTCTCTGGGACTGAACTCTGTCCATTCGGGGTTGTGTTATTGGGGCTGGTGGCTGCGACAAAATGAAACCAAGAAAATTCCCTAACATCTCTTATTACACCTTGTCCCCAGCACTGTCACAAAATGAATGACACCAGCGTCAGATGCTCCTGGGCTCAGGGCCCTTGCTCAGCTCCTGCCCTATGAAATTCCCTCATCTCCAGTCTAAGGAGAGGAGTTGATCTTTGTATCGCTTAGAGAACTTGAAACATCACCTGAATGGAGAAAAAAGAAGTTTGGTTTTTGCCCCCCCCCCCTTTTTGCCATGTAACCATTACAGCAACTTTCCACCATTACATTCCTCTTTAACATTTTATAAGAGCTCAGTGTTATTTATAAAGGCATACTCCTAGCCTAATGAGATAAATTATTATTGGTAAAAGCCAAAAAAGTTCCATTTCAGTTTTTTTTTTTTTGTAATTTGTTTTTCAGATAATTTTTCAGTAAAGGTAGATGTTAGAAAGTCAATGACATCAAACGATTTATAAAAGTAATCTCCTTATATGAAATTAAAGAGTGATGCTTACAAGAAAATATTCCTCTTAAAAAAAAAAAACCCATAATGTTTCCTCTTTCATCTCATCTTTTTGAGCTGTACGCTGTCATGACATCGTGGAATTCAAAAGAAAGAACAGTTACAAGGTCAAATGATAAAGCAGAAGGATGAGGAGATTTTGAGTTCCTCAGAGCAGTTGGGGGTGGGGGGAGTTGACCAATCCTGGGACTCCCTCCTCCAAGTCTTTCCAAGACGTACACTCCAAGTTGCTGCTAGTTGGATCACAAATAACCCTTGCAGGTTCTGTCAAAAGGAAGTTTTCTGCAAGACTCTTAGAATTCGGATATGTTGACTGTATCTGAATCAGTTGCAGGCTGTAAGAGGAGGGCTGAGTTATGAATGTCAATGAGAATCAGCTTTGTATCCAGCTTTGGGTCGTCTGTATGTTGGATGCCCTGGCATAATTTACTCAATATCTTTGTGAATTGTTTTGGTAATATTTAAAGTGAGCAATGTGATAACTAAGAGAAACATTTGACAGACTGAGTCATATTTACAAGAATCACTAAAAAGAAATGTTTTGTACAGAGCAGAAATTCAACAAACTTGCATCACATCTTTGTCTCTATGCTACACTTAAATGTAGCTTCAAAGGGAGATTTGAGGTATATCATGGGATAGGTTTTGGTGCAAGTTACTGCCAATCAAACAAGAAGTTAAAATGTTTTGTCTTTAAAATATTAAGAAGCAGGCATGGTATAGCTCTGAGTGAAACACCCGGTCAATACTGTCAGATGGAGTTTCTTCCTGGATCTCCCATGGCTATTGTTCATTGATTCTGCTGTCAGTTCTCCCAGGTTGACTGAGATGCCCCCCACAGGGGTCTCCTTAAATGACTTGGGAGTTTTAGGAACAATGTATATTATAGTCAAACTGTGAAGAGCATTCACTCAGTGATAAATCAGGGGAGCAGCAGAAGGCTTTTCCATGAAGCAGACAAACTGCTAGCCTATCTTAGGGTTAACTAGATAACTTGGTGTAGGAACTCATGAATCAGTGATTTATTAGTTTCTATGATGTTAATGTAAAGAGAGATTATGGGATAGCAGAAAAAGTGAGACCGAGACCAGCATGGTGTCATAACAAGCAAGGTAACCATCCTCAGCCGGATATGAGACAGTATTCTATAGAATGTGTGTCAGTTTCCCTAAACTCCAAGAAAGGGAGTTGAGTTTTGTGCTCGCTCCATGAGAGTCAGTCATCATCATGAGGTGGATTGTAAGTAGGGAAAAAACTGAAGACGTTGCACTTTTCTGTGCACAGAATCAAAGGAGGGGCAGGAATGTTTAAACAGCTTATGGGGGGGGGGGCTGTAAACCAGTGGCTCTTAATCTTCCTGCTGTGATGCTTTAATACAGTTCCTCATGTTGTGGTGACTCCCCCCCAACATAAAGTTATCTTTGTTTTGAGTATACAAGTATAATTTTGCTACTATTATGAATCGTAATGTAAATATCTCTGTTTTCTCCTGGTCCATGGTGAACCCAAAGAGGTTACAACCCACAGGATGAAAACTGCTACTGTGGATACAAGTTGGAAGAAGCAAAGCACAACCACACTGGGTTTGTGTGCTCAAGACTACAAAGAAAATCCAGGGGAAATCAGAGCTGGGAGCATAATCTGCTCTTCCAAACTACTTCTCTAACTCTCAAAGATTAGTGTATTCATATTCATCTAACTTTGACATTAACAAGTCCCCAAATCCAAATCAAAGACTGAATTATCCTGGGATACCCAATCCAGTCATTTACACACTATAATAATTAATGTAAATTTAATGCCTTTAAGCTAGACTTTCATAACAGAGATAGATTTTAAAAATAGGGTATTTTTTTTAATTTTACTGCAATGTGTCTTAAATATAGCTAAAATTATGAAACCAAAATGATCTTGAATAGGCAGGTTTTCTGTAGGCAGTTTGGATTAACAGTTTCAATAGGGCAAGCATCTAACATTCTTCCAATTGGGTGGTTTCCTGACTTTAGTTATTTTTAGAAAAAGAATGATAATAAACTACAAAAAATTATTTTCCTAAGAGTTGTAGATCCTAGGTCAGCATGTCCTTGGGGGAAGCATCAGCTCTTCTTCCATTAGATAAGTTCTCAGAACCATATACTTTTTAGAGAGAAATAACCTTTGCTGATTCTGTACCCTTCCATTACTATGCCCTCTACAGTGTCTCATACACATAAGGCATGCCTTGTCAAGGGTCCGGCATTGTAGTGTGTGGAGCTTAAGATGAGCCTAGGACCCCAAGAATGGGCATTTTCTGAGAAAAGATTTACACATAGAAAAATGAAGAGAATGTAGGTGATTTGATCTTAATTTGAAAATGTCCTCTATGAACTTTAGGTTGAGGTATGTTGCTTGCATTCCTATTTATCCAAGTCTTTTGTCATGAAGAATGTAGATCATGATGTACTTCCTGTTTTTAAGATCACTTACATGATTTGTTGCGTTTATTGATTTCCATATGTGGAATCATGTATATTTTGGAATAAAGTTAACATAATCATGATGAATATGGGTTCCTGTCAGTTTGCAGGTATTTTGATAAAAAAATTTTGCATCTCTGTTTATCGTAGATATTGCTCAGATATATCCTGTACCTAATGTCCTACTCAACACTTAATAAAGAATATTTTCATCAAATTAGAAAATTCCCTTGTAACCCCTATAAATCAAAATCTAATTTCCAGTTTTGTGTTTTCTCAAAATCTGTATAAATTTTCAGTAACAATGAATAGAATGAGCTCTTTTATATATGGCATTTAGCTGTGCTTTTGAGACTATCATTAATTCACTACAATATTCTACTGACACACAGTAGGTCTGTCTTCAGTTGTTTGATAGCTTAAGTAAAGCTGCTATAAATATTTTTTGTCCAAGTGTTTGCACAGATATATTTATTTCATATAGATAAACACTTGTGGGTGATATGTAAGGTTCATAGATAAACATTTAACTATGCAAAATCTCATGAAACCATTTTACACTCCCAGGTACAGCACCTGAGGGCTCTGGCTGCTCTTCATCCTTTTCACCAGGCTTTGTTTGTATTTTAAACTTTAGCCATCCAAATGAGGATGAAGTATTATCCCCTATATTAATTTGTATTTCCTGAATGGTGGTATTAGTCATTTTCAATTTGACTGTTGCCCACTTACATATTTTCATTAAAATTATGATTAAAATATTTTACTAATTATCTCATGTCCATTTTGGCTATTTTAAGGATTATTTATTTACAAGAGTTTAAAGTATTTTTAATATGAACATTATGTCATATATAGTTAACATGAATAGTTTCATGAATCTTTCATCTCAAGTAATATATGAACCCATATATATCTTTAAATCCAATATTATTCTTACCTCATATAAAATATTTTGTTTATTCCCTTTGTTTTATTCTTTAATTCTTCCTTTAATCTTTTTTTACTGGTTTAGTGTGTGTTTTAGTTCATGTGTATGATCAGTCCATAATACATTTTTACTATCTTTGCATTAGATGATTATCATGAAAATAATTAAACTTATAAATCAAGGCATTTTGTAGTTACATGAAGGTTTTTATTTGATGTTTATGACACACTTTCAAGTTTCCATTTTACTTTCCTGTCTGAAAGATTTTTAACATATCTTGTAGCAAAGGTATGTTGACAATGAATTCCCTTTGCTTTTGTTTATCTAGAAAGTATTTCCTGCTCATGTTCAAAGCTGTTTCCCTGATACAGAGCCTGATGGGCAGTGTTTCTCAGAACATTAAAGGCAGTGCTCCATCAGTAGTATCCCTTGGTCCCTAATGAAACCTCTGTTACAGTTTTTACCTGTGTTTTCCTCCATGCTACATTTTTTCCAGTCTTCTTTGTCATTAGCTTCAGAAGTTTTATTACTAGCCTTTATGTGTGCCTTTACTATTTCACTGTTCATTCTGTTCAGGTCTTCTCAGCTTTTTGAATAGTTGGGCTGATGTCTTCATCAATTTTGAGAAAAGTAATTGATCATCACTTCTGTTTACCCACCGAGTCTTCTCCCGGGGTTCCTGTTGTATTTACAGGAGACTTCTCACTTCCGTTCTCAGCTCCTATATACTCTCTTCTGTTTCCTTGTTTGTGTAGTTTATTTTAATCTTTTTCAGAGCTCCTGGTCCCTATTTATACATGATAATGCATTCAGTTGTCTACTGGTGAAGCCTTCTTTTCAATTTCCTGTTTCCACTTCTTGCATTAACTGCCTGATACCCTACATCTGAAATACCCAATGTTTTGATTGCTTTCGATTAAAAGACAAATCCTTCAATAGATAGTCTTATCATGATGGAAAAAAAAAAAAACAACTTAAATTCCTGTCTGTTAGGGTCTTGAAATGGCTTAGCCTCTGTAAGATTTAAGATTTGGAGGCTGAAAAAAAAATGCAATATCAATGCCAGTCAGATGACAGAACTGATATTCCAGGTGCTAATATGTAGCAGATAAGAATATGCATTGCTGAATATCAGAGTCAAGATTCAGATTCCCATGGTAGTATTATTTGGCTTCTGATGCTGAGTATTTACTTTATCTACCCACCAGTAATAAAAGAAGTAAGCCAAGCCACGTGATAACTGTCAAAAGGATTTACATAAGGAGAAGGGCTTTTCCAGGGAGTTTTAAAGGGGAATTCTCGGTCCATATTATGTCTTAGCATTTTCGTATGCCATTGGTTCCATTTTTTCCCTGTCACTATCATTTTTTAGATAAGTACTCATGGATATCAATGGCTCCCAATGGTGTTTTTACAAGTGAGTTCTCAGGGGCTTCAATAACTTCCTTCTCCTGCACAAATATTCTACAAATATTTTAGTTGAGAGAAAATTGGAGAAACTATGTCTTCATACACTTTCTTTTTTGCTCACGCCACCAACTTTGCCTCAAATACCCATTTATCCCCCTTTTTAACCCATGTTTCTCCAATAGCGTCTTCTTTTTTTTTTTTCTATCTCCCATTTACTTCTCACTGTCAACCCATCTTTTAGAAATCATTTCTCCAAATATTCCTCCTGGAGTCCTTCCTCGCTCATTCTGATACTCCAGAATAAGCATCTTGAAGGTTTCAATAACCTCCTGGATCACATCTAATTAATTCTTCTTTATAAATGTTTGTATACCAGGAAAATTAAAACATTATTACTATTTTATTTCTTAATTTACATTAATATGATATATGAAAGCCTCACATTATAGAAGATTGTTTACTAAAGACCAAATATTCTGCTACATGGTTCACAATATTTATGAGAAACAAACAGTTTTGGTCTATTCTTATTGTTGGGAGCAGACAGAAATTTCTGGCCAGGACCCTTCAGAAGAGCACATTTTGTGATTTATGATTGATATGCTCAGCAGCACTGACTATAGACTTGGTGATGTGTACTGTGAGCAGTTTTCTATACCAACTCTCAATGCAGGTTAGTGATATCCCATAAGGGTGATTCAGCAGTAGTACAAAGCAGTACAAATAATCCAGTAAGGGGTCATTAAATACAGCCAGGAGTGGCGTCAGTTGATTGAACCTAATTTTATAGTACATTTCAGTCTATTTGGTGGAATAAGGGAATGACATATACTCCATGAGACTTTTAGCTGTGTCCCTCAGCAGAGCTTCAGTTATATTAGACATCATTGTATTTCATATTGCATTACTTGATAAATGCTGGGAGGGCAGTTTTAGTCTATGTTACAGACTCTTTTGTCTCATAGGCAATTATATGTGGGCTAGGGCTGATATGTCTCAATAGCTAATTTCTAGGAAGTCTAATAGTTAAGCAAAATAGAGTTTGTATTTTGCCTAAAACCATTACTAGCTAGTATCTGTTGTATATCATGCATGGAATCTCCTTTTGTTCAGGTTTGTGTAGAAAAGTATATTACAGATGATGTCATCAAGAGGTGTTTATTGTAATGTAACAGATGATTCATTCCCACTCAAAAAGGTCTCTGCTCTGTTCTGGAGCATTTTATTGGCACAAACACCTCGATATCATTAATTTTGGGTATCTAGGCATTTTAAAACTTTAATTCCCTGGTTTCAACTAGTCTGTAATTCTGTTTTCTCATTTCAGGGGCCCAGAGTTTCCTGTTTTATGCTGTGAAGGTGAATAACATGACAGACAGCCCCCACCCCCCCCCCCCAGGTCTTCAGGAGCTGACCTGTGTTTGATATGAGCATCTTTTAGACACACATGATTGAGCCAACACCATGCCTGGCAGAGTAGTGCAACTTTGAGGCACAGGGGGTGGATAGAGACATATTCTCTACCTTGATTTGTATAGATATTTCCTTGGGGACTTTGGCAGAGTTAACAGTACATCATATTAACTCAGGAACTGTCTCACAGTCATTTAACCCAAAGGAAGAGCAGAAGGTGTCTTATGACACTGACAGATAACTCTGAGACCTCAAGTCATTGGGAAAAAGAGGCATCAACTTTGCCTGACATATCACACAATATTTATGTGGATGGAGCGACCATCTCTCACTCCCGTAAGACCTGCAGAACTCCTCAGTTACTCTTAAGTCTCAGTGATCCTAGGAACCGTGGTATTTTTAACAGGATTATTCTGAGAACTGATGTGCTAACGTGTACAGAGAGCGGTTCAAATTTTATTTGAATCAAGATAGTTCATTAATTATACCTTATTCTTTTCTCCTTTCATTTTAAGTTCCCCAAATCAAGATGAAGCTTAAAATCTATATTTACTTTTATTGTGATTCTTCCACTAGCATTAAACTTATAATGAGCCTTAAATTTGATAGTTTCCTAGAGATGAGTGATATTATAGAGATAGGTAAGTAAACTGGCATATGGATTACATATATTACTTTGTTCTCTGAAAATATTTTGATTTTGCATAATGGATAAATTATATCAATAATAAAGTTAAACAAAAAAGAAAGCAAAGAGCTTCATGGGAAAGAATGTAGCAACTGGGAAGTTTTAATACTTTTACACATTGGTCTCAATATTTGAACAAAGTGTTATATTTAATATCACTGAACCTCAATACTCTCACCTGTAAAATAGATCTACATTTGCATGCAGCCAAAATAGTCAAAATATCAAGCCAAGGTTTAGGAGATGGTAGGTATTCAATGCATAACTATACATTTTGAACTAATAGCGTGAAAATGTCCTTTGGGATTTCAAATATGAATGAAAAGAAAGAAGATTGTCATTTTGGAGGTTTATTTTATGTTCGTTGGCTGATATTATGTGTATATTCCTTTAACTCTCATGAAAACCTGTGACAAACTTTTTAAGACTGCTAGCGAAGAGATTAAGAAACTGTCACCCACAGGAGCTAAGTAATTTATTAAGAACCAGCTCTTGCCCTGAGGGGAATTAGAATTCTGGTTAGAGATTGGAATAATATGTATGTGGAAATGAAAGAAGTTACAGGAACAGAATGTTATACTCAGGATAGTGACTCACACCTATAATCTTAGAACAAGGGAGATGGAAAAAAAGAGTGCTCTGGATTTGATATTATGGGCTACCTAGTGCATTTTAGATCAGCCTGATCTATACAATGAAGTGAAATGTTGCTTCCACAAAACAAACTAACCAACAAAACACATTGGCAAAGAGGGACTACAAAATGATGGTTTAGTAGTTAGGAATACTTGTTAAGTAACTATAAACTCAGATCTCAGCACCCATGTAACAAGTTGGATATTCTGCAAACACCCTGAACTTCAAATTTAAATGATCCAGCTTCCTCTTCTGATTTTCTTGTACACACACACACACACACACACACACACACACACACACCAACATAGAAACATAAATAAATGGTAAAGAAAATCAATTACTTTTTAAGGCATAAATCGCAGCACAGAAACGCTATAGACAAATGAGTACACTCAGAGATAGCCAGAGAAGACATCCAGAAATAAAATGTGCATAAGTCAAGATGGAACATGCTAAGAGAACAAACAACTTACATGTGTTAAAGGTCAAAATACTAAAGTGTTTTCTTTTGTGGATCTCACAGGTAGGCCATAGCAAAGATGCTCAGTGATGTAGACACACAAGCGACCATCTTGGGTGTTGCTTGTAATTGTTTTAGACAGTGAAATGAGCTCTGGAAAACTGTGAAACTCATTCATCTTATTAAACACCTAGGGATGGAAACTACAACCCATGTAAATTTCACTCTTGGGTGACTAGTCATGCAACCCTGTAAAATATACACTATGGTCAAGGAGAATAATTTTGTGACCTTCTTGTTGGGGGCAAGAGCTGGAAATAGATGATGAATGACTTATCATAGTTATTAATGTATAATATTAAAATAAGGGGTTTAGCAAATCTATCTTTAACTATTTGCAAATTAGGATTTCAAAACACAATTAAGGAGAAAAATAGGGTGGCACCAAGAGTGGTTACTCTCTACTGTGCTTATTCACCCAGTGTGTCTGGAAGCCTCATATTTTCATCTCTACGCCTTCTCCGCTATAAGGAACTGTATCCTCAAGCCATGAGTCATAGCAAACCCTTCTTCTCTTAGGATGTTTTTGTCATTCTGTCACGGCACCAAAAAGGAATGTATCCACCATACACGCAATTCATCAATTTATCTTGACTTTACAGGTGCGTGTGTGTGTGTGTTGTGTGTGTGTGTGTGTGTGTGTGTGTGTGTGTGTGTGTGTAAGGTATATATGTATATGTGCCCATTTGTATATATGTAGGCATGGGTACCTTCCTTTTTACTTCAAATAAGATCTCTAACTGAACTTGGAATGCAAAACCAGCTGCCCAATAAACTCCAAGGACCCACCCACCTTCATCTCGAGTACAGAGATTACAGGTATACGCCACCATATTTGGATTTTTACATATGCACTGGGGTGAGGGGAGTCCAAATTCAGGTCTTCCTGCTTGAGAGGTAAGCACTTTACCAGCTGAACCAACTCTCCATCTTCTCACTTTAAAACTTAATAAAACCTACCACACACTGGAGTGAGCTGGGCTATTTGAAAAATGCTAATGGTTCTGATTCAACCTCAAGAGAGTGTTAATGCCATAGGTCTTGGGAGATGACTGTATTTAAGCTTCTATGAACATCTGGGTGATTCTCTTATGTAGCTAAGTTTAGGATCCAAGAAGTCTTTCTATCTGTCTTAATTGCCACTGTCAGCTTTAATGAAGGTCTCCCGGGTAGCCTGCCATTGCATTTCTGCTTTCCACTTCACTTCTGCCCGTGTTCCTCTCACACGCAGCGTCTTCACAGACTAAAGACATTTTAGCATATATTTCTGCTATCGGACTCTCGGTGTCTTGAGGGTAGCAATTAAGATTATTATTTTTTGCCTGACTTGGCATTATGGGGATGGTATACAAGATGTGCTTAATAAATCTTTTATCTTAAGTATGAATCAGTGAATGTTTAGTGGAACTTAAATGTCAAACCCAGCACAAATACAGATAGGATAGAGGATCTCAAATCAATATGTTTGATGGTCATACTCTCATGGGAGAAGTGGATACAGAAACACAATGTAATAGGGAAAAAAGGCAAACAGATGGAGGGACTGTTTCACAAGTATTTGGATTAAGATAAACAACCAAAAAACATTGCCCAAATCACTAGCAGCTGTGTTGCTAGAAGAATAAGGCTGCTCACCTACTAAGTAAACACAAGAAGGTGGAGAAAAGTGTTGGGAATAGGAGAGACTAATTTCACACCTGTTGTCTTTTAAGTCTGTCCCAGGCAGCTGATTCCTAAGCCACCTTATCATCATACTTAATTATATATCCAGAGACCACAGAAAGTCTATGCATTATGTAGTCATCCAAGAAACCAGTGGGAAAACACTGCTGTACATGGGTTTAAGTCATTGAATGTCGGTTCCAATCCATTCTTTCACTGGATGCACTATGCAGCTAAACTCAAGCTCTGCAAATTACAGGACTCCATTGACAACTGGCTCCCTGTTAGGTTCTTGTCTTAATGCATGGGAGCTAGTGTAGTCAGAGAAGGAAAAAAATGGGGGTGGGTGGGAAATGAACTTGCTCCTTCTTGTCTGCTGTGTGTCCCTGTTACCATGGAAACAGCGCTCCATTCCATCAGTATCTGTGTGTGCACTGACTTTCCTTTTTCACAATCAGATCCAGGTTGACTAATTATTTTTCTCTCTACTCATGATAGCCATCCAAGTGAAGGATTTGGATGGACTGCTTTGGGTCATCCTTTGGTGTAGGACAGTGTCTATCTGGCAAAGGACAGTGTTCCATGATTGACCAAGCTTTTCTTCATATGCCCACTGATGTGGTTTGGGTGACATCTAACTGCTACTGAAAGAAATTGGGAGAAAGAGGTGGAAAGCTAAACATGGAAACTCACAAAATTGACTATGAGGTTCAAAGACAAAAAACTGAATTCTAGCTCCTAAGGCAGCTTGGATACTGAGTCTCTGTAAATCTCGACACAGCAATACTTGCATTCCACATGGAACATTTGTTCCTTGTCATAACACTCTATTTTATTGTCACAGTATTGCTTCTAAGACTCTCAGATGTGCTCCAACTGGTGTGATCTCTGGAGCCTAAGGTCCTGTGGGGACTTGATGCAAATAGACATGCCGAAGATACTGGGGGATCCAGGTATGAATAATTGCTTGATTGATTACAGAAAGGATGTAGCCTTGGCATTGTAACCAGAATTCACTCCCACTCCAAGCAAGCCAACAAACAACTCAGTAGGTAATTAGCAGGCAAGGATGAGAGTAGTGATGTACTAAATATTCTAGTGAATAAAGATAACATGTGAATTAGGAGAGGAGGCACAGAAAGGCATAATGGGTTTTGGAGAGTCATTTCATAAGGCTCTGCCTAAAATGTACGGGAGTGGAGAAGGGTGCATCTGGAAAAACAGATTGTGGCCAGGTTGTGATGGTCCTGAGTTGCCATCAATTCTCTTAGAAAACGTCTGCTAACAGCATGCTGGCCAAAGCTAAGCCACTTTTGCATATGTATGCTAAGGCTCCATTTTTCAAACACATCTGAAATGAGCTTGCTTTAAAAGGTATGAGTCTGTTGAGAAGATTCCTGGTAGAGGTCAGGGGTGGAATAGAGGTTTTCAAATGTGTTGCTTCAGCATGTTGCAAATCATAGCAGACTGTCTTCATGCTGTTACAGAGCTGGAGGGAGATCTTTCATCCTTTGTATTTTTGTATGTGCACATTTCCGTGTTCACAATTGTTCGAGCTGGCTCCATTATAGCCTAAGAAGTGTCAGAAGACAGGGCTGAGAACTCTCGGAAGAGAACAAATTTGCCTGAGGCTGACTTTCGTGAAAACTGAAATATGTAAACAAAGTTTCGCTGCAATGGAGCAGTTGGAGTACAAATAGCTGCAGGCATTGGAACAATACAGGGCTGGAAGTGATGCTCAGGCACATACATTACCTCTAAGGAAAAAATACAGGGCGAGGGAGAAGGAAAATAGCATCTTAAGAATGCGTTTAGGGAAATGTTGTCATGAGCTGCACAGTGCTGCGCAGGTTTCAGGATGATTGAGGACTGAATATTCCAGGCTAGCTTTAAAGCTGTTCAGGACTATCCTTGCCTTGCTTTGGTGATTAATTAATTACACCTTTGTCTGGTAGCACCTCAACAGAATCAGAGATGGAGCAGAGGCTGAGGGTCAGGAGAAAGATGTTTAAAAGCTATTTGTAAACCTGAAATAGATTGAACTAAACATTGAAGAAATGGATGACCTGGAAGCAAGGGTAACAAGTCCTGGCAGCAGAAGAGGTGGATTTAACTCACTGCAAACTGAAGGGCAAGAGAATGACCAGACCCCCTGGCTTGCCCTGGATGTTTCCAGTTTTAAAATGGAAGATTACATTCCATATGATCCTCCTGGTTTCCAGTTAAAGCAGAATGTCTGATCACCTTAGGGAGACTTTATGTAGCAAGGCAGATGAAGGGTGTCAATGTTTGGAGAGAGAGGGAGAGGGAGAGAGAGAGAACTCAGCAGATGGTATGGAGAATTTAGGTTTACCCTAATCCACAGAAAATAATGTTCAGTGAAGCACAAAACAGCCAAGGAGATATTTAAGAGAATAAATGAGAATATAGCCTTAAGACTTGAGGGCCAATAACAACTTTGAATCCAGGCAGTTAATTCTCAGTCTCTGATGGAGTATGGGTGGGTCCTCACATTGAGTTGAAGGCCTAGGAAGGGAGAAGTCACTGATGCCAAGTAGGATTCACTTCCAAAGTGGTCGTCAGACTCCAGGTATGTTTCCAGAGAATGATGTTTTGACACTCTAGTAGTAGCTTTTGGCTTCCTGTTGGTCTGAACATAGGATCTAAGGTCTTTACAAATAAATGAGAAGTTTCTCAACTACTTCTCAGTTCTTTTCTCATCTATCACCCACCTCCTATTCCAATGGAAATCAACCTTAGCCTTTGTAGACCCTAATTTTGGAATGTTCCTTCTATGTATGCAAATATCTTTGGCCTTTTGGGATCTGACTCTGAAAACCCGTCTCTTACATTTGCTCCCCCCTCTCCCCAGACTTGCTATGCTTGGGGTTCAGCTCCCATCCACATAGAATCCATAGATCTTATTTCTCATCTTTGGTTAGAGAAGCTGCAGCAGGCAAAGCAATGGCCCAGAAAATCAATTTACCTTTTGAGTCTATTCTGATCCTTCTATGGTCTTCCAAATGAGTATAGATGACAAAGTACACAGTTCTGTTCTAACTACAGGCCCTTTTATTTGTTAATCAGGAGTTATAGTGTCTTTTTTAGTTCTATGAGTACTGTTCAGAAGTAAGAGGGATGTATAGAATCAAGTAGCAAGATCCTGAAGTGTTCTGTAGGAGAAGCAACTCTATCTGATGTCAGTATATATGGGTAGGGTTCCCCATGTTGTGACAACTCAGTGACTCAAAGCATATTCCCATTATTCCATTTGAGAAAAACTTTATCCAAGTTAAGATAGTGCACATTCCCTTCTGTGCATCTTTCCAGTGACCTGTGACCCACCTTGGTCCAACTTCACAGCTGTTAATTGCTGTCTAAAGATTGTCTTTTGGGGTTTGGAGAAATGGCTCAGTGGTTAAGAGCACTGGCTGCTCTAGCATTTCAGCAACCACAGGGTGACTCACAACCATTCATAATATCTTGTGCCCTCTTCTGGTCTGGGGAATATACACAGGCAGAATACTGTGTACATAATAAGTGAATCTTAAAAAAAAAAAAAATCTCTTTTTCTTCACCGTACTGTCAGGCTAATTCATACAGCTGAGTGCATGCTGCACTATAATGAAGATGGTCGCGTATATACTACAATGGGTGTCCCTTCTAGATAATAAATAATTCAGTGTACCAATGTTTTATTTTATTTTTAAGACTTGTATTATTTCCCACTCAGAGTCTAGAAAGGAGCTTCTCACAAATATGTGACTGAGTAGCAATAGTTAATATTTATGAAATCAAAGTTAAAAGTCAACAAGGAAGTCAATTTGGAAGATTTCATGACCAAGAATCAAGGATAGGGATGCATGGCCTGACCCAAAGAAAATTGATTTTGTCGGTTTCTACAAATTCTTTTTAGTCTGAATCATAGGCTTTATTTGGAACTTATGAGATGTGCAGAATCTTAATTGTATCTCAACTTGAATCTCTTCCGCAATCCTAATCCTTATTGTAAGATCTCCAAGTAACCCTTGGGCGTATCAAGCTTCCGAAAGAATGACTTCAGGTTGCAGGCCTCAGATGCTGAAATCAGAGTCCAAGCCATCCCTTTAACATAACCTGGTCAATGGAGACAAGATATTTAATCATTTTTAGCCTGTTTCTAAGCTGTAAATTTGAGTTGTTATTAGATTCATCTTCTCAAGTGTTATGATATTCAAAAGCAAACAAAATAAATATTAGACAAAAACTTGCTGACCTTGTACCATAAGAATTCAGTAGGTAACCAGTATTAATCTTGGAATTTCTGCTCGATCAGAAAGAAATGGAGGATGTGGATAATCTATCACCTCCAACCAGTCCCACACATTGAAGACTGACTTAAGTTATTTACTTTCCAAACAGACATGGAGAATTTTCAAGCTTTCCTAGATCAGAAAAATTTTTGTTCCTTATAAATGTATTGCTAAGTGTCTACCCAAGGCACAAAACAATATAAGGTCAATAAAAGAGAGAGAAGCAACAGGAATCTGGTTTCATCACTGCTAACAGGGCTTAAGTCACAGCACTAGAGCAGGGGCTCTGTAATACAAGTGAGGAACAGGTTAGTAGAAGATGATCACCTAGAAATGGGAGGATGTAAGGAGAGAGCCGCAGGGGAAAACTCTTCTGCTTTCACTTCTCATGCCATCACTGAAGTGGTGCTGTATACGAAGCATTTGATTGACGTAATAAAAAAAAAAAAAACTCAAATAAATGCTTCTCAGCACAGTGTGGGCTGTCATACATCACTGCTCTCTTATCTGTTTATGTTAAGGAAATAGGTTTCTTCAGTATGTGAATGTGTCATATTTATAGTTGCTGCTGAGCTCTATGTGTGAGGCTATTTTTTGAGGGTATTGGTCTGTACTATCCTGACTTCTCACTCATTTTTCTTTAGTTTCCAGCCCCAAATAGTATATGGAGTGTTGTGTGAAAAGGGCTTCAGTTTGTTGTTTCTTTGTTTTATATCATTATGCCCTTGCTTCTTGACAAGGAAACAAGCTCTAAGAACTTTACACAAATCCACGAGGTTCTGTAGTTTAAACAACTCTGATGTAAACCTAGATCTTGGTGATTTCATAAGCTATACTTCTAACCACTTACACAATAGAAGCACTTGTAGCAAAACTTAACTATGATATTGTCACTGTACTTCCTAAAATTTGGCTTCATTGTAGCAGCCTCAGCATGATATAGGAAGTTGTTAACCAAGCACATTCCTAGGTCTCACTACAGATGAATTAGAGGCCTTGGTGGCTGGATTCAGAGATGCTGGAGAACCACACATCAATCAGATCCTTTTGAAATAAGATCCAAAAAGGATGAAGAAAATATGGGTTAAAGGAGCAGAAACTCTGAGGAGAGGACATAAACACACACACACACACACACACACACACACACACACACACACACACACACACACACATACACAAACAGGGATAATTTAAGGGCATCTGGAAAGTGTGCCCAAGAAATGAGAAAAACATTGCATCTTAATGGGACAGAAAGAGTTTGCTGGGAAAGGTGATATCTGGACTAAAATTTCAGGACTGAGAAGGCCCAGGTCCTGTCGACCAGGAGGGAGTGCTCTAGGCAAGGGGCGGCCTGAGTCAAAGATGGAATGAAGGATGAGCTTTGTGAACCAGAAGTCACTGTGAGGTCCTGGGGTAGGAGAGGTATGAAGGAAGCAGTGATGAGTTCATGCTGTAGACATGGTCTGTTGTCTGTCACTCTGTAGTTTGACTCTGTGTGAGGATATGTTTCAAATATAATAAAAAATGTTGGAGATATCAGAGGGATCTACCCACAGTAGTCTAGGAGGATCAGACAGTGGTAACTCACACCTTTAATCCCAGCATAGGGAATATCTGGGAGTGGTGAACTAAGCCCTTAATCCAATCAAATCAGGTCATCTTAGTTTACGAAGGAGTTCCAGGATCCCAGGCAGGCAGTGGTGGTGCCACACCTTAACTGAGCTAAGAAGGTATTTAAGGCAGGCATAGAAAGACAGATCAGGCAGAAGAAGCCATGGCTCACACTGTTAGTCACAGCACTTGGGTAGCAGGGACAAGAGAATCTCTGTGAGTTTCTCTGCCAGCCTGGTCTTCAAAGCAAGTTCCAGGACAGCCAGAACTGTTACACAGAAAATTCTGAAAAAAAAAAAAAGAAAAAGAAAAAGAAAAAGAAAGGAAAAAAAAACAGGCAAACAAAGACTGGAAGAGGTGGATCTGTCTTCTGATATCTTCGACTGTTTTTATTATATTTGAAACATATCCCCACAACTCTACACCTGCTGAGTTTGACTTCTTGAAGCTCTGGCTTCAAGATTTTATAGTCATTCATCTATTTGTGACATTTATTACTGCCCTGTGGTCCTAGATACAGGGGGTAGCATATAGCACAAAGGTTTATTCTTCATGATCTATTGAGCTTATTCATGCAAGTTATTTATACCACCCACTCACACCTCCCATTTATTATGAAGTCCCTACACTACAGACATCTGTTAGGAGATGTCAAACTGTCCTTCAGATAAAATGTTGTTTGACAAAGGCTCAGCAGCTAGAGATGTTTATGTAGTATAGATCATGAATTCTAGCACAGATCTTTGATTCCCCAAATAAACTATTGTTGAATAATATATTGGATCAAATTATGTCCAGGTATAGCTATTAAATTCCCTTTGAAGTGCTATTTATTAATTTTTGGAAAACTTCAGTTTTTCTTATCTGTGATGGGTTTTCCAAAGACCCTAGCACAGTAGATTCTAGAAACATTTTTGGTACAGTTCAGTGGTCTTTCATTTCTTTTGGGATAAATCCCAAATGCATTCCCACAGCTTGCTAATCTTATTTGATCTGGTTTCTCCTTGTCCCCTGAATTTCATATCATCTTCTCTTTCCCTGTGGGCCACCCACACTTCTTTTCATTTGGTCCCTTCAATATACCTGACATTATTCTCACACTGAATTTTTATCATCGTTGTTTGCCTGGAGAAATATCTTCTGCCTTGATTTTTGTCTTTGTTTTATATCAATGTAATCTATAGAATCGTCTTGCATTTCTTTCTTGACTGATTAGCTGCTTTTATGACCACTGGAATGTAAGCTCAGTGATGACTAGGACCATCTTCTTAAGCAGCTCTTGAGTTCCCTCCCCTGACTTAGTAATCCATTATGTCCTTGAAACATACTCTATGAAGTCACTGTTTCTGAGAATCATAAAGCATCTGCTACTTGATATCTATCAGTCTGTGGCCATTTTCCAACCTTGATGCAGTTTCAACTGAGATAAACACAGGATTTCCTCCATGCAGACTCCAAGCAAAGTATCCTAAGACGACCAGATTTTTTCCCACAATGCCTCTCTCCTTTTTTCTCTTGGAATAATCTGGGATTTTCTTCAATTTGATTAATTTAAATTTTACCTTTACCTTCAAATCTGTCAATATTTCCTTGACATTAGCACCCAGGGTAAATACACTGAGTTTCTTGATTATTATTTTCTACAGCTCTTTGTCACTCTGTTCAGTAGGACACTTGTCACAGTGTAGACCATTAACTAATTAGCTTGTGTTTTATATGATGGAAACTTCAGGTGATGCCGTACATGAGAAAATAAATTACATCTGGTCGGTTTAGTGCTTTTACTGTATGATGTGTGGAAAAGACTAAAGAAATTTTTGTTAGATTGTGCTGGCTTCTTGCTGAAATCAAGGTTCTAGATAAAACCCACTTAATTATCCTGGAAATACCTTGGCAATACTGCTTGCAGATCCATAATAAAGAATGCCAACTTTCTCCTCTAATTAATGAGACTTTCCAACCATTCATCTCAGCTTTTTATCTGCCCCTTGCTGTGCTGTGTTCTTCTTCTCCCTGTGATGCAAAATGTATGGCATATACAGTTCACTATGAGTCCTCATAAGTAGGACATATCTCACTGGTCTCTGGCTTACCCAGCACTAATTTTTTCTGCAAAGCTGAATGGGTTTTTTTTTTTTTTTTTTTTTTTTACCACATTCATATATTTATATAAACCTATCAGTCTCCTGTCCCTCCAAAGTCTAATTGGCACTAATTAGTAGATTAATAAAACTAAATTTTCCACTAAATATGCTGTCATTCATGTCAGTACTTGCATGTTCTCATTTACTAGAGGATAAGGGAGAGTTATAGCTATTAATAATGATTTTTCTTGCTGTGATTTATGATAAACGAGAATTTGTTCAACTTGGAAGGGGGAGTATATTCAAAGAACTTTTAAATTAACAATTTGTAGACTCTGATGTTATTGGCAGAAATATTGATTGAAAGCAGAAAATAATGCCAATAATTTTTCTAATGATTATACAGTTAAATAACTATTATATACCAGATAGTGTACTAGCTTACTGCTCATCTTATGCTATTACTTGGCAATTACTTTTTTCATTTTCCATTTTAAAAGAATGATTTCTGTAAGACATATTATTTGACCAAGTTAAAATAATTTGAGATAACTTTGTTTAAGATTTAAATCCCTACTGGTTTGACTTGGGAAGCCCAAGAAATGCTTTCTGTCTCTGTAGTTTTCCAGGTTTCATTTGGCCTGAAAATTTATTGTTTTTTCTTTAGTTTTTAATTGGTATATGTATATGAGTGGGATTCATTGTGATGTTTTATTAATAACACACAAAGCATAACTCAACAAATTAGGGCAATTAGCATTTTCCTATTATTTTTTTGTTTGGAGTTTCTAAGCTTCTTTTTGCTAGTTGTTCATGAATATACAATAACTTATTGTGAACTACATTGTAATAAATTGTGTTTTGATAATAATTTTATTTTGAGACAGGATGTAGTGTCTCCATCTCAAACCCCTTGTGTAGCCAAAGCTTACCTTGAACTTCTGATCTTCTTGTCTTCATCTCCCGAGTGTTGGGACCAAAGGCAATCACTAGCATACCTGTCTTACAAATTCTTTATGTCAGCCTGTGTTTATATGCTTCCTTCACTGACTTTGGATTGTGGTGTAATACTGATTTTGGACAATACAATCAGGTAGAGGTCCTGGGTCTGAGTCTTGGCTTTAGAAGACAGCATGGATTAGCCCAATTTCTTCATGCTGTAGAGCCATGAACAGAGTGTAAACACTAGTCCTTTGGTCTTTAGAGAGAGTGACATATCGAGAAAAAAACAATTTTTAGCTAATACCAGCACTTAATCACTAACAAGCTTCACATAGAGTAAGCTCTCCCAATCAGAGGAGAATATTTTAACTGAGCATTACTAAGATGAACTAAACATTAACAAGCCCAGATGACAGGGCAAGCTAGAGTCCATCACTTAAACAGCAAACAGCAGTAAGTCAACAAAAATATTCATAGCAACATATAATAAAAAATTACCCCCAAGCATACAATGAGCAAAACTGACTATCAAAAACATGTTTTTATAGTGAGAGAAAGTTGACTAAAACACATTGTTGGGTCCATCAATAACCTCAAATTAGGTGGCAACTCCTATCAAGTTTTTCCCTGTGTGTCCTGTTTGTCCTTTGTCACCTTAAGAACCAGGATTAAGGAGCAAATCTGACAGGAATTCTGAGGGTCATCTCCATGTTCATTTCATTCACCCTATATGTGAAAATTCCAAAGAAAGTTGACAAGATATGAGGGGAGGCTCTGGGACCAATTACACCCCCTTTGTTTGCCTCTAATGGAGGAGCAGAATATCATGGTAAAAACATGACATTCTGTCAAACAAAAACATTCATCTAATGGCAGTGAAGTAAAAGAATAGTAGTGACAATGGAGGAGGAGGAAAAGACAGAGCCTTATTATTGCTTCGAAGGACAAACCACCAATGACTTAAATACTCCCAACTATGTATCACCACATAGATTTCACTGTCTCCTGCCCATAATTAATCACTGAGCCTCTGAGAAAAATTCAATACCCTACCTACAACATGGAAGGAAACAGGCATTTTCAGAACCCCAGAATTAAAAACTCGACTTAACCTCAAAGATTTCTGTATCTCAGCAGAAGTCCATATGCTCGACTTTCTCCATCTCTTTCTGATTCTCCCAACTTTCATAAATACATTCCCATGACTTTTCATAGTATTTTCCAAGAGTTATTTTGTAACTGAGACAATTGTCATAGCAAGCTTATTCACTCATAGAAATGAGGCACCTCCTTGTTTAGTTCTGAGATATAAATGGTGATATGTAGGATTAGGTCACAGGGCCTATAATGAGATGTTTTGTTGTTTTCATACATGGTCATGTTGTCAAACTGCCTTCTAAATATTTACCTTATACACACAGACATGGGCTGTTATCAACCAGGATCAAAGAAGCTTCTTTTTAAATTGAACAATGGCCCATGTAGAGATTCATAACTGGTCAAAGTGTTAAGAGCAAGTGACTTCATTTTCAGTCCTAAAAGGAACATATTTATCAACTTTCTTCCTTTGAGGCTCAAGAAACATTGTGGAAGAGGAATCAGAAACAATGGGGGATGTAAAAAGGTGTCTTTGGACATGACATGGCCATTGTACCCATGAATTCACAGTATTGTGGTTACTTGTGTAAGATTTGTACAAGATCATGACAGCTGAAATATCAACACAGATGAGAGAGGAATTTCTGAAACTTCATATCTAACTGAGGAGCCACTGGCAGTTGACAGTTGCTGTGGGAGAAATGGTAGTCATTCTTCCTTGGAGCTGGAGCCACTGGTAGGTTGTATTTGCTCCACTGGCTGACCCAAATCCACGTAATAAGATTTAGCATGTTGTTTTAAGAAATAAAAAATGAAATTGTTAGGTGTAACTGTTAGGGTGATCTTAGGGAGTTTGGAAGCAAAGTGAAGAATGGGTGGTATCATATTTAGTTGTATATGTGTATAAAATTCTCAAATAATTTTTTTAAATTTTATAAAATACTGAGAAAAGGAAACAATAGTTCATGACAGATGGTATTATAGTGCTCTCATCTTTATGTTGACATGGTCTTCTTAGAACATATAAATTAAAAAAAATAGATTCTGGAAAACTTAGTATGATGGCTATTCTTGGTAATAAACTTGACTACTGGAATTAACTCAAACCCGTGCGGGGTAAACCTTTCTTTTTCTTAAATGAATAGTTTGAAGTGGGAAGATCCATTTTTAATCCAGATCTTTTGATGTATAAAAAAATCCATGTTAAACCCACACCATACCTTCTGCTAGTGGTCAATATAAAGGACACGGAAGAAGGAAGCTTTTGTATTTTGCGAACTTTTTCGTGTTCTCATTCTTACTGGCAAATCCATTCCTTCACTGCCTTTGTAATGTACTTCTTTGAGATTCTGATATGTACTGAAGACCAGCTAAGACATCTAGCCTCTTAAACTGAAACACTGTTGGCTTCTTGGACCTTTGGTTGGCAGATAGTCATTGTTGGAATAGCTGTATCATAGACTATATGTCATTCTAATAACTACCCTTTATTTATGCAGACACACACACACACACACACACACACACACACACACACAGACACATATTTTGATTCTAAAGAAATAGCTGACTAATGCACTCAGAAACTAGTTTAAAGCTGGGGTCAACTATAATGTATTAGAGACACATAGATAGGATAGCATGATCTTTAACATAATAACTAAGCGCACACTAAAAGTTATGTATCTAAAATGAGCACAGCACAAAGAAGATTTTAATCCAATCTGGAAAAAAGTGTAATTTAAAAAAAAAAATCTGTAGCAAAATATTGTGTGCACACAGCCCTCCAACTGATTAAATACTTATGGATTAATAACTCGAAGTTAAAACAAGATTAAATATGAGATTGTTTGTAAAAAGATGCGTGCAAAAAACATCCAGCCACCCAAACAAATAACAAAACAACACCACCTCAAAACCTAAAGAGAAATTATACTGATAAGATGATCAGAGAATGAAAAGGAATGAGATAAAGCTTTGAGGTGGCATAATAATTATCAATAATGGGGACAAGTCCTTGGAGACTTGATAGTAGGGTAGACAAAGAGGTCAAAATAATTTGTGTGTTTGAAATAAAGGTCTTTAAAATAAAGGTGAAAATTGAATATTCAGAGTAAAATAGAATTGTATGCTACCAGAAACTAATGATGTGTGTGTGATAAACATGTGAAGATCCAGCCATAAAGAGAATGTCACTTGTTTTGAGGAAACCTGTCTTTTCCTATTGTTCTCTGTAGCACCAGGAGACAACGGGGGAGTGGGGGGTTATTTACACAATTCTAAAAGGAAATGAAGCATCAAGATTGGATCAAATAGGAAGCAACAGGCAGTGAGTCTCAAACACGAACTCTGTTAAGCACAAGTTACTGACAGGATCCCATCAACCGAAGACACGTGTGGTTGGCAATCCATACGGTGAAAAGAATACAAACAAATTGCCTGTATCATTTTCAAATTAGCTTTAATGTCCAAGATTTCATTTTCACTCTCCACACTTCAGTACTCTGGGACTAAGACCCACAGCTTATGACTTCATTAATGTAACACTGGACAGACCATTTCCAGACCTTTGCTTGCCATATTTGCTCAGCTGGGAAAGCTGTGACTTCTACCCTCCTGCAGCAACCAAAGCTCCCTTCTACATGATGAACATCTACACCCTCAAAGACCTCTCAATCAGCCATTCTCTCTTCCACTAATGCCATTGCCTGACTCCTGTCCCACCAGGGAGCTCCCTTTTGTTTCCTTGGCAACTGCCTCTTACTTTTCTCATTGCATCCTCCAAGGTGATAAAAGATGGACTCCCACTGGCCTAGAGGCTTAGAAAAGACAAGGTTTTGCACACACACACACACACACACACACACACACACACACACACACACACACATCTTTTTTTAGTGTGTTTTATAGATCTGGTATTTTAGTATACTAGATATCTTTATTTCATTATCTCAAGCCCATTTCTCACATTTATCTACTTTATCTTGTAAAGTAATGTCGTTGAGACACCATGGCCTATCATTCACATTTGGACTTAGCTAATGGAAGCACATGCAGAGGATAAAGGTGACGCACTAAGGCCCGGGATGTTTTTCAATTGATTCTTTTCCCCATCACACTGTGAGTTGTCACTATCTTTCTCAATTTAAGATGGCAAACACCCTCTCAGGATTCAAGTACTAGACTCACCACATTTCTTTTCTGATCTAGGAGAAGCTAAAGCTTTTGTTTTAAAGTTCTTCAGGAAATTGCATTACTTTTGATTATTTATATTAACCTTCACCAAAGTTTCATTAAACGTTCCCGAAATTACAAACTCTTTCTTGTTAGACACTGACAATAGGTAGATAGCTAGATGAGCGGGAAGATAATTCACACATTTCACAGATGGCATTACTTAGATGATAAGAGAAATTTTAAAGTTATATATAATTGCTATAAAATAGTAATTAATTTTAGTGTATCCTGGGTTTGCCTTTATTGTGAGGTGTGTGTATGTGTGTGTGTGCGTGTGTGTGTGCACATTTGTTGACTAATGAGCATGCATTGAGATATTGCAGCTATTGTGTTTCCTTTGACTTGAAATATTTCTTCAATAATCAGGGAGAAAGTCTTACATAAAGGGCTATAAAGACTCCAAGACACAGACTGCACCCTCTCCAAGATTATAAGACACAGTGGCAGGGAGATAGCATTTCAGCTGAGCAACCTGTAAGACTTCAGTAAACACACCACAGACAACATCTGGAGTGTTTCATTTTAATTATGCTCAGATTTAAAATTCTCTAGGTTTGCCTCTTGGTGTGGATGCTGGAGCTGCAAATTAGAGAACAGGGGATCTCAACAACCAGATGGAAACAGAACACAAGGTGATAGAAAGCAGAGGAAGGCTATGTACTTCTCTTTCTTAACAAGTACAGTGATCTCCAGAAGTACAGCTTTCATGAGTCATCCCCCATCCTGGGTGGTTATAGTTGCCTTTGAGTCACCTGTGCTCCTGAGAAATAGCCTCAATAAACTCATTGTCTCAGTATCCTAGACTTGGCTGGAATAATGTCTGTGATCTGTCAATGGAGCTCTAGAAAGAGTTAGTAGGATATTCACACAACAGATGGAAGGTGTCGAACTGGATAAAGGAAAAGGAATATTCTGTAGGTTCTTGAATTCAGTCAGCATTCAGACATTGAAAGGTGGGTCACATTTGCTGAGATGACTGTCAGAAACATAAGGCAGGAGCTGGCACATATTAAGCAAGAGGGGATAGAGACTCAAAATAGCCAAGGTCAAAGCACAGAGGAGAAGAAGATCTTGAATTTAGGAAGGGAAAGATGGGTGAATGTTTATATTTAAAATGGGGATGCGCAGAACATCATGAGATGTGCAAGTGCATGTGTGTTTGAATAACACATGATATGATTACCACCACCTCAAAAACTATATACAAACATTTGTGCTTTCTGTTTCTGTCTAGCCTCTCTTACACATGCACGCGCGTGCACACACACACACACACACACACACACACACACACACACACACACACACACACGCACATTGTTGGGGGAGAAACCGAGACACAGAGAGGCAGTAGATACTATCCTAAATCCCTGGATGTTTACCCTTGCTCAAACTCTTGAGGTGACAGTTGAGGTCTTTACTGTGGTTTCCAGGAACTACTCTCCTAGGAACTACTATTTTTTAATTCAAGTATCAAAGAAATTTTACTTAATTCCTATGCTCACCCAATGTTTTCACCATGATTATTTGTTTTGCTTTCTATATCCCACTGACCCTTTTTTTGACTAAGATAATGGCTTCCTTCCTCCTGCTATTGAAAGCTCTGCATGGGGAAGAATGGGCAGGGTCATAGTACTTCCTGTCATTTCATTATTGAGCATTTCTCCATCTTTAATGTCACTCTGACACTTTTACACCCCTCAGAGTCATTGTCCTGCTCAATCTCTACTGTAATGGTGCTTCTGATTGAACTATTTAAATAAACTCAATTTTAAGCTTGCTTTTTTTTTTTTTTACCAAAATCACTTTTAATAACTGCCATTATCCTATATAATTGCAATGATTGCTTTGTCTCAGAATACCTCACAACATTAGCTTTCAGTCCAATAAACCCTGGCAATTGCATTTGGTAGAAGATGGGAGGATATTAGCTGAAAATAGCTAGCGTGACTAGGTCTACAAAATCAAGACAGGGTAGAACTTCCTAAGGGAGAAAAAAAAATCAAAGGCTGTTAGGAGATGCTAAGGTTGGGAGGGATTATATAAAATCTATAAATTTTGTTTGATATTTTACAAAGTCATAACATCTGGATTTTACCCCTCCCTCTGCCATTTACTAAGTGTTTTGAATACTAACTTTGCCATATGTCTTAGTTCTGTTTATGATTGCTCTGGTAAAATACTCGAACAAAGGTAACTTAGGAGAGAAAGGCAGAAATTACAATCTGTGAGAGTGGGATGTCACAGCAGCAGAAGCTGAGGGAGTTGGTTCTATCATATTTGTAGTCAGAAACAGAGAGTAACGAGGGAATGTTATCAGTGATCAGATTTCTCCTTTTCATTTGGTCCAGGCTCTCATGAAGTGATGCCACCCATCTTCAGGGCATGTCTTCCCATCTCAGTTAATTCCTTACAGGCCAATCTAATCTACACAGTTCCTCACCAAGACTATCTCTGAAGGTGATTCTCTATTGTGCCATGGCAACAATCAAAGTGAACAGTGAGAACCACAACTAAAATAGCTATGTCTTGTGACTTTGTGTATAAATTAGATAAACAGTACAATGCCATTATGTCTATACAGTACACACAGAAAATGCCAGGTGACAGGGCTCACCATTAGAGCATCTTTCATTATTCCTGTTATATATCCCAGGCTGAGATTCTCTCTGGTCAACACATCCATTATCTCATCTTATGTCAGCTACTAAAATTATAATTGTTATCTCATTTTAAATTTAGAAAACCAAGACTTCTGGGGGATCAAATGAACTGTCAATATCTGTAGGAGAAAATGGACCAGCTGGGCTGTCAAACATGGCTGCCTTGGAAGTTCACATAACCATGAGTAATAACAACTTTCCTTAAGCCAACTTGGAGTCTGCTGCTGCACTGGGTGACTGGAGACCTACAAACTTCAGTTTGATGGAGTCAATGGAAAAAAAAAAAAAAAAACAAACAAACAGCACAGCCAAGAAATGACCGACAGCCAATGGGGTGCAGGAATAAGATATTTAGGTTCACTCGTACTCACAGTGAACTAACTAGTCTGCTGATTGCTTCTCACCTGACTCCCAGTGTCCACATCAGTCACTGACACCAAGCCTTCTCTCCCCCTTCCTCAAGAGGTGTTCAGGCAGTTTGGCCATAACAAATATCATTCAGCTAAGAAGTATCAGATAGGATTTAAATTATGACTGCTTCTCATGACTCTTAGTATGATGCTATGTTATTTTGGGGTATACAAAAGGTTTATAAAACTTTAAAGAAAAAACTTGGCTAGAAGATGTACAATAATGTCAATAGTAGGTAGCCTAAAGTGGAGCTTAAAGAATGATAGGCAGCTAACACTCCATAGTGGATCCAGTGCCATAAATCTAGTTCTAGGCATGCAAATAGAGTCTGCAAAAATAACAGGTAATCATAGTTGCGTTGATTAATGGCAATAGGACACAAGGATGTGTGAAACAATGGAAGGCTATGGTTTTCTCTTATTTAAGTGAGGCAGGAAATTCCATGACCAAAACCTTCCTTCAGGATAAATTGCTTATTTCTCCCAATTCCAGACTTCCTAACATCTCCCAGTTGAACTTCCTCTGTTCACTTCCATCAGTGAGAAGAACCAGCGTGCCCCAAGTCAGTCTATTTCTGGGTACATCCTGGGAGACCAATGACAGGTTAGCAGAGAATTATTCCCCTTGTGGTTATATGGGTCTGTCCCATGAGCATCAGAGCTCTGTGAAATCAGAATCTCTTTCAACCATCTCTGCCAATTCTGCTTCTTTGGCTTGCCCACAAGTGTTCATTCTGACAGTGCTGCACAGTGAATTTCCTGCACACAAATCAATGACTCAGAGTCTATTTCCCAGGAAACCTGAATTGCATTATGGGCTAAAACATGCATCTTTGCTGTGGCAGCCAGTGCCAGTTCATCTCAGTATTTTTAGAGGGTTCTAGTGATTTGTCAAATATTTACTGTAGAATCAGTAAATAAAGAGGGATATAATAAATACCAGGAGCAGTTTCATAGGTGTCAGAAAGGAAATGTTTTATTGATTTTCAAGGGAACAATTTAGAAGTTGTTGGAGGATAAGTCAGGGATCTAGCTGAGATGTAGGTAAAAATGGGCACATCTATTAGTATCATTTTGTCTCCAGAGTCTGGAATGCTGAGGACACAGGACAACATGCTAACCTTAATTACTTACAGATAAATGGTGACATGTTAGGCCCTCCTCGGTGGTTGAGACCGTCTTCTTCATCTTATCCCTCACTTCTATCTAAAATGTGTAATGACAGCAAGGAGATACTAACGAAAGCTATAGGTTTAGGGATCTTCTAGGGCATTGTTGCAATTTTAAGGGGTGCCCCCTGTGAGGGTCAGAGCTTGACAATCTCTATAATTTAAATATGAGATGGCATGCCATCACCATGGCATTCCTCAACCCAAATGTCCTATCTCAAGACCTCATATTACATGAAGTTCATGCTCCCACTCAAAGGCTTTTCCCATATCCAGGCATCTTCTATTTAGGAAACTCTCAAATGACATATGGCTAGGATCCATAAATTTTCTGGGCAGTGGTGGTGCACATTTCTAATTCCAGCACTTGGGAGGCTGAGGCAGGTGGATTTCAGAGTCTGAGGCCAGCATGGTCTACAATTTCTAGGACAGCCAGGGCTGTTATACAGAGAAACCCTTTGTAACCCACCAAAATAAATGAATGAATTATTTAAGAAATATAAATAAATCTTGACTTCTCTTGGCAGGCCTTATACCTTACACATATCTATCAGTTTCACTACTGAAATTCTATACAAAGGAATTAATACCAAATGTAGACACTAGTTTTTCAATTGCAAAGATTGATCATGTCTGTTGTTTTCATTCCCACACTATGGTTGTTTGAAAAAAAAAATGTCCCCCATATATTCATATGGAGTGGCATTACTTTACATGTGGCCTTGTTGGAAGAAGTGTGTTACTGGGGGTAGACTTTGAGGTTTTAGAAGCTCAAGCCAGGTCCATGGGTTCTATAAGTTTACATGTGTCTATTTCCCACTTAAATTACAAAAGGAAGATAAGAATAATAAGATAGCAAGCTCCCTTTAAAGAAGTACTATGGGAAAGGTTTTAACCCTGTGACATACACACACACAAACACACACACACACACACACACACACACACACACACACACACACGT
Organism: Phyllotis vaccarum; assembly: GCA_033318265.1. Classification (NCBI taxonomy): domain Eukaryota; kingdom Metazoa; phylum Chordata; class Mammalia; order Rodentia; family Cricetidae; genus Phyllotis; species Phyllotis vaccarum. The sequence goes on from JARWLC010000001.1 coordinate 25,780,223, forward strand.
ACACATGCCCAAACTCATGCATGCACACATGCACTTAAACACTGTTGAATACCTTCTCTGGTAATGCAAAGACTTCAGTCCAGCAAGTATGTTCTTTTTTTCCTGCTGGGCACAATAAAGTGTTCATTCTCCTGGCTCCCAGCGGCCAGTTTCAGAATCAAGCTATTTGTAGGCCAGACCATGCTGAAGCTGAACTTTCCAAAGTCTCCCTTCTTTCTGTTCATTCTTCATGTCCTCACCCTGTCTCCTAATAGAGCACTTTGTAAGGCTGATAAACTGTTTCAGTGGCTACTGAGGAATTCAGGGAACTCCGATTCAGTAAACTCCTGCTGTCTATCCAGGCCCCACAATTACATTGTTTATGACTTGAAGAGCCATTTGTCATGTGCGATCAAAAGCAGATTGAGCCTTTTAACACCTTTCAGAGTCAGTACACAGAGCATTTTGTATTTAAAAACAGTGTGAAGGAGATAAAAAAAAATAAAGACATCAGATCATCAATCCCCACAATCTTTGCTCTCCCACTCCTCCCCAAGGAAAGAGACAGGGATCCTGTGAGTCAGCTCTGGCCTCCTCTGTCTGTATAAGAATCAGACAGACTGCAGAAGACCCAAGGCAGTGCTGGCAGTGTTAAGGAGAGATAATAGGATTGTTTTCACTGCAAAGAAATGATGATTAGAGATAAAGGCTTGCACGTGCTAGGAGATCTGAGACACCTGAGGGAAGTGTACAAGGAATGAAAAAAAGTGCCAGGGGAGCAGTGAATATTTTGTTTGCTAGCTTTCATACATGCAGCTACTCCCTTTGAAACGTCTGATGACATATATTATTGCATTAAGGACTCTGATGGCTTTTAGTTGCTGGGCAATATGTTGACATGTGACTTTGTAAGGAACTACCTGTAAAGGAGTTGTGTTCACAACTGTAGGAGTCTGCCCATTACTTAACACACCATCTGTGTATTTCTGGTCTCAAAGATTTCTAAGCCAAGTATTTCACTGAAATTATTTCACTTTTAAATCTTCCTACATTTTATTTGGCAATCCTGAGTTCAAAGTTTAGCTTTACTTTGCAAACTGTGCAACCACACTATGAATCTCTTAAAAGCATGGGGTGTGCTGATGAGACTTCATGAGTGTAGCCTCCCTGACATTTCTAGAAGACAAGATTGTATAGCAAACCTTCGGTTCCTCTAGCTTTTACAAGCTTTGTGCTCCCCCCCCCCCCCCCAGTGATTCCTGAGCCTCAGTAGAGGAATTGGCTTGTGGGTGTATCAGTTGGGACTAGACACTGCATGATACCTGTTCTCCATATTTTGATCAGTTGTGTTTTTATTTTTTTCTGCGTTCATCTAAGTCTGTTAGGAAAGGCTGAGAAGTTTACTTGGTGAGGGGTAAAAACTACATATGAATTCATAAACAAGAATTGAACAATGACAACATCACTGAACACGTTAACATGGAAGAGAGAAAGCTCCCAAGGTCTAAAACCTTATAAAAGAACTACAGGCAACTGAAGAAAACAGAACTGGGGAAATGATCTTCCCTAGGGAAAAACCCTCCAATTAGTTATCCAATGCCAAATGATCAGTCCTGAGCTCTTAAACATACAAGTAACATACAGCTTAAGCAGACTGTATTTAGGAATACATGTGTGTGCATATATATAAATGTGTGTGTATCAACAATTAAAGAAAAATAAATTATGGATTTGAAAGAGAATAAAGAATTTGAATAGGAAGGGGTTGGAGGGAGGATAGGGAAATGATATATTATAATTTCAAAAGCCATACAATTAAAAAGAGAAAAAAATAGAAGATATGTATTTTCATACTTTGCCAAGAATAACAACTAGCATTTGTTCAGCAGATCACAATGTAAAACTAGGAGTGAATGGTGTGTGTGACTTGAGCCATTTTCAAGAAATCTTCCAGTTGTCTCCATAAGGTGCCAGACTGATGAATATTCAGTGACATTGTGATCAATTCTTGAATGACCTAATTATCAGTAAAGTCAGAAGATATGGCATTTAAAATATCAAGGTGTGCATGTGCATGTGCGTGTGCGTGTGTGTGTGTGTGTGTGTGTGTGTGAGAGAGAGAGAGAGAGAGAGAGAGAGAGAGAGAGAGAGAGAGAGAGGGAGAGAAATATTTGTGGAGAACAAGTTTAGGGAGTTGATTTTCTCCTTCCATTACGTAGATCCCGGGAATCAATCTCAGTTTGTTAGGCTTTATGGCAAGCATCTTAATCTGCAGAGCCATTCTTCCAGTATAAATGCAGCCTCTTAAAGTAGAAACTTTGGCCGGGAGAGGTGAATCCATGGTTAAGAGCACTGAATGCTCTTCCAGAGGATGCAAGTTAATTCTCCACACCCACATAGGAGTTCACAAACACATGCTGTTCCAGTCTCGGGGGAAAGGTTCCCTCTTCTGATATGATGTGCAATAGACACACATTCACATAGGACAGACATACACATAGGCCAATTACCTATGCACCTAAAATAAAACAAAAAACGCACATTAATATCTTCAAATAAGCAATAATTTGTCCTCCCCGTCTTTTAGTACTGCCCTACATGAGGTTAAATGTTTTCTGCTTCTCTAAAAAATGAAGAACTTCAAGACGGGCGAGAGGGAGCAACATAGGAGAGATGACAGAACAGAAATGAAAAGAAACTTTATGGAAATTATTAGGATGGAACCTATTCTAGTAGCTCTTCAGTAGAAACAACTAAGCCGCATGTCCACAAAGGCTGAGAAGGGTTTTTAGACGCTGAAACTGTTTCTGAATGTTTTATGAAAACTATTTGAACGGAAGAAAGTAGTAATAGATATTCTCTCTTGTCATTCTACACATGCCCTTTTATCAACATGGCAACTTTTGTTTAAATTTATTGACTTTGTTGGACACAGCATTGCGCTCCCAGTGATGAGACTTGATGTGTTTATGAAGCATGATGACTACTACGTTCTTTTTCCCTAACTGATAAAAGTGTTATCAGTTTCCCTTGTAGCTTCCTCTTATAAGAAAGACATCTCAAGTGCTTTCTAGAAGCTTCCTGCACCACCCCCAACAGGTCCTAGAGTAATGTTTTCCCCTCATTAATCACTGGGAACCCTGTTTCTAATGTACTGTGTTAACTCTCTTTTTCAGCATTCTGATTCTTTGGAGACAAGTGTCATTGAAATGCTTTTGGATAGACAAAAACCTGCATTCATTCCTAACTGCCTGCTGCCCCTGTTATTCAATAAGTTGATACTTGAAGATTTATACAAAACATGAAGTTTTCTTCTCCGGATATTGTGATTATTTATGATTTACGTTTTTCCTGCTACATCTGTCCTCCTAAGGTCATATCCTTGACAAATGATTGCCCAAGTTGTGTGTTTACAAATTAACAATAGACACTATTTATTAAATACTCACTATTAAGAATTTACTCTTCCAAAAGCTTTTGATGTAAGAATTTTTCAATTATTTTCTCTCCTGTAGCCCAAAGAAGACTATTCCAGTTTGAGAAGTGGTAGGGTTGGGGACAGTAAAAGACACAGAGAAGTTAACTGATGCCTGCCAGTCCTACATGATCAAGAGCAGAACAAGAGTTTGCCATGTTGGTGTCTGTGTAGGCACTATATCATGCTAACTTTAATAAGAAGTGTAAACAGAAATGGTTTTCAAACTGAATTAAAGTTTTATGGGATCAAGAAGAACTGTCATATGCGAATATATGAACATGCATTTGTGTTCCTCTGTGTTTGTCATAATATACACATTTAAAAAGTATTTTTATTATCTGAGAATTCCATACTATATATTTTGGTCAAATTCCCCCCCCCATCTGTTTTCTTAAGTTCTAACATGCCCTCATTCCCCATGCCCTACCCCACTTCATGTTCTCTTTTTCTCCTGGGGAAAAATACTGTTGCCTTCATTAGGTTCTTTGCGTGGACCTGATCTCCATAAATGGAGGCTAAAGACTATTGTGAAGGAAAACTATAGCACAATGTTTGAGATCTAATAACCCATGGTTAATTCCTGGTACTGTCACTCTGCAGAAAATTGAGCTTCATTAAGTCATTAACAGATTTAATTTCCCTGATGTGTTACATAGAGAATAGCAATACTAACTCCAAGGGTTTCTGTGAAAGCTAAAGGTAATACACACTCAGAATTCAGATGGGGGTGGGGGGAAAGGAGAGAGAGCAAATAAATATAGCTCCCTTCCAGGTCTCTCTGGAAGCCTGGAGGCAAACATGATGTTCTCCATCAATCAAAACAAGTAGTGATGTTTTCATCTAGCTGCATCTCAGTTGTCTTCCAAACATGTTTGCACCAAGAAACAGCCATTGTAAGTCAAGCTCAGAGGTATAGTTGTGGCAATTATGAGACTGCTCCTCACGCAAGTGATGGATGCTCTTTTTATTTTAAAAATGTTCAAATAGTCATAATCCAATGAAAGAAGACAGGAAAAAAGAAATAAACAAAACACATTGTATTGATTTTTATTGGTCAGAAATTTGGTGGCTTAAAATAACACAAATATATTTAGATAGAGTTGAAGGCCATTGGTCTCAGTCCTTATTTGAAGGTGTCAGCAGGGCTCTGTAGCCATTTGGGGGCAGACAGAGGGACTCTACAACGGGTGCATTTCCTTTCTTTTCTGGGCTCTATAGAGTGTCTGAATTACATTGTTTGTGTTCCCCTTCCACAATGGCTAGATGTAGGGATTGACTAACTATAGGAAATAATGAGAAAGAGTTTCTGCCTCTTCTTCTTGGCACAGAGCTCCCAAAACCCTTGTAATGTCTTGAATAGTAAAAATGCTGGTAGAAACTGGAGTGTGTGTTCTTTGACCTCAGTACCTGATCCAGACTCCTAAGACCTTTGCAATTTCACTACTCATAGGGCTCTGGTGCTAAAGTTCTGAATCACTTGGAGTTTTCAGAATGACACAGCATCTCTTGTCCTAATGGGACAAGTCACATTAGACTCTTAGAGAGAGATAGCTGCCTGAAAGCGCAGGTCATTATTAGAAGATTGGTACTTTCAGCTCCACAACAGCTTTGAAATGGGGGCAAAAATGTATCCTGTCTATATAATGATGCTTTCATAAAAATCCCTGTGTTATGGAGTTCAGAGAGCTAGCAGTATGATATACAGATTCAGATTTTGGGAGGTTGGCAAAAACCAACTCCAATAGCTCTTACAGTTCTCACCTTGTACCATCTCTTTATCTGCCATTTAGTTAATATCATCGCAGAACCTTTATAAATTAAAATAAAAAGTGAATGTGAGTAAAGTAGTTTCCTAAGTTTATAGGAGTTCTGTGGTAAAATATTCAAAAGGGTTACTTGAAAACACACAGATGGCAATTCATTATGTGCAACTGTCCTCTAAGATGAAGGGCATGTTGAGAATTCAACCCCCCACTTCTCTTGGTAGATTGTGCCAAAATCCAGTTGAATCAAATTGGAGAGAGCACAGCTAACATCTGCAGAAGAGTCAAGTAGAGAAGAATTTGGTGCTTTGGGAAATCCCCACCCATCTCACATAAGAATGATTATATTGAGTAAGGACAGAGATAAGGAACATTTGAGATTTTGTGATATGCCTGCCCAAGTCACAGTACTCTGATGGGCAGAGCCAGAGCCTTGAATGTGGTGCTGGAACATTTAGACTTCATTCATATGGGCAATAAGAACTACTGTCATTTTTCAGCAACAAGCCAACATATTATTATGCTTTAGTAATCACCTTTGAATTAAAATAAAATGTGATTTGGGCTTTTCCAGAAGGAAAGGTATGTTGTGACTCAGTTCTCCAAGCTTATTTTCAGACAAGAGAGGAAATAAAGGAATATAAGGAAATTGAATAAATAAAAGAAGATAAACAACCTAAGTATATGAAATGCATTTCAACTACAAACAACAGAATAGTGTAGCAAGAAACACTTGTTCTCTCTCAGCAAGCCAGAGTCCCTATCACAGTTTCCTGCAAAGTCCTTGATAAATGGCCAATAAATGTTATGCAGGAAATTATCTTTATTTAATTTCCCCTGGTTGCTACTTTTGCTCTAGTAAGTATCTTTACCACCCAATTTACAATAGAAGCCTATAGGCATCGATTCATAACTATTTTTCTTAAAGCAGAGGAATGTTTTGCCAAGATCTGGTTCCAGACAGCTAAATGATCTACGTTAAGAATCAATAGAAAATCATGCAAAATAACTTAGCCCTTACGACCTTTGTGTTTTTTATATTTAACAGTTACTGGTAGAAAGAAGCATTAGATTTGTTTGTAAATAACACACATTATTAAAAAGTCATAGCCCAATTAAGGCTGTTAGATGGCAAAATTTGCATTTATTTCTCTGCAAGCTAATAATGTAGTCATGCATCAACACTACACTGGGAAAAGTGCTTTGTTTAATCTTTCTGCCTTGTTGAAAACTCCCTGGGCCTGCTGACTTTTGACAACTTGTTGGAAGACAATAATAACACACATATTCCTTTGTGCTATATTGCAGTACTGCTTCCTGACAGGTTTGTCTCTGACTAAACAAATCATTTGCCCCCTGTCTGATCTGTTTCCATGTCAGTAATTTTGTTTCTACTCATGGATAAATGAAAATGTGGTCGTCAGATGCAATCCTTCCTGTTTGAATATCTTAAATAATAGGTTTCCAGAGTAGAAGACATAAATATTTTATACATTATGGAATTAGTATTTGGCAGGATGACTGTGGTAGAGAAAGGATTTCCCACAGAATCACATTTTCAGTATTTAGAAGCTAATGCTACAGTTTGGTGTGTTCATTCGGCAACTTAAAAAAGCGTATCTAATCCAAAAGAAACTGAGTCACATAAGCATGTGTTTCCTAGGCCCTTGTCACAACAGCTTCAAATTGGTTTCCAGGCTGATCAAATATTCCCAGGACTGATTTTAATTCACTGATCACCTTTTTATCCTACACAGGAGTGTTACCTCCTGGGCAAATGAAGAGCCAGTGTAGAATAATGAACTTCATGGTGAAGATAAACTCTTCATAGTCCTGCTGGGCACATCATTTGGAACTATAAAGGAAGAAAAAAAAAACATGTAAAGACTTGAAGGGAAGGTAATGAGTAGGGCTGTAAACGTAACTCTTCCCTTCTCCATGTTAAAAGAATTTTGCTTAAGAATATATTCCCTCTTGCCTGAAAACTGATTTTCTATGTCCCATGGCTTTGTTCTCTAGGTGTCCTGAAAATAATTGGGCTTAAAAAAAAAATCCTCAAAATATTGCCGATCATAGAGCCAACTGCATCCCTGTGGTTTCCCTCTGAGGCTGTTATTAATTTTTAATCATCTTGCTGTTGTTGGGGTCTTTACGACTTCTGTAAGTAAAGAGAAGCCACGTGGGTGGTCTAGGAGGGAAGAGAAATGATAAGAAGGGAAATGGTCTGCCCTGCCCACGAAAGACAAATGTTGGCATGACTTCAGGGAAAGCATATTTCAGTCAGTTTTTCAGAAAGCGCCACTCACCTCGGTGAAGCGAATGTCGGAAATCAAGTCCCATTTCTCTGTAGCTATGTGGCTAGGTCAGTGCTTTCTTTGGCTTTATTTCCATAGATGAATTCCAGCCTTGGATTTCTGCTCAGAAAGGTTTAATGCCTCAATTCTCGGAGTGTCTCTAGTTGTTCTTCCTCATTTGACATGTTGCTAATTCTATCCTGAATTGTCTCTTATTCTCCTTTGTTCTTGGCTGGCTTAACACATGATTTTACACTGAGCTTTATCTCTGAGGAAGGATGTGCCTTAAGTATGAACATAACAAACAACAATTTGACATTTAAAGACTCAAACACGGATGTAACATTTTCCTGATAATGTTTTCTAACATGCCAACCTCAGTCTTTTGTCCACTTGATCAAGGGAAGGGACAAACATTTGAGAAATCACTGGAGGAGACAGACATTTTTGTGCTCTAGTTCTCAGATGTGTCACTGACCAAAGGAAGGTCCTATTTCTGCTTGAAAGGAAGTGAGTAATCCTTTCTGATAAGCATGTAGTGAATGAATGGTTGATTGCTTAAAGAAAACAATGATTATCATGAACTGAGGGGCCTCCTTCTGCTGTCTTTCTTGAAGGGAAAAGTTCCTTCAAGAAACGCAGTCTAGCGGAAGTTTCTTTGGCAAAGCAAAAGTATAGATGTCATGAAGGAATGATGAAATCTCTCTGCTGTTGGTATACTTAGACCCTTCCAGTTCTAGGTAAGCTAGCCCTGTAGAATCAATGTCTCTAGGTAGGCACCAGCTTCATTCTTCCATGTCTTCAGGAATATTATCTTACTACCAAGTTCTTGTGGGTAAACAGCACAAGCCTGAGATATTTGTAGTGTGCATATGGAGTCCCACTGAGTAAAATTTCAAAAGTAGTAACCTATAACTTTAACTGGGCTTTTTATTTCACGGCCAACACTGTCTCCCTGTATTAGGCTAACACTATTTAAAGCCCCTTTACACACACACACACACACACACACACACACACACACACACACACACACACACACCCCACCTCAGGAAGATTCTATAGTGCTGCTTCCATATAGAACTTTCAAAGGTTTTTTTTTTTTTTACAGTTATTCTTATAGCTACAACCTTCTGTGTTTAAATGATGCCAATTTCAATAATATGAAACACCAATAATTTTATCCCTTATTCTTCTCTTCTTTTTCATATTTTTATGTTGTACATCCATAATATTACAGCTATTATTACTTTACTTTTTGATTCTTACTTCATTCTAGAATTAGAAGTGGCTTACATATCACTGCTACAGTATTAGAGCATTCTGAATGTAACCAACTGTGCACTCTTACTTTTCCTTTCTGTGTTCATGTGTTGATACATGTTGATATTTAATATTCCCTTGTTTCAACTAAAAGAACCCTCTCAAGCATCTGTATTTATAGGCATGATTAATAGAGATGGTTTCTCCAGCTTTCATTCATCTGGAATGCTTTTTCTCTTTCATTTCTGAAGGATATGTTTGCCAGGTTTATTAGTTTTGGTTGGCAGGTGTTACTTTTCCTTGAACACTTTGAATATATAACCTTACTCAATAAACCCTTTGCTGTGCTGTGAGGTTTCTGCTGAGAAAGCTACTGACAGCTTTGTGGGTATTTCTGTTTAGGGGAAGAGTTTTCTCTCTTCTTGGAGCATTTAGGATTCTTTCTTTGACTCTTGAATATTTGATTATGAGGAGGACTCTCCTTTAGAATGCTTTTTCAGGGATGGGGTTCCCATGATATTTATGAATCTAAGTGTCCACGTCCTCATAATTTCTTCCAAAAAAAATCAGTCTCTCTCTTTCCTTAAGGACTTTTTTACTTATGAGTGTTTACTGGTACCCTGTGTGGCCGATGTGCATTATTTATTTTGCTATTTTTCCTTATCTCCTTTTAAATTAATAATTTTTAAATGCACCTTTAAAAGAGTTATTTTTTATAATTTGTACTGTACTGTTTTATTTTAAAACAAAAAGCTTCTGTCTATGTATTTTTAGCACCAGGATTTCTGTTTGGTTCTTTGTTATAGCTGACTTTTGTTTCTTTAATAAATTTTACATTTCATTCAGAGAGCACCATCCTAATTTCATTTATTGACTAACTTGTCTTTCTTTGCATGTCTCTGATATTCTTGAAGCTGTTTATTTCAATTATTTGTCAAGCAATTCATAAATCTGCATTATTTTGTGCTTAGCTATGGGAACACTATTAGTTGATTTATCTGCTTACTTTTGATGGTGTTTTATGAGTCTGTTTTTATGGGTGTGCTTTTGCTGATGATTTTCCTACAGACATGTATTACTATCCAGGCACATAAAGGAGAATATACCTCTTTCATTGAAAATCAGTTTTCAGTAGACACAGGTTTTCTTATATGTCCTTAGACTGATACAAGTACTGCCAACATTTGAGTGTGATTGGATTTAGGTCATATAACAACCCCTGGGTCTTCACTAGAGTCTGTCATTAGTGAGCCTATTTCTAGTGACCTAAGTGGACATTTACCTTGTTTAATCTTTGGGGACACTTTGCGTGGCAGCTTGGTCTGAGGTACTGGCACTGTAATGGAGATGTACTTCAGAATTTCCAGTGTTGGACATGCTGCCACCTAGGTGGAATGATCGTGGCTTTATCCAGGTCATAGCAGGGGTCATTACAGGTCACAGAATGAGTTCATTCACAAACATTACTGATTCATAACTCATTAGGAAGATATCAAAATCAAATCAGAAGTCTGCATCAGGACTGACAGCCGAGACAAGAATATTTGCTAGATTTAGATATGAAGTGTTACTCTACCCATAATCTCATACACTGAAGGCTCAGTGCTCAGTTGATGTGCCTTGTCATGGAGATGTCATTGAATTGTGAAGATTGGAGAGTCTGTCAAACACAGCCGGGCCAGTGAACTTTGGTCTGAAATCTCTGTAACTGTGAACCAAAATAAATGCTCTCTTCTTTAAATTGTCTCCATTAGGCATTTTCACACTAATAAAAAGTCTAACTAATAAAATTGTCAAGCTTGCATCTAGCACAGAAGAGGCCATATCTTCTTTCATGTTCCTAACATCTCAAAATATGGTTAAAAATAATTAAAACCAAATGCAACAGCTGAACTCAAAGCTTATCTATGGAGACAGAGACAATGCTTTTCCTCCAAGATTTTGAGGAGGTAAGGCCTCTCTTAGACATCAACTAAACAGGGCCCATCTTCAGTCTCTTAATGGCCATTTTAAAAATAATTCTTTCCTTTCTTTTTCTTAACTTTATTATACTGTCTTTTCTTTTGTTTTCCTATGTTTAAGATTATAATTTAATTACAAGATTGCCCCATCCGCTTTATTCTCCCTTCAAATCCTTCCGTATGCCACTCTCTACTCCCCTTCAAGTTCATGGCTTATTATTGCATGTGCACATGCACACACTCACATGTTGTATTAAGTTTCTGGCCTGTCTGGCCTATGGTCTGCAGTCCCACAGACCTACAGACCTGCAGATCCTACAGAAACACACAAACACTTGTATTAATTTTGAACTGATCAGCCTATGGCTCTGGCATATTGTTAGCTAGCTCTTGCTCTTAAACTAATCCGTGATTCTTGTCTTGTTCAGCCATGTGGCTCAGTATTATTTCCTCTGTGTCTGTTGGCATCTCACCTTATCGAATCTCACTGGTATTTCTCTGGCATCTCTGCCCCGTTCTTCTTGTTCCCAGGGTTTTCCTAATCTGGTAGCCCCGCCCACAGTTCCTAACTGTCTCCAGCCAATCAACATTTTTATTAAACCAATAGGCAGGACAATTATTACAATGTAACAAAACATAGTCCCACTACACAGATGTACATATTTTATACACATATGTATGTGCACATACATATATTTTAGGAATATATTAATACATACATACTGCTAAACCTTTGAGTTGTATAATACTACTATTTTCCCATTCCCAGATTTTCTCAGTTTCCTTTAGTGAAATCTAAGTTGACTGATTTTTTTTTAACAAAGATATTACACTTTTAAAAAAGTGTAATTGCTCATGTACAAGAAATATTCCAGGAAAGCTGTTGTAGGTTTCTGACCTATGTGATGTGTATTGACTATTGGTACAAGTCATAAGTTAAAGTTCACATCTTCATAGGTAAGCACCAATACCGCCAGCACAAAGTGATAAGAATATCAGTACTGCTTTTGTACTTTTTAATTTTTAAAAAGTCAAATGGCTGATGATGTACAAATCTAATCCTGGATGTTCTACTCTACTTTATTTAATTTAGCTCTCTTATGCCCAGACAGAGCTATGTTTATGACTTTGTCATAACAAGTGTCACCTAGTAGTATAATTTGTCTGATATGATAGCTGCTTAAAGTAATGTGGGTATTCTCTACCTTTTTAATTTCCATGTAAATTTTATAATTAGCCTTTAGTAAAATAAAAAAAATATCAAGATTCCACACAACACATTTAAAGTCACACATTCTGGTTGGTTGTAATTCTATAATATTATCTAGTTTTATCTCAAGCCTATGCTTTCCTGTGGCTAACCTCCAGCTGTTTCTAAAGGGCTTGTTCTTAATGAAGAAGCACAAATCACATCAGCTTACAATCACTGGGCAAAGTCAAATGTGGACAAATCTGAGACCAATGGAATGGAAAAGAATCTCATTCTAGAGAAAGGGCATTAATGAAAGAGGCTTAAGTTATCTTCTAAACAATAATGCCTGCACCAAACACTAATGAGTTCTTTAAATGACGACTTTCAGAATGAGGTATCAATTTGTGAGTGAATGAGATTAACTTAATGTACAGGAAACTTTATGAGAAATGTTAAGGACTTCAACTGCATAGTTATGGCCCCATGCTTCTCCTCCCTCAATTCTTTTATCCCTGTCAAGGAATCCTTGGACTACTTTGCCTTCACATTATAGTGTCACATTGCCTGTAACACTGTCTATAATAATCTCCAGTATTATTTCCTGTATCGTCATTTTACTCTCCATTTACTGCTTCTATTATTTAATATTTGCCCAAAGACATATACAGACAACTTATGAATATGTAATTCAGTAACTAACCCATTCTCCCTAAGTAGATTTATACCTCAGTAGAAATATAGAAATTGATTGTCTGCAGTTTAATAGGATAATTATCATAAAAGCCATTATTAATTGAGTTTTTAGTATGTGGCAGTCATGATTCTAAATTGCCTACTTGCATTTTCTCACATAATCCTTTAGAGGATGTTGATAAGTAGGTTTTCTTGTTAGAATATAGCTACACTGAGATGTTAAATATCTTGTCTAAGAACTCACAAGCATTTGAGTTATGACTCAAATCTAGTTAAAGACTGCAACACTAGACTAAAACCAAACTGTATAACCATCAAGGTAATATCAGTGCTCTTAACTGATAACTCCTAAAATAATAAAATGTGCAAAATTGTCTCCTGAGGCTAAAAGTACATTTTCTCTATAATCATATGAATTTGGGAATGGGTATTATTCTCATCAAATGTACAGACTTGAGGATAATATGGGGGAAAATTTAGTGAAGACTGTAATATACTATGAAGTAATTTGAAGGTGTTAGCTTAAGGTCCAGATAGAAACTGTAAGGTTTCTATGTGAGAAAATTACCAAGAATCTCTGAAAGACCTTAATCCACAAATACTAGTCACAACACTATATGATTATAGCTAGCTCATCTTCACTTAGAGACTTGGGTGGTAAAATCACAGCTATTGGTCAAAAGTACAAAGTTTTGGTGATGGAAAAAAGTAGTTCTGGAGATTCAGTGCACATCACAGTGATGGTGATAACTAGTTAACACTGTATTGCTTATTTGAAATTTTCTAAAGGAATAGATTATGAGTGTTCTAGAGTGCTTTCAGTATTATAATCATTTTAATACAATTTCTTTGATCTAGAAACATGGGCATTCTTTCCATTTTCTAGTGTCATCTTCTATTTTTGTTTATTTTAAAATATTTTTGTTGTATACATTTTCCATTTCCTTGATTAGGCTCCCTCCTAGACTTGCAATGTGCCTGATATAGTTGTGGTGAATGTCACTGTTTTCCTTATCTCTTCCCATTATCAATGTATAGGAAAGTTGCTGGATTTTTATCTTGCTATTTTGATGAATTCATTTTTCAGTTCTAAGGCACTTGGTATAATTCTTACGGTTTACTAAATATGGAATTCATCATCTGGAAACAAGGATGATTTGACTACCTTTCCTACTTATTTTGACGATTCCTTTACTTATTTTTCCTCTGATCCCATTACTCTGGCTAAAATTTCAAGCACTATCCAGAATAAGAATGGTGAAAAGGGAAAGACTATTTTATAAATCATCTTAAAGTAAATGCCTAATGTGCTTCTGCCATTTATTATATTGGCATAGATTTTTCATATATGGCTTTTAATTGTTGATCCTTCTACATCTATTTTATTCAGAGTTTAATCATGACTAATGGTAATTTTTTCAAAGATTTTTTCTGCTTCCATCAAGATGATCATATGAATTCCTTTAACTATATTTACGTGTGTTGTTTCATTTTTTTGATTTACCTGTGTCAAACTTTTCAAATCCTCAGAATGAAATCACAGTGTAAGACATTTTAATAAAGTGCTAAATTTATTTTCATGTGTTTTATTGAGGATTTTTGCATGTATGCTCATTTAAGAATGTTTGTTGTGCATATTTTTTCTTTTTTATTGTGTCTTTCTCTGTTTGGGTGGCAACGTAACACCAGTCCTCTAAGATGAAGCTAAATGTATTCTTTCCTTTAGACTTTACTGCATAGTTTGAGGAACACTAATATTAGTTCTTCATTAAAGGGATAAGTAAAATTTACTAATGAATCTTCCTGGTCCTGGACTTTTTTGTTGGATAATTTTTCTTTCAGCTTCAACCTTAGTGACTGAAATCACATTGATGTCTCTCAATTTACAAATGTATAAATGCAACATGAAAAAAAAAATCTCAGTGTAAAACTTGACACAGTTAAACTTCCACAGAAGCAGGGTAGGCATATTAGTGTGTGCCCTTTATTCCAACATTCAGAAGTTAGAAACAGGTAGGTGGATCTCTTGTGAGTTCAAGGCCATAGCATATCCCAGGCCAGCCAGGAATACAAAGTAAGACCTTATTTTAAAAACAAAATAAAATAAAACAAACTCCTAGAGGTAAATATAGAAATATTTCAAGATATTGTCACAGGGAATGATTTCATGAAAACAATATTAATTGATCATGAAATAAAAGTAAGAATAGAAAAATGAGGTTCCATGAAATTGAAAAATGTTCTACAATTAAGGATACCATCAACACAGTAAAGAGAAAACTACAGAATGAATGAAGGTATTCACCAGTTATTTATCTGACAAAATAGTAATAATAACATCATATTAAGAACTCAAAATGGTGAACACCTAAATAACAAATAATCCAACTGATAAAAGTGATATTAACTAACAGCTCAAAAATAAATATAAAAATGTCAATAAGAACATAAAATACACAATATTTTATTTTTCAAATAAATGTAAATCAGAATATTGTGGTTTGATCTGAATTTAGTCAGAATGGTCCTTCTCAAAACAAAATCAACAAGTAGTGTAGTCGCTATGAAAACAGAATCAATGTTCCCCCAAAATCTCAAAATTGGGTTGCCATATGATTCAACTGCATCACTCCTGAACATATGTTCAAAGAAAATAAGATAGTATATAATAAAGGTACCTGAAAACCTACATTTATCCTCACAAGTTTTACAACTGCTATATTATGTAATTAACCTGGATGATCATAAACAGATGACTGGATTAAAGAAACAAATATGGTATGTTTGCACACAGAAGTTTTACTCAACAATAAAGAAGAATTAACTTATCTCCATTTGTAGAGTAATGAATGGGACTAGAGATTGTCATAGTAAGTGAAATTAGCCTGATCCAAGACAAATATGACATGTGTTATCTCATTCGTGGAAACCGAGAGGATTTCTTAATTCTTTTAATTTTGAGATTATCATAGATTCATATAATGTTTGCATCACATTCATACCCCTCTCCCACACATTTCCCTCCCAACTTCATGTGTTTTGTTTCTAAATCCATTCTGACTAATTAGTGTTGCCTCTGTATGCATGAGTGTAAGTGTTGCCTCTGTATGCATGAGTGTAATCTTATGGAGAAAACTGCTTTTCAGCCAGTGACTCCCAGTAGCCAATATATGCACAGCTCCCTTTTCCGAGCTCAAATTTCAGATAATTTGATGTTATGCAGGTCTTTAGCATATAGTCACAGCTGCCATAAGCTTGTGTGTGCAACAGTCTTTTCATACCCAGAAAATGTTGTTTTGCTGCAGATGTTTACTACCTCTAGCTGTTAAAAAATATGCCCCCTAAACAGAAGCCAGACTGTTCAGAAAAGAGAACAGAGCCTATGAAGTGTCCTAGGGAGGCTAGATAGAATCCAAGTATCATATGCTTCTTTTTTTAAAATGGAAATGACACAATGAAATGTATTATTTTATGTAAAATGGACCAGCAGGTTGTTCTTCAGTGGCAGAATCCTACAGGATTGAGAAAATAAAAATGGGAAAGCTGGGTTCAGGAGATCTTTTGCAAGCTTTGACTTCGGCCAAGCAAGTTTACTAAGAATTATAGTATCTAAAGGGATCAGGACCATGAGGAAGAGACCCACAGAGAGAGCTGACCTGAGCTATTGGGAACTCACGCACTCTGAAACAACGGCTGAGGAACCTTCCTTGGAAAGGAACTAAATCCTTCGAATATAGATGACAGCCTTGATAACTAGGGGGGAGGGACTCGGGGAATGGATGAAGGGATGGAGTGTGGAGGGTGAAGGAGTATGTGGAGTTGGGGAGGGATTGAAAGCAGTGGAAGATGTAAGAAAAACTTCTTAAATAAAAAATACAAAAAAAGAATTACAGCATCTTATGTGTACATAGTAGCCTTGGGACTGACTGATAACTGTAGGCCTCCAGGGCAGAAGAGCTGAATTCTCAGGATAAAGTCCTGTGACAGCTCCTATGGGGACCCTGGCCCCAGGATATTACTGGTTCTGCCAAGCTTATTCCTGATCTTTAGAAAAGAATCTGTGTTCCTACTCTACACATCAGAGCCTCAGGAAAGGCCCTGGCCCCAGGCTAAAACTAGCTAGCCCTACCAAACATGTTCTTGGTTTTAGACATACTTCAGGTCCTCAGGGAAAGCCCTTGATTAGACAGGTTCCCAACGATTCTATATTTTTTTCAAATGAATAATAATAGTAATAATAATGATAAGACATTTTGGGGAATTTCATACATTCATATAACATTCTCACCAAATTTCATTGATGGATATAGTGTGGACATAACCAATACCTCCTTAAATAGTCCTGTGGGAGTATTATGCACTAGTTAGACATATATCAAGATTCTCTGAATCAATCGGCACAATGCCTTCTTTTCATGTTGTTTGGGTATGCGTATAATACATGGCAAACAGTGGCTCAACTAAGATTGTAGACAAAATGCCAAGTAGAGTTGACTCAGGTATGGGAATTGGGCAGTTAATCAGAGAAAGAACACTTAAGCTAGAGTGATTGATGGTAGGACTAGAGAAGAATGGGTTTTTCTCACCACACACACATAAACACTGTGTGGTTTTATTGATATATTTATTAGGTTTACTGTGATAATATTTCATCTCAAACCTAAAAAATATGTAGTTTTCATCTGTCAATTATAACTCAATAATTATTAAGGGTAGTAGAAAAGACAAAGGTCTTCTGAAAATACTATCAAATTGAATTCATCAGCAGATTAATTGGATTTTATGTCATAATGTAGTGGTATTCATTCTAGAGACACAACAATCATTCACCATACAAATGAATGTACTATACTACCTAATAGAGTGAAGGGGGACATGTGGTCATCTGAATTTATGATGAAAATGTATTTAAATATCCAAATATCAGACAAAGGCTATTGTCATCCCTCAACAGAGATTGTAGGGACAAGGTGTTGAGAATAAAGGGAAGTAGAGGGTTTCCCACAAATAAGACATTTTTATGACTCCCTAAGACTCAGGAATGTCTTAAGGTTTCTATTGCTGGATGAAACAATATGATCAAAAAGAGAGTTGGGGAAAAGAGCTTATTTGGTTTACATATTGCTGTATTACTGTTCATTATCAAAGAAAGCAGGATAGGAATTCAAACAGGACAGGAACCTGGAGGCAGGGGTTGATGCAGAGCCTGCAGAAGGGTGCTGCATACTGACTTACTTTCCATGACTTGCTCAGCCTGCTTTCTTATCGAAACCAGGAACACCAAACCAGAATGGTACCACCCATGATTTGGGTCCTCTTCCACTGATCACTAATTGAGAAAATACCTTATAGCTGAATCTCATCGATGCATTTTCTCAACTGAGATTCCTTGCTCCCTGATAATTTTAGCTTGTATTGAGTTGACACACAAAACCAGCAAGTACAGAGGCTTATTTTGAATGGTGGTTCCCTCCTTTCAGATGATGTAAGCTTATGTCAGGTTGACATAAGACCAGCGAGCAGAGGCATCATTGTGAAAGAATCAGAAAGTAAGAGCTGGAGAATGAGAATGAAGACATGTGAAATACCATGTAAGCATAGCCATGCCAGTTATAAACTCACAACAATCATGTTCTCTGATAATGGGTCTACAGAAATCACACCTTTCTAACAGCCAGCTGTGGAAGGGAAAGGAACTCACGGAGTCTTACCACATACTGCCGATCTGTTGATAATCAACTGACTCTGGAAAGGGGATGCAGCATATCCGGTTGTGTTCAGCTGATGAGAGTCCACCATTATATTTGGTTAGTACCAAAATAACACAGAGGGCTCTGATTAAACTCTTTGGGGGCACTAAACAAGGCAAAATGAATAAATACATAAAATCTAGTGAATGGGTGACTTACAAGGAGGAGGGGTACTTGGGAAGAGTGGGAGAGGAAAGGCAGAAGGTGGATATAGAACAACCAAATTATATAGTGTCCATGTATAAAAACTGTGAAAGAACAAAATTTATGAATAAAAAAGGAAATGCATCTGATGAAGTCAACATCCTTTTGATGGAAGCATTAATTAAAACCTTTTTAAAAGCTTAAGAAAATAGGA
Organism: Phyllotis vaccarum; assembly: GCA_033318265.1. Classification (NCBI taxonomy): domain Eukaryota; kingdom Metazoa; phylum Chordata; class Mammalia; order Rodentia; family Cricetidae; genus Phyllotis; species Phyllotis vaccarum. Next base: position 25,798,954 of record JARWLC010000001.1, read on the forward strand.
AAAAAGAACAGGAATGAAAACCCACATAAAGCATCCTTTAGTAAAAGAGAACCTTTTTTTTTTTTTTAATTTGGGGAGAAGGAAATGGTTCTTACTTGTATAACTTCTATTCATCATTGTGTTGAAGGTTTAAACCTCATAAACAAGTCAATTAAAAGGTCTCCAAATTAGAAAGAAGCAAAATTGAATTCATTCTCTTTGATGTGGTGTTATATTCATCAAATTCTAAAGATTCTGAAAATAAAACCTGTTAAGGTTAAGAAATTCAGAAAAGTTACAGGGTACAAAGACATCATATAAATATATGTATCTTTACACACTGAAAGTAAATGACATGGAAAGGACATTCTATTTAAAACTATATCCAAAGAATAATATGCTTATTATTATAAATGTAGCCAAGGAGGTAAACGGCTCATAGAGTATTTAAAAAAATGCTAAAAGGCATAAGAGAAAGCCTAAATAAATATAACAACAACATAGAAATCCACAGTGGCTCCATAGTATGGCCTGATTTCCATCTTGACTCAAGGTCAGAGCAAGAGCTTGTTTTACCCAGCAAGGCTACCTTATAGAATGCTTTGGTCAAAGGTATGGGTACTAGGTGTCTTATGTTTTAAGAATTGCAGAAGTGTTTTCACCTGTCTATACTTGTACCTCCCCTTTCTTGGTATAAAAAGTCCAGGGGAAATAAAATAGGGACATCTGAGCATTCACTCAGTGCCCTCCCAACTTGTACCTTTTTGTCTCTGGCCTAATTATTTCTTTCTCTGTAATTTCTCATCCACACACCCCTGTACCAAGGACCATTATTCATATGAAGCTGGACTTGGCAGGTACCCTTGTTCTTGAGTAGAAGACACTATTTTTAAGGTAATACCACTCCCTAACATGTTTATTCAAATCAACCCATCAAATCTTAAAAGTCCTGTCTTTTGGAAGGTGGCATTTATAGTAAGCTTTCTTATCACTCTCTTTGGACTGCTGGCTTCCAAATAACATCACAGAGACTTATTATTAATTGTGAAAGCTTGGCCTTAGCTTAGACTTTTTTCTAACTAGCTCTTATAATTTAATTAATTTGTTTCTATTAATCTACATTCTATCACATGGCTCAGTTACCTTTCCTCCATCTCATAGGTTTGATTTGATCTGTGTCCTGCTGGCATCTCCTGCTCACCTAGATTCATCCCTCTGACTTCCTCTCTCTACCTGAAAGTACAACCTATCCTTTTCTGATCAGCTATTGGTCATTTGGTTTTTTATTACACCAATCACAACAACACACCTTCACACTGTACAAATATCCCACAACAGGCATAGAAAAACTATTGTTATTGTTATTGCATGAGATTAAAATGAAAGGTAGTCATCTGCGCATTTCCAATTGAAAGTCAATGCATTTTTACCAGATTTAACTAATAATAGCAGAACACAGAACAACCCCTTAATAATAATCAATTTAAGACACACAATATTTTTTTTAATTGAAGTTAAGCACACATTCATAATATCCTCTAGTAAGTGAAAGAGAAAAAGTTTTGAGTGTCATAAAGAGAATGCATTAAAAACTTGAAATTAACTTTTTTTAATAGTAAAAAACTAGATGTTTAACCCAAAAGATAGCAAGCTATCTACTGTTGCCATTTCTATTTGATGGGTTTAAAAGTCTTAACAAGTATAAGAGGTTTTAAAAACATTATAAAATGTTGAAAAGAAAGAATAAAATTATCTTTATTTGGATCAGATATTTTTCAGCATTACAAAAATTTGTAAGAGCCTCCCCCCACACACAAAACTACACAAACACAAAAACTTACAGACATGTATGTACACACAAATAAACAGACACAACCCAAAGCAAATATTCTAAAGTAATTAATTAGTTTGTTAAGACTTAACTGTCAGGTTATCACAGAAAAATCAATTATGTTGCACAGTAATTAAAATTCAAGATAAAACCAAAGCATGTCATTTAAAATACTACCAAAGGTGGAAAATGTGTAGGAAAAAAACTGCAAAAGACATGCACCATGTATACTGAGAATGAGAAAATATTTAATGAAGAGTCAGATAAATGGAGAAATATACTGGGTTTATGGATTAGAAGGTCTGTTAGTAGTAGGAATATCAATTATTCCTAAGGTTGGTTCTGGGTTTTAAAGCAAACCCAAATTAGCTCTTCACACAATTTGGGCATCTGGTTTGAATATTTATATGGAAGTGCCAACAATATAGCTCCCCCCCAAAAAAAACAAAACAGAAAACAAATTTGGAAGAGGTATATTAGCTAATATGATAACATGGCAAGTTATCTCAACATCAGAGAAAGTTAGGCACTGGCACACAGGGAGCCATGTTTATTCACAAAGAAAAACCAAGTCCAGAATAGCAGCTTTCTTACTGCTCTGTGGCTGGTGTTGGAACTTGTGAACCTGAGAATTTCTGCAGCCCCAGTCCACATTATCAAAATCTCAGATCTCAAGAGTAGATGGCACTACCCAGACTATTATGCAGTGATATTCAAAATGTGCTGTCCTCTCTTAGTTAAAGAAGAATTTTTTTTTTAATTAAAGCTTCCTTTAAAGATAAGAAGGGGAACTTACCATGATCTTTCATCCCACAACAACCACTTCAGCTGGAGCAACCTTCTTTTCATCTGTTCTCTTTATTGTTCGCCTTGTTAGTCATGTGGAAACACACTGAAATTTTTATTTAAATGGTTTTAAAATGCTCTTGTGCTTAAAGGGTCTTCACAGAGGCACTGCTCTTACTTGCCTTTAAGTTAATTCAAATGTGTTCTCTTTGAATGAAATAATGGTTGGCCAATAATTATGGGCTGGCTGTTTAGTATCAGATAAAAGGTTTGTGTGCTCTTCCCTGGGGAAAGAATAGTTCTTCTGTTCTCAGCATTCCTTAGTTGCCTGTATCTCTGTATAGGGTTGAAGTCTCCTAGGTTCCCTCTTCCCTACCACATTAACATGCCTGTTGTTATACTCCTTGTTTAGCTCCTGTTTGACAATCATATTGGTGAATTTTTTTGGATGTAGCCTTTGAAATTAGTAGGGGACATAATCTCGTAGCAAACTCCCAGGTCCTCTATATTTTGCTGTCTTTTCTTCACCTCTTCCACAATGTTCCCTGGACCTTAGGTACAGAGGTGTATAAGCGTATTACAGATGTATCCATGGGAACTTTGCTCCAAACTTTGCATTTTGATCAGTTGTAGTTTATGCAATGGTTTCTGTTCACTGCAAAACAAACAAACAACAGCAATAGAAAAAAATCAAAAAGGAGACGCAGAAGCCTCCTGGTCCACAGCTGACTAAGAGATGAATACCACTCCGACCCCCAGGCCAAGCAGAGACCATGTCTCCAAAGCTTGGCCTGAAGATATAGCCCCTAACACCACAACTACATCCAGCTCTGCCCTAAACCAAAGAAAGCTGGAAGAGCCCCCTCCCACACAAACTGCAAAAATACATAGCTGGGGGGACATACAAAGGGACAAACTGCACCCAAACCACAAACTGCATTATCACACACTGACAGCTGGAGACCCTGCATCCCCCTGGATGACAGCTGACTAAGAAGAGCCAACTAAGAGTTGATAAGAACGAGCTCTGCAACAACTGGAGATACACAGATCTTTGACCTACAGCAAACTAAGAGCCAACTAAGAGCTGATGAGGAGTGAACTGAGGAAGCAATGGACAGACGCCAGTGCAAGAATACACATAACAATATAAAGAACAACAAGACACCACCAGAAGAAGCTGGTGGTTCTACAACATCAAGACCTGAGCAGAACAATGAAGAGGAAACAGAAGGAAATGATGTTAAAAGCAACTTTATGAAGATAATAGAATCTTTGAAAAAGTATATAAAAAATCCCTTAAAGAAACAGAAGGAAAGACAAACAAAAAATGGGAAGAGATGAACAAATACCTGAAAGAAAGTAAAGAAAACCAAGAAAAAAAGGAAAAAGAAAACAAACAGGTAAAAGAAACACTAGGAATTAAAAATTGAAATAGAAGTAATAAGGAAGACACAAACTCAGGCAGAGCTTGAAATAGAAACCTAAAGAAATGAACTGGAACTACAGGTGCAAGCATAACCAACAGAATGCAAGAGATGGAAGATAGACTCTCTAGAGTGGAAGATTCAATAGTGGAAATAGAAACATTAGACAAGGAAAACACTAGATCCAAAAAAGTTGTAGCACAAAACATCTAGGAAATCTGGAACACCATAAGAATATCAAACCTGAGAATAATTAGGATCAAAGAAGGAGAATACCAGCTCAAAGGCACAGAAAATATAGTCAACAAAATCATAGAAGAAAACACTCCCAACCTAAAGAAGGAAATACCTATAAAGATGCAAGTATCTTACAGAACACTAAATAGACTAGAAACCCTAAAAGGTCTGCTTGCCACGCAATAATCAAACCACTAAACCTACAGAACAAAGAAAAAATACTAATAGTTGCAAATGAAAAAGGCCAAATTATCTATTAAGGCAAATCCATAAGAATAAATTCTGACTCTTCAGTGGAAGCAATGAAAGCAAGAAGCTCCTGGTCATATGTTATACAGACACTATAAGAGCATGGCTGCCAACCCAGACTACTATACCCAGCAAAACTATCTATCACTGTAGATGGAGTAAACAAGATATTTCATGACAAATCTGGCCCTACAGAAAGCACCAAAGGGAAAACTCTAAACTAAGAAAGCCAGATACACCCATGAAACCACAAAAAGTCAATAATCCCACATAAAAGAAACCCAAAGAATATAAATACAAGCTACCACCAAAAATATCAGGAAATAACAAGCATTGGTTATATCCCTTAATATCGATAAACTCAATTCAGCTATAAAAGGAAACACCCTAACCCATGAATACAAAAATAAAAGCTATCCTTCTGCTACATATAAGAAACACACCTCATCTTCAACGACAGGCACAGACTCAGTGTTGGGGAAAGACTTTCCAATCAAATGGTCCCGAGAATCAAGCTGACATAGCCATCCCACTATCTAACAAAATAAATAAAATCAATCAAAAGAGAGCAGGACAGACATTACATATTCATCTCATGAAAAATCCATTAAAATGAAGTCTCAATCCTGAATATTTATGCCTCCAACACAAGGTCACCTACATTTGTAAAAGAAACACTACTAAAGCTTAAACCTCACATCAAACACCACACACTAATAGTGGGAGACTTCAATGCCCCACATTTGGATAGGTCAGCCAGACAAAATTCAACAGTGAAATAAGATATTTAATAGATATTATGACCAAATAGATTTTATATATATATAATAACGTATATTAATTATATATATAAATAACATTCTATCAAATCATGAAGGAATATACATATTTCTTAGCACCCCATGAAAATTTTTCTAAAATTGACCATGTACTCTGTTATAAAGAAAATATCAATAGATGCCAAAAAATGTGAATAACTCCTTGTATTATATCAGACCACCATGGTCTAAAGTTAGAGTTCAACAGCAACAATAACTCCAGAAAGCCCACAAACTCATGGAAACTGAACATCTCTCAATTGAACCACCTCTGGGCCAAGGAAGAAGTTAAGAAAAAAAAATCAAAGACTTTCTAGAATTAAAAAAATAAATCCAAAACATACCAAAACTTATTGTACACAAGGAAAGCATTGTAAAGTGGAAAACTCTTAGCACTAGATGCCTGTATGAAAAAAAAAAAAAAAACTAGAGAAATATTAAACAAGAGACCTAACAGCACAGCTGAAGGCTTTAAAACAATTAGTATCAAACTCACCCAGAATTCCTTCGTGGCAGAAGGAATAGACGGCAGGAAATAATCAAGCTTGGGCTGAAATCTATACAATAGAAACAAAGCGAATAATACAAAGAAACAATGAATCAAATGTTGGTTAATTGAGAAAGTAAACAAGATAGATAAGCCTTATCTAAACTAACCAAATAGAAGGAAGAAAAAGTATACAAATTAACAGAATCAGAAATGAAAAGGGGGACATAACAACAGATACCCAGGAAATCCAGAAAATTATTAGGTCATACTTTGAAAATCTATACTCTACCAAAATGGAAAACCTAAAATAAATGGGCATCTTTCTGGACAGTTACCATTTACCAAAAGTAAATCAAGATGAGATTAAAGACCTAAAAGAACCTATAATCCCCACGGAAATTGAAAATGTTTTTAAAAGTCTCCAAGTAAAAAAATAGTCCAGGACCAGATGGTTTCAGTGCAGAATTCTATGAGACATTCAAAGAAGAACTAATCCCCATACTCCTCAAATTGTTCCATAAAATAGAGATTGAAGGAACATTTCCCAACTCTTTTTATGAGGCCACAATCACCCTGATACCCAAGCCACTCAAAGATGCAACAAAGAAAGAGAATTACAGACCAATCTCCCTCATGAACATCGATGCAAAAATAATCAATGAAATTCTGGCAAACCAAATCCAACAACATCTAAAAATATTCACCCACTGTGATCAAGTAGGCTTCATCCCAGAGATGCAGGGATGGTTAAACATATGAAAAACTGTGAATGTCATCCATCTTATAAACAAACTGAAAGAAAAAAACCGCATGATCTTCTCATTATATGTTGAAAAAAACCTTTGACAAAATTCAACACCCCTTCATGATAAGAGTAATAGAGAGATCAAGAATATAGGGAAAATACATAAATATAATAAAAGTGATATACAGCAAGCAGACAGCAATGTCAAACTAAATGGAGGAAAACTCAAAGCAATCCCACTAAAATCAGGAACAAGACAAGGGTGTCCCCTCTCTCCTTATCTAGTCAATATAGTTCTCGAAGTTTTAACTAAAATAATAAGAGAAGAAAAAGAGATTAAGGGTATGCAAATTGGAAAGGAAGAAGTCAAACTATCTATATTTGCAGATAATATGATTATATACATAAGTGACCCCCACATTTCTACTCAGGAACTCCTACAGCTGACAAATATCTTCAGCAATGAAGCAGGGTACAAGATTAACTAAAAAATATCAATAGCCCTACTATACAATAAAAATAAAAGAGCTGAAAAAAAATAAGGGAAACATGACCTTTTATAATAGCTGCAAATGGCATTAAATATCTTGGTGTAAATCTAACCAAAGAAGTAGCAGACCTGTTTGAAAAAAAATTAAATCACTGAAGAAAGAAATTGAAGACATCAGAAAATGGAAAGATCTCCCATACTCCAGGATAAGTAGGATCAACATAGTAAAAATGGCAATTTTACCAAAAGCAATCTACAGATTCAATGCAATCCCATCAAAATCCCTATACAATTTTTATAGACCTTCAAAGAACAATATTCAACATCATATGGAATAATAGGAAACCCAGGATTGCCAAAACAAACCTACTCAATAAAAGAACGTCAGGAGGAATCACCATCCCTGACTTCAAGCTATACTATAGAACTATAGTAAGAAAAATAGCCTGGTACTGGCATAAAAACAGGCTTGTGGATCAATGGAATCAAATTTAAGACTCTGACCTTAACCCAAACAGTTATGAATACTTGATTTTTGAAAAAGAGGTAAAAAATTTTCAATGAAAAAAAGAAAGTATCTTCATCAAAAGGTGTTGGCTTAACTGGATGGTAGTATGTAGAAGAATGCAAATAGATCCATAACTATCACCCTGCACAAAACTCAAATCCAAGTGGATCAAAGACCTCAATATAAACCCAGCTGCACTAAACTTGATAGAAAAGAAAGTGGGAAATATCCTCCAACGCATTGACACAGGTGACCACTTCCTAAATATGACACCAGTATCACAGATATTAAGAACAACAATCAATAAGTGGGACCTTCGAAACTGAGAAGCTTCTGTAAAGCAAAAGACACAATCAATAAGACAAAACGACAGCCTACAGAATGGGAAAAGATCTTCACCAACCCTACATTGGACAGAGGACTGATCTCTAAAATACACAGAGAACTCAAGAAAGTAGAGCCCTCAAACCTAAATAAGCCAATTTAAAAATGGGGTTCAGAACCAAAAAGAGAATTCTCAACAGAAGTGGCTGAAAGGCATTTAAAAAGTTGCTCAATACCTTTAGCCATTAGAGAAATGCAAATTTAAACAACTTTGGCATACCACCTTACATCTTTCAGAATGGTTAATATCAGAATCACAGATGGAAGCCTATGCTGGAGAGGATGAGGAGAAAGTGGAAAACCACTCCATTGTTGGTAGGAGTGTAAACATGTATAGCCATTCTGGAATGCAGTATGGCAGTTCCTCAGAAAACTGGGAATCATTCTCCCCTAGGAACCAGCAATACCACTATTGGGCTTATACCCAAAGAATGCACATTTGCATTCCAAAGTCATTAGCTCAACTATATTCACAGCAACATTATTTATAATAGCAAGAACATAGAAACAACTTAGATGTCCCTCAACTGAAGAATTGTTGGTGAACTGTGGTACATCTACACAATGAAGTACTACTCAGCAGTTCAAAAAATGGCATCCTAAAATATGCAGACAAATAGATGGATTCAGAGAATATCCACCTGAGTGAGGTATCACGTGCCCATAAAGACAGGCAAAGAATACCCAAGCTGCAAACCACAACCCCTTAACAACTTGGGATTGAAAGAACATAAAAGAGACATCCAGGGATTTTCCCTAGGAAGAGAAAATTGAGAAGATCTCCTTAGCAAACTGGGATCATAACAAGTTGCAAACAAGGAGATGTGGGAACAAATCATGAGAGAAGATGTTTGAGTGGGAGGAGCAACAAAGAGGGAGGAAAAAAAGATGAATATCTTGATGTGGGGTTGGAAAGAGACCAGGTGTGCTAGGGAAACCTCCAAGAACTCACAGGATGTCCCTGGCTAGGTCTCCAACAAATAGTGGAGGGAGTGCCTAAACAGGACTTCCCCTATAAACAAATGAATAACCACTCTAAGTGTCATCACAGATCTACACCCAGTAATGAATAGAGGTGGAGGTAGAGATCCATGGCTGAGCACTGGACCAAGCTCCTGGTCCAGCTGAGAGGGGGCAGGTGTCTGTATGTGCAAGGTGTAGGGATTATGAGGAGGAGTCCCACAGAGATGGCTGGCTGGAGCTCTGAGGAGCTCACCAAATCAAGATTAGCCACTGGGGAACCATTGGGAAAAGGAGCTAGGCCCTCCAAGGGTAGGCAATTGTCTTTTGGTTTGGAAAATATGTGGAGTCTCGAGGGTTGGGATCAGACTGTGTTCCTGTATGTGGTCTGGCACCTTGGAGCTCATTTCCTGCAGAGGAACACCTAACCCAGTCTTGATACTGAGATGAGGAAATCAGACTTGCCTGGAGTGGATGTGCCATACTGAGCTGATCCACCTTGGGACTTCTTGCCTTTTGGGGGGAGGGGTTGGGGGATGGGGAGGAGGGAGGCTGAAGGCTAAGGGGGAGAGATTGGGAGGAAGGAAAGAAGGGTGAGCAAGGGGATACATGAAAAAAGCCTTTTTAATAAATAAAAATATACAATAAATAAATAAATGATCATAAAAAAATCAACAAAAACCTTTTTTTTTTTTTTTTGGTAAGAGGTGAGAACTACACTTACCTGTGAGTTTGAGGACAAACATTTAAAAAGTAGTTGGGGGATTATTCTGTTTTAGTAAATTAGGCGTTCTTTCAAGATCCACGAATTCATTAGTCCTGGGTAATTGGTTACGTTTTTGGAACCAGACATGAGTTTCTTCTTGTTGAGTGTATCTCTGGAAAATCACACACACACACACACACACACACACACACACACACACACACACACACACACACACTTATACTATTCAGCTATAAAGTAAAATCATGTAATTTGGAGGTAAGTATAAGTGGACAGAATTATGAAAGTTTAAACTGTTGGTAAAATGACTACAATAGATGTTCCAGGCAGCAGCATTTCACTTGAGTTCTGGGGACAAGTCTGAGTTAGAATGGTTGTAGGTCAGAGAGCTCTTTGTGAAGATTGAACCTATTGTACTATAATGCTCCCTAACAAGGAATCCTGCTACCTCTGAAATTATTTTCTTTATAAATGTTCTCAAAATACATTGCAGATAAAGAAGAAAAATAAGTGTGTCCCAGTGTTGCCACATTTATATCAGAATAAATGGCGGTGTGGCTATAGTTTTTTTTTTTTTCCCCCAGCTATGGAATACACAGAGGGTAAGCTTTCCAAAACTGAATTAACAAAGTTTCAGAAACAGCTAGGCCTCTTTCATATTAGAGGAAATAATTTGACTTGATCATTTAATATGGATCCCTCCAGTAACGCACAAATAATGCAAAACCATATAAGGCAAACTACGAAGAACTAGACATTGGCTGCATAGACCTAACTGCAGAAATGGAAGAAAAGGAAAAGAAAATAAAGCTAGAAACTCCAGAAAACCATTCTAGTCAGTAGAGCTGTTGAGAAAATGTGTGAGAAGTGAGCTATTAGAATTGTAACCAGGACAAATGTGTAAACTGGGATCATGAGGAGGCTGGTAGAGGAGCAGTTTCCTGGAAGAAAAAATATTGAATTGGGAAGGAAGTTGATAAAGCCAAAGAGAATGGATAGCGTCTGCTAGACTCTGCCAATGAAGACAAGGAATAAATAAATAAATACTGCAGCCACTCTGGTACTCAGAATAGAGATTTCTCAAAATCTAAAATAAATCTATCATATGAAATTTTGTGTGTGGGGTGCACTCTGAAAATGCCACAACTAGCAGAGTGACAGTCTGGGTGAAGCAAGAAGAAAGTCTAGTTCAATATGATTCAGTAGCCCATGTTCCTTCTAGCTTCAAGAGTCTGACACTGGGCAGTTTATTTCAGGCACATTTAAGTACAGCAGAGTATTGGAGGGAAAACGTTCCTCATGTAACACAATCCCATGTGCACAAAAAGGCTTGAGCATAATTTACATTGAAACTCTTCTCAAACTACATGGTACTTCTTACATTAAGATGGGTTCTACAGATAGACTACATATGCCATTTTAAGGGCTCAGGAAAGAATCTGGTATGGGCTTGGTCATAAGAGGTCACATAGGCTATTATCCACTCCTGGTCCTATTTGTAAGAGTCTTGGAAAGCCAGATGTGACCTGGCCCTATGGTTAACACATAGGTCACCTACACTATTAACCACATACCTTCCCAGCATTCTGGATGGAAAATACATCAACACTATATGTCATTTAAATTCCTAGTTTCCTTAGCACTTATCTGTGAGCATAAGGATCCCATGTCCTCTACAATATGAAACTCACATACAACTCCTTGGAATATGCCCAAAGGACTTGATACCATACTCTTCAGAGGCCTGCTCAGTACTGTTCCTGTTATTCTTTCTCAGTAGCCAGAAAATGTAAACAACCCAAATGCCCTTCAACAGATCAGTAGTTGGTCAAAGTAGTTCAAATGACTCGAAAACTATATGGACTATCAGTGTAGCCTTTGGCTGTCTCTCAGGAGTTGACAGTGTCCCCCATTGTTGAAGACACCAGACATCTGGGCATAAAACTCAGATGATTTGATCTGGATCTGACTTGTAAGACTCTTTCCTGTAATATAGCCTCCAAGGTACCAAAAAATACTATTTGAACTGATAAGGAAGGGAAAAGGCTAAACAATCCTACCAAGTTATAACACCTATGAACCATGAAAATTACCAGCATGCAATATAGGCATAAAGGTGCAGTAAGAGGTACTCAGATGTCTGTGGCTAGCTGTCCAATTGAACTTGAGGCTTACTCACTCAACAGGAGAAAAATCATTCTGGTACTGGAAACTTAGCCCCAGAGCTAGTAAGGTCTCAGACATTAGAGAAGACTTTACTACCACCATTTTTTTTTAAAGATCAGCATAGTTCCTAACTGCATTATGTTTATCCTTATACCTACAGATACCTGTAGCTACTACTTTTCACCAAAGCCTCTCATTGTAGCAAATGGGCATTATCACAAAATACTATACCCTGACACAATGCAGAGATCATGAGGCTGTGGGAATCTAGGCTCAACAGATTCATCTACCTCATAGCACACAGACACAAGTTTGTTTACTTCCTGAATTTGAAAGTCCTTCCCACCACTCATCTGAAGGAAAATTTTTAATTCTGAAGAACTAATATTTCAGTCAATAATGACATGCACTTTGTTAAAGAGAACTGAGTATGTGTATACCGCATCTCTCCTGGTTAAGGAGGACTCGACATTTCAAAAAAGTGTTTTCTCCCAAAAAGAAGCATCAGAAGCCTCAATGATAAAGAACATGGGGTGTTAGACTTACCAGGTCTTGATTACCTCTCTCAGTTTAATGTTTTGTAATTCCATCCATTTATTCTTACCTGCAAATTTCATGATTTTATTTTACTTAATAGCTGAATAGTATTCCATAGGATATCTGTACCATATTTTCCTAAGAGCCACTTGACAAGGAGAAACCAATGTCTGGTCTCTAGATCTGGAAGTTCCTAGTCTCAGCACAATAACAATACTTACAATATGCTCTGAGTATGTTATTTAATTAGAGAATTGACTTTTATAATCTAACCCACATCTCTTAGTCAGTCATAATCGAGAGTGAGACATACACCCTTGTAAACTTGTGAGTCCCGGAGAAAAGGATCAGCTCATGAAATGAGTTTAGGGTGATACTTTAGCTATAGCAGAAAAGTGCAATGTGGCCTTATAAAATGTCATTATGTTCTTCAGCCAAGACTTTGAGAATATAAAGCTTCAATTTCTATTTACATTTCTTAAAATGTGATGCTAAGAGTTATAGAGATTCCTATGGTATTCGGTCATAAAGTAAGTAGTTCACAGGCTGATGAAGCTAGAAGATTCTTTTAATTTCATGACAGTTCATGGTTTCTGCTATGCTGATGATGTTCTTTTGTACTGTTGTGGACAGACATTAAGAAATGTTGTATATAATTTTAGTTGATCAAATATTCCTAGAAGGACATGCATGGTCTTTCTTAGCCATCAGTGAAAGTCCATTAATAAAGTCTTCCATGAAGAAAGAGGTATGTGTAGGAATCAGCTGTGAAGTTTCCTCCTTACAATACAACCATGCAGCAAATGCCACCTCCATTCATTTAGGAACTTTTTTTAAACTCCAGCTTTATATAGTTCAAGATCCTCCTCAGTTGTTCTGTAATCCATTCCATCTCCATCTTCATTAATAATCTTACCCTATTTAATGGTCCAAGCTCTCGGAAAGTACATGTCACCAGGGCAGTTTATACCACTTAAACTTGGTATGCCACAGGCCTGTCTCTTTTTCTTTATATTTTTAATTAAAAATTCTAAATTAAAATATAACTGTTATATAAAATATAACTATTATATAAAATAAAATATAACTTTACCTTTTCCCATTCCTCTAATTCCCTCATGTCTCTTCCCTCAACTCCTCCTATAACTTCCCCACTTCTCAAATTGATGACACCTATCATTTTATACACACACACACACACACACACACACACACACACACACACACACACTCATTAATATACAAATACAACCCTATGGGACCATTTAGTGTGGTTTGTATATTACAATTTTGAAGCTGACCACTCTATTATATTAGGTGTTCATTTGGGTGCTCATCCCTGGAAGATGATTCTCCTTTTAATGAGGAAAACATACATATGTATATGTGCATACAAATATATGTATGTGTGCATCTCTCACTTTATGCACACACACACAGACACACACACACACACACACACACACAAAACCCTTACATAAAGTTATGCTATCTGGCCTGACAATGTGACTCACAAGAGCCAGCAGATATTTAATGATGAACTACAGCCTTGGCTCTTTAAGGAAGCAAATTTTCTGCTTGCATTGTCAAACTAGGTTACATGAGCTTTAAAAGCTCCCTATAGAACACTCTGCCACATCAATACTGCTGAGGCATTGTCAATTCTTAGAGAAAGTGACCATATATAAAGTTGTAGTCTCTTATACAGTTTGACTCTGAATATTTTATGCATGTATATAATGTAGTTTGATTATATTTATTGCTCTTCCTCCCTTGTTTTCCTACTTGGAGCTCCCAACATGCCTCACTCCCAACTTTATGTTCTTTTGTTCCCTTTGATATTATAATATAATTACAATATTTCTCCCTACTCTTTACTCCATTTAAATAAATCCCTGCATATAATCCTCATTTCTCTCATGCAAATCCATGGACCATGTTATTTCATTAATTGTTATTACATGTTTATTAATGTATATATATGTATTCAAATTTTCTAAATATTGCCTGATCAGCCTGTATAATGTTCCTAAAATGTGTGTTTTCAGGGCTGACCATTTGGCACTAGACAACTAATTGTTCATAGCTTTAATCATATAGCTTTTTTGGGGGGATGAGGCCTACATGGACTTTCTTCCTCTACTTTGGCATGTCTGTTAGTATCATCCTTGTTTAGTTTCCATTTGGGCAGTCCTTTAGTGAGGCTTTGTGGGTTCAGCTACTGATGTTCCTTGGAGACAGTCTCACAACAAATTCCCCAATCCTCTCCATCTTTTATAATGTCTCCACCCTCTCTTCTGAAATGTTTGCTAGCAATTAGATAGTGGAGTGTTTTGTAGATGTATCTACTGGGACTGAGCTCTGTAACCCTGAATTTTTACTGGTTTTCTGTAGTTATCTATATCTCTTGCAAAGACAAGTTTCCTTGGTAAGGGATACTTTCTTTGATACTCCACTCATCTGTGTGTATTAGGACAAATGTTTATAAATTTTGATTAGGGGTTATACAAGTTAGTAAATTAGTTATAGATTCTCCTCCAACAACTATGTCTTCCTTAGCAATGAATAGTTATTCAGGTTTCTGGTACCAGACATTGTTTTCCTCTTGTAGGACAGGAATTAAGTCCAATTAGAGAGCTGTTGGTTACCTCTAAGGTATCTCTGTCACTACTGTATTCTTAGACTTATTATACCATGATGTTCATTATTGTGATGTCATAACTGTGTAGGATTGTTGATTATATATTGGTTTGGAAGCGTTTATGGTACCTTTGAGTATTATGAAAGCTAGTCTTCAGGAATAGGACCTCCAGCTCCAGCTCTAGCTCAGGGGTCTCTGGGTCCTGTTTCTGAAGTTTACGATAATTCAATGTTAGGGACTTACCTTTTAGTTCTGCAGAGTAACCAAGGGGAATATCAATAGGATGTATGTTATGGGAGTCTCTTGGACAACCCTGCCCAATAGCTCAAATGAGGGCTTCTCGTGTGTTATTGCAGTTTTTGTTATGTGGTCTTTGGCTCTTGGAAGAAGCAGTTCTTTTTTTCCAACCAAAAAAAACCCCCACTGAGTCCAATTAGCACTTCATCCATACTCATGGATATGGGGTTATTCTCTAGAGGAACGGGCAGCCTACAAGTAGCCACATCTTCAAAGAAAATTGACTCTCCATTCTCTAACAGTTATCAACTGTCAATGGTTTCTCAGTTAGAGATGGAACTTCAATGTCAGTATGCAGTCTATGTTGGAATTTTGACAGGTTTGATCTTGTACAAGTATTCACACCTGCTGAAATCCCTGTGTGCAAAGGTCATGCCCTGCCCACAAGACAGCATTTCACAGCATCCTCTCCACCTCCTTCTACTCTCACATCCTCTTTCATCATGAGCCTTGCATAGCAAGAGGTGGACATAGATGACCCATCTGTTGTTCAGCACTCAGACTCACATATTCCCCATACTTTGACCAGTGATGAATGTCAGCATTACTCACTACCTACAGCAAAAATAAGCTTCTCTGACCAAGATGACAGTAGCAAAGTTTATACGGCTAAACAAAAATGTGTAGAAGGAAGTTTGACAACAAAACCACTGAGAAAAACCACCACAGATTTTCTTCTAGGGCCCATGATCTCCAGATACATGAGTTTTCCACCAGGCAAACAATACTAGGCATGAAATTCTCTCTCTGTGGAGAGGCTTCAGATCTTGAAAGTCTCCAAATTCCAATTCCATTTCAGATTTCAGAAAAGAAACTTCAAAAGATTTCTTATCTTGTAGTATATTTTTTTTTCCTCCTGGGAGGATTCATCAATTTTTCTTTCAATTACTGAAGTTTTTTTTCAGGGTGTTTCAACAAATGTACAAAAAGATTCTGGGTTCTGGTTTCAATTTTAGTACTCTCAAGCTCTTATGAATATGTATATCTTGAGCTATCACATACTTGGTAATTAAAATGCTAGAAATTTATTCTATCTCAGATTTAAAGGTCAGAAGTTCTTGAATCAATGCATCTCATGGCTGACCAACTGGAAGTTTTGAAGCAATGACTTTCAACCTGTGGGTCATGACTCCCTCCGAGGGATCACCTAAAACCACTGAACTACGATAAATGATCTTTATTTACATCATAATTCATAACAGTAGCAAAATTACAGTCATGAAATAGAAACAAAAAGAATTTCATGGTTAGGGGGTCACCGCAACATGAGGAGCTGTGAAAAGGGTATCAGCATTAGGAAGGTTGAGAACCACTGCTTTGAAGAAAAATATCCTGTCTCTGGTGGTTGTGGTAGTTCAAGGCTTTTTTGTCTGGTGTGGTGTGTCACTATATAGAGACTCTGCTTTGAGTTCTCATAATCTTGTCTCTGTTTTTCTTCTCAGTTTTCTTCTGATCTAAGGATACTTTTTTGGTGTAGAGTACAATGTAATATTAAGATCATCATCTCTGAAAATTCTAAATTACATCTGAAAAGAAAGGTCCCAGAGAAGGTCACATTCAAATGTCTGGAAAATATTTTATACAAATTTAAGCAATTTTGTTAGGCCCTTTAATCCACTGTACAGTAGGGAAGCTGATGATGAGGTTGATGATGATGATAATGACAGTGAACTCCTTATGTCTTCTGAAAGTTAAATGAAAACACCTAAAGAGCTCTGATCAATAGTCAATGTTTTTGTTTAGGTACGAACTTCTCTTGGCCTCCCATACCCACTAAAATAGAGAAAATAATAGAAAAGAGGCTAATAAGCACATGTGTATAAATATAAAGACAACATGTACACTATAAAATATAGGTCATTCTGTATAATGGATAGTCAAATCAGGAAAGAGAGAAAAAAGGAGAAAGGAAATAATAACCTGAGTGATGGATGATAGCTCATAAAATGGCTGTTTTTCAGTTAAGTGAATAGAAGGAAGGGCCAGGGTTCTTTAGGATTTATAAGTAGATGACATTAGGCACTACGCTTCTGCACATAGGTCCTACCAGGATTTGGATGGATCTTTGGAAAATGAATAAAAGCTTATGAACTAAGATTCACCTTTGGAGGAAGAGCCATTGATCATTTGTACTGTTTCCAACAACTGGATGGCAAGAGCAAAAGAAAGCTAAAGATGAACCCTCTTCTTCTACTAAATATGTGGTCCACTCCTTGGATCAAAACCCATTGCCTGGGTGACAGACATAAAGAAGAATGAAAAAGAACTGTTATCCTGATCCAATTTACTAGGATCCTTCTAGTGCCCTAGATGACAAGACCTCAAAGCAGATGAAATGGAAAAGGACAAATTGGGTTTACAGCATCACAGAGTCTGCATTCCGAGCTCAGGATGAAAGGTGACATGAACACCAGAGGCAACTACTAAATGATTAACCTTGGATAACTATGTGGAAAGCTTTCTGTATGCATTTTTATATTAATCCTTGTAATAGCATCATACATATGCATAATAACATGGTAAACCTTCACTGCCATAAACAACAGCTAAAATGAAGAAAATTAAACCTGCTGGCATCAAAATGCTAAGTAGCTAGATAGCTATTGTAGCCAAAGTCTGTATGATTTAAAGACCGCAGATATCTTAATTACTTTTTCTATTGCTAGGATAAAATATCCTGAAAAGGCAACCAATAGAAAAAAGCATCTATTTTGCCTTACACTGTGAAGCTTCCGTCTGTCATGGCAGAACAGTTACAGTGACGGGGTCTGAACTAGTCATACCCAACCTCAGTCAAGAGGCAGACAGTGAAGTACTGCTGATTCAGTTACATTTCTCTTTTAAATTCATTCCAGGATCTAAGCCAAGGAATGATACCATCCACTTAGGATGAGTCTTCCCACCTAATCAATATAATCTTTCACAGGCTAGCTCAGAGGTTAATTTAAGCAAGGTTAATCAATATAATCCCTCACAGGCATATCCAGAGGTTTATCTATATTGAGAGTCTAGATCCTGTCAATATGGCAATCAATATTAACCATCATAATTACCTTTTTGAAAAAGACTGTGAACTACCATCTGAACAGTAGAGTTGAAATTTAAAACATCTATGAAATCTGAAATCTAGATTGCTATAGTTTGTATCTGGTTTTAACTCTCTAAAACTCATTTTCTATTTTAATGTTCATTAAGAAGAACACATAGGATAGAAATGTCATCTGACTATAGTGGTTAGTCACCTCTGGAAGGTGATAATAGTTAGATATCATCATCATGTACAATCCAATTTGAATGTGGATGCTTTGAAGAGAGAAAAAGTTCAGACAATCTCAGCAAAATGCCCCTTTTCCTCATTGTATAGTGTGGGGCTGTAGGTTGGGACCTAAGAACATCATCACCAGATTAAGATCCATGGATTTGAACCTTTATAGCTGTAAATCATTCAAAATCTCATTTTGGCAAACTTACTCAGTTTGAAGTATTGTGCTATAAGCTACAGAGAATGAATTAATATGATGATAAAAGTCTAAAACAGTATATATCACGCCAACCTAAATAAGAAGCAAAGTATCAAAAAAATATAATTTGTCTAGCACAAAAGGACTCAAGTCTTTTAGTCAGGTGTAATCATAATTTTAATAAACATTGTTTTAGAGCTGCCAAAAAATAAATAGGATGGTTTTCTGTAGTGTACAAAGCAAAGAAGGGAATAACTCATCTCTAATATGTTGAAGTTATGTTATAATTGGATTTGAAATTTTTTTAATTGGGCCATTTTACTATCAGAGGAACTTCCAAAAATTGAATTTACTGAGATGAAGGTAAATATATTGGTGGGAATTGAATGCTATGCCACCATCCTACTCAGCCTGCCTCAGATGGCTTCAGTGTTCAAGTGATAATGCTCCTTCCCATATTGTGCTCTTTGTATCATCTGGAAATTTATTCATTATCTGCATGCAGCAGTATGGTCTTTCAAAATATAAATGTGCCTGTATCACACATATGCCTGGCAGCAGTTTGTCCTACAGTCCCTGCACTGATATAAAAATCATCAAATGTCTTCAAAGTCCTTGGGTTCTTATGACTGATTATACTGTTAGATTTATTGTTCACTTCTCTGTTCTATAAACTCCTCCAGCCCCTCCACATCTGCAACTGTATGTTGTTGATGCTTACTTCTGGATATTCTGTTCTCTTGCCAATTGACTTATTGGCTTGCAATTTACTCTCTGACATTGTCTTTATGTTCCCTCTCTTCAGGATTATTCCTGATTATTCTCAGCCCACCCCCCCCACCCCCCCGCCCTTCAAGCCAGCCTTCACTTTATCTGGAAAGTCTCCTTGTAGCCTCTTCTGCAGAGTTATGGATTTTATTCTCCTTTCTGTTTTCATAACAGCGTAAGTTTTCCCTGTCTGAGCAAACATCACATGACATCTGTAATTACTACTCATGTTAAAGACCTATGTATAAACAAGGACAGTTTTCTTTCTAACTCTTCTGCCTATAGTTCCAAACAGAGTGGTCAATTCAAAATTGTGTTATTAAGGAATTTATTCTTGAATAAAACTTATAAATAGTTTGAATGAAATAAATGTATTTCCAGTTGGAAAATGGAAATCATTTCAGATTATGCAACAACATGCACAGATTTTTCTATTTTGGCCAAATACTGAAATTAAGAACAATGGGTAGAGATAAATAAAAAGTATCTTTTAATTCAGCAGCAGAGCTACATATAATTAGAAAAATTTGAGACTGTGGTATTCTGGTTTTAGGAGGAAGGGAGATCGTTGTCAGAGAAGCTACTCAAATTGAATGGCTGGAGACATTGCTGAAAGTTTTCTACAGAGCAGCTATGCTGAGAAAAACTATGGAATATACTGTATGGACTTTGTAAGATGTAAGATCTCAATCTTTTATTATTGTGCTGTGATAGTTAGATTCATTTGTCAATTTGGCATACCCTAGAATCACCTGGGTGAGAATATTGTCTCCATTAGGTTGGCCTGTCAGTGTGTCTGAGGGGGATTGTCTTAATTAACATTGGTGTGGGAAGAGAGAGGTGAGTGGCACCACTCTCTAGACAGAGAATTCTGACCTGAATAAGAGAGCAACCACTCAGCTGAGCACAGGAAGCAAGCTGGTAGCCATGCAAACATTTATTCTCTTCATGCTTTGATGTGATAATGAGCACCTGCTTAGAGTTCCTGCCTCGACTTTCCCAAAATGGACTGCAACTGTAAGACACACAAACCCATTTCCATTATCAGTTGTGTTTCTTTTCCAGGATATTTTGTTACAGCAACAATGAAACTGGAATATATCTATTATTGTTTGGACGTGATGCATCCCTCTAAAAGCAGCACATGTTCAATTTGTGCTTCCCATTTATTGGGATTATTAAGATGTGAGGCTAATTTAGATTAGTAAGTTCATTTCCTAGCTTACTGGGCTATCAGATGAGGGATGGTTGAAGGAAGTATGCCATTGATAAGACCTTTGAAAAATTCATCTTTCCTGACCCTTCCTCTCAGTCTCATTCTGCATCTTGGCTACAGCAGATGTGCAGACTCCTGCCACATGCCTTTGCAGTTGTGATGCAGGCCTATAATGGTGAGGATGCATGCTGTAGACACAGATCATGAGGCAACATAAATCTGTTGTTCGTCTTGGGTATTTTTGTCCATGGCAACATAAGATTATCCTTCAATCTTAGACCTAGTATGAGGGTGCATGCTTGTAATGCCAGCTTGTGGGAAGCTAGGGCAAGAGAACTGCTGGTTGGAGGCCACCCTGGGCCTACATAATGGGACCCTGTTACACACATAATGAGAAAACAAAAAAGATCTTAAAAAAAAAAACTGGAACTGTTCAAATTTGGTCCTTCTCACCTCTGCTTCTGTCCTATATTTCATATACATGCACACCCATAAAAATAAACACAGACATAGAGACGTAAACAAGAATCCTAAGAGTGGGACTGAGAGTATCAGAAATTTATCATTTGTTGGCTATACTGCATGGATCCCCATATTTACCTCCTTAATATTAGAGTGGGCAGGATGGACTTAATTTTTTCATTTGATTGGAAAATGGGCAGCTTCATAATATTTAGCAATTCAAATTTATTTCTGCATTTTATTTTTACAGGAACAAGAACATTAAGTATATAGCTATAGACAGAAAATATATGCAGAGAAGTATCTGGTGCCTTGCATTCCAGGAGCTCTTCTGGGAGGAGCATTCCTGGGCAGTTCATTTTTGGTGAGCACGGCACTTTAAGGCCAGCATGTAAGATAACATGAGATGATCTAGGTTCTTGCTATTTAAAATCTACATTTCTGAAGGAAATAACAAAGGCATCCACTACCCACTAGGGTAGAAGAACCACTTTAGGTAGGTATTGCATTTATTGCATAGCTGCAGAGAGATTGTTTTTTTTAGGTGTCATGTTATTCTCTTTAGACTTTCTTACCATACTATTCTTGTTGTACTGATAATGTCTTTTCTACATCGAAGTCAGCAGGCCTGGTTAATGCAAAGACAGTGAACCATGAACCTCCTGAATGAGTTGTAGTCAATTGTGGCAGCCAGGTTCTTTAGAGGGAAAAATGGGCTTTTTTTTCTGGCTTTGTTTAGGATGCTAAATGTGTCAGTGAAGATATAACAAATATCCCTGAACAACAAATGTTAGTGGTGATCATTGATATGCAATGAAATTACAATGTATGAACATGTGTGAAGCCCAGTGCTTCTGTCTCAAAGTTCATCTTCCAGCAAAAATGTTGGACCTTGAATATGTAATCTTTGAGACAAATTTGTCAGCGAAAGTTACTGCTATTATGTCCAACAGGAAAAGAATCAAAGACAAAGTAAAGGACATTTTTTCTGCGACAGTCTTACATGTACATAACACATTCTGAGTCTTTGTCCCCCTTTAACTTCCTCTAATACTCATGGTCCCTCTTTCCTCCTTCCCACAAATTCCTTTCTCACATTTCAATCTTTTTACTTTGTTTTATGACCATGATGTTTATCCTAGGTCATCTGTGTGACCACAGGCTTGGCATTATCTAAGGAAGCCTGGTAGGTTCATGTTACAATGAGGTTTTTTGGTCCCAGTGGCCAGAGGCCCAGACCCATAGACCTGCCACGCCAGACCCCTTAGCAATCTGCCACCACTGCTTCTCAGACCCCCAGAAATGATTCAGACGCTTTTATTAACTTCATGCTGTTTGGCCTATGGCTCAGGCACATTGCTAGCTAACTCTTTCATCTTAACTCAACCCATTCTCATTAATCTGTCTGCCACATGGCCGTGGCTCATCTGTGTTCCTTACATGTTGCTCCTTTGGGCTTCTGGCTTGGTCTGCCTGACTTCACCCTGCTTCTCCTACCTATGCTCTGATTTCTCCTCCTACTTTTTCTATGGTGCCTGTCATGGGACAAAACAGCTTCTTTATTTAAAGATTGCTATATACAACATACAGAAAGGCATTCCCACATCTGTCCAATCAGAAAGGAAGATTTCAATTTTAACATAGCAAAATTACATATAACAAAATAGCTATCAAGCAAGAATTACAGTTACAATATCTAGTCTATTTGTATTTAGCAAAATTAAAGAAAATACTCTATCATCTACCATATCATTGTGAATATAAAGTTTCATATCCAATATACCTTAAAATAACCAAGAAAAACTATACCTATAACTATCTAATCTTCAACTACATCAAAGACCACAGAAGGATATATTTACCTAAGTAAACTGGAAGTGCAAGCAACTTCCAAAATCTAGAAATGACAGAGATGACATCTCTCTGCCTGGACAGTCACCCAAAGTTCCTTTATAAAGTTGGGGCATCCATCTTCAGCCTACAGGCTCAGAGTCTCTTTTCATTTCAGTGAAGCAGGAAATCTGTTCTACCCATTCATCAGTTGCTTCTACTCGAGTCCTTTAGAATGTCTGAGAGTTTTCTCTGTAAAGCAGGAACCTGAATGACCATCTTGGCTTGTTCTGCCAAAGTTCAGAGGTCATCTTCCTATGGAACCTGCATGTCCAGTTTAAACAGCATATTGTCAAGCAGTCAATATAAGAACAGGTTCATGTCTAGTGGCTAACTGATGCCACAAAGAAACTAATCTCCATATGAAGTTTCTTTGATGCCCATTTTTCTCTTGAAGTAAATTAGTGCTGCCAGGAGCAGATCTGTCTCACTCTCCAGAAAAGTCTAAGTTCTTAAAACATTTAAATGCCATATTCTGTAGGTCTTATAAGTGTTTGAAGATTACCCATCTAATTCAATTATATCTTTGTATACCTAAAAATCTAACTAACGTGAATTTCTTAATTATATATTACAATTTTAAATCAGTTACATAAACATCATATCTTAAACAAGAGTAGAAAAATACATACAGCGTAAGAAAATTGACCTTAAATTTGTATTAATAAACCAAAATTCACATAAATGTAAAACATTTTGAGATTAACAGCTGATTTCCTCAAATAAGTAAATTCAATAATCTAATTTTTAAAAAATAATGCATATACCATATCTCCTTTTTTTCTTAGAGATTAACTATGACCATTAACCATTTATAATGAAAACAAACATTTACAAGCAATATTTTGGGAGTTTGGGCATAGTTTTCCATTACTACTACTTGCTGATTACGGGGTGTTGAAAATCTCACAGGTTCTTGAGACTGGATCATAGTCTGTAGCCCTGAAGCTGATACAGCCATCTCTTCCCATCAGAGATTTTCTTTACGGGGTTTTGGTTGATGAAAGCATATTTGCCTGGAAGCAATCAGTGAGTACCAAACTCAGGACAATGCCTATTTCTCCCCAAGCCTCACAGCTTTGGAGTCTAGAATCCCAAGTTCTAAGTGACATCATGTTGGTTTCTGGCATAGTTTCTCAGTGTTCTCTTCTTTCTATACCTTTGCATGGTGGCTGGAGCACACAGAGTTAACTACCTCCTTCCAAGGAGAGGAGGAGGACACTGGAAAAACCTTGGACTCTGAAGATTTAGTAAGTTGTCCTGTTCAAACTCTTTTACTGCCTTCTCTCTCTCTCTCTCTCTCTCTCTCTCTCTCTCTCTCTCTCTCTCTCTCTCTCACACACACACACACACACAAACACACACCACAACAAACAAACAACAGCACATTTCAGGACCAGCAAAGTTTAATTGAATTTCCTAACATCACAGAGCTAATTAATGTTAAAGGTAATATTCAAACTCAGATTTGTTGCAACCTAATTGAAATCTCTTTTCTCTTGAACTGCCAACATTGACAGGTCTCTCTTTCTGTGCGTTACTCATTAACATTGTTCCTGGTTGGGAACCCCAATCACCCCAATTATTGTGTTCCTGAAACTTTTCCTAAGCCTGACTCAGATAGTGGTGAGTCTTTCAGGATTTTATAAACTTGAATTTCAAAATTTCAAATCAGCCTTTTCAGTACCATATTCTGGCACCAAAAGTTCTAAGATCCCACAGAACTTCAACAAAGCATTCTAGTATGGACTGGCTTTGAAGAAATGGACTAGACTTTTTTTCTGTTCTTCATGGTGACATTATTTAATACCCACACAGAGACACATTCATAGGTGTTAGTAGGCAGGATTCCAGGTCAGGATCATTAGGTCCTTGTTTTCTTGGTAACAGCTATAAATCTGTAAGGACTTTAAGCTAGGACTTAGTAATGATGGTTAACAGTATTCCCCTGAATTAGAGCCCAGAAGAACTGAAAACAGTAAATGCTTTGGAGCTCCAGGTCCTCTCTGACTATGCCCACCTCATTCTGTAGAGTGCTCCTGATTGAAAAATGGGGGTGATTGCATTTAACTCCAGTTTCTGAAAGACATGGAGACAAAGCTGGGCTTTCTCTCCTCACAGCTTCAGAACATGAAGCATAGGAGTCTCTATTTCACTTTGATAGAATTTATAGATACTTTATTTCTTAACTTTAAGAAATTGGTGAAAGCATTGAAGATGGAAGCCAGGTTGTGAGTAGGAGCAAAGAGTCAAACCATATTAAAGAAATTAGTTAAAATCCTGGAGGAATTCTACTGGATAGGTATAATAAGGTTTGGAATTGCTATTTAGACTGCTTGGAGAGAAATCAGTAGTCTTAGCTTTCTGTAAACCCTGTGAACTACAGTACCAACAGAGAAGGCAAGGCAAGATGTACCTATCTAGTGATGCAACAGGGACATGATGACCATTGTCTAAATTAGAGTTTCTATTACTATTATGAAGTGCCATCACCAAAACTACCTTGTGGAAGAAAGGGTTTATTTTATCTTATCTCTTGTAGTCCATCTCCAAGAGAAGTTAGGTCAGGAATCTGTAGGCAAGAATTGATGCAGAGGCAATGGAGGAGTAATCTTTTGGGTTTGGTCTTCATTTTTTTCTCAGCTCAGGAATGGCATTACTCACAATGGGCTGAGCCCTCTCACATCAATCACTGAATGAGAACATGCACTCTAGAGCCTATCTCTGGTGGGGGCATCTTCACAAATGATGTTCCCTCCTCTAAAATGATTCTAGCCTGTGTCAAGTTGACTTAAAATTTTGCCAGCACACATTTCTGTAGGTGAGAAGATGTTGTCTGATTGAAATTTAGGGAAGTTCCACAGGAAGAATTCATGTTTGCTACTCTAGTGCTGGCCCAAAGTCCATGGCCAGGGAGGTCATATGCCCTAAAGAGGATGTACTATTGTTGATTTTTTTCTGTTGACACTATGTCAAAATATCATCTGATTAATTATGTTTATACACATAGATTGGTCCTATTCTCAACATTGAACAGAGAAGCTTCTGTTTGTAATGAGTGATGAATGGTGTGGAGACATAAAACAGGTCAAAGTTTAAGCATAAGTGAGTGCTGAGTGCTCATCCCTAATGGAGACCTCTATATTACCCCCTTTCCAAGTGGATGTTATTGAGGATTGGGAAGAAAGCCAGAGGATGAGAAGAAAGACCCTAAAAACTATCCTCTAAACATGACATATGTGGCACACTCTAAATGCACAGCAATAAAGACACACTGAACAAGACCATCACATGACCCATCACCCTTCCATCATGACCGGGAGAAGGACTCAGAGAACCCATGCCTCCCTGAGGAGTTGTAGGCATTTTACAATTGTCAGTGGAAGGGGGAACTATATTTCTCAGTGTTGTAGCCACTTGTAAGTTGCCTTTGCTTAATTACATAACCCACACTCCTCCTCATGCAGGTGGCCCTGATTAAATGCAGTGGGCCACAAATAAACAAAGGCAGGAAGATAGAATTGTTCGTAAGAAAAAGGGGTTTAGTAGGAGGAGGAAGGAGCTAGGAAAGAAAGATGCATGGATAAGGTCAATACGACATATGAGTAAAATTGCAAAAGAATAAATAGAAAAATATTTTGGAGAAAAAGTAAAACAATTGTGAAAAATATGGTTGCTGAGATATTTCCTATTGAGTTACTATTGGTGTCCTTTTCTACCTTACCCTCAATACATACATACTTAGAAATAGCTCAAAAGATTTCTGCTGGTCAGTTTGCTTCTTTTCGGCTGTGTTTTGCATTTCTTAAATATAAATTAGTTGTTGGGTAGGGCTGTTCAAAACATTGTTAGAACATTACGGGCTATTGCTGTTGTCCTTGGCTGCCCACCCCCCCCCCCAGAGGTTGAAGGTAAGGATCTATTGCTAAAGACACCACAAATTTGAGGTACAGGGCTCAGAGACCCCTGATCTGAAATGGATCTCAAATACTCCCCCTTAAAGACTGGTTTTCAGGCTACAGAAGTTATCGTGCTCCCAAAGGAGGGAAGCAACTCATCGTCCTACTCAGCTATGATGCTTATGAACTACAAAAATAACCAGCATGGCAAGATAACCTGAAGGATTCAGTAGAGGAACACATACCTTGGTGGTAGCTAATAACTCTTTAATTGGACCTAAGATAAGATCTTCTCAGCAAGAGGGAAATCTGGCTAACTGACCAGGGCTTGTGAAGTTACGGAATCTACAACTGCCGCATTGCTAAATCACCATAATCTCTAACTATGTTCTACATATTTGTCATTATAGCCACAGAAAATATGATTCTCATTACTCATAAAGGAAACTTCTCTTTGCAAGAGATAAGAGAACATTAAAGAAAACCACAACCAGTCCCCAGGGATATGTCTATTATACAACTCTCACACCTAAGGTTTGGGGTTTACTGTGCAAAGAGAGTGGAAACATTGGAAGAGCCAGGTGGACAGAGAGTTTGATATGAGATTGTGTCTTCTAGGAAGGTCAGAAGCTAAACTCACGAAGTCTTACCAATAGGACTACCTAAACATGAGCTGGAGAAGAAAGTAAGTACAGACATGCTAATGTGGATTGGAGAAAAACACAACTCTTTCAGAAAGAATGACCGGTAACCAAACAATGCTGAAGACATACTGACAAGTAACATACCAACTTAACAGGCTGTGTTTATGTGCTTATGCATGTATGTAAGTAACAAATATGTTACATACATGTATGTAACTGATACAAATAGAACATGAATTTGAAAGAGAGCATAAAGAGGCATATGAAAGATTTTTGAGGACAGAAAAGAACAGAAAATTGATGTAATTATAAGTTCAAATAATAAAAGAGATTTAGAAAGATAAATTGGATCAATGGATGGTGGCTTCTGCAGCACCAAACAGTGGAGGCCTTATTTATTCACATTTCTCTATAATTTGCAACAATAGCAATGTTAAACTTGGAAAAACACCAGTGATGTGTCAGGTGTTACCTGCATCTATAAGTCACGCTTAACGGACCATGTCCAGATACTTATAATGATCTCATATTTCAGATGAACAAGTGGGTCTAGGAAAGACTGAAGTAGTCTGCTTGAGGCCACACAGCCGGCGGTTGAGTGTCAGGACTCTAATACCAAAGGACTTCTTTGGACTATTACTAGAATTAGAGCTGAGGCAAAGTCATAACCAGACTCTCCCACCCCTGAGAGTTGCTTGCTCTTTACTTGCAGCTCCAAAGGTGGTCATCATGATTATAGCAGAGCTACATCAAAGACACAGTGGCCCTGTGGAATCAACTGCAGGTTGAGAAAAGCAAATAAAGTGGGTGTTCATTTTCGGTCTTTATGGGGGTCTTTTCATCTTCAAAGCCCTTTGTGAATATTAAACAATTAATCCCCCTGGAAGCACAAGGCACCTGGGAAAGTAAAGTTTCCATTCATGTTGAAAAATTCCTATTGCTGTTGGGAAGCTTTTGCCTTTCAGACCTGCTTATAAAGTCAGGAAGCTTTTCCACAGACACAAAGCACACTTCTATTTCTGTGTTTCTCACAGGTGGATGCACCTGTGAGACCTCTAAGCACGATGCTTTTCAAGTATCTTTAAGGAATTATAAAGCTTTGCACGTTTTGCTCCTTCAACACTCATACACAGACATACATGCATGCACACACTCTCAGATTTTTATAGACCTAAATCTACAACTTTAATGAGAAAACATAGACCTTGATGGCAGGCAAGTGGATCAACACATGAGTATTGATCTTTCAAATGTCACAGAGAGAAGACTATCCCATTTTAGCTGAAGTCATAATGATGTTGTTGTTTCTGTGGTGTATTGGACCAGCACACTTGCTTACTAACTGAAAAATTGTTCAAATTCCAAACAAGAGACAACTCAATTGGTAAGGACATATTTTATGTACTCTACTTTATAACTATGCTATTCTTTTGTGACTACCAGGGAAATGTGTGTTAAACATGTATGCTGAATATCACCTAACTACTTGTTAAAAATCACAAGTCATCATGTTGAGATTTTCTCATCCAATAGTTATGAAAGACACACACAAACACACACAGACACACAGACACACACACACAAACACACAAACACATGCACACATACACATGCATGACACTACAGTGTGTGTGTGTGTGTGTGAGAGAGAGAGAGAGAGAGAAAGAGAGAGAGAGAGAGAGAGACAGAGAGAGAGAGAGAGAGAGAGAGAGAGAGAGAGAGAGAGAGAGAGGCAGAGGCAGAGGCAGAGGCAGAGACAGACATTTGTATGTTGTTTAAGTTAGGTAAGTATTTTGATATTTGCAGTAAAAATCATCAAAACAACATAACATTAATTCACAGACATAAATAAAACAATGGATACAGAAAACACTAGGCTGCAATTACCATTTCTGTTGTGACACCTGTAAGGTACAGGTAATATAAGTCCTTATATATTCCCACAAACATCCACATACACACGCACACCTTTATGATACTCAACTTGGTTAGTGTGGGCTTTATAAAATTACTGCACCAATCATCTGTGTAACACACTCACATACACACAGACACACATACACACACAGAGAGCACATTAAGCTTTATAAAGTTTATGATCTATTTAAAAATAGAGTTTTAAAATGAATAGTAGCTGTTAAATCCATAGTGCAGGTCTAATGAAAGTCCATGAAAGAGACCATTCCTGAAAACATTTTTAGTAGATATGAGCAGGAAAGGCATCAGAGAGGAAAAGACGTGAGTTTTTTTAAGTTGGTGGGAATTTAGTATATACTTAAAAAGTTATAAGGAATCGTGAAGATGGAGGCAGTGCAAAATCATAAAGGTGGAAGATACTTGGGAATGTAAGCATGTGCCAGAGAGGGAAGCACACAGCATGAGCTGAGAGGGAATGATTCTTCATTGAAACATAGTGAACTTTTACACAGTAGCCAGAAATGAAGAAGAGCCAAGGACACATCATTCTGGCTACTTGGGGGTCATAGTAATAAAATGTGTTGTGCTTGCTCAGCTGACTTTTCAGATAACAAACCTCATATAACCTTAATTATTTCTGGGAAAGCGTGAGTCTGACCATATGTGTTGTGTGTCACTCAGAAATGGTCCTTCCAATCTGAACTTCTGGGCTAATCTGTAGACACTTTCTGTGTTTATAACTAATGTATTTTAATCCAGCCTTCTTTATTTTATGCTATTTACTTTAGACTAATTATGCTTTGGGCTGTAATGCAACTTCCCTTTCCCTGACCAATTTTGATTTATTTTATTTTTAAATGTGTGTATATGCTCTGTACACACACACACACACACACACACACACACACACACACACACACACACACACACACACACACGAGAGGCAGTTCTATAGACAGGAGTTCCTTCAAAGGGTTTAAATAGGTATCAGATTTCCTGAAGCTGGACAATTATTTGTATTTGTACAGTGAAAAGCTGAAGACAATGAAATAAAATGGGAGGTCATTACAGAAGTGTAAATGGAGAAGTGAGCATTGTGAATGGCGTGGGGAGAAGAGGCTGATTGGACATGTGAGATGGACTGAACAAAGGCAATGTGGGGAAGCATGGATCAAAAACCAATCCAAATATGTTGTGAGCGATGTTTTGGCATATAAATTCTTAAGCTACATTTGGAATTTAACTTCTAGACTCAGTAAATTTACAATTTTCTGCTTCAGCCCATCCCCACTCCCTCACTCCTATGCTCACTGAAACAGCTAAATAATTAAATCCTGAGATGCTTTTAGGATGTGCTTTGTTGTTGGAGCACATCTGCTACATGTTGAGGGAGCCCTTCCCAGCAGATGCTCTTCTCCTCTGGCTCGTTTGTTTATCTATGGAAATAAATATCTTAACCATCCTTCCTGCTAAGTTTAATAAAAAGAAATCATTCCCACATTCCTCTGCTTCACTCGGCCCTTCATGGTCCTTTATCAAACCTTTAATGATATATGCTGTGCGGCTAATTATTTCCCCCTTACTGCAGAGTGTTGATGCAAAAAAAAAAAAAAAAGGGTTATCCATGGCTCTGAACAGAGCACTCTGGGACTCATGTGCACACAGTACTCTCTTGCCTGAAAAAGGAGAGTGTTTACAGTGGAAACCAGTAGCCACTAGAACTATGGGCTCTCTCAGTAGTAAAGTGCAACATATTCTCTTCTTTGAGAAATTAACCAAGTACAGTTCAAGTATGACCTATCAATTAAAGAGGAAGACAGAACAAATAACAACCAGAAGGAAACTGAGTCTGTAGTATTTAATAAGGAATAAAAGTGTTTTTAATGCAATTTAGGTAAGATTAGGTGTTCTGGGTAAAGTAAGCTGGCACACAGTCTTTGATAGGCTCTTCATAAAGATCACAGCCACAGGGAAAGCCTTAGTGAACACCAGGAAATGCTAATAGTCTCTGAATTTACTGGGACTCCTCGGCTAAAGGCCTCCAGGGAATCTTTAAGAGAGACATTTTCTTTCAGATTCTGTGCAGAGATGGCCCAAATTATATGGACTGAATAAAAGAAGGTATCTAAGTCACCTTTGAAATACAGATGAGGGAGGAAGAAAAAGAAATTTTAATTGAGTCAGCTGTGTTATTGTGTAGCAACAAGAGAAACCATGAGAGATATTTGTAAATTATGTGCAAACATAATATCAAAACAGAAAAGGTAGTTTGTGTATAGTCAAAGTGAAGTAAGTATTTGATTCCATATGGAGTCACATTTAATACCTATAAAATCTAAGAAAATGAGACTTTAATTATAGCTTATTTTCCTTAGCATCATTTAACTTATGTTTTGTGGAGCAATGTTCTGTTAAAGAAGTATATTCTAAAAGAAAGCTAGCCTACTTTTTGTTACTACAGAAAGGAAACATTTTTTCTCCCACTTAAATATCTGTAGGCTATTTCTTCCCATTCCTGAAATTCATGTTCTTGCCAGGATTTGTCTGCAGGTAAATCTATCTGTGACCCCCTGATGCTTGGTGGCCCCTTTTTTTATCTGTGTAATTAGTTCTTCCTTGGTGTAAGAAACTCTCTTCTCTCAAGTCTTCCATCACCATTTGTTGAATTTATTACTTTCCTTTCCAGGTAAATCCAGACGAGGGCCTCAGAGTTGACATCACAGACAGCTGTCTTGCTCAATGTGCTTGTTATAACTAAACCTTTGTCCTCTTCAGGATACACTTCTAAATGCTAAACTAGCTCTCAGCTCAAGTCTTCCCTCCACCCCCAATGGGCTTCACCTGGATTTTGATATGATTTTGCACATTCTTACCGCTTCTGCTGCCCTCTCATTTAAATGTCAATTGCACTCCTGCCCCCATCACATTTGGATTTCCTCCCTCCCTCCCTTCCTTTCTCTCTCCCTCCCTCCATCCCTCCCTCCTTTCATCTCTCCTCCCTCCTTCCTTCCTTTTTCTCTCCTTTCTTCTTCCCTCCCTTCCTCCCTCCCACCCTTCCTCCCTCTCTCCCTCCCTTCCTTCCTTCCTTCCTTACTTCTTTCCTCCCTCCCTCCCTCCCTCCCTCCCTCCCTCCCTCCCTCCCTTCCTTCCTTCCTTCCTTCCTTCCTTCTTTCCTTCCTTCCACACAGCCTTATTTTGTTTTTTTCTCATTAATTTTTTTGCAGTTTGCTTTTCCTTTGAGATATTTTACTCATATTTAGCAAACATTATCTGTCACGTGTTGAGTATTCCAAATGATGTTTCTGTTTAGTGTGGGGTTGCAATATAGCATTTTTAAAGCCAATTCTGATGTTTTCTTATTCCTCTAGACTGAAAGGTAAATGGAGGACATCATCTCTGTGTTGTATTTCTTGTAAACTTTTACCCATTTGTCTATTACTGTTTTTTTATCCTTGAAAGCCAAGGGCAGGGTGTGGGCAAAACTCCTAGGCCATGTCCAAAGGCTTGTGCTGTCTATAAATGGCTCAGTTCTATTTAGTTAAGCTTGGACTTTCTCCATCTTTAAGACACATATGATAATATTTTGTCTAATCTCCAGCATTTTTACTATAGCATATTAAATTATATTTAAAATGACTAAGGCCACTTCCAAGATTAAAGTCATTTTTAGGAGAAATGAGCATCTGTCCCATTCAGTGTCTTCATAAGCAGCATGAGGACAGAAGGACACTGTCATGTTCAGAGCTGCTGGCATGCCAGATGCCATTTCAAACTGGAAGCCACCCAGCAATTAGCATCTGTTCAATGCTTGAGCCATGGTTGGCAGCCTACATACAAATGAACCTTTGGAATAAAACCAGTTCATAATAAAAGAACTAAACCTACTCTTAATTATCTAATTTCTCTCATAATCATCCATATTTTAGTTCTAAACTAAAAATTTGCAACATACAATTGTAAAAAAAAAAAGTGCTCAAATTCAGAGTTAATTCACATTTTGTAATTGTAAATTGAAGGTGAGGAGAAAAATAGGACAAAGAAATAAGAAAATCTCATCCTGTCCCCACATGTGTGTTTCTGCTTTAAACTAAGAGAAGATGACAGGGATCCAACTATGTGCTCAATGAAACAGATCCATAATGCAAGAAACAGACCTTTCCCAGCAAACCCTGGACCGACTGAATTCAGAAGGCAAAATTCAGCTGCTACTGATATTACCAACTATGGGTTCAAAACTGCCAGTGAGAGTTCTCTCAAAGTTCTTATATGCACATGATTAGAAGGCAGAGTTCTGCCTTGAGGGTTCTTCATGTCTTATGGAAATGCTTATTCTTGCTTGCTGTGGGCTAGAGTCTTTTGTCTTTGTGCTTGCCAATATGTCATGGTGAGAGAAGGCTTGTGGGCTAAACAAGTGAGTGTCCCCCTACAGCAATCCTCCTCATTGCATGGGATATCCACTAATGCTATTATTTTTTTAATTAAATACACCTAAGTTTAATCAAAATTATACTACTGGTACTGCCTCTTCCACTGCATCTCTCTGTAAGACTTAAGAATTAGTATCATTCATGTGGTAGACAGGAAATAAGGGATAGCAGTAGGTCTTTGGAGAAGAAGCTGAGACTGCAATTGACTCATAATTCTGCATAGGAATTAAAAGTATGTCATAATCAGGAAGGAGGGGTCTTCACACAGGACCAAGTTCTGAACACAAAATGATAATCTTCCTTTAGGAATATCTGGAAAATAAGTGTGCATATTGCACACTTATAACTCCAGTGTTTAGGACAGTGAGATTAAGAGAGTGTAAGTTTGAGGCTAGGTTGGGCTACAAAGCAACATCATGAGAAGAGAAAGAAAGGAAAGGGAAGATGGAAATCCAGCCAGTGATAAAGAGGAGGGAAAGAAGGAAAGATTGGAGGGGTACCCTGGGTGCACACCCCATGTTATATAATTGATTGTCCAATTGCTGTCAGAAATTGCACAGACGGTCCCCCAGGTTTATAAAGTAGCTGCTTCTGTGACCATCTGTGATGACTAGTGTTCTCACTTCATTCTTAGACCCATTCTGGGTGTTTCTTTCTACTCTGTCCTTTTTCTGTCTGTGCAGCTTTATGGTGAGATCTAACACCATTTGCCTGCACCTATTTTTGTTGCCTGGGCTTTTTAAAGTTTTATACAAAATATACTGGCTGTGCTAATGCCATAAAGGCTCTCCTCCATGCTTGCTTATAGCATTTTCAGAGTTTTAAATTTAAGCACATAAAGAACTTTGTGTTATTTTCTGCATATGTGTGAGAGAGGGTCCAGGTTTCTTCTGCAATTGTGTATGCGGTTCTCCTAATGGGGGAAGATATTTACAAACTGCACATCTGAGAGGCATTAATATCTAAAATATATATGAAACTCAGCTCATTATGAAGAAATCCAGGGAGTCCAAATAAAGTGAATAAAAGACCAGTATAGACATTTCTCAAAATGGAAATGGCAGAAAATGAAAATACCCAATGGTACCCAAAACAAAGAAAACTTATGAAGCAATGACTACCATCATGAAACATCATGATAACGCCAATAAAATCCACAATGAGAACTTATTTTTCCACAGTTATAATTTCTATTGTAAAAACAGTAAAAGTCAACAAATGTTGGTGAGGCTGTGGACAAAAGTGAACCTTTACACACTGCTGATTGGGATATTATAGTCATTGTAGATAAAAGGATGGAAGTTTCTGAACAATTAAAAATTAAACTAGCATATGACTCCTCAGACATCCCTCTTCTATATATTTGTCCAGAAGAAATGAAATCAGCATGTAAATGAGACATCTGCATTTTCATGTTTATTGCAGTAATGTTCACAATGTACAATGAAGCTAAGTGACTACCATGGATTAAAGACTCAGCAAATGTGACTCACATCAACAGGAGACTGTCATCCACCCATGACAGAGACTGGCATCTTGGAGAGTTTTATGTTAAGTTCAGTAACGTAGGTGTAGAAAGATAAGCCACAAGCATAAGCTTACAATATTGACCTCATGAAATAGACTAGAATGGTGATTATCAGAAACAAGAGTGGTGGGGGAACAAGAAAAGACAGGTGTTGGTCAAAGGATCTGTCATTATAGTCAGACAGAAGGCAATGGCAGCCTATTTTACAATAATGGGACTGCAGTTAGTGCTGGTGTGTTTCATTCTTAAGAAATGAGAGAGTGCATAGAATGCATTTTTTGTTACAAAATAGCTACAAGAATGGATGTTTCATATGAATTAGCTATAACCACTTTATGGCATTGTACCATATATGAAAACATTATACCATAGTCCCTGTCAGTTTAGCACTATAATAAAAAGTTATAATTTCTAACGAGTGGTTTTTATGGAACCTGTTATTATAATCCAATCTGGTTGTATATGAGAATCAGCAGGCCCTGGGGTATAGGACTGCCCTAGTCATATTACCATAAGCAACGGCCCCAGCTTCCACCAACTCACATGGATATGACAACTACATATTTTCCTTCCTGAAATCCCTTTCTTATTGTGGTTTATGGTTTAAGAACAGCAACAAAGAAGGATCAGAATCAGATTGTAAAAGGAACCACTAAATCTCTGCTTTTTATTAATTAAACCATTTATTTTATATCCATACATGTATAAAACACACTCTAATTGTTCTCTTTTCACACCTGTCAACTTCTTCTCCCTTCTACTAACTCTATTCCCACATTTGTGACATTTTATTGTATCATATACTGAGTTTAACCAAAGCTGTCTTTATGACGATGGGTTTGGAGCTATCCTTAAGAGCTCTGTGAGCACAGTAGTGGGTACACAGTTGAAGATGATGCTTCCCCCTCCCCCAGAATCCTTTAGTCACCAATGGTTCAGCAGGGAGGAGGATCCATAAGGTCCTTCCCCATCTAATTCCTGACATGGCCAACATTTTGTGAGCCCAGATCAAGTAAGCACAACTGCTCTGATAGCCTCAAATGTCTTAACGGACAATTATAGGAAGTTTTCAGAGGGAAGAGCGGGTTCCTTAATGTATCTCTGAAATTCAAAGGCTACAGAAAGAGAGACTTTTGAGAGTCAGTTTTCATCAGGAATGTGGCCCCTGTTAGCTTCCTAAGGCTCCAGAAAATGGCACTAGATCCATTCACAGAATGGCAGGGCTAACCCCTGCAAATATGAGGAGACATAGTGGTAGAGGCATTATAGGAAGAGTTGAAGGGAGGGATTAGAGAGAGAATTTGATCAAAATACATTATATGCATTATGAAATTCTCAAATAAATAAATCTAATGCATCATTAATCTTCCTAGGGCAAAGTCCTAGAGAAAGCACTTTTAAAGTATACCTTTAGGATGTCTTGTAGTTGTTTTGGCTTAGTCATGGTTGCTGTGACCCTGAAAGTGTACATGTTGGACTATGGGAACTGGGTTTCAGCCATTGCAAAAATAACTGGGGCTATTATCAAGAACCAGCAAAAGATTGCGTCCACAGTCACGATGTAGGTGTTTGAAGAAGCAGTGAATTGGAGGAAGCTGACAGACATCATAAATCACAACCACAAAAAAATGTTAAATATCTTCCAAGGACACAGGCTGCCAGAAAATGTGGTTGCCATCCCAGATCCCAATTAGGCAGTGCAGAACGAAGGTCTGCTGGTGTTCACCAACCATCACCAGTTCATTCACAAAATCTATAATGGGATTACAGGCAGGGTGCCCTAGAAGGCTTTGGGTATCACACACACCAAGGGCATAGATGATGACCCAAAATGGCTGATGCTATTCTCCGACATCCTTCAGGAGAAGATGAGAGTGGATGTCAGTGTGCTGATAGGGACTAATACAGCCAGCGAGATGGCTGCCAGGAAGTTTTGTGAGATCACCATTGGCAGCAAAGTCATTCAGAACATCCTTCTCTTCAGAAAACTGCTACAGATCCCCAACTTCCAAATCACTGTAGTGGATGATACCAATGCTGTAGAACTCCCTGGAACACTGAAAAACATTGTTGCTATGGGAACTACCTTCTGTGATAGCCTCCACTGTGGGAACAGTGGTAAGGGTGACATTATTCACCTTGGCCTTATAGAAATGATTGCTTTTACCAGGATCTTTCTTTAAGGGTCAGATGTCTGAGGCCACCTTCCTGGAAAGCTGCAGCTTGGCTGATCTCAAGGCTGCCTGCTATGGACTACAAAGTGGCCAAGGCCTTCACCAACACAGGGAATACTATTGGAAAACTAGATAAAGAGGTGATGAATGGTCAGTAGTTTCTAGGACCTGAGTCCTATGCCTTAGTGTACCACTTCCTCCTCAAGCATAAGGGACTTCTAGACAAGTTTCCATTATTTGCAACAGTTTATCAGATCTGCTGTGAAGTCAGACCTGTGCACAAATGAAGGACAGCTGGCAGATGGCTGGGAATAGACTCTGCCTCAACTTTGCAGAAATGCTTGGAAACCAGGAGTTGACAGGCAAATCCCTAGTTAACTATAATCTTAATTACTGAATATATTTCAATCTCTACAGTGGTGTTTCTGAAATGTGAGAGGCAGTTCATTGTCTAAGAGGTATTGAATAACACCTAAGTACTTACAAATAGGTAAGTGTGCTTTTCTTTCTCATCATGTGTGTTTCTATGGTCCAAAACTAGGTGTTCTTTTAATGATCACATTTGAAAATTTCCCCATTAAAGTAACCTGTAAGATTGTATCTATCTCAGATAAACTTTGTAGATGGGATTCAAATCTTTATTATTCAAATCTATAACAACATTTTCCTGATGCTAAAGTCAGCCAGCATTCAAATGTTAATTATAATGGGTAAGTGAATGTCGGTAAAGATAATCATATTTTACTCTTAAATAATATCTCAAAACTTAAACACAATGAACTAATTGGACTTTTGGGTTGGTCATGTTTTATCAAGTGATTATTCAATGAATGATCCACTTACATATATGCTCTTGCTATAGTTTTCTGAAATTTCAGATTTCCTTTTCTTCATTAGTTGCTAGAATGGACTTTTATACAGAGTTATTTTTCAATATATAAGAGGGTATAAGCCAACTGTTAAGTTTATGATGAAGAACAAGGAATACATAGAATATTGGATTTTGTATTCAGCTGCCCTCTGGGTTTTGCATTTCCAGATCTTTCCTTTTAAAATAATCCTTTTTGCTTTGAAGTCTGTTAATGTCCATCTAGTGCAGTGGTTCTCAACATTCCTAGTGCTTTGACCTGTTTATTCAGTTCCTCATGTTGTGGTGACCCCCCAACCATAAAATTATTTCATTGATACTTCATATACTATTTTGATACTGTTGTGAATCATAATGTAGTATATTCTACATGGAACCCCAAACGGATTGCAATCCACAAGTTGAGAATCGCTGACCTAGAACAGGCATATCATATTCTGCACAAGACAGTAAAAGGCAATTTTCTTAAGTTTGAGCTCTGATAATTGCAGGTCACAGTTTGTCTGTGTCGTCTGCTTTTGGAATCATGTATTGATGATGCTTCTTATTAGCAGTGAAAATGAGAAAGATGACACCTAGATTAGAAACTTAGTCTATGGATGTAATTTTTTCTCATCCTGATGACTTTGCTACTATAGTATGGAACACAAATTCCTGTCTTGAAATTCAGCCCAGGAGATGGAGCTAGATGCTGGTATGGTAAGGCCAATATCCAAAAGGAATTTTAGCTTCTTAGCTAGTTTTTATTGGCTAGCTTCTAACCTACAAATATACTGTATTTGCTTACTAATAGTAGGTGGTTATATAATGACTGAGTGATTTAATAAAATTTTAACTTCTCAATAAGAAGAAAAAAAGTAAATATACACCTTTACTAGCTGTGCCCACAGAGCATCAAAGATCTTCTCAGACATGAAGAAAGACAAAGCAGCAAAACCAGCATCAGGCAGCATTAATTGTATATTGTCTTGTTTGATTCCGATTTCATTAATTTATAAAATGTCCATGTTTTGACTCATTTATTGCTTTATGGTCCAAAACTCTAAGCACACCATCTTGAACTCCGTATATATACCTGATAAATATGTATTGATTTTAAAAACTCATAAATGAAGATGAGGCGTGAGTGTTAGAATTACATTGAAAAGACTGGAAGAAGTGAAGTCCTGTTATACATTCCCCCCTCCCCAAGACAGTGACAGACTTTAAGGAAAACAAAATTTCTTTCTTGTCTTTGTGTATTAGAATTTTAAGAACTTCATACTGAAATATTCTCAGTGATTGGTACTAGATAGTGGTATTGGGTGATAGAAGAATCATTTTTAATGCAGAGGACACTTAACTATAATTTCAAGAGAAACATGATAGACTTTGTTGGCACTTAATTCACATATTTAAAATGACAGCTCTGTCATGGAAGACACTCCCCTTGCTTTAGACCTTGAGAATCTAGAGCTTGTATATAGCCTGCATTGGACTGGACTAGACCCTCTACATAGGGGAGACAGTTGTATAGTTTGGTCTATTTAAGGGGCCCCTTGCAATGGTATCAGTTGGTGTATGACCTGTTTTGGGGTGGGGAGGCCATTACCTATTGAAGAACACCTTACACATCCTGGATGCAATGGGGAGGGGCTTGTATCTACCTCAACTGAATGCACCAGGAATGCTGATTTCCCATGGAAGGTCTTACCTTTTCAGAGGAGGTGATGGGAATGGGTCAGGGGGTAGGCAGGAAGAAAGATGAGCGTGGTATCTGTGGTTGGTATATAAAATGAACTTTTAAATTTTTAAATTAAAAAATATATAAAATAACAACCCTAATAAAAAAAAAGATTAGAGCTTGAACATAATTGAAAAAAAAAAAAACCTGAGCCTGGACAATTCATCGTTAACTAAGGCTTTATGCCAGCCAGAGGATGATTGAAGCCACTGACTTCATTCTTATCCACAGTTGTTTATGTTCAAAAGCTGAAAAAGAAGCTGTGACCCTGTTGAGCAGTGTAGGCATGGA
Source organism: Phyllotis vaccarum (assembly GCA_033318265.1). Taxonomy (NCBI): domain Eukaryota; kingdom Metazoa; phylum Chordata; class Mammalia; order Rodentia; family Cricetidae; genus Phyllotis; species Phyllotis vaccarum. Next base: position 25,839,494 of record JARWLC010000001.1, read on the forward strand.
TGTGTAGCTTTTGCTCTAAGTAAGTTGCTGCATAACCCATGAGCCATGTGAAAAGTGTTTAGTCCAATATGCCGTTTGATGCTACTATGTTCACACTCTGCAGGATCCAGAATATTTCTGTCCAGTTGAAAATCATACTGGACAAGCTCTTCAGTAGGTTGAGACAAGATTCCTCATGTCTTGGACTGAACCTTTCAGGATTACATCTGTGGATGTCCACTACAGGATGCAACAGGGATGATGGTGATCACTGGACCATCATAAAAAGTGGAGAGGAATCGGCCACTCTGCATTACTTTGTTTTGGAGAGAATACATTCACAATTGAGTTCACAGCAACTTAAAGAAACAAAAACAATATATTATCATACCAACATCCATAGCAAATACTGTATTTAGGGCTTTTAACAAGAGCTATAGTCATAGGTCGTAGCATCCCCACTCCTGCAGACAATGAAAACCCAAGAAGCATGAACCCTTTTTAAAACCTCATAAATAATGAGTCCTTTCAACCCACTGTCTGCCTCCAACACTGGTGGATTTACTGCCCAACAATGCATACTGCATCCAAATCAGGACTTCAAATCAGCAGTCCACAGATCGATCCTTCCCCAACAATAGGTTTTTAGCTTCAACCCCATTTTAGGTTTAAAATAAACAGTGTGCAATGCTGTTTTGGTGCTGTTAGTCAAGAAGACAGAGGCGTTCAAGTGATTCCATCTCGTATAACATTGTCATTAAGATCGAAAAGATGCAGCTATCTCTGAGACCAAATGAAAGCTTGATAGTAAGACAGTAGCACAAAGGGTCCAATCCTCTGCACTGCACGACAGACAACTTCTTATGCCAAAGGTACCCTCTGGCTCACCTACGACACTATCTTCAGAGCAGAAGAAAGTACGCAACTCAAGCATGCACAGCTCTTTTTCAAAAGTTTTTCACAGTGATGAGAAAGAAAATCAATACATAGGATATAGGATCACTAGACCAAAAGAACACTGTACCCATGGGCTGATGCAGGTGTGAAAACTTCTTAACAGGTTTGGAATAGAATTCAGAATATCTCTGGGGTTCCTGGCACTGTCTTTGGGGGGAGTAATAAGTTCTGTTCAATATTTTTACAAGTTATGACCTATAATTCAAATTCCAGAAAGACATCATCTGATTGACCCTGACTCTTGCGAAGCACATTAACTCTCAAATTTTACTGAAAATTAGTTTCTGGGAATATAGGTTTTCTGCTCTTTACAAAATCATGTAGTAGATGCAAAAGAAGCAAGAATCACAAAAGGTCCATCTTGTAACCTTAGCTCCTTTCAGATCTGTGGTTCTATGAGATCATGGCCACATTGTGTAGAATTCTAAAGGCCTGGGGTCCATGACCTGATTCACTGAGTGAACTACAGAAGAAAAACAGTTTAATATTCCTGTCTCATAGTCACCACAGACTCAGTGCTCCAAACAAAATTAGAAATGCCCATTATCTTCTCTACAGATGCCTAGCATCTCTGGATAAGAAGTCCTTATCATAGAGAGCTGAAAAGATGGAGTGAGGCTCACTGCATATACTCTGCATCATCCATTCAATTATGAGTCCTACGTCAACCACTAGCCAGTTGTTTCCCTCTGCAAACTACTGTACATTTATATGCAATTCATCATCCCCCAAGCTATAGTCTTCTATGTCAAGGTTAAATTTGGTAATGGTTGTAATGCTGGTGAATGGGCCGAAACTCACATTGAGGATAGTTGATAGTTTTAAGATTAAATAATAGTATCCCTTCACCTACTCACTGCACTGTTACTAAATAGGCAGGATTTTTCTTTCATGAAGGTGGCCTACTTCTTCACACCACTCTTTCTTTTAAAAGGTTAGAAGCACATCAAAAATAAGAGCAAAATGTCACAGAAACAAAGGAGAGTGCAAAGCCTGACAATCCTACCACTTGGGACACACTGCAAAGATCTAACAAACTGTGTAGAGAGAAATTCTTAGTCTGTCAAGAGTAATCACACACGTAAAGCAAAACATAACAGAACAAATGGAAGCCAAAGAAAACAAAAATAAAATCCTTTGAATTCTTTTTCCAGGCACAACATGACTTAAAGTGCCTATGTGAATGTGTGTATTGTAAGGATTTCTGTGTTAGCATTTGTGTGCAGGAGCTTTCAGAGGCCAGAAGAGGGCATTGGTTTCCCTGGAACTGGAGTTACAGATAATTCTGAGCCACTATCTGGATATCTGACTCCAATCCTCTCTGAGCAAGAACAAGCATTCTTAACTGCTCCAACCTGATGGCATCATGTTTTAAAACATTTTTCTGCCCCTTATCAAAACACTATTTCTGTGGACATAGTGTCACTGAACTATGGCATTCTGCACTATTCTAAGCAATTTGTGATGGCTTTCAGGACATGTAGTCTTCTGCTTTTCCATTCTCAGTGAATATAGTTTTAGAGCAACAGATTGAAATAGAACACCACCAAGGTATCAAAGGAATCAAGGGAATATAAGTTGTCACACAAAGAAGGTGGATGCTAGACATGCATAAATCTCCCTTCAGACTACCAGTGGTTTGGAGAAACTCAGTGTCTTGGGACCAACATGCCAGAATCTAGCCACAGGTCCTATTCCTGTAACAAACCAGTGGCCACACTATTACGTTGACTTATAATCTCCTCAGTTATGGGCATGATATTTCTAAAGAAAATCTTTAATCATGCTTATTTCATGGAGGTTTAGTCAGGTTTTCAATGAGATATTTCAGTTTCTTATCGGTTATTAGACAATTTGGTTCCTGAGACTACTGACAGAATATATATTGTGTATATATTTCTCCATTAACCTATGCCTTTGAAGAAGGATTACCTAGAAAATCTACTGCATAGATGGAGAATCAGTGCTCAGAGACATGAAAAACATTGTCTCATTTCAGATACTTTTAAGAGTCACCTTCAAACCAAAAGGGTACTTTTAGCATTGTTAATTCTTTAGGTTTTTTTTTTTTTATTTCATCAAGTGACTATTTCATTGTTTGGAATATGAGATTTTCTTTTGCTGTTTCCAAAAATAACAAACACTTGGGTTCCTGATAATAGGGCTTTCCAGAGTGCTGAGCCTAATGATTCCTATTTGAAATTAGAGTTTAGTGAGATAGGAAAGCAAACAGAGTGAAAATATCTCCAAGAAAGGAAATCCAGGTCTATATCGAGGCCTTGTGCCCATTCTATGAATAACGCAAAAGAATCACTAGGAAATGAAATCATAGTATGGTGGCACTTTATTGTTTATGAAATTTAACTAACTCTTAATTCAGCAGCAAATAAAAACTTCCATGGTTATTTGCAGCTCTAGCATCCCATGATTCCTGTGAGGTATCACTGGCTGACTGTTTTAATCAATGTTGGCATGAATGCAGTTTAGTAAATACAGGCTATTGTAATATAATTTGCATTTTTCCCAATTACCAATTAATTCACATGATATTTGCCACTTGGTAAACTTGACCACATTCCAGATAGAAGGTCTCTGTTCTTTTGTTTTTATTCCATAAATAACATTTAATGCTATCCTTCTTAACTGAATAATAATGTATGTATACAAAAGTGTATCTTGAAAACATAGACATTTATAAATATATGAAATAAAATTGTAGTGGTAATTGCCCAGAAACAAATGAAATTTATATTATGTATTACATAATTTTGTATTTTATTTAAGTTTTTTCATATTATATTCTAATTATAGTTTCCCCTTCCTCTACTTCTCCAGGTCCTTCATACCTTTGCTCTCATCCAGATCTACCCATATTCCGTCTCTCCTTAGAAAACAAACAGATGCCATTCCCACCCACTGCTCCAATGCTGCCTTAATCCCAGGCCAGCAGGGAAGACTCTTGGCCAGATCTCCTCTTAGCATTCCAGTTTGTTGAATACCATCATCTACAAGTCCCACCCCACTACCAAAACCCTCTCAACAACCTCTGACCTCAGAGGCTCCCCGAGACACACAGTTCGCCAGCTCCTATTGGATCAAGAGGTAAAAGTTTACCCAGTCTTCCTGGAGAGCCTGATCTCTGTGACCAAGGTTTCAGGGCACAGTCTGTGGAACCCCACTCCAACCCATTGCTTTCCCAATGGCAGAACAGGAGGGAAGACTCTTATGGGCCAGAAATCCCTATTAACACCCAAGTTTGTTGGACACCCCAACTATAAGACCCACCACATCCTCAAAACCATCAGCAACCTCCAGCAGCTCCTAAATACCCAGAGTTTGCCAGACCCTACTAAACACAGGGCAGCTTCCAAAACAGAGATTTCATCAGTCCCTATTGGATCAAGAGCCCCTATTGAAATAAAGAGCTCATATCAGACCAAGAGTTGATCCCTAAGACAAAGAAACACCTATTGGACCAAGAACAACTCACTGAAATACAGAATATGCCTACTCCAAGTGTTCCAAGAGCTCAGATTGGACCAAGAAAAACTTGTTGTGACACAGACACAGCCAGAGCCAATTGTACCATTTGTATGCATGAAATATATACAAATACTGCATCTATCTGAGAAAATAATGGGCAGAAGCCAGTGCAAGAATATGTATATCAACATAAATAACAATATGGAACCACCAAAATCAGGTGATTCTACAAAGCAAGTCCTGAATACATCAATTTAGAAGAAGCAGAAGAAAATGACTTTAAAAATAACTTAATGAAGATGTTAGAAGTCTTAAAAGAGAAATTTCATAGTCCTTTATATAAATATAGGAAAAGGGAAACAAAAAATTGGAAGATATGAACAAATATCTTAAATAAAATTAAAGAAAAACAAGAAAAAGAAATCAAACAGGTATAGAAAACAGGTCAAGATTTAAAAAATTGAAATAGACAAAGAAGACACAAACTGAGGGTATTCTGAAAATAAAATGTCTGAGTAAGTAAACAGGAACCAAGTATAACCAACAAAATGCCAGAGATGGAAAAGACAATCTCTAGATTTGATAGTGAATATAGAGATATAAGTCAAAGAAAATACTAAAGCCAAGACAATCAGAAAACAAAACATTCAAGAAATCTGAGAAATAATGAAAAGACAATCTAAGAATAGGAATAGAAGAATACCAGCTCAATGGCACAGAAAATATATTCAACAAAATCATACAAGAAAAATTTTCTACTCTAAAGAAGTAAATGCCTATAAAGATACAAGAAACTTACAGAACACCAAAGAGATTACTAGACTCCTCATCCCCAAAAGTGTGCTTGCTACATAATAATGACACTAAACCTACAGAACAAAGAAAAAATATTAAGAGCTGCAAAGGAAAAAGGCCAAGTAACTTATAAAGACAGAGCCATCAGAATAATACCCAACTTCTCAAGGGAAACAATGAAAGCCAAAAGGTCCTTGTCAGATGTTATACAGACACTAAGAGACCACGGATGTCAGCCCAGACTACTATACCAAACAAAACTCTCAATCACCATAGATGGAGTAAACAAGATATTACATGACAAAACCAGATTAAAAGATACCTATCCACCAATCTAGCCCTTCAGAAAGAACTAGAAGGAAACCTCCAACCTATGAAGCAACAAGCAATAGGTAATCCCAAAGAAAGAAAACCTGAAGAAGAGAAACACACACACACTACCACCAAAAATAACAGGAAATAACAATCACTGGTCATTAATATCCCTTAATATCAATGGACTCAATTCCCCCATAAAAAGACATATGCTAACAGAATAAATACAAAAAGAGGAACCTCTCTTCTGCTGCATACAAGAAACACACTTCAATTTCAAAGATAGACACTGGTTCAGAGTAAAGGATTGGAAAAGGTCTTTCCAATAAAATGGACTTAGAAAACACGCTGGTGTCGCTATCCCAACATCTAACAAAATAGGCTTCAAATTGAAGTCAATAAAAAGAGATCAGGAAGGGCATTACTTATTCATCTCATAAAAACATCTGTCCAGATGAAGTCAGTGCTGAACATTCATGCCCCAATACAAGGGCACCCACATAAATAAAAGAAACATTACTAAAGCGTAAATCTCACATAAAACGCCACACACTAATAGAGGGAGTATTCAATACCCCAGTCTCACCAATGAATAGGTTTGTCAGAAAAATTTAACAGAAATGAGGGAGCTAACAGACATTATGACTCAAATTGACTTGATAGATATATACATACAGAACATTTCACCAAAACACCACAGAATACACCTTCTTCTCAGCACCCCATGGAACTTTCTCTAAAACTGACCACATACTTCATTCATAAAGCAAATGTGAATAGATACAAAAATGAGAATAACCCCTATATCCTATCAGACCACCATGGACTAAAGTTAGAGTTGAACAACAACACAAACCACAAAAAGCCTACAAACTCACGGAAACTGAATAACCCTCAATTGAACCACTTCTGGGTCAAGGAAACAAGTAAAGATTTTCCTAGAATTCAACGTAAATGAATCTACAACATACCCAAACTTATGAGATGCAAGGAAATCAGTACTAAAAAGAAAGTGCATAGCACTAGGTACCTACATTTAAAAAAAAAAATGGAGAAATCTCACACAAGAGAATTAACACAGTTGAAAGCCCTAGATCAAATAGAAGCAGACACACCCAGAAGAAGTAGATGGCAGGAAATAAACTCAGAGCTGAAATTAATAAAACTAAAACAGAAAATTATAAAGAATCAGTGAAACAAAGAGTTGGTTCTTTGAGAAAGTCAGCAAGATAAACAAACCCTTATTCAAACTAACCAAAAGACAGGAGAGAATATCCAAATTAAGAAAGTTGGAACTGAAAAGAGAGACATAGCAACAGACACCAAGGAAATTGGAAAACTTAAAAAGAAACTGACAGCTTTTTGGACAGCTATAACTTACCATGATTAAATAAAAACCAGACAAATGACCTAAATAGATCTATAACCCCTAAGGGTATTGAAGGTGTTATTAAAAGTCTCCCAAGGGGAAACAAAATCTCAGGACCAAAGAATAACTAATTTCAATACTCCTAAAGTTGTTCAATACAATGGAAATAAAAGGAACATATTCAATCTCTTTTTATGAGGCTACAGTCACCCTAATACCAAAGCCACACAAAGACACAACAAAGAAGGGATTATAAATCAATCTCCCTCATGGATATTGATGCAAAAATACTTAATAAAATACTGGCAAAACTGATTTCAATCACATATCAAAAAAACATCCACCATGATCAAGTAGGCTTCATCCCAGAGATGCTGGAATGGTTCAACATAGGAAAAACTGTCAGTGTCCTCCATCATATAAACAACCTAAAAGAACAAAAAATACATGATCATCTCATTAAATGACCAAAAAAAGCCTTTGGAAAAATCCAACACTCTTTCATGAATAAGGTCTTGGAGAGATCAGGGATACAGGGAATATACCTAAACATGATAAAGAAAATATACTTCAAGCTGTTGTTCAAAATCAAACTAAATAGAGAGAAATTCAAAGCAATCCCACTAAAATCAGGAATAAGATAAGAGTGTCCACTCTTCCCATATCTATTCAATATAGTTTTCAAAGTTTTATCTAGAATAATAAGACAACAAAAGAATGATCAAAGGAATACAAATTGGAAAGGAAGAAGTAAAACTATCAGTATTAGATGAACACCTTCAGCAAGATATCAGGATACAGGATTAACTAAAAAAAAAAATAGCCCTCCTATGCACAAATGATGAAAGAGCTGAAAAAGAAAAAAGGGAAACATTACCCTTTAAAATAATTGCAAATAATATCAAATATCTTGGGGTAATTTTAACCAGAGAAGTGAAAGACTTATATGACAAGAATTTTGTCATTAGAAAAGATAGTGAAGAAGATATGTGTAGTGGGATTATGTTACATTGTAAATAATTGTCCTTCCTACTAGTTTAATAAAAATGCTGATTGGCTGAAGGCAAACAGGAAGTGTGGGTGGAGCTACCAGACTAGGAAAACTCTGGGAACAGGAAGAACAGGGCAGAAATGCCACAGAGACATCAGAGAAGCAGATGCAGAGGACACCTCTGCTCTGAGAAAAGGTACTGAGCCACATGACTAAACAGTATAAAAATCATGGGTTAGCGTAAGGGTAAAGAGTTAGAAAGTTATATTCTTGGGCCCCAGATCAATCAACATACAATTAATACAAGCATCTGTGTGTTTCAGTGGGACTATGGGACTGTGTGTCTGTGGATCTGGGCCATGAGGCCAGGCCAGAAGGTCTGGACCAGAAACCTAATATGACAGATACGAGAAAATAGAAATTTCCCATGATCTTGGATATGTAGGATCAGCATAGTAAGAATGGCAATCTTACCAAAAGCAGAATGCAACCCTCATCAGAATTTCAACACAATTCTTCACAGACCTCAAAAGAACAATACTCAACTTCATATGTAAAAACAAAAATCCCACAATTGCTAAAACAATCCTATGAAAGAATAGAACTTGAAAAGAGAACAAGAGTGAATGGGATGATTAAATGGGGAAAGCAAAAGAAAGGGAGAACAAAGAAATAGATATCTTAATAGAGGGATTATAAAGAAATCTGGTGTTAGAGACACACCAAAGAACCCAGAAGATGACCCTGGATAGGACCCCAAGCAATAGTGAAGAGGGTGCCTAAACTGGCCTTCCCCTATAATCAAATGAATGACCTCCCTAGTAGCCATTATAGAACCTTCATCCAGCAATTGATGGAGGCAGATGTAGAGATCCATAGCTAAGCACCAGGTTGAACTCTTGGTACAGCTGAAGAGAGAGAGGAGAGATTATGTGAACAAAGGGATCAGGATCATGATGAGGAGACCCAGAGAGATGGCTGATTTGAGTTATTGGGAACTAACTGACTCTGAAATGACAGCTGAGGAACCTTCATAGAATAGAACTAAACCCTTTGAAGGTAGATAACAGTCAAATGGTGGCCTGGGAAGTGTGTGAAGCTGCTTGCAGTCAGACAGGAATTTATTTCTGGTGCATAAACTGACTTTTTGGAACTCATTCCCTATAGAGAAACACCCTACTTGGCCTTGATACTGGGGGAGGGACTTGGTCTTGCTTCAACTGAATGTGCCAAACCAAATTCCCCCTCTGAGGAATGGATGGGGGAATAGAGTTGAGGGAGACTGGGAGAGGACAGGAAAGAGGGGAGGAAGGGGAAGAGCTGGTGGGTATGGGGAGAAAAATTTAATAAAAAATCAATTTAAAAAAGAAAAAGGAGGCATCTAGGTATAATAAAATATAAGAAAGAACAAAAACAAAAGAGCTCACTAAAAGGACAGAAGAATGATATATATATCATTCACATACTCAGGAATTCCATTAAAACACCAAGCCAAGCCATAAAATAAATGCAAATGATCTTTAGAAGATGGAGAATAAAAATAAAAGAAAAATTAAAAAATATTTTTTAAAAGAAGAAGAAATTCTGGACATGACATTATGAGATAAGGAATATCCAAAGATGCCATTGAGTTTGAGTTCATTTTCTGTTGGTTATCTACTGCTGGGCATGTAGCCTACCCTTAAGAGCAATTTATTTCTTAGTGAGACTCCACTGGCAAAAACTAAGTTTTAATTTGAAAGTAGTTGCCAATTGGAGATTGATTCTGGGTTAAGGATAGGCACATATGTCTACTTTTTTCAGCTCTAGCACCCCATCTGGAGCAGACCCATGTAGCCATGAAATGCTGCCTCGGTCTCCATGAATTTGTATGTGTGATGATATTTATGATTGAAAGGGCCTTGGATCTTTGTTTTCTTCCATTCCCTCTGGCTCTTATAGTCTTTTCTCTTTCTCCTTGGAATAGTGCCTTAAGTTCCTAGGAGGCAGAATTGATGTAGACATCCCTTTTAGGACTGAATATTCCCAGGTCTCTTACTTCCTGAATAATGTCTGTCTGTGGGTCTCTGTATTTGTTCCCATCTGTTGCAGAAGAAAGCTTCTATGAATGATGGATAAGTGAGGCATTGGTCTATAATAGAATGTCTACAAAAGTCATTTTCTTACTACTAAAGTAGCAAACTAAACTAAAGTCTAGTAGCAGGGTAGTATTTGGTTTTATCCTCAGTTGCTGGAAAATCTAGTTATATGTTGTTAGTAATCCAAGGCATGCCAGGTATTGGTTACAACTCATGGAGTGAGCATTAAATTTCTCACAGGCTTTGTGCCACCATGGGGTATCTTGCAGTTAGAATATTATTATATAATAAAGGGTTTGCTGCTGGGTTGGTGCTCATGTTTCTCCTTGGCAGCATATAGAATATCTTCTGGTAACAAGAATACTAGCCCAGAGGGGTGAAGGCTCTATCAGTAGATACAGCTTACTTTTTTATATTGAATGACTTATATAGGTATTGTTTACAGCAATAGGATCTTGTGACCAGTCTTGGAGAGTAACATATAGTCTTAGCAACAACCTGGAGGTTATTTAGAGGTTGCCATGGGACCCCTTTGGCTAAAAATTCTATTAGATGTAGCCCATTACTAGTACCAAAGGTTCATTTGGTGATGAGTGATGTCCAGTTTGAGCTATGTATTTGTGATTTCATTTATATCACTTTCATTAATTCATGCATTATAGGAAACTCCCACTTACTAGTTTTTGTATTACTCTTCAAATGGTCTTTAATTTTAGCTGTCTTTCCCTCATCCGTCTTCCCCCTTCCTTCTCAATCCTCCTGTTTAAAGACCCACCCACCAATCCATAACTATCAACTCCATTTCCCTTTCCTATTGACATCTATGTGTCATTCCTCCAGTCCCTTGCTCTATGCCTAATCTCTGTATTTCTATGCATTATAGCTTATCTACCATTGACTTAAGAGCTAATATCTACATATAAGTGAATACATACCATATTTGTCTTTCTGAATTACTTCACTTGAGATTTTTTTCTAGTTCCATCCATTTAAATGAGAATTTATTATTTCATTTTTAATGGCTGAATATTATTCTATTGGGCAACATATCTCAGTTTCTTTTTATTCATATTTTATGGATAGCTATGTTTTAATCCAATTTCTGGTTATTATGAATAGAGCAGCTCTAGTATGAATTTTCTGGGCATGCCTTTCCGGCCTAGCCCTAAGGTTCTAACCTGCTGACTCATAGAAATATGCAGATACTTGTACTAATTTTATGCTGATCAGCCTATGGTTCTGGCATAATACTAGCTAGCTCTTACTCTCAAACTAACCCATGATTCTTATCCTGTTCAGCCATGTGGCTCAGTACCTTTTCTTAGAGCAGCATAGGTATACTCTGCATCTTCTGGCTTCTCTGGCATCTCTGCCCTGTTTTTCCTATTCCCAAAGTTTTCTTAGTCTGGTAGCCCCACCCACACTTACTGTCTGCCTTTGACCAATCAGTGTTTCTATTAAACCAGTAAGCAGGACAATTATTTACAATGTAACATAATCCCACTACATATCCCCTTTTCTCTTTTTAAAACAAGAATCCCAAATCTAATTTCCTTTGTATACTTTTTCACTATTATCTATAACAACTTGTAACCAACACTGTAAAAAAGACAAACATCCATAATCTACTGTTTGGGGTAATGTGGGTGCTGTTCTCTAGGCTACTTCCTGCTAAATGGGGGCACTGATAATCCCATGGGACACAAAGAAAAATTTAAGATTATGGACAAGTCTTTAGTCAAATAGTCTGTAAGGCTGGGTCACCTCAGCCAGTCTCCTTGAAGTTGTTTTGAATTCAGAGCTCAGAGGACACTGCAACAGAAGTACTTTGAAATGCTGAATTATCTGGGCAATCCATTTTCATTAGAGACTTTTCAGGGGGTCTTCCTTGATCAAACCTTATTTTCTTTAGCCAGGAATAAATCCACAGCCTTTCATTTTCTGTGGAAGTAAAATGAAAACCTCTTTTCCAAAGTAGTCTATCTTTTGATTTCAATTTTAAGGTCAACCTATTTACAAAATATATGGGTTGGATTAATCCAGCAGAATTTATGATCAAATGGCTTTTAGTAGCTTTTACAGTTTCATTTTCACTCAAAAAATTTAAAGACAAGACAATAATATATAGTGTCCAGATACCCTTTGCAATTTCCATCTTTATGTGGCTAATTAATTGTTTTTTATTCTATTTCTTTTAAGGACTTCATCCTTTCTCTTTTCTCTCTCAACCCTATGTATCTATCTTTTTTTTTTAACACACCCTAAACCATTTATAGTTTTTTTTTTAAATTTGTCTTTACTGTATATTTCTTATTTCTTATCTTTTTCTGTTTCTGACCACACCTGTAGTAGTGAGGTTTCTAGGTCTTGGGCAGCCAGAGATCCAGACCCATAGACCTGTCGCCCGAGACCCCTTAGCCACCCAGATGCTCAGGCACCCAGAAATGACTCAGACCCTTATATTAACTTTATGCTGTTTGGCCTATGGCTCAGGCACATTGCTAACTTGTTCTTACATCTCAAATCAACCCATTTTTATTAATCTGTCTGCCACGTAGCCTGTGGCTCACTTGTGCTCCCTACATGTTGCTCTTTTGGCAGCTTGCTATATCTGCCTCTGACTCTGCCCTCCCTTTCCTACCTATTCTGATTCCTCCTCCTACTTCTTCTATGGTGCCTGTCATGGCCCAAAACAGCTCCTTTATTTAAAGATTGAGATTCACAGCATACATAAAACGCATTCCCACATCACTTCCCCCTTTCTGTCTAATCAAAAAGGAAGGTTTCAATTTTAACATAGCAAAATTACATATAACATAATAGCCATCAAGCAAGAATTACAGTTATAATATCTAGTCTATTCGTATTTAGCAAAATTAAAGAAAATACTCTTATCATCTACCTTATTCTTATGAATCTAAAGTTTCATATCCAATATACCTTTCAAATGAGTAAGAAAATCTGTACCTATAACTATATAGTCTTCAACTACATCAAAGACCACAGAAGGATATATTTACCCAAGTAAACCAGAAGTGCAAGTGACTTCTAAAATCTAGAAAGGACAGAGATGACACCTATCTGCCTGGACAGTCACCCAAAGTTCCTTTATAAAGTTGGGGCATCCATCTTCAGCCTACAGGCCCAGAGTCTCTTTTTATTTCAGTGAAGCAGGAAATATGCTCTGTCCATTCTGGCACAGTTCATCAGTTGCTTCTCCTCGAGTCCTGAAGAATGTCTGACAGTTTTCTCTGTAAAGCAGGAACCTGAATGACCATCTCAGCTTGTTCTGTCAAAGTTCAGAGGTCATCTTCCTATGGAACCTGCATGTCCAGTTTAAACAGCATACTGTCAAGCAGTCAATATAAGAACAGGTCCTTGCTAGTGGCTAACCATTGCCACAAAGAGAGTAGACTCCATATGGAGTTTCTTCAATGCCCATTTTTCTGTTGAAGTAAATTAGTGCTGCCAGGAGCAGACTTGTCTCACTGTCTAGAAAAGTCTAAGTCCTTAAAACATTTTAAATGCCATACTCTGTAGGTCTTTGAAGTATTTGAAGATTACCTACCTAATTGAAATATATCTTTGTATACCTAAAAATCCTAACTAACATAACTATAAGTTTGAACATCATACTTTAAACTAGAATAGAAAAATACATACAGCATAACAAAATTGACCTTAAATTTGTATCAATAAACCAAAATCCATACCAATGTAAAACATTCTGAGATTAATAGCTGATTTCCTGATTTAAGTAAATTCAATAATCTAATTTTTTAAAAACCATTCATATACCATATCCCCCTTTTCTTCTTAGAAAGAGATTAATTATGACCATTAACCATTTATAATGAAAACAAACATTTAGAAACAATATTTGGGAAATTGGGGCGTAGTTTTCTATTACTACTTCCTGCTGATTAAAGGGCATTGAAAATCTCACGGATTGTTGAGACTAGATCATAATCTGCAGTCTTGAAGCTGATATGACCATCTTTTCCCATCATAGATTTTTTTCAGGGGGTCTTGGTTGATGAAACCATATTTGCCTGGAAGCAATCCACAGGTTCTCATCTTCTGTGGAAACAAAAGCAGAACTCTTCCAAAGCAATAAATCCATAGACACAAATTTCAAAATCAAAATACCTTTAAAATATATATTCTTGTTTAACTTAGTAGCCTTTGCATTTGCAATCCATTGTCTTTCTGCAGTTAGCTCATTAACGGTTAAAAAATTAAAAGAAAACACAATAACAACCAAAATCCAGATTTTGTGTCTATTTTCCATCTTTATGTGGCTTATTATATTTTTATTACTCTATTTCTCTTTTTAAAGACTTTATCCTCTTTCTATTCTCTCTGAAGCCTATGTACCTTTTATACATATTGTAACCCATTTACAGGTTTTTCTTTTCATCTGAATCTGTTTTATTGTGAATCCTTAATCATCTTCTAACCATAAGAGCTTTTAAAATACACTCTCTTAATGAACTGCATAGTTTTTGCCTAGGAAGCTGAATCAGTAAGTTCTCTTAAAGGAACCGCGTCCCTGTTGGTGGCCAGCAAACAGAGCACACCCAAGAAAATGCTGCTACTAAGAAACCGTCTTTGTTTCCTTTTTGTTCAAAATAAACAGAAATCTAAAACAATCACGTGCTACTGAGTCTTCTGTGAGATTTCAGGAACTAGCCTAATTGCAGCTTACACTGCCTGCCGCCAGTCCATAGGCACCATTTTGAATGTGACCCGGCTGCCATGCTTTCTTTGTACAATGACCCACTTCATATACACAATTTGGAAGCTGCCTTGGCTCAGCTTCTGATCTAAAGTACTCTTTAAGCTTTTTCAAGCTTTCAGTGGATATTTGCCCCACGTTGGGCACCATCTGTAGTAGTGAGATTTCTAGGACTTGGGCAGCCAGAGATCCAGACCCATAGACCTGCCACCCTAGACCCCTTAGCCGCCCAGCCACTCAGGCCCCCAGAAATGACTCAGACCCTTATATTAACTTTATGCTGTTTGGCCTATGGCTCAGGCACATTGCTAACTTGTTCTTACATCTCAAATCAACCCATTTTTATTAATCTGTCTGCCACGTAGCCCGTGGCTCACTTGTGCTCCCTACATGTTGCTCTTTTGGCAGCTTGCTTTATTTGCCTCTGACTCTGCCCTCCCTTTCCTACCTATTCTGATTCCCCCTCCTACTTCTTCTATGGTGCCTGTCATGGCCCAAAACAGCTCCTTTATTTAAAGATTGAGATTCACAGCATACATAAATGCATTCCCACATCACACAACTTTCCTTGGTTCGGTTGGATAACTCCACTTAGCTCCCTCTATTTCTTTCTGTTTCTGACTACAGCTTTAATCTTTGAAGGTGCTGCTAAGGATTAAAGGCTCAGCTAGGTTGGCTGGCTGGGTCCACCCAGCTCCTAGTCTAGAGTCATAGAATTTAGCTTTTTATCCAAGGTACTAGTGGGACCCACAAGTAACGTTCTGGAGAATTTTAGGGTCCATATGTAGGGGATTGTGTTGTTTCATGGTAAATAATTGTCCCACCCACTGGTTTAATAAAAAGCGCTGATTGGCCAAAGGCAGGCAGGAAGTGTGGGTGGCGCTACCAGACTAAGAAAACCCTTGAGAACAGGAAGCATAGAGGAGAATGCCAGAGAGAATGCCAGAGAGAAGCAGAGGACAACTATCCTGCTCTAAGAAAAGGTACCAAGCTGCACGGCTGAACAGGATGAGTCATGGGTTAGATGAAGGGTAGAGAGCTAGCAAGTGATATGCCTGGGCCTGAGGCTGATCAGCGCTTTTTATTAAACCAGTGGGTAGGACAATTATTTACCATGAAACAACACAATCCCCTACATCCATATAATCACCAAGTAAAGCACTGCCATCTGCTGCTCATTAACTCCATTTAAGTATTTAGCAGCAGGGCCTCTTCAAAGACTCACAAGTGTTTTGCCTCTAAGGCTGAATCAGGAAGTTTTTCTTTAAAAATCCAAGCCTCAGCTTGCCTACTGCAAAGAGAGCTTGCCTAAGAAAATGCTGCTGCTACTAAGAAGTAGTCCAGGACTCTGTTTCCTTTATGTCTATATAAACATAAACCTTAAACCCATCACATTCAGCTTATTGCTTACATCTAGGCTCCTGTAAAACTTCAGTAACAAGTCATTTTGGAGCTTAAGGTGTATTCCAAAAGCCCACCATTTTTAATTCAAACGTTCATGCCACTCCATGGTGTCTTTGAACCAAGGCTCATGTGAGAGACACAACTCAGAAGCTGTTTTTGGCTCTTATTCAGTGCTTTAGAACTCTTTTTAATCTTTCTCTAGATGTATGTCGGTGTATATTGGTTACACCTATGTTGGGCTGCCATTTGTGGTATGAGGTTTTTGTTCCAGTTTTTCTAGCCTAGACCTGAGGTTCTGATACCCTGACCTGCAGACACACAGACCTGCAGACCCACAGACCTATAGAAACACACAGATGCTTGTATTAATTTTATGCTGATCATCCCATGGCTCTGGCATATTGCTAGCTAGCTCTTACTCTTAGACTAAACCATGATTCTTATCCTGTTCAGCCATGAAGCTCAGAACCTTTTCTCCGAGCAGCATAGTTGTCCTCTGTATCTTCTGGCTTCTCTGCCCTGTTATTCCTGTTCCCAGAGTTTTCTTAGTTTGGTAGCCCTGCCCATACTTCCTGTCTGCCTTCAACCAATCAGTGTTTTTATTAAAATAGTAGGTGTGACAATTATTTACAGTGTAACATAATCCTACTATAAGCAGCAATGAACATTGTTGATCAAGTGGAAGAGTACATTGGATATATGCCCAAGAGTAGAATAGCTGGATCTTGAGGAAGATCAATTTCCTCAAGGACTGTCATTCTGATTTCCATAGTGGCTGTACCCATTTGCACTTCCACCAGGAAAGAATGGGGGTTTTCCTTACTTTCCATTCTTACCAGCATGAGCTTTCACTCACTTTATTCATCTTACCTATTCTGACAGGTAGAAGATGAAATCTAAAACTAATTTTGTTTTGCATTTACCTGATTGCTGATTGATGTTGAATATTTAAGTGCTTTCCAGCCATTTGAGTTTTTTTTTTCTTTCTTTTTTTTTTTTTTTTGAGAATTCTCCTTTTAGATCTGTACCACATTTTCAGTTGGGTTATATGATTTTTATTATCTAATTTTTGAGCACTTAATAACTTAATACATTTTAAAGTTTAGATTTCTATTGGATGTGGAGTTGGTAAGACTATTTTCCTATTTTTATTCTGCCCTTTGCCTTGCAGAAACTCCATTTCACCAGAAGTCCCTTATAATAAAGTCCCATTTATCAGTTGTTGGTTTTAATACCTATACTAATGGTGCTCTGTTCAGAACATCTTTTCCTTTGCTAATGAGTTCAAAGCTACTTCTCACTAACTCTTTTACAGGTTCTGTGTATCTGGTGATACAATGAAGACAATCCATTTGGAATTGAGTTTGTGCAGAGTGATAAGTATGAATCTACTTAGGTTATGCTATATGCAGCTACTATGTTTGAATAACACCCTTTGTTGAAGATGCTATCTTTTTCTAATATGTGCTTCTGGCGTCTTTATAAAAAAAAGCATCAGTTGTCAAAAATGTTTCAGTTTATGTCTTGCTATTCAATTCAATTCAATTCAATTCTGCTGATCAATGTCTGACTTTGTGCCAATATTACGTTGTTTTTATTTCTCTGGTTTTGTAGTACAACTTGAAATAAAGGATAGTAATATCTCCCTTAGTTCCTTTGTTATTCAAGTTTGTTTTAGCTATCCTGACTTCTTTTCTGTTTCCATATGAAGTGGGAAATAATTTGTTCAAGATCTGTGAAGAACTGTGGTAAAAATTTGGTGGACAGTGTACTGAATCTATAAATTTTTTGATAGAATGGCCATTTTTACTATATTAATCCTACTGGTCCATATACATGGGAGATCTTTCTATCCTTTAATCTTCTTCAATGCCTTAAAGTGTTTTTTTTTTTTTTTAATGTAAGCATTTTTCACTTGGTTTTTTAGAGGTACCCCAAGATACTTTATACTATTTGAGGATACTGTGAAGGATATTGTTTGCCTGATTTCATTTTTCAGTCCATTTGTCTTTTAAAAAGCAGTATACTATGGATTCTTTTAAAACTCATTAGTAGTTGTCTAAAATTTTGTTTTTAAAAGCTGATTACTTGGCTCCATGATTTTAAAAATAATATTTTTATTGCTGTTTATTTATATGTTTCAAACTTCTTAATAATTATATTAATATATCTAGAGTAACAGAATGTATAGAATTATATGTATATGTGTGTGTGTATTATAAAATGGAGATTTATTAGAATGATTTGCAGGGTGCAGTCCAGCTAATCCAACAATGATTGTCTGTGAATGGAAAATCCAAAATTTCTCTCGTTTTTCAGTCCACATGGCTAGTTGTCTCAGCTTGAATCCCAAATAAGTAGACTCTAATTCTACTGAGGGAATGGGCTTGCTAGCAGGCAATAAATTAAAGCTTCCTTTGTCCATGTCCTTATGTAGACTTCTGGCAGAAGGTGTGACCCAGATTGAAGGGAAGCCTCCCCACCTCATCAGCTAGATTGAAGGCATGTGTCTTCAAGATACAAATAATTAGTGGATCTTCCTACTTCAGACTGAGAAAAATATATGCCACTAGTGTGCCCATTTTCATATTTTGGTTGATTCCAAATGTAGTCAACTGACAGCCAAGATTAGCTATCACAGTAAGGAATGCTTTTGCATACAAACTCAGGAACATACAAAGCTCATTAATAATGTTTTTAACATGTATTTGTTTTCTTAAGAGAAGAATTCATCTAGAGTCACAAAATTGGGGGTAATGTAGAGGCCTAAGGCCACCAAAGATACAGTTCTTTTATCTTTTTCTTAAACCTAGTTATTAGTCCTTTATATTTATACTTTGGAGAGTTATTATTTCAATATAGCTACCATTGCTCCAGGTATCATACCTGTACTCACAGTAGGGCACAACTTCAGCACATTTCTATTAGTATCTTTTTTGGCCAGGTTTGTGGCATCTGCCCATTTAGATGCAGAGTAGTCTAGTATAATCTCTTTTAACCACCATATTGGTTGGCCAATAAGGAAGGAGTTCAAAATGATGCTACTCTGTTATCTGGCAGTGTCTGTCAGAATATCTATGGTTTAAAATAAAATTTTCCATTCTTAATAATCAGTCCTAGAAAAAATAACTTTAGAGCTGTACTTTTTCTTCTGCTATAAAATAAATACAGATTCACTATAAAACTAAACAAAGCAACCAGAAGTCCTCAAAAAATAATGAAAAGAATACAAAATAATACTACATATGTGTGTACATGTAAAATATATAATCTTTGTCCTATAATAACTCATCAACCGTACTTGGAAGACAAAATTAAAGGCTACTGTAATAAACCCTAATGTTAATACTGATAGAGTTATGTATTACTAAATTACTAAATAAATAGCTAAAATGCCCCAAGGGTTAATTCCAAACAACTTTCCCTAGACTTGTACCAAATTAAACTATGTCCACATCATCAAGTTAATTGACCATCAGGAAGGCATGCACTCAGTGTGTATCATTTTTGTGTAGTGATACAGCACAATGAAAAGTTATACAGTAAAATGTAAAGGCAGATTAAAGAATATTAGAAAAAGTGGTTCTGTAATTGAGTTTTAAAGTCAATTTATAATTTTTCCTGTGGACAAGGGGGGTTTCAGTAATAGACAAGAATGAAGCTGAGAAAATAGTATGTAGTAAGTACAGAAGGAAATAAACAATTGAAAAACCCATTGAAGGATTAGCAGATAGCAAAACTCTAATGATGGGGGCTTAGTATGAGAAACAGCTGGAAAAGCAGACGATGGCCATGACATCTAAAGTCTTGCAGTAGTATACAGAGGAGAAGCAGGTTCTCTTCCTCACTGTACTCTCAAGAAGGTCTGAAATGAAGCTCAAATCTCTATCATAGAGATTTCTATGTCTATAAAATGTTTTGTAGATCCACAGAAGAAATGCCTCGAGGCTTAGGAGTGATGGACTTGAAAAGCAAGGAGCTAAAGAGAGGAGGAAGCAGGGAAAGGCAGACTTTTGACCCAACTGAATAAAACCTAAATTTCAGTAGCGTGGGTAGAACAGGATGTAAAGCCATTTCTAGTTCCCTATGAATACCTTGCCTTCCTCTATCTTATAACAGGCTTATCCCAAAGAAAGTCAAATTTGCATAGTGTTTGCTTCACATTCTCAGAGACTGAATCATTTCTAGCTGTAAGATTTTAAGAACATTAACTTATTGTCTCAATTTTGTCATCTATAGGTGGAAAGTAAAAACATTTCATATTTCGCAGGTGGATGATAGGAGTAAGTACGTGTGAGGAATTTAGATTAGGTCAGCAGATTTTCTGGAAATTGCTAGACAAACAGTAAACCCTTTGAGCTTTATAAAAAGTTATGTGGTCTCTATATAAACTATACAACCTGTTTTTATATCTGGGTAAAGAACCATGGAGAACACTGTGTGTGTGTGTGAGTGTGTGTGTGTGTGTGTGAGTGTGTGTGTATTTGTGTGTATTTTAATTGGTCAGATTTAGTCTTGGGGGGTCTATGGCTTAGAGCATTGCATTATATAATTCATATATATTGGATGTTATATTTTACAAACCTTACTTGGTTTTTGAATAGAATATCACTATGCAATTGAAGCTGTCCTAGAACTCATAATCCTCCTCCCTCAGTCTGTGGAATTTTGGAATATAGGCTAGTAACTATATGTTACTCTTGTTACTAATAGCCAATTATTGTAGTTTTCCATAACTTTTCTGTTTGATAGTTAGTAGCAAACAACAAAACAACATTAATACTTCTGATTTTCTAAGTTCAAGGTCTTAGTAAAGATGTTACATCATGTTAGAATTGCCTAAACACTTATTTTTAGTGGTTAGTCTCACTTAAACACACCTGCATGCATGGATTCATGTAGATGCACTCTGTAGCAGTTTTCTTTCTGCTGCAAGATTTTATAATCTCAAATATTCACCATGAAAATCTGGGCTTTAACCTGTTTCACAGGGCACGGTGTTTTGCACAGATTGCACATGGGTAAGAGCCAAGTTTTAACAATAGTGGTTCTTAACACAAACTTCACATTTCTATTATCCAGAAAATTCTCATTTTTCAAAGAGAGCACCCAGGTGCCAGGAGCTGGTTCTGCCAGCATCGTGGCATCTTTCCCAGAGACCTACCTGCTTTTACTGCTTAGTCAAGGTCCAACAGTTCAGAACATATGGCTGGGACTTCTTGTCTTGGAAATTTGCTGCTGGAAAATCCTTGAGAGCAACACTCCATATTGGAGGAACCATTCTGACCTCAAAATCCAACCTGTAAGCTTCAGCATCTGCAAAATCCAAACAAAGGCCAAATCCATCAAAGACCTAGACCATAGTTTTAGTGTGCTCAAAATATAATATACTAATTTTGTTTTTCAACTTCTGTAGTCCTGTTTCTTGTTAACTGGTAGGACAATCAGGATGTGGCTTTTATGTACAAAAGTCATCTGGTTGCATGATTTGGACAGACTCCCCATGTGTCTTCTGTCTAATAATAGACTTTCTTTTCAAATTTAAGAAAAATCTATGGTGGTGTCTGGTGGGATTACCTCTCAATGCTTGATATGTATGAAAGCCTGAGTCTTGGGGGAAATTACTTCAAAATCTTAAAGAAGATGAACATTTTTATTTTTCATTACTTATGTGCCAAGAGTCTACAGAATTGAGTATATGCTAGAATGATATTTGCAATATGCAATGTAAAATTATGTCTGGTTAAGTTTGAAGGTCATTTTTCAATGGATCCTGGCATGAAGTGCCAGAATTTAAACTCATCTGGAAGTCTCCTGTCACAGAACAGCACTTTAGATTGGTATTTAGTTAACCAGTTCATTCCATTCTGCAACCACTTGAGATCAAAATGTACCATATTTTGGAATACCAGATGATCTGAAAAATTTATGATTCAAATCAAATCTGGGTTCAAACACAACTAAGCAAAAATCTTCTTCATATCTGTAGATTTGTACAAAGAACATAAATGATTTTCATCTAAAGTTATATATCTTTAGCAATCAGATACATTTTTATCAGATTGTCAGTTTTCACATAACTACCAGACCTTCCAAAATCTGGTTTCCTGGAGGGTGAACTAATAAGTATAGTTCTAATTCTCACATAGTTTACAATCTAATGGGAGGAAATTGAAGCTCATCAGAGTCTGACAGCATCCTCCCAGAGTTTAACGGTGAAGAGTTAATAACTGGGTTATGGGCGAAGTTAGATACTAGGTTATGGGCAAAGCTGAGGAAATCAGTAGTATCAGAAAGCACCTGAAAACTGGTAATAGAACACAACTGTCCTTGGCTCTGAGACTGGGGAGGCAAGAGCATCGGTGTCTTTGTTGCTCAATAAAACCTAAGGTTGCAAAAGCCAGAGCTACAAAGGGATTGTTTATTACCACAAGCCTTGTGCTGTATTGCCCTGGCATATTTTTCAGGGAGTGTACCACTTTAGATCAAAAGATTTGTGACTGGATTTGTGTTTGTATATCATCTCTTTTGGCAACAAGACTAATACTTTTTTCCTGTACCAAAAATGTAAGAACGCAGGGCTGCAGGCTCTAGGTAGACACACGTTTGACTTCCTCATATTCAATAAGTTATTTAGCTGTGTTTTCAGCAACAGGGCCCTGTTGTCCATTTGTGGAGAACAGTTTATCGTCCTGGCAAGAGCCTGGGCTGTTTGAGGGTTCCCATGGGATCTCTTTGGCCAAGAACTCCTAAAGGTGACCCAGTCCCTGTACTAGAAGCTTCATTTGATGACAAAAATATCCAGTTGGGAATCTATCTCCTCATTATTTGATGATTTTATTTAAATTGCACACACACACACACACACACACACACACACACACACACACACACACACACACGAAAGCTTTTACTGTATTAGTTTTGCATGCTACCCCTCAAATGGCCCTTAATTTGGGTTGTCTCTCCTCATATTTCTTCAAATTTCTCCCATGTCTTCCCCTTCCGCACTTTATCTTCCCCTCCAGACCATCTAGCTGTATTTATATATTGTAGTATGAGGTTTCTGGCCCAGACTTTAGGGTCTAACCTCAAGGTCTAGGCCCACAGACCCCCAGACCCGCAGACCCACAGAGACACACAGATGCTTTCAATAGTTTTAGGTTGATCAGCCTCAGGCCCAGGCATATCACTTGCTAGCTCTCTAACCTTCATCTAACCCATGTCTCTTGTTCAGCCATGTGGCTCAGTACCTTTCTTTAGAGCTGCATGGTTGTTCTCTGCTTCTTCCGGGCCTCTCTCTGGAATTCTCTCTGGTGTTCTGCTTGGTGGTCTGTTCTCAGAGTTTTTAGTCTGGTAGCCCCACCCACACTTCCTGCCTGCCTTTGACCAATCAGCTCTTTTTATTAAACCAGTGGGTGGGACGGTTATTTTCCATAAAACAACACAATACCCCTACAATATATCCTATTTTCCCTAAGGAGATTCATCTGTCCTTTTTAGTCCCTTATTCTTTACCTAAAATCTGTTTTCCCATGAATTACAGTTTTCTGATCATAGGCTTATGAACTAATATCCAAATATAAGCAAATACCACATGTGTCTTTCTGAGTCTGATTTATCCCGCTCAGATCATTCTTTCTACTTCTACCCATTTACCTGCAAATTTCACGTTTTTTAAAGGCTGAGTAATACTCCACTGTGTAAATGTACCACAATTACTTTATTCATTTTTCTGTTGAAGGGTATCTAGGTTGGTTCCAATTTCTGGCAATTGTGAATAGCCAGAAACCAGCTATTATAAAAGTAGTTGAACAAGTATCCCCAACTATTATGAATATAGTTGAGCAATTGTCTCTGTAGTAGGATGAAGAGTCCTTTGGGTATATTTACAAAAGTTGTATAGCTGGATGGTGAAGTAGATTGACTCCCATATTTCTGACCACCCCATAGACTGATTTCCAAAGTGGCTGTAAAAGTTTTCAGTCCCATCAGAAATAAATGAGTGTTTCGCTTACTACAAAACTTTCCAGCTTGAACTATTACTTGTTTCATGAATTTTAGTTATTGAGATGGGTGTAAAATGAAATTTCAAAATAGGTTTGATTTGTATTTCACTAATGACTAAGAATAATTAACATTTCTTTAAATGTTTCTCAGCCATTTTTTGAGAATTCTCTTTTTAGATCTCTTGACCATATTTAATCATGTTATTTGATGTTTTTTTTGAAACCAAATTTCTTGAGTTCTTATATTTTTAATATTAGCCCTCTATTGGATGCACAGTTGGAAAAAAAAAACCTTTTAACATTGTGCTAGCTGTTACTTTGTCCAGTTAATGGTGTTCTTTGTTATACAGAAGCTTTTTAGTTTCATGAGGTCCCAGACTCTGTGTTTTGGTGAGAAGGCCCCTCATTGTTTTATGTTTTTGGTTCCTTGGGGAGGTAAGTTTTACCTTCCTTCCTTCCTTCCTTTTTTCTTTTTATTTTTGTGTTATCTGCAAAGTTTATTTGCCTGTTTGTCTGCTTGCCTGCTCTTTCCCTCTGCGAAATGGGTAACCTATCCATCACTTTCACCCCTGCAAATATCTCTCATTTTGTTATTTTGTATATTCTATCTTGGCCTGCTAGTTAATGTGGATAAATCAATCATTATTTTCTCAAAGAAACAACTTTTTGTTTCTTTGATTATTTGTATCTTTGTTTGTTCCTGTTTATTGACGTTAGCCGAGTTTGATTATTTCTGGCCAACTACTATTTTTGTATGTTATTTATTCTGAATATGGGATCAATTTTGGAGAATGTTCCATGTGGTGCTGAGAAGAAGCTATATGCTTTTGTATTTCTTGAAATATTCTATAAATATTTTAGGACTATTTAGTTATTTAGGACTATTTAGCCATTTGTAGTATGAGGTTTCTGGCCTGGACTTTCAGGCCTAGCCTCAAGGTTTAGGCCCACAGACCTGTAGACCCACAGAGAAACACATATGTTTACATTAATTTTAGGCTGATCGGCCTAAGGCCCAGGCATATAAATTGCTAACTCTTTACCCTTAATCTAACCCATGACTCTTATCCTGTTTAGCCATACGGCTCGGTACCTTTTATCAGAGCAGCATAGTTGTCTTCTGCAATTTCTGGCTTCTCTCTGGCATTCTGCTCTGTTCAGCCTGTTCCTAAAGTCTTCTTAGTCTGGTAGCCCCACCCATACTTCCTGTCTGCCTTTGGCCAATTAGCGCTTTTTATTAAACCAGTAGGTGGGACAAAAATTTACAATGGAACAACATAATCTCCCTACATATCCCCTTTCCTCTTTTTAAAACAAAAAGAACTTCAAACCTAATATCTTCCCCCCCCATTATCTGTAACAATTTATAAACAGTACTGTAAATAAACACAAACATCCATAATCCATGTTTTGGGAATGTGGGCATCATTCTCTAGGCTGCTTCCTGCTAAATGGGGGCGTTGGCAATCTCATGGGAATCCAAAGAAAAATGTAAGATTATGTACAAGTTTTTTATGTAGTAGTCTGTAAGGCTGGGTCATCTCAGCCTATCTCTTTGAAATTGTTCTGGATACAGAGCTTGGGAAACTTCAACAGAGGTGCTCTGAAATGCTAAATCATCTGGTCCATCCATTTCCATTGGAGATTTTTCAAGGGGTCTTCCTCTATCAAACTTTATGTTCTTTATTCAGGGATAAATCCACAGATTCTCATTTTCTGAGAAAATAAAAAGAAAATCTCTTCTCCAAAGTAGCATATCTTTACATTTCAAAGTAAACTCATTTACAAAATATATAGGTTGAATTAATCCAACAGCATTTATAATCAACTGTCTTTTAGCAGCTTTTACTATTTTATTTTCAGTCAAGAAACTTAAAGATAAGACAATAATATACAGTATCCATTCTTTGTATTTTCCATCTTTACATGACTTATTTTGTTTATTTATTTTACTCTATTTCTTTTTTAAGGGCTTTCTCTACATCTTGGTTTCTTTCTCTGAGACTATGTATATATTTTTTCATCACTCTCTAAACCTCTTAGACTTATAAAAAAAACTGTCTTTAGTGTATATTTATATCTTAACTTTTTCTGTCTCTGACTACATCTTTGCTTGGCTAGTGTAATTGACTCCACCCAGACTCTTCTATTTCTTTGTTTCTGAACACACCTATAATCTGCCAAGGTCCTTGGCTAAGGATTAAAGGTTGGTAGGATGGATGGATGACTCCACCAGTTCCTAGTCTAATTTTTTAGAATTTATCTTTTTAACCCAGGTACTCTCGGGAATTAAGCTTTGCCATCTACTGCCCATTAACTCCATTTAAGTATTAGGCAGCAGAGCCTCTTTAAAATATTCAAATGTTTTACCAGTAAGACTGAATCAAAAGTTTCTCTTTAAAAAATTCAAGCCTCAGCTTGCCTCCAGCATACAGAGCTGATCCAAGAAAACACTGCCACTAGAAAGCCATCTTTGATTCTGTTCCCTTCTTGTCCTTATGAACAAAAACATTAAATAAATCATTTACAACTTTTTGCTTATATTGAGGGTTCTGTGAGACTTCAGGAACCAGCCACTTTACACCTTAAGCTGTACTCCAAAAGCCTGCCATTGTAGCCCAAGCCCACATGTGTCACCAGGCCGTCTCTGTACCACAGCTTATGTAAGAGACACAACTCAGAAGCTGCTTTGGGGTCTAGACCATTTGTTAAGCTTTCTATGGCTTTATGTGGGTATATTTTACCCATGTTGGGCTGCCATTTAGCTCCCACATTTCTTTGTTTAGTTTTTGTCTGAATGACTTAATTGTCTATTGGTGAGAGTGGAATATTGGTATCTCCCACTATCTGTGTATGAGAATAATTAGTGATTAAAGCTGTAATCATGTTTATTTTATGAACTTGAGGGCCTTTGTGTTTGGTACATAGATGTTAAAAATTGCAATGTCCTCTTGTTGGATTTTTCCTGTGTTGAGCTCACAGTGTCTTTCTTTCTTTCTTTCTTTCTTTCTTTCTTTCTTTCTTTCTTTCTTTCTTTCTTTCTTTCTTTCTTTCTTTCTTTCTTTCTTTCTTTCTTTCTTTCTTTCTTCTCTCTCTCTCTCTGTCTCTCTCTCTCTCTCTTTCCTTCCTTCTTTCTTTCTTTCTTTTTTTGATTAGTTGTCAGTTGAAGTATATTTTGTCAGATATTAAAATGTCTACACAGCTTACTTCTTTTTATTTAATTTTTTATTCATTTTGCATATCAACCACAGATCATTGTGGGGATATGCTTTAAATATAATAAAAAACAGTTGGAGATATCAGAGGGATCTACCCACAGTCAGTCTAGGAGGATCAGACAGTGGTACCTCACACCTTTAACTCCAGTACAGGGAATATACTGGAGTGGTGGCCTACACCCTTAATCCAATCTAAGTTCCAGGTCATCTTAGTTTACAGAAGGAGTTCCAGGCTCCCAGGTAGGCAGTGGTGGTGCCATGTCTTAAATGAACAAATAAAGTATTTAAGGCTGGCATAGAAAGACAGAGAAGGCAGAAGCGGCCATGGCCTCCCTCCTCCTACTCCCCTCAATCCTTATCCACCCAACCCACCCCTTATCCTCTCCTCTGAAAGGGAAAGCCTCCCATGTAGAATCAGCAAAGCCTAGTAAATCAGTTGAGGCAGGTACAAGCCCTTCTCCACTGCATCCAGGCTGTAGAAGGTGTCCCATCATAGGTAATAGGTTCCCAAAATCCAGCTCATCTATAAGGGATAGATCCTGGTCTTACTGCCAGAGACAATTTAAGGAGATAAAACTACATAACTGTCTCTGGTATGCAGAGGGCCTAGTCCAATCCCATGCATGCTTTAAAGTGGTTGGTCTAAAGTTCATCAGTTTCCACTAGCTTGGTTCAGTTGTCTCTATAGATTTCCTCATCATGATGTTGACCCCCCCTTGCTTATATAATCCCTCTTCCCTCTTTTCGACTAGACTTCTTGGTGCTTGGTCTGGTGGTTGGTTATGGATTTCTGCATCTGCTTCTATCAGTTACTAGATAAAGTTTCTATAATGATAGTTTGTCACCAATATGATTACAGAGGAAAGCCAGCTCAGGCTTTCCTCTCCGCTATTGTTCATAGTCTAAGCTGGGGTCATCTTTGTGGACTTTTGGGAACTTTCCTAGCAGTAAGCTTCTCCCTAATCCCATACTGTCTTCCTCTATTAAGATATCTCTTTCATTGCTCTCCCACTATATCCCTGTTCTAGTTCAATATCTCATTTCCCCATGCTCTCATCCCGAATCCCTCCCCTGTACTACCCTGCCCCTTACCCCAAGTTTACTCAGGAGATCTTATCTATCTTACCTTTCTAGGGAAATACATGGGTCTCTCTTGGGATCTTCCTTGTTATATAGCTTCTCTGGAGCTGTGAGTTGTAGTCTGGTTAGCATTTGCTTTATATCTAATATCCACTTATGAGTGAATACATGCCATGTTTGTCTTTCTGAGTCTGGGTTTTCTCACACAGGATGATGTTTTCTAGTTCTGTCTATTTGCCTACAAATTATATGATGTCATTGTTTTTACTGCTGAATACTCCATTGTATATAGGCAACATATTTCCTTTATCTATTTTTTAGTTTAGGGACATCTAGATTGTTTCCAGGTACTGGCTATTATGAACAATGCTGTTATGAACATAGTTGAGCAAGTGTTCTTGTGGTATAATTGAGCATCCCTTGAGTAGAAGCCCAAGAGTGGTATCATTGGGTCTTGAGGTAGACTGATTCCCAATTTTCAGAGAAGTCATCATACTGATATCTAAAGTGGCTGTACAAGTTTGCACTGTCACCAAGAGTGAAGGAATTTCCCCTT
This sequence comes from Phyllotis vaccarum, assembly GCA_033318265.1. NCBI lineage: Eukaryota > Metazoa > Chordata > Mammalia > Rodentia > Cricetidae > Phyllotis > Phyllotis vaccarum. The sequence goes on from JARWLC010000001.1 coordinate 25,868,466, forward strand.
GCTCCATATCCTTTGCAACATAGACTGTCATCAATGTTTTATATCTTAGCCATTCTGACAGGTATAAGATAGTATCTCAGAGTTGCTTTGATTTGAATTTCCCGTTAACTATGGATTTTGAGCAATTCCTCAAATGGCTTTTGGCCGTTTTCAATTTCCTATTGAGAATTTTCTCTTTAGATGTGTAGCCCATTTTAAAAATTGGATTATTAGGTGTTTTGATGTCTGTTTTTGTGTGTGTGTGTGTGTGTGTGTTCTTTTTATATTTTGGAGATTCACCCTCTGCCACATGTGGGGTTGGTGAAGGTCTTTTTCCATTCTGTAGGCTGCTGTTTTGTCTTATTACTATGTCCTTTGCCTTATAGAAGTTTCTCAGTTTCAGGAGGGTCTGTTTATTAATTGTTGACAAGCTTGCTTCTTAGGTCCATTTGCTTAGTGTCTTTTTCCATGCCTTTCTCCTCTATTTCTTCTACTTTTAATATTCTTCTTATTCTTATATTTGGCCTTTTATAGTGTTCAGATTTCCTGAATATCTTTCTTTTGAATTTACTTAGATTTATTTTCTTTGACCAAGGTGTTACTACCTTCTATCATGTTTTTAATGCCTTAGATTCTGTCTTCTATCTTTTATATTTTGTTGGTGAGGCTTGCCTCTGACTTTCCTGCTTGAGACTTCAATTTTTCACTTCCAGATTTCTTTTAATTTGAGGTTTTTTTTTATTTACTCTATTAATATGTTTAGGTCTTGAATGGTAGTTTTATTCATTTTCTTCCAGTGTTTGTGTATTTATGGATTTTGATTTATTTTCTTTTAGGAACTCTGCCATATTCAGAAAGGCTATTTTAAGGTCTTTCCCTTGTGTTTCAGCTTTGTTGCAATACTCAGGGCCTGTCATGGTAGAGTTGAATAACTCTAGTGGATACTTATTGTCTTGGCTATTATTGGTTGTGTTTTTACATTGGTGTCTAGGCAACTGAGTTTGGCATGATTGTAACTCATGGTGCTGGCATCTGGTCTTGTTTGCTTGGGACTTTTCCCCCTTGGTTCCTGTTGCCCTCTCTGGATTTTAGGAAAGTGTGGTGGCTGTGTTTTATCTCTTCTATGATCCTGATTGGTGTTGCCACTTGGGATTCCATGTAAAAATGTGTTTCTAGGTATTGGGAACTGACACTTGGGAATGGGGGTGGGCTAGGAGAGGAAAAATGAAGGGGTCCACAGGGGTCCAAAGGAGGAGAAAAGCAGTGTGTTGTACAAAGATCTGCTTATTCCCCTGTAAATGGGGAAAAAGTGAGGAGGAGCAAGTCTACTTCAGAGCTTGGCATGAGACTGTTAGATTGGACTTGGAGAAATGAAAGCAGAGGTGAGAATCTGTAGTTAGTTTATCTTCTCAGCTGACCATAGTAGCCTATGAATTCCCATGGGAAAACTGTTGGAGTTTTGGTCTGAGATTAAAGCAATGAGTCAGGAGGGTAAGTTATGTGTGATCTATTGGAGAAGGGGGTAAGTGGGGAAGGGAGGCTGAATCAAATGGTCTGTTACAGAACTAGGTGATAAGACTTGGCGATTGGTTTTGAAGGAGCTGAGGGAGAGGTAAAATCTTCAGTGAGCTTACCCATTTCTCTGCTTGAAGTAGTCTATGCATTTCCAGAGATTGAGTGCTGGAGCTGGGAGCTGGGATAAAACAATGAATTGGGAGAAGGTAGTTAGAAGGGGAAAATCTGCGTGACCCACTGGAGATAGGGGAAGGGGAAAGGGGGAAGGAGAAAGGATAGATCAAAGGGAGACTTCAGTAGGTGGTCTTCTGTAGATCTTAGATAAGACTGTGGGATTGGAATTGGAAAAGCTGTAGATAGGTGACTATCAGCAGTTAAACCTACCTGCTTCCCTGGGTGGAGTCCTGTCTTGCTTTCAAGACCCTTGTGAACTTCTCCTTGGAAGGTTTCACTAACTATGTATAAACAGCTTATGGATGAAAATAGTGGAAAATGGATCATTTGGCAGATGTGAGTTAGTAACAAAGAATAAACAAAAAAATTACCTTGTAAATAACATTTCCCCAAAGTCTATTACCTACAAAAAATACATGGTAGACCCTTAATATGTTCTTGCCTAATCAAAAATGGTAGGATAAAGTATGTGAGATTGGGGAAGTGGCTGTACATGGGCTTATTCCTCTTCTCTGTCCCTCTTTAACTGTGAGTTATTGACAATTTATTTAAATAGTTTCTCCCACGTGTGAGACTAGAGTAGCAATGCTTCCTTTTAGGGTCTTTGTAAAAACAATAAGTATTTTAAATGTCTGGCATGTAGGAAACTTTCAAATACTATTATGTTCTTTCTTTCATTCTTTTATATCATTTCAGTATTATTACTATAATAATTTCAAGAATTTATAACTCACCAAGCACAAAATTCAGTGTTGAACATAACTGGCAAATACTTTAACAAAATGGTTTTTAAAAATGCCTCAAAACTAGAGCAAAAGTGAAATAATGTTGGTCTTAGATAAGACTAAGGAACCCAACTGAAGGATAAACACCACCTAAAATTCCACTCCCTAAAATAACCTTTTGGCCTCTACATAAGCGCATTCTGTGACAATTTTTTAAAAATATATAGTTTATCATCCCCAGGGTGATCAATGTGCTTTTAATCTCTCCCCACACAATTCTCATCCTGAAAAGTCATTGTCCAAAGCTATAATTGATATTCTATTTCATTTTTATAAAAGAACCACGCATATACCTTTAATACAAGGTTTGAATTCCCTGTCAAAAGAGCAAAAGGTGTTTATCAAACTCTAGAGCAACCTTTGATCCAGCTTCTTGACACTATATATGCCACAGAAGATCATCACTTCCTAATTCTCATTTTAGGAACTCTACTTCTTATACGGATTCCTTCTGATATTTGATCTCTTCTTGGCCAGGTAAAACATAGTTCATAATTCAAATATTAGGTCAAATATTTGCCCTGTACTCTTTGGAACATAAGTGTCTCTCACCTTTCTGTACCCTGAGCACTTTGCTATAATGCTGCCCCAAGTTAAGTGTATCATATGTCTGAAACCCAAGCTGAACTGTGGGCTCAAGCTGACTTATAGGAGGCTGCAGCACAGAGAAAAGTTATAGTTCCAGTGAATGTTTATGACTAGTGCAAGGAGACATTTATTAATCTTTACTTTCAAGGCAAAGTAAGTATAATTTTAAATTTGTAGGATGGTTATTATATCTACTCTAGTAAAGAAGAATAGAGCATGTTTCATGTTGGCCAAATACTTTTGGGTATTAAGCTTGCCCTGGAATCTGGTTAAGAAAACCAGATTTTCTTTTTCCCAGCAGGTATCAATTGCAAATGCATTTTGGATAAGGGCGGGACTTTGTGTTCACTTCTCTTTCTGTGTGAGATTTTTGTCTGTGTGGAAACCTGTGTAAAGGGATGGGAAGGATCTGGGAGAAGTTGGGAAAGGGAGAAGGCTATAATCAAAATGTATTTTATGAAAAAATCAAATTAAAAATTAGTTTAAAATAATGTAAGTAAAGGCCAATGTTGTTTGAGAATAAATGAGCAAAGGTATTTGCACAATGGAGTAAGTAGGCAAGGAGTAATTCACAGGAATGAAATGGCAGAATGCAAAGCAAGAATTGCTGACCTTTCATTTTCCCATACAGCTACCTTATACTTTAAAAATGGCCTTTTTAGGGATGAACTAACCACTATTTATTTTACAATTGGGTATAATATAAAACTGTTCCGTACTTTCATATCTGGTTAAAATACAGAGAATAAGTGACAGTGGAGTGAACAGCCACTATAGAACATTCATACCAAACTCCATTTTTAGGCTTGGGGATCATCAGTAGCAGTAGGAGTTTGGAGTCTAAGAGAAATCAGAGAGGACATGATAGAAACAGTGTACACTGAACATAACAGAAACATTGCACTCGTGAACTCACAACAGGTGGAGTTGCCTGCAGAAGACCTCCATAATATTGAGTCAGTCAGCATGAATGGGAAGAGATTCGTGGGCCTTAGTTTTTACTAAGGCACTATTGGCAGTTGATGGCTTCTGAGAAATGAAAAATCAGTTTAATTTAAGGTTGTGGCTCCTAGTAGGATGGCCCCTGTGGATAGGATCTTACTCATGAGTATCTCAGTACTACAAATTGGACTAGACAGTCTATTAAATGAATAAACAGACATGATGGCAGGTTAAGGAGGTGAGAATAGAATTCGTGGCAAACTTTGGTGATAAAAACACACTACGAGATTCTCAAATAATTCATTAAAACATTTTTTTTCCCAAAGGAAAAAAAGTGACTTTATGTTGGCCCAATTTTGTGGCTCAGACACACTTGAGCATTTGTTTGGTCTGTTACTGGTATTAACTGTTTTTGGCTCCCTACTAAACCACAGGCTTTCAAAAAGCTTATGATTCATATAATAAATGAGAAAGCATATGCCCTCATCCTTATCCCCTTTTCCACACAGGTGAATTTTTGTTGAATGAAATAAAAGGTCTTAAACATTTTGTCCATAATGGCCTTTGCTAAAACACACAATAAGAGGCACTGCAAAAGGCCACATCTTCATTGCCTGAATGTTCCTGTCCCTGCCCACCTTCCCTCAAAGAGAAAAATGCTCATTTACTATTTGTCTTAAGCATATAGAGTACCTTCTTGATATTTATCCTGGTCAAGGAGCAAGACGGTCTGGACTTAATAGAGGCTCCTGGTCCCCAAAGGAAGTAGTAATATGGAAGAAACAAATATGAAGTAGTACATCTCAAGGAGTGATCACTACTGTGCAGAAAAGTAGGTTCTGTGAAGACAGAGTAAAACTGATGGAGTAGCAACTGGACATAATTTTCCACTGAGTGGTCAGGCCAGACATCTGGAGCAAATGTCCCACAGATTGAGAGACATTTGTTAAAATGGGGAGATGCTTCATTTGAATATCCCCACACTTTTTTCACCAGCCATTAAACCTGTTCACAAGTTCATTACATACATGTCCCCAGAAGGGAACTTTTATCTGTGGAATATCCATTACTAATAATTTCATTACTTTATGAACATTTTCTTTCAATATTTATTCATCTTTCACTAATAGCCAAAGTGAAACTTGGTCAATGTTAACTTAGGTTATTTTTCCTTAGGCACATTGAAAATTGAATTTCCATTTTTTGGTTTACTTGTACCTATCCCTGCAAACTCTATAAAGGCTTGTGATTATTGACCATCTGCTGCTTTTATGGACATTGGAAGTCAGCAAAATAGCGAGAAACATTATGCCCAGGCTTTAGTACACGGCATTCACAGTACTCTTCTCTCACATCCTTCCAAATAAACAATCATGTATCAAAAGCTTGCCAGAGTCCAAATGTCATTCTATCTTTCTGGGGTATATCATTGAACCAAACATTTGAGTCTCCTTCCTCTCAACAGGCTTACATTTTTGTAGAGGGAGACAGACAAACAGAGATGATGTTGTAAAGCCCTGTCCAAAGAGACTGCTGGTGAGGAACTTCTGATCTTGAGAAGCACTGTCCACTCTACAAGAGAAAAAGACTTCAATATGGCATACCAGGTGTGTTCAACAAACCTACAGTAACTGCTGTGGAAGGCACTAGAGGAAGACACATAGAATGAAGACAGGCAACGAGACTGGACCTACATCAGGATAAAGTCATTGACTTGAATTTGCAGCAACTTTCATTCATATTAGTGTACAGTGAAGTTATATAACTCCTCTCTTTCAGTATGTGCTTGAAACTTTCATATTCAAACAATCAGAGCTCATAGTTTCCACTACTGAAGGTTACCATCAAGTTGGACTTGGCAGCATATCTTTACATATATTCTCAAACTTATTTTTTCCAGATCTTTAAGGTTATAATATTCGTTTGTTTGTGCTATTTGAGGTTAGAAATCAAATCCAGGGCATCATGCATGCCAACCTCATGACAACTTCTAAATGAGAAACTGAACCCTATAGATATAAAGTAATGATCTTGATGTTTCCTTAAGATTCAGGGAGTTGCATGTGAGCCATATCCAGGAGCATTTTGTTGGAACAATCTTTAAACACTCTCTTTTTGACCTCTTTACCTCCAACACATTTCTCCTTTTTCCAAAATTATTTCATCAGCCATCTAACTGATGGGCCATGCTCCATCCTTTGCCATAAAGGTGAGTAAATAGTTTCCTAATTTCAAGGGTTCCTGGCCACAGCTGATCAGCAGGACACGGATTGGACTGGACCGTGTATCTCTCCATTCCTACACATTCTCTTTAAGTAACAGCTACACTTTTCAATTCAGTGTCTTTACAGAATCATTACCCATTAGTTTCCTTCTGTGTGGAAAAATCTATTGCTCTGGCTCCTTTTTCTAGTTTTTTATATTGTAGCTCTAACATTTCTATTTAATACCACCATGTAATAGTTTTAGGATTTCAAAATATATTTTCTTCCATGTTATAGGTTTTGGAATCTCAGTAAGTGTTGAATGTATGGACACATACATGATTGCAAGCCCAGCACTAAAAACCTCATTTTTTTTCATGGTTTCCACCATTCTCATGCAAGAGGTTTTTTATTATTTTTTCTATTTTTATTTTATTTTATTTGCATGTGTGTGTGGGCGTGCGCTCACGCATGCACGCACGTTTGCGCATCTGTATGTGTGTGTGTTCCACTGGATTTTCCCTTTTATTTGGACTGGGACCCCAGTCCATGTAATTGTGCCCTCACATTTAGGTTGAATCTCTCATGTAAGCTAACCCATTCTAGAACCCCCAACAGCCAAGCCTGTCAATTTGTCTGTCAGTTAATTCTAAATCCCACTGCATTGACAAGCAATACTAACCACAAGTTCTTGTACTCCTTGTCAATATGTTATGCAAATTTTGAGCCATGCCCTTCTACCTCTTATCCCCACAGGTTCTAACGTCCCAGTTATTTCACAGTCTCAAGACTATTCAAATATGTCAGTGCAGTCTCTTCAGACATTCATTGAGGTAATCTCTTAACTATGAGTCCCTAGGAGATACCTAAAAACAAATCATTTACTTCCAATATACAACCACACAGAACATTCCCATTGCAGAAAGCATAAAAGCGAGAGGAGCAGGGAATGATGGGAACACAGTTAACAGAGCAAAAGCTAAACCCTGCAGCTTCATGTCCAATAATAAATTCATGGTGGAATCATCTGGGATCCAAAGGTTTTGGGTAGCACTGCCTTACCAGTTCTGCTGCCTACATAGATAGCCCTTCTCTTGGGCCAGCTCTGCTATGCATTTTTTGCTTTTCTTGGTGAATACAGTCTAGGCTTTGCCTACATCCCAGGGTTTCAATGGCAACTTAAGCTTAGATTTGGAGAATATCCTCCTATCACAAGCATTGTCACAAGATAATCTCCTCATTACTTCCAAAACTCTGCCACATGCTCAGAACTCTGGCTTTCCCTTAGAAGGCAATATAGGTTTCACATATGTGTAGAAAAAAACTGCTTTAAATCTAGATGGAAAGAATTGATTTTTCAATTTAAATATAATTGGATTTGGAAATAAACATAAGCCTATCTACAATTTTTATTGCATAATAGATTCATTCTACTCTTCTGCAACCCTTGAGGTTTCCAAATTAATTTCTGAAACTGGTCTCCACCAAGTGTTAATTGTTCTCATGTAAATTGTTTTCATTTTACATGACTATGTTTAGCTGTGAGTCTTTGGGAAGGTCCAGCATAAGGCATTCCACTTTAAGGAGAACTTTACAATGATTCTTTTATGTAGACAAATATATTCTGTCAGCAACTGGTCCCATACTGCTATTGAGCCCTTGAAGTGTGGCTAGTATAACTGATAAAAGAAGTAATTATTTTTAGATTAACCATTTAAAATTAAATCTAAGTAGCTATGTGTGGCTCAGGTCAACATACCAGACGACACAGTATTAGAAGGGAGCATTTCAAATGATGGGACAGGCTTGAAGATAATCTTCTTAAAAACAGATGTCTTTCTGGCTACTGTAAGTATGAAAGCTTATGCCTACTTTTTGTGTTCTTCACCTTATCATTATTACCTTGCTATGAAGTTGCAAAATCATATGTGATTGAGACTATCTAAGGTCATTGTGTCTACCGATATGTAAACAATGTGTTTATTACTTTCCAATTTCCAGATTATTGTTTTATTTTCTTTGTTCAAAGGAAATGCTAAAATAAACTCAAGAATGAAGATAATTTAGAATCATCATTACTTTCCTTTAAGAAATCGTCTCTTCAGCCCTCTGCTCCCATCTCCTCACAAATGGATTTCCATTCCTTTATTTCTCTCAGGGTAGATAACATCACTGCTGATCTCAGTCCTTTATTAAATCTCCATCCTGTAATTTGGGAGTTTCTCTATTGGGATGTTTGTTCCTTGTGGGCCAGATTTCTTTTATTTGTTGTACTTGGTTGGGATATCATTTAATAAGTTACTCTCTTAGACATTGCATATAAAACCCTAATTAAAAACTGACATAATTTAAGTTGAGTTTCATTTTATTTTATGTACATATATTTAATGTGGGCTAAAAATAATTGGCCTCATAAGACAATGAAATTGATTTACAAACAATTTGCCTCATAAGACAACGAAATTCATTCTGAAGGGATTATCTAAGCAAAGGTCTGAGGTCAAGGTTCAGAGGTTCTAAAGATGCATTCTAACTCTCAGTTCTCGGTACTTACATGGTTTTGACCTTGGGGCGACAGAATATTTGGAAACATTTTTCAATTTTTAAGATTCTTATTTAGATTTAAGAAAGTCTCCTGTCATGTTTCTGATTTACTTGCTCTTAATCTTTTGCACCTCTCTGCTACATTTTTCTGGACTACATTTAAGAGGCCATCTTACTCTGCAGTTGGAAGGATGATTGACTCCCCACAGCTCTCTACATTCTCTGTATTCTCTGTGTGACCTCAACTGTCACCATGGATTTCCCAGTGACATAAACACTAATTGCTACCAGACACATCCCTAACCTATGCTCACAGTGGACACAGACACTACTAAGTATGTCATATCCATGTGAATGTTCCTTGGGGAACTCACATGAACTATATACCAAAAGATAGGTGCATTTGTTACTTATTTAGATGGATGGTACTTCAGTGCCAACTAAGCTCAGAATTTGAGACTTGTTCTTAAATTACCCATCTTGACATTTTTGCCAAAATAATGCCTTCTAACCTTGTGTATTCTACTTTTCTTCATGTGTTCCTCAAATATTTATTAGGTCATACTATGGTCATGTACTTTACTAGATCTTGTAAGTAGAACAATGGACAAGACAGATATAATACTTGTCCAAATGAAATTTAGACTACATTAGGCAAAGTCAGTCTTTTTCTGAAAATTAGTTAAATTTTAAAATTTTTAATTTATTTGAGAATTTCCTACATTGACAGTGTATTTATATTACTTCCACCTTTTCTTCCCCCCAAAGTATTTCCATCCTCTCATTCTCAAATTTATGACTTATCATTCTTAAATTATTATTGTTAAACATGTACACATGTACAAGCATATATACATGCATATGTGCACACACATATATAAGCGTATACATATATGTATACATACATATTTATATTATATGAAAATCTTTTCAGTTGAATTTATTACCTGCTTGCACATACATACATATATATGTATATATGTATGAATACACTATATATCCCTACATACATACACACACACACACACACACACACACACACACACACACACATATATATATATATAAACAAGTGATCACTAGTTGAATTGTGACCTGCTCCTAAGGAGAGTATTCATTATTCATTCCTGGTACTGTTAACTTAGTTAAAAACCTGTGGCAATCTGTTTACATCCTCTGACAAATACTACCCTTAGCCTCAGAGACACTTCTATGCAGTAAATATAGCAATTTCAGAGAGTCATGGCTTTTGAGATGCTGAGAATTAGTGACTGTTGAGTGATCAGCCTTAATTAATACATTTAGATACCAGTTTTGCGGTAGTTTGAATGTACTTGGCCCCCATAAGCCCAATGAGAGTGACGCTGTTAGGACACCTGGCTTTGTTGGAGTAGGTGTGGCCTTGCTGCAGAAAGTATGTCAAATGGGGGTAGGATTTGAAGCCCTTTATGCTCAAGATACTGTCCACTGTCCCAGACCATTTCCTGTTGCCTAAGAGTCAAGATGTAAGACTCTCAGCTTCTTCTCTAGCACCATGTCTGCCTACAGACCACTGTGTCACACTTTGATGATAATGGACTAAATCTCTGAAAATGTAAACTACTGCAAATAAATGTTTTTCTTTATATTGCTATGGTGTCTCTTCACAGCAATAGAAACCCAAGTCACTCTCTCTAAGGCTCTGGGCACATTGTGCCTGAGGGGTGAAAAGAATGAAGAGACCAGAGGAAAGTGGCAAAATACCCCATTATGGACATGACACAGTCATATTGCAGTGCTCTAACTTGTGCAAGATTGGGCCAGTCAACAGTCAAGTATAGACTGTGGGATACACTTCAGGACCTTATTCCTCTCTGCTGGTTAGTAGATGCTAATGTATTCTAGGGAGAGGCAGTCATCGTTGTCATTTATATAATCACTGCTGAGCCCACCAGCCTCCAGTGGATAGTCACAATCACATGGTCATACACACAGTCTGCTTAAACTTGGAGGGTCACAAAACAAAAGAAAAAAAGACATGGCTAGGCAAAGAGACATACAGGGAGAAGCCTGACAGGGGTGAGAGACAGATGAGAGGAGAGAAATAAGTGATCAGAACACCCTTTCAAGGAGTTAATTTAATTAATAAAATAACAGGAAATTCTCCATTAATCGAATGTTCACCAGTAGTATCAGATCCACACATCTGAGTGAGTGGATTCCAAAATTCTAGTGTTTAAAGCATGCCATAGAAAAATATCTAAGATTTCATTTATACAAAGTTTTAAACGGAAGAGAACTTGATGTCAATTCGTTATGAGCATGCAGTTTCAGAAACTGTAAAAGAAATCAAAAGGATATCCAACATGGAATTCAGCTCAGTGGTTACCTTTGGTGCCTGAGGCCAAGCTATAATTGCAGAAGCATAGTCAGGGCATGTGCTTTTTCTTGAGCTGAGTGATAGGCCTTTGGGCATTAATCATTATTATTACTAGTATTGCTATTATTATTATAATTTAAGCTCTTCATAGATTCTTTCATGTGAATGATCTACTTTACAATAAAAGTCTAATTGGGGGAAGGAAAGTAGAAATGACTGTTTTGGTCTCTGCAAGGGTCTTGCTTCAGAGCGACAGTCAAATCATTGTGTAAAATGTAATAAGAGTTTTCAGAAATAAAAGCCAAGGAAATCTTACTTTGTCTCAAGTTATTTTCTTTTCTTTTCCTTGTGGTTGAAATTTCTCTCTATTCATCATTTCCTTCTCATTGTCCTTAACTGATGTACATAAAATTCTAAGTCATGTTTAACTTAAGGTGCCATTACCTACATCACCTAAAATAAAGAAATTAGTACCACATCTTCCAGTGGAGGTCTTTAATATTAAGACTAGCTTTTCTTAATGTATTTGGGGGAGTTTAAAGAGGAAATACATTCATCTGGTAACAATATACTCATATAAATATATAATTACACATATGCGAATATATAGACACATGCATGCATATATTAATTATCCCTCATGGTGTTGAGTAGTTTACACAACATACTGTGCATAATAGAAATATATAAAATATAGGTACAGCTGATACCCCTGGTGCCTATGAGGTCTGGAAGGTCTAATAATCAGCATAGACCCCAAAATACTCTTGAGCTTAATATTATATTTTCCCTCCTTGGGCATATGGATGGCCAAGAATAAATTAAGCTTTCTAAATCTGAGATTGATACTCTTTCAAATGAATTTTATATACAAATCTGATATTTCTTAAGGGAGAAAAATTAAGTTATTTCTCCTGAAATATCTCCCTGTGAGGTATTTTGTTCTAGCAACTAAAGTACCAATGTTTTCTTTCTTTATATGTCTTTATTGACACCAGAGTGCTAACCAAATAATTCACTCATTAGACTCAGACTGTGATACCTAAAATAAGGTCTCTTGTCAAAGACTACTACTTTCCTTCCCTGAAATTATTCATTACCTCTAGATTCTCACTTGAAGCACCTTGCAGAATCAGAAAAGGAAATAGAAGAGGCCCAAAGTCAGAACTAGATTTGAAGGACACCAAGAAGTAAAAAAAAAAAAAAAAAAAAAAAGACAAGGGGGATAATCTGGGAATATAATATTGTTTCTTCAAATCATCTGTGTTTTCAATACTTATGTTGGGTTGCTGCCTTGACAGATAAAGTTTGTTTGTGACACAAGTATCTGAAATATACACTCAAAATGACTGCTGGCATTCAGGGATAAAAAAATTTCTCCAAAATTTCTTATATGAGAAATAATACTAGAAGAAAGTTACAAATACTATAGTGATTTGGAGACATGAAGTGAGCTCAAATGAAGATTCTGAGGTTTCATATTTAAAAGCATCTGATTTAGAAATTTTGTAGTGGGTTCCAGAGAGTTCATCTCAATAAAGACTTTATTTGATTTGGATGTAAATAAACATTTAATCCCATCACATTCTATAGTCATAAGGTATAGTGATAGAGATGTCAATTTATAAAGATTGGGAAACAGGTTGAGTCTGTCAACAGTTTTGTCAATAGAAATCACAGATCACATATCAAAGTGTGCTATAGGAATGTGATATGGTCTTTAAAATACAGGTACTTGAACTGAATAAAAATTTCTCAAGTAAGGATGAGAAATAATCTTATTATTTAATCACCCACATAATTAAAATCTATGGGAAAAAATTAAAAAATATTTTTACAAGGTAGAGGACATGATAGCATGATTTTTTTTCTTGGAACTATGAGTACACAGGAGGCTAATGGTTATTGGTCTAATTTAATAAGTGAGTTCTGCCACTGACCATATTTAATAATTAATTTATAAAATAAGTTCACAAAACCCAGGCTGCCTTTCCATTTAACATTTATATTAAATAACAATAAAAATAGATCAGGAACAGACATCTAAAAGATAATCTTGTGTCCTGTGGTAATCTCAAATCCAATCATTGAAATATTTCTTGTGTCAAGAACATGGGGAGATACTCCCTGTAAATTTGTAGGCTCAAGAAAAGACTAGCCAAATGGCTGTAATGATAAAAGTTTGAAGTGATGATCTGTTCCCAGAATCTTTGCAAACGAATCTGTCGCTGTGGTGTAGATTGGCCTTATAAAGATATCTAAAAGAGCAGATTGTGATCATTGGGGAAAACTTCCATGCTCAGAAGCAAAATGTAGCATCTTTCATTTATTTATATGTCAGAGAAAATAAAGATTGCTGCAGCAAACATTCCTTGGTGGTTTTCAAACAAATTTAAAAAGAACACAATCATGCTTCAGCATGATCTTGTTTACTGTGACTATTAAAACCCCAGGTGAAATTTGAAGCTTTGATTCTACTCTTTTTGTTAAGATTACTCCGCTCCCCCATCAAAACTATAATGGTTCAACCAACTTCATCTTCTTCCATGGATCCTGAAAGTGGCTACATTAATCCAAGCGAATAGCTGTATGTATTACAAAGCTGGTGTCATTCATGAACAAGCACCTCAGCATACTGTTTTACCAACTTATTTTTCTCAGTTTGACAAATACAAACATTTATATTCCAAAGTAATTTGCATTTAAAAATTTCTTTCCAAGCTGATACAGAAAGATGGAATATTGAATTTCAGTACATAAATAAGCTTTTTGAAACAACAAAGAGGCTTTTAGTAATGGCTTTTATTTAGATTGAATATTTTACTCATTGGGAATTCTGACTAGCATATCTTCTTAAAATATATGTGAAAAGTTTGTGTTCTTTATAAATAAAAATATGATGGATGTGCAGCATACACATACTGATTATGTTTTGTGAGGCACTTAAAATGGAATTTTAATTGGTTTATTTTCTAAGGTTTCATTTTTAGGAACTTATGCAGAAATGTATAACTTTAAAACTGTTCCTACTGGAATTTTAGAGGACAAGAAGAAACTTTAAGGAGATATTCTCAACTTCTGGGACACAATCCCCTTTGGATCAAACAACCCTTTCACAGGGGTCGACGAGAGTCATGGGAAAAAACACATAGACTTACATTATGACTTATAACAGTAAAAAATTAAAGTCATGAAGTTGCAACAAAATAATTTCCTGGTGTGGGGTTTCCGAACATGAGGAACTGTATTAAAGGGTTACAGCATTAGGAAGGTTGAGCATCACTGCTTTAAAGGTAGAGAATTAAGAGTAAATACATGTGTGACTATAGGGCCACAGCTGGACTATATCTCTTTTGACAATGGTCAAATAGTTCCCCAAATGACAAAAATTAAGCTGTCCATTGTAGATTATATGGACATATTCATCTTAATGGTTGTACATATCTTAATGAGGTAGGATATTGACAGAATTCTTTTATAAAATCCAGACAAAACACTTGGATGTCTACCAGAATTTCATGATAAGACCCTACTGCTGAAGATACCATATGTATGGTCATAGAACATAGAGAAATAAATCTGGAACTTAACTTGAGATGTCCTCTTTCCTAGCTAGCTTTATTGTGCCAGAGGTGTTATGCAGGCTGATGTGAGAGAAAAGCCATTCACGGTCTTCTCCCAATGTAAATTTTGAATGCTAAAAGAAATAAACTGCTGGGAAAGATGTGTCATTTACTGCAATAATGGCACAGCAGTTTTGAGGGTAGCCAATAGTTTTCTATTCTACTCGAGATCTGCTTCACAAGATGAAACTCATGCCTGGTTTTATAAGCCTGGTTAAAAACTTACAGCTGTATAAGTCATAGGACCTGGGGGAACCAATTACTATCATTTTGATAAATGGTTGTGATGTCAAACTGCCTTCTAACTACTCATATTTACATTCAGATATTGGTGCTGGGCTCACCCTCCATCAGAGTCGTCTTTTAGTACAGTAGAAAGACTAATGCAAAAACAACCAAACAAAAATGTAACTTTCAAAAATGTTGAGAATTAATTATGATGAATTGCTGGCCCTAAAGGGGGCCTCTTATTACTGGGTCAAAAAGGATAGAAAATAGAAAGATGTACACCAAAAAAAAAAAAAAGACATCAGCAGCATCACATAAATGAACTCACTGCAGTTGTTTTATTTGAACAAGATTGGGTACCTCATCATTTTATCACAGACGAGAAAAGGGCCTGTGATGTCCCATTCCCCAATGAGAGAACGTTGGCAGGCAATAGTTATTGTGGGGATTAATTAATTTTATTCAGTTTTCTAGCCACTGGTGAGTTTCTTGAGTATCCCACACATGCCCCTCCAAGGAAGCCATTAATTAACATGGTGGGTCACAGACCAAAAGTGAACCATCTGAAGAGTGAAAGGAGATCTTGATGGGAGGGGGGGTCAGTGGGAGAGGATGTTGGAGTGAGTGGTGAAAATAACTAAAATTAATTATATCCTATTATACAAAACTATCAAAGATTTAAAAAGTAACAAGTCAACAAAAGAACAAAGGAAAGGGGGCTGCAGATCTTCTTGACTTTTGAGAGTCTCCCAAATTGAAAAATCAATTATTAGCCATCACAGAACAGAAAGTTAAAATACAGAGTCACGTGCATTTTATGAAGAATAAATGGATATTTGGAGCTTGAAAATAAAGATGCAACATAATATACACAAACACCCTTAAGTCAAATATTTATTTGTTGACAGTTGATACAATAAATATTAGGAAAAATATAAAGGCCGCAAAATTATTTAGTATCAAAGAGTAGATAATATCTCATTTTCATTGATGGGAGGATTCATAAACCTTAAGTTACAGTTCTTTCCAACTTGATTTAATACATTGTTTAATCAAATTCATATTGAGTTAGTTTCTAGGTATTCAAACAGTTTTAAAGTTTATACGAAAAAATAAATGATAACATAATATTGAAGAAGAAAAATGCTGAGAAACTGACTCCACTTAGAAATATATTATAAGGCTATAGTAATTAAAAGATATGGTTATAGCTTTAAAAAACCAGAAAAATAGCTACAAATAATAGATTAGAGATCACAGAAATAAACATGTGTTGATATAGTTACTTGACCTTTGACAAAGGAACAAAGAGCATCCAAAAGAGAAGCAACATGTTGTCCCAGCAAATTTCACCTGCAATATATTAAATACAGGATAAAGGTTTATTCAAAAGTAATTTAACATTCAAGATTACAAGTTAAACCTTAGGATGGTTCTGTGGTGATAGGATGATCCAGGGGATGGATGCTGATCTGATCTTCAAGAAGGCAGGAACAAAACAGGTCTCTCTAGATCTCAGCAGCTCCTCTTGAACAGGGCTGGCCACACTCCCTTCAGGAGCCCGGGACCCTGTATAAGTATCTTTCAACCTTATCAGCTGACACCTGAATCCCACCACATCTCCCTGCTTTGTCTAACTAAGAAGGTTCTACACTAAAACTAAATATAATAGGAATTATTATGAGGTAATATCTGGGAGAGGAGACAGTGCAATATACAATTAAAACCTATCACATACAAAGAACATCATACATTTCTATAATATTGGTAGATGGTGGGGTGTATAAATTACTTCCAAACTGTTTATTTGGGATAGTAAAAATCCAACACCTGAATGTTCCTTGCTAAGGGATGATAGGATAGTAACCTTAACTACCCATTCTTCAATCTCCTCAAGACCTGAGAAGGAAAATATATTATCTGAAAGTCATAAGCACATGAGAGTAGTAGCTTCCAAAATTTGGTAGACAGTGACACAGCTACCTGGATAATCACCTATGGTTTTCTGCACCATTGGAGCATCCATCACTTTGGCTACAGGCCTATGATATCTGACAGATCTTTTCAGAAGCAGGGCATTTTTAGAGGGACTGTCTTATCCTGTCCAGGCAGGTTTCATCAGTCTCCATCCGTCATCCTGTTCATCTAGCCTGGACATTGTGTGTGTATTGTACTGTCAGCAATCAATTTAAGGGCAGTTCTTTACCCAACCAGCCATTCTCTGTCAAAAAGACAAACTCCAAAAGAGTGTCTTTGATGCTCACCATCATCTTGGGAAAAGAACAGTGACACCAGGAGTCATCCTTGCATCTCTCATGGCTGAATTTTGAATAACAAAATGTTAAATGCCATATTCTTTGGGTCTATGAAATGGTTGAAGACTCCTGTCTATCTATGGTATTCTAACCTGTATCTGGGATGACCATGACATGGCAACTTAAGTAATGTTGACTGCATTTTTTATCATCCTAAGGATTGAAACCTGTACTATAAAATTAGGTTACCTATAAAGGGATGTACAAACTCTGAGAAATAACTTTTAGTTTGACTATCAAACATTAGCCAGAGGTATATATACCATGCAAAATGATAACAGTATTTTAGACATGTATATACATATATATCATCCAAAAAAGGTATATAAAATATCTTGTGCATATATCATAACTAGTGCAATCATACATTATATCTAGTGTAATTAAATGGAGGTAGCAATAGTATAGTGGAAATGACAATAATGTTCAAATATTTTAAACAGAGGTAGAATTGTATGTAAAATATAGCAGTTACAGATTTAATTTTACATATCAGTGGCAGATTCAATTTTATATCAATGTACAAATTGCTTGGGACATATAAAACAATTTCAGATTTAAATTTGTACCAATGTACAAATTGTCTCAATCAAACATATAAAATTATTTCACACTTGTATCAATATACAAATATCTATGCTAGTGCAAATTGTTTTTGGCTTAGCCCATATATTTGGCTAAAATTTGTTTATAGGTAGGTAGAAAAATCTACCTTTATCTATCCTATCTATTCCCCTTCCTCTCTTTAAAAGAGATCCTGAGGCTATATTATTGTTCCATCTTCAACCCAACTTTAACATAACTATTCTATCAGATTAATAAGTAACCACAATCCTCAGAGGACAAAACTTATCAGGAAAAAGGGGTGTACTGTTTTATAAAGTTGCTTCCTGCTGACTTAAGGGTGATGGCACCTCTTTGGGATCCTATGAAAGCTAAAACAATGATTAGATCCTAATGTACTGACTATACACATCTACAACTATTGTCAGAGTACTAGGTAAATCCATCTGGAATTCTTATCAGAGATGTGATATGAAAGATAATCATAGAGGGCTATCTTGTAATCATTTTGGATAGTCTATTTTGTAAAATCCATCATTGAGTGGTTTACACCTGGTTCTTTATTTCTCTATTTCTGTCTCTGTCTGTCTCTTTCTCTCTCTCTTGCTGTCTCTCTTACTCCTTTTTCACCAGTAGGAATCATTGTGGTGGGGGCTCCATCTTAGTTCCAGATGCTTTGTAGATAGCTTATAGGAGAAAATATTATTTTTACAATGGGATATTTACATCCTTTATGACTTCAGGATAAGAGTTTATGCAGACAGGATGGTTGGGAGGTGTAGATACAGAGAGAAACAAGGTTAAAGATGAAATCATGATAATATTGGTCCCTAAACATTCTAACTCTTTTCTGTCTCACACCAAATGGCTTTTCTGATATGAGACAGAATCTCTCACATTTTCTTTACCAATATGCTTGGGTTTAGAGAGGGAGAAAGCCTCTTGCTCCCACTCCAAGTACAGCCCTATTTATAGTCAAATCAGGACCACAATTTTTTTTTTTTTGAAGAGGTACAGATGTAAGATGTAAAGCAGTGAGGATTGAGAAGTTACCCAGTAATGCATATTTGTATCAGTTGGTCTCATAGTCTGTTGTTTATATTCCTTCATCATTAATCTCCCTTACATCACAGGTGATTAACTGTTTAATATCCAGTCAATGTCTTAATGACAGTTGTATCCATTTTCCTGTAAAGACAAAATTGAGATCCTGCCCTGGTCTTGTTAAATGTGTTTTCCTTACCATGTATCCATTTATCATATCAGGGATGAGCAATTACTTCTCCTCCTCAGGAAGGGACTCCTTTTCAAAGCAGACATTTATTAATTTTTTGGTACCCATACCTTTTTCTTTCCTGTGGAAACAAAAGCAAAACCCCTACCCCATCAAAGCACATATCTTGGCTTCCATTCTGAAATCAACACATTCTTGAAGTAGATGGGTTGGTGTAATCTCAGAAGATTTATCCATTACCCAATGTCTCTCAGCAGCTGATGTTCCCTTTTCATCAGCAATAAGAAAATTCAAGGTCAATAAGGCACTATGCAGCCTCTCCCAAGGTTTTCTCATTTCTCATTTGTGTTTATAAAGCATATCTTTCAAAGTATGATGCGATCTTTCTACAACTGCCTGTCCTGTAGGATTGTGTGGTATCCCTGTAATATGCTTTATATTATAATATCCAAAAATCAGCTTCATTTTTTTTGAAAACATAAGCCAGGGCATTGACAGTCTTAATCAAATGAGAATTCCCATTATGGCCATGGCTTCCAAAAGGTGAATAAGTACAGCATCAGCTTTTTCAGAACTCAGGGCAGTTGCCCATTGCATCCCATAGTAAGTATCAATGGTATGATGTACATATTTCATTCTTCCGAATTCTGGAAAATGAAATACATCCTTTTGCCAGATCTCATATCTCTGCATACCCTTAGGATTACTTCCAGCAGGTAAAGATGGTTGGTTTTAGAAGGAGTAAGTGTTACAATTCTGCAGAATTTATTTTGCCTGATGCCAAGTGATGGGAAAACTCTTCTTTAGTCCTTTACTATTGACGTGATGTTTATCATGAAATTGTGTGGCCTCCAGTTCATTTCCTATTAACAACAGATCAATTTTTTCATTACCTTGTGCTAGAGGGCCTGGGAGACCTGTGTGTGCTCTGATATGTGTTATGTACATGGATGTATTCTATCTCTGATGATATTCTGAGTTCTATGAACAGTAAAGTTAAATCTGTACCATCAGGAATGAAGTCAGCAGTTTCAATATGTAAAACAACTCCTTCTGTATACTGAGAGTCAGCTATTACGTTAAGAGGCTCTGTAAAATCCAACAACACCATAATAATTGTATATAGTTCTGACTTCTGAACAGAGTTATAAGGGCTCTGAGTCACCTTAATTAAGTTTTCTGATTTGTAACCAGCCTTTCCTAAGTTGTTCACATCAGTATAAAATGTAGGAGCTCCAGAAATGGGTGTATCCTGTACCACATGAGGAAAGATACAATTAGTTTCTTTTATAAATTGAATTCTCTTGCCTCAAGGACATTTATTATTAATCTATCCTAAAAACATCACTGCAAACCTTTTGCCAAGGTTCATTGTCTGCCCATTTCTTCATTAGTCAAACGCACAATTTCTGCAGGGTACTTTCAGTCAATTGGCGAAGTTTGAATTTGCCTTTAAAAATCAGATCAGAGATTTTTTTCAATATATATTTTCAGCTTTTTGCTTGGCCTATGTGGCAGAAATATCCATTCTAATATAATATTTTCTCTTTGCATTAAGACTACTGTTGAGATTGTCTAGAGGGTAAAACAACCAGTATGTAATCTAGGTCTGGATCCACACAATCCACATATGCTTCTTGTAGTTTCTTTTCTACCAATGCTAATTCTTTCTTGGCCTCATCAGAGAATTCTCTTGGACTATTCAAGTCCTTTTCATCATTCAAAGTCTTGAACAGATTAACTGGTTCATAGTTTTTTATACCAATAATGGGCGTAGATAAGCAATATCCCCATAGTAGTTCATGAAAATCGTCAAAAGTCCTCAATTTATCTCTATTCAATTTTACCTTTTGGGGTCTAAATTTCTGTAAACCTATTTTATATCCTAAATAATTGATAGAATTTTCTCTCTGTACTTTCTCTGGGGCAATTTGTAGTCCACAGTCAGGTAATATTTTCTTCAGTTCTTCAAATAATGTTTCTAAAGTATCTAGGTTTAGGTCTGCCAACAAGATATCATCCCTATAATGTCAACCATCTCAAAGGCAGCACTGTGAGTATCTTTTTAGGTTCTATGGTTATTGGGCAATTCTTTTGCATTATCTGAACAGCTTGTAAATTTTTTTCATAGCACCTTAAAACATAATTGACTCTCTGGTAGATATTGGAACCAGGAGGGATTTAAATCTGGGTATTCCATTGCTGTAGAAGGTCATGACCCCACAGATTCACCACTATGTCAGCCATATACAGCTTCAACCATCCTTTCTGACCTTCTAGTTTATGCATTCGAGCCATTTTACACTCTGTTTCACTTGAGATATTGTTCAATACCCAGAAATTGGATATCCACTGCCTGTAAAGGCCATCTTGGATGCCATGATTGTGGAGTTCTGACTGCATCATCAGCCCCCCTGTCAACTAAACCCAGGATATAAATATTATCTACCCATACTTTCAATTTTGGTCTTTATCATTTATTGAAGTCTGCCAAAATATTCATTTTGTGATTTTTCTTGGAAGTTTTGATTTCTCCCTTGAATTTATTCTACCATCCAATGCCATATGGTCTTCTAGATTAGGCATTGGATTTCCTACTTGTCCTGAGAATGCTGATCTTCCACTGTGACTGGATATGATCAGACCTTCCTTGACTTTAAAATCTGGTTTTTGGGGGCTTCCTGGGGCAAGCCCTGAGAGGTTATTCCCAATGGTAGAGGGTTCCCTTCTTTGTCCCTGGTGAATTTACATTCATTGGTCCAGTGTCATCCTTTGCCATACCTTCTATATAACCCAGATGGTAAAGGCCTTCTGTTTGAATCAAATTTAAAATGGGTTTTATTTTCAGAAGTACCTTGTGTACAATTCTGTCTTATATGGCCTGTTTTACCACAATTAAAGCAAGTGATGCCTTGGTTCCTCACCCTAACATTAGCAATGGCTTGGCCTATCCAATTCTCTTCATTGCAATGGAGAGATTCTGCATTGATTGTGTACTGAATCCATTCCTCTATTGGTGCAGATCTTATCTTTAAATGCATAAGCATTCTTTTACATTCCATATTAGCATGATCAAAGGCCAGAGAAAGTATTAACTGCCTCCTAACTTCTGTATCTGATACTGCTCTATGTAGAGCTGTGGTAAGCCTCTGTAGAAGGTCAGTATAAGGTTCTTTTAAGCCTTGTATGAACAGTATAAGGCTCAATTTTCTGACAAGGGTCCAAAATCTTTTCCCAAGTATTCAATGCAGCAGTACGGTATAGCAATAATGTATGTTCATTATAAGCAGTCTGAGCCTTTACATCAGCAAACATGCCTTCACCAAGGATTTGGTCCTGAGAAATGAAAATAACCCTAGTTTTTCCTTGTTGCTTTAAGGCCCTAGCCTCCTCCCTAAACCAACTTCTTCGCTGCAAATGTTGGCTATGGTTTAAAATGGCTGGAGGCAGTGAACTGCATCCAATCATTGGGCAGGAATCAGTTTTTTATTGACCATACATTTAACAGCTGTTTTACATAAATAGAGTGTATCCCATAAAGTGATATGGCCTCCTTAAAATCCTTGATATCTTTCATATGTATCGGCTCATTATTATACTCTACAAATTCCGGGGATCCCCCATATGCTTCCTTTGACTGAATGGTAACCAGAAACAATATTGGTGAGGAAGGGGGTTGCCCTGTCATGTTTACAACCTTAGGTAGAGTGTCTTCATTACCATAATATCTCATCAGGGGTTGACCTGAATTGTTCTGAGCATAAAATGCATTACCACCTTTTCCCAGTACTGCAATATAGTCCTCCCATTCCTGAATCTTGGATACTATTGACTCCAATTCTTGGAGTTTGGATACTACTTATTTTTCTAAAACTTGATTTTCCTGATGAAGCAATCCTTCCAAGGAACTCATAGAATCAGTAATTTTTCGATCCACATCATTAATATAATTAACGATTTTCTGGTCCTCATCATTAATATAAGTAATGAATTTCTTGTTCTCATCAATTACGTAAAGCCTATATTTTTCTTGTGCAGTTTCATCCATATCAGAAGAGGAAACCTTATCAGAAAGCTGGTTGTAACCAATTTCCAGAAAATTAACCTCATCTGCCATTTTAGTGTGTGAAATTTCCATATCACATATCCTAAACATCAATTGTTGATTTTCAGATTTCACATCTTTCATTATGCTCACAATTTGAAATATAAGATATAGAAGCAAGCCAAAAATTAGTAGGTCTCAGGCGTTGAAGTCTTCACGATATTCATTCAAGAATTTCTCAATCACCGTGGGAAAATATAACCTGAAGTCACCAATAGAATAATTTTCAGCCATTACCTCAATTCAGTTGCAATGACCATGTTTGGCCAACAGGTGTCGCAGTAGCATTCAATGCTCCGTTCACCAACAAAATGGGGCATGCAGGGACTCTCAGCAGCACGAGGCTACCTACAGACCCTATGTGGTCTTAAGGGGTCCCAGCAGGTGGAATATGATCCTAAGAAAAGCAAAATCTCACAAATTAAGACAGGATGGTAATCACCGAATCTGCTCCTGCCACAGTGGCAGTAGAGGCTGCACATGCAGAAGTTTTTTTGGTTTTGGGTTTTTTTTTGTTTTTGTTTTTTTGTTTGTTTGTTTGTTTTTTTATATGAGGTGCTACAGAAACTGGGTGCACTCACCATGGGGAGCACTCCTCTTTCTGCCATGCGACAGAGCATGGCCACATGCTACAAGAGTGATAATCAGGAATTAGGAGAAGGAAGGAAGGAGGGCAGACCTTCCAGCCCATATGCAGGAATGCAGTCTGCCAAGTCTGAACACTCTGCCTGTCCTCTGCTTTCTGGCAGTGCTTAGGGCTCAGATAAACTCCCCAGGCCCTTAAAACCCACAGTCTAGAGGCTCAGCTGTTTCTAGCCCATCCAGGGATGCCAGATGTCCCAGCAAATCTCACCTGCTATATATTAAATACTGAATAAATGTTTATTCACGATTACAAGTTAAATCTTAGAATGATTCTGTGGTGATAGGATGATTCAGGGGATGGATGCTGATGTGATCTCCAAGAAGGCAGGAAAAAAAACAGGCCTCTCTAGATCCCAGCAACCCTTCTTGAATGGGGCGGGCCACATTTCCTTCAGGAGCCCTGGGACCCTGTGTAAGTATCTTCCGACTTTATCAGCTGACACCTGAATACCACCACAACATGTTTCAAATAATATTACACACAATGAACAAGAAAAAAGAAATTTAGATACTGATGTTACATTTTTACAAATAAATTAATTCACAGTAGACCATATACTCCCATGTATAAAGTAAAATGAAAAAACTTTAGAAGATATGACAAATCTAGCACTCTGGGTTTGTTGATAAGCTTTCATTGTAGGGTTAAAACACAATCTATGATGAACTCTAATGTAACAGAATGTAAAAATACTACCCTATTAAAGGCTCTTAAGGTAATGAAATGGAGCAGGTGGAGGAGATGCTCAGGAGTTAATTGTGTATACTGCTCTTGCAGAGGGCCCAAGTTCTGTTCTTGGCACCCAAAATAGGCAGCTCACAACTGTCTCCAATTCTAGCTTCAAGGGATCCTCTGATTTCTGTGGGCATCTGAACTTACTTATATATTCCCCTAGAGGGATACCCAGTTATACATTAAAAAATAGAAAAATAAAATTTTAAAAAAAGTATGAAATGACAAGTCATCAAATGGAAGAAAGTATTTGGAAATCACAATTTTCATTTAAGTCTTGTATCAAAATCTGACAAAAAGCAAAAGACCTTTACACCCCTAAAGTAAGAAACAGGCTTAAAGATGAAGTATCTGAAAAGTCATTCCCAGTATGACAGATGGTAAAAAAAAAAAAAAAAAAAAAAAAAAAAAAAAAAAAAAAAAGTGCATACAAAATATACAATTTATATGTCATGGGAAAATTATGACTGAAAACAGATATCACTTTACACTTGTTGGAACAACTGAAATCTGAAAAATGTAACTGTGTTGAGAATAAGAGGCTTAGAGGTACTCTCATTCACTGCTGGTGAAAATGTGAAATGCCAACAGGCACTTTTCAAGGAAAAAATATTTTTGTATTCTCTCAAAATTCCACACACACATATGTAGGTGGAGTTTTACTTACAAGGCACCAGTCTAAGATAAATATTTATTAGAATATAAATCAACACTCACGATATTAGTAACAGCTTATAGTAGCACCTTAACAGGGACTGGAGTATCCGAGCAATGGACGAGCGATGGACGGACAATGGATTCCGATCTTGTCTCTCCAACAGCCAGGAACCAGGAAGAGAACTCTTCGTGTCCCAGAAGGTACTTATCAATGGGGTTGGCCACACCCCTCCAGGTTGGCCACACTCCCTCCAGGAGCCTGGGACCCTGGATAAGTGTCTTCAGACCTTATTGGCTGACACCTGGATCCCACTACACATATTATACTGTATTTTGATTCTATCCATCCCACTCCCTTCCTTCTATTAACTCAAGATCCATTGCACATGTAAGTATAAATGTTAGTGACATAAGATACCTTGAAAAATATGCAAAGTAATTATTAGTTCAGAGCAATTGGCATGGTCAAATATTGCTAGGGCATAACATAAAAGACATCAGACACTGAGATAAGTAATTATAAATTAAATTTATCTAAATTAAATTTTTTATTTACTAAAATGTACTAATATAGAAGTTAGCAAGGTTTTGATCCACACGAAATAAATGTTCCCTGAACATAGAGACAACAAGGATGTTTTTGTTTAAAATATGGATGTAAAATCTGGAATTTATTAAGAAAAGACAAACCAAAATATAAAATAGATAAAAAAAATCATTTAAAAGATACACCATGAAAGAGTATAGAGGCATTGTGAAAATAATAGGAAAAATTACTGTATTTAGTCATTATGTACATGTACAATATTCACGAAGAAATATTTTATGCCTTCTGGATGCATTAAAAAAATTTAAAGACAAAGATTGCAATGTTAATATCAGCAAGAATTTTGACCTTATATTATGATAACCAAATCTTATATATAAATATTAATGCTAGATCACTCTGGAATTCAGAAGTTTCTTCTTAAGTTAAGCATATATCAGTTTTATGACCTATTGATCATATCCACAAGCATTTACCTGAGAAAAATGTAACCATGTTTCCACCAAAAATTAGAAAAAAAAACCCTCCTTGCACAGCAGTGTTACAGAAAATTTATTCATAAGCATCTAACTGTAACAAATCAGTTGTCTATCAACAGGAGGATGGGAAGATAAATTGAGCTAAACTCACACAATAGAATAGTAATCAGTAACAGAAAGGAGCAAATCAGTGATAAACAACAGCTCAGAGACAGCGATGGAGCATGAGCACCCACAATAGACCCTTCCTTTGTCTCCTGGCAGAAGAATGGAGTTGACTGAGAAGAATTAGGATGAAACTTCTTGGCAGAATGAACTGTTCATCCTTGGTTAATAAGTGGTTATGTACACAATTATCAAAACCCACTCCAAAATACATTTAATATTTGTGTTCTTAAATGTCAGTGAAATTTGACCTATTTTGAGGTATATAAGGAAGGGCAATTAAAAGTCTCATGTGAAATAAAATTACCATGGAAATAAAAGCTGTATGATAAAGAATGAGGCTCTTTGATAATATTTCATGGGATACATGACATTAAGGAAGTTGGGAAACCTGATCCCCATCTGGTGTGGTGATACTTGGCCTAACATCTTAAAGGTGAGTATAATTGAACCTAAAATAAGGCTGGGGAGGCAGGACCTAAAGGGGATTCACTTTTTATGAAAGGGGAAGCAAGAGGAGTCAGAGGAGGGGGGGGGAGGATGAGGGTGGGAAGAGAGGGTAGGGGAGGGAGCAGTGGAGAGGAGAGAACAGGAGAGGGCAGGTGTTACAATAATTGTTTCCTGGCCCGGTCCGGCAGAGGTCCAGGCCCACAGAAGAGAAGAGAAAAGAGAAGAGATGCAAAGTACAATCTTATAAAAGAAGTTAGAGAGTAGCCTGGGACAAACAAGACTGCGACATGAGTGGATCTGTCTTTTGCAGAAGCCACTCTGATTACAGCAGTAGTGTTATAGTTTTCTTTTCTATCAATAGAATAAAATATCATGACCAAAAGCAGCGTGGGCAAGCATCGAAAGGGCTTCTTTCATCTTACTTTTTCAGATCACAGAAATCCTCACAGGAAGTCAAAAGCAACTCAAAGACTGAAGATGGATGAGGAACTATGGAGGAATGTTGCTTGTTGGCTCACTCTCTGCTTCATGCTCCACTAGCTTGCTTACAAAACTTAGGCATAGCTGTTTAGGCATGGTGCCGCCCACTTTGGGCTGGGCACATCCAAAACAAAAATCAATCAATTAATTTATCAGTTATCTTTCCTAGGCCAATCTGATCCATCTTCAGTTGATGTTCCCTTTTTTCATGAAACACTATGTGCATCAGCTTGACAACAAAATCTAAGTAGGACAGGTAGCCAGGAAAAATGAGCTTAGCCAATTTGCCGGCTATTGGCAACATCCTATTAAATTAGCCAATGTTATTAAACTAGAGGTTCAGTGTCTAAAAGAAATTGGACGCATAGTGTAAAATGCAGATAGTGGTTTCTTTGTTTTTAAACAAGGAGAAAAAAGATAAAATCATGTTATAGTACTATTATTTTCTGGTAATATTTGTCTCTAAAATAGGAAAGAATAGGATGTTGACTACAGTGTTAAGGAAATTTAGTGTTACTGTGTTTTAAGTTTCCTGTAAGAGGAATAGCTAGGTTTGGAGTGCTTAGGTGAGCATCCTAACAGAAGATTAGTAAGGAGCTATCAAGGAGAGAGAAGATGATTAGCAGAAAAACCTACTGTGTGAGGTTAGAATTTTAAATGAACACTAGCATGCCACTGAAGAACTATGGACCATTAGGGAGAGACGAGCAGGAGCACATGTCTATCCTTGACTCTTATACAGTTATAAGAAGCCTCAGACTTTGGTTTAAAAGTTAAAACAGAAGCTAAATATGTTGGCAGTTAGAAGCTGTTGTGTAACTTCATCTACAGCCAAGTGGCAAGATTTATTATTATTATTATTATTATTATTATTATTATTATTATTATTGTTATTGTTATTGTTATTATCTTTTGATGGAGATCCAAGAAGACATCTCAAGAGCTTCCCAAGCATTTTGAAAGTATCTACAATATCTATGATACACAGAGAAGGATGCTCATGAAGATGTCTTCATTTTTGCCTAATTCTCTAATTCCTAATTTTACATTCTAAGCAATGGTTTCCAGCCTATGTGGAGAAATTTTGTCAACATATATTTATTTTGGCAAGTAATAAAATTTCTGTCCCACAGTTCATAATCAAAAAATGGTCTTTGGCTGGCTACTTTAATTTCTGATCCTTTCCCTGTGCTGTTAGTATATCTACACACTGGATGCTACGTGGTCTAATTATAGTTTAAACAAAAACAATATATAACCAACTATAAGGGATATTAATCTTAGTTATATGTGCCTATAAATTTGCTTTGAGTTTCATGTTTCTTTATCTAGCAATGAGCTATGGTCTTATTGATAAATACATTGCAACTTAACACTTTATTCCAATAATATTCTTGAGAACATCAGAATATATGTTTTTCTCATAGTTTCCATCCATAAATTTTTTGTTAGCCATAAATGTAGGGACATGAAATCATATGAATCTATTTTTAAAATTCCTCCTCTCTTTTCTACCTTGACATTTTTTTCATTGAATAATCCTTATTCATTTTTAATATAATTACTTTTTCATCTCTTTAAAAATGACATGTATGGGTTTCAATAAACCAGCCACAGATAAGACTTTTTTAACAGGACAATCAAAAAGCATCATAGACAAAAATGTAGACACATTTAATAATGCCTTAAATCTAAGAACATGACAAAGACTTTTATTTTGTTACTTTAGATCATTAAAATGTGATTGTAACATCATTGCATTACTCATAAGCATTACAAATATTTTTTGTTATTTCTAGATTATTTGTATTAGTTATAGTATTGAGGATCGAGTGATGTCAAAATAGGCAGATCACCAGTAAAGGCCAACTATCTGGCTTCAGAGTGGAAGGATGCATCTAACATTTAAGTTCTCGTGTCCACTTTCAGATTGAAATTCTAAAGTATAAAAACACATAATGGTTAAATGATTTATTGTCTTGCAGTTTTCTATAAAGGTACTATCTATACAATATCATGTTTGGATATTGTTTCCTTTCTGTTCATGAAAAGTAGAAAGAACTGATGCACTCATCATAGTAAAATGATGACAAAAGAACATACTGATTTGATTCATTTATTTATTCCTCAGATTGTTTGACCCAAACCTCCTTTAATACATTTAGCTTTCTCTGTGTTTCTAGGCAAAGCACTAGAGCTTCATTCAGGAAGCTTCATTAGATCAGTTTTTCATTCTCTTTCTAGATTTTAGTGTATATAATAAAAACTCTTTTACAAAAACAATCACGTTTTATAGTGAAAAGCACCCTAATCTAAGATCTAGAATTTTACTTCTAGAAATAGAGCAAAGAGAAATTTCTTCCTTTTGTAAATCAGAAAAACTCTTCTGTATAATCAACTGAAGACATTTCTGAAATGTTTGCAATATTTGTATTATACCATAGAGACAATGAAGACATCCTAGCTGCATGAAGCAAACTGATGGGTGGTAACATAGTAAAAAAAAAAAAAAAATAGCACCCTCATGAGACTCCATTCAAAATGAGTCTTCTTTAATGCATAGAAAAAAAATTAAGACAGAACCTGTTTCATATTCACTACAAGTTATCAGGGGAAAGTAAGTTAAAAGAAAAATCCCAGATAAGGGTTAATTTTCCCAAAAGACTAAGATTGAAATAAAAGCTAAGTGTTATCCATAAGTAAATTTATTAGCATAGGTAATTAACACACTAAAATCATAGGTATTATTTTATCAGTACATTTATAACTCAAATATACATTAAATTTATACCATGCATAATCAAATCCATCATTGACTGTTACTAGGTAGGTTACAACCTAAGGCTGGAAAAACATCCCTCTAGAATTTCTGGCTGATAATACAAATTATTTAAGCACAGGAAACTTGTGTTCAATACATTTAAGTAATTTCAAATAAGGCTGGAGATGTGATTCAGTTGGCAAAGTGCTTGCCAAGTAAACATGACCCTTGGGTTCAGTTCCAAGCACCATATGCCAGCACTCCAGAGGTAGAGGAGGTTGATCAGAAGTTTAATGTTTAATGTTATCCTTGGCTACAAGTGAGTTTGAGACCAGCCTGGGGTCATGATACCTTATCTCAAAAAAAAAAAAAAAAAAAAAATGAGACCTGGAAATGGGAAGAGAGAAAAAGAAAAAAATATATAGCAAATTTCAAAGCTTTATTGAGGTATTTTTTGGAAATGTCTTTATATTTTAATATGCAATGTGACCATACAAATGAGGAGCCCAATACATGGTTTCATGATTGTTTTAGTTAGGGTTTCCTATTACTGTGAAGAGACACCATGACCAAGGCAACTCTTAGGAAAGAAAGTATTTAACTGGGGCTGATTTACTGTTTAGAGATTTAATCTATTATTATCATGTCAGAAAGCATAATGGTAAATAGACACACATGATACTTGAGAGGAAGCTAAGAGTTCTATATTTGGATCAGCGGGCATCAAGAAGAGAGAAAGACAGTTGGCCTGGCTTGAGCATTTGAAACCTCAAAGCTCACTTCCAGTGACACACTTCCTCCAACAAGGCCACAACCAGTAGTGCCTATGAACTTATGAGCCTATGAGAGCCATTTTCATCCAGTCACCGCTATGACTCTAACTCATCATGAAATAAATAGGCTAGTGAATTAAAGAATATGTTCACTGAATACTTTTTCTGACAGTGACCTTCTTTCATTCTTAGCATTACACAGGCTCAGCAGATTATATTTAGGAATATATAAAATATCAACATCTATCTATCTATCTATCTATCTGTCTGTCTGTCTGTCTGTCTGTCTGTCTGTCTATCTATCTATCTATCTATCTATATGTCTGTCTGTCTGTCTGTCTGTCCATCCGTCCGTCCGTCCGTCTGTCTGTCAGTCTCTCTGTCTGTCTGTCTATCTATCTATCTATGCATAACAATGATAAAAGACACCATGATTTTGATAGTGAACAAAGAGGGATGGATGGGAGGGTTTAGAGAGAGGAAAGAAAAGAGAGAAATGTTTAAATTATAGTAAAATTTCAATAAAAATTTAAAAAGAATTCTGATTGTGATTTTCGCAAACACTACTCTGTTAGACACACAAAGCCCAACTATATATGTCTATGCATCCCCATGACCCCAAATATTCTGTGATACTCCTATGTGCCCTTGCTAGATGTCATTTCTCTGTATCAGAAAAGCAAGCAAACAAAAAACAAACACAGAAGAAAAGTTTCAAATATTTCATCCAAGTTGGCTATTTGTCTCCTGAATTTATTGACTTTTTAAAACAATAGTTACCATTTTTCTGCATTTTAGTAGAAATCTGTGAGGGGTTATTGATTTTAGTGAAACAGACTTTTGTCAAAGGATTGTTGATTTATAATTTATATGAGGTAATGTGCTCTTAATTTCAAACAAGTGACTTACAAATGACCTACAGATATATTTTGGAGAGATTCATCAATAAACTTGGGTCTGATTAGTACTGCAGAATCTTAGCAGATTAAGACCTTACCCATGATTAAACACCTTCACTGGAATTGTGATTGAACTCTACAGGCTTATATAGCTATAATATTAGGAATAGCAGACATCCTGGAGCTTCATCCACAGTGAGAAACTTAAAGGAAACTTAGGATTATAAGGACAGTTATTTCTCCCCCTCTGCCCATCCTTCACTTACAGTTTTCATCTGGACTCTTGGTTTTGTCAGTTTAGGGTCACTCATTCAAAATAGATAAATATGCCTTCAAGAATAATATATATTTTATTAATTCTATCCATCTTAGTTACTGCTCTATTGATGTGAATAGACCACATGACCAAGGTAGCTCTTATAAAAGAAAGGTTGGGAGCTTGCTTCCAGTTTTAGAAGGTTAGTCTATTAGCATGGCAGAAAGCATGATGGCATGCAGGCAGGCTCTGGAGCAGTAGCTAAGACCTTCATGATACCTAAGCTGAGAGAGAGAGAGAGAGAGAGAGAGAGAGAGAGAGAGAGAGAGAGAGAGAGAGAGAGAGAGAGAATGAGAATCTGGGCTTAGTTTAGGCTTTTGAAACCTTAAATCTACTCTCAATGATACACTTCCTTCAACAAGCCCCACTTTCCAATCCTTTTCAAATAGTGCCACTCCCTGATGAGTAAGCAGTCAACTGTATGAGTATATGGGTGCCATTCTTATTCAAACCACCACACTTTGAGACTTTCATAGAGCCTATTTTGATCATATTCATGCTCCCATCCCCCAGTTCCACTCAGACCTACCATTTCCTTTCTAATCCTCTCCAGTTCACACCTTTTGTTTTTAGAAGGCATGATCTTGCTGCGCATATCTTGATTTTCTGGTTTTTATAACCTTTAAGCCCCTCTTCTGAGATGTTCCTTGAGCCTTGGGTATAGAGTTGTATATAAATATATTAATTGGAATGGAAACCTCTTGGTCAGTGCTCTGACCGCTTGAGATTTTCTGTAATGATCTCTCTCTACTGAGGAAAAAGATGTCTTTGATGAGAAATGACAGCTACTCTTATCTGTATATGTAAAAATATGTATTTAGAATACACTGCTTTATAAAAACGTAAGTATTAGATGCCCCTCAAGTTCCAAGGCTTTATCATTCATGGGTTGTTGACTAATTTTACAACACCAGGCATGAATTTCCTTCTATTGAGGGAATATTAAGTCAAACAAAGTGACTGTTGTAAAACTTGATATTCTTAGAATTTATCACTGGTCCCACCTGGACATATAAACATTTTATTTTTCTGTAACACTAAGTGCCTATAAAAGTGGTCTGAAGAATACAAGAGCACGAAGCTGTTTATCACATTCCAGTTGTCATACACTAGCTGTGAGGTCTTGGTGGTGTAATTTTTCTTGTGGGGGTAACCATGGGTTTTCTTTTAGAATGATTGGCATAAATGCAGTTTTCTTGATTATATGTGGATACATATATGAGATAAAATGTGCATGACATTCAGTCAACGTGAAGCACACCTCTGTCTGTTCCTTAGTGACACTGAACTTTCAGAAACATGAAAGTGATGCTGAGCTTTACAGATTCTATTCAAGGTGGGACAGCACTATGAGGGATCTCCTTCTGTTGCTTCAGGAAGCTCTTTTCTGATGGAGAAAGCTCGCCCCAGGAACTCTTGAGTGCACAGATTGTAGTACAATGCAATCTCCCTTTGATCTTACTGCATAAAATGGGCTCAATAGCACAGCTGCACAATCATTTTCCCTCTTTGAATGTTTCTAAAAGAAAAGGAGAAAAAAGCCACTTAACTCATTCAGATTGCTTCCCACTCTAAAATATGTGTGACCACAAATCTCCAGCCACATCAGCTGCCTACTGCTCAGTGTCTTTTGTCTCAATCACTTATTCATTTGTTGAAACTACCCTTTCCCCAAGAAAATCTCACCTTGTGCTTCTGACCAGGTCCCTTTCTGCTCTGGGTCAAAGGAGCTCCCCTTATATCCCAATAGCATCCTCTATACACAACGGGAGACCAGTAGTAGCACCTAGAATTTAAGTCACAGAGCTTAAAGTTTTATTCCCTCAAAAATGAAAATCCACAAGAACTCTGGTAGGATGAAGGGACCCAAACAAATTTAACTTAACACAGCAGAATTTTGTGTGTGTGTGTGTTCTTATATCTGCATGTGTGTGTGTATATATATGTATGTGCATGCATGTGAGCCTGTACATGTGTGTATATGCATGTGAAGGGGATATATGTTTGTGTATACATGTATCCGAATGTGTTTGGTGTATGTAGGTGTGTATGTGTGCATATTTTAGTGTTTGTATGTTTGTATGCATATGTATATGTGACATGTATGTATGTGTGTTCACATGGGTATATGTGTATGTAAGTATGTGCATCTATCTGTGTGTGTGTGTATATATATATATGGAATTGTTCATATGTGTGATGTATATGTGCATATGTGTATGTGTGTACATGTATAGGTATGTACATTATATGTATATGTATGTTCATGTGTGTGTATATGTTGTGTGATGTGGGTGTATGTATGTATTATAAAAATGTATGTGTGTGTACATGTAAGTTTATATGTGTGCATGTGTGTATATGTGACACATATATGTGTCTGTGTGCATGTGTGTGCATGTAAGTGTAAGTGTATGTGTAAGAGTTCATGTATATGTATTTGTATGTATGTGAGTGCATGTGTGTATGTGTTGGGGTGGAGAGGTAAAGTGGTGGAACTCTTTCATATGAAAGTAAGGAGAACAATCCAAAAAAAGAAATTTCCATCATTTGGAAATCTCACTCAAAATGGAGCTCTCATTGAGCTTAGAGAGTTGAGAGATAGCTCTGTGGGAAATGGTGGTAGGCAGTGCTGCCACACAGAAGATGCAAAATTTACATTTTCTTTAAATATAAGAGAGACAGGCTTAGAGGTGCTGCAAAAACATTCATTATTGGGAGAATGCATTCTTTCCTGAATGGAACTCCTCCTGGATTTACAACTGTGTGTAGTCAAACCCTTTACTCACTAAAGCAAATGAAATGTCACAGAAGAAAATTATAGTCTCAATCTCACCCTGAGCTCTAAGAGCCATGTTTACTGGATTTCCTTTAGCTACAGATAGAAAGTGTCCTCCAAGCCATCCTTCATGAGCATCAGGAAATATGTAATAATAACAAATTATCATACACCAGCCATTCAAAGGAGAAGCTCAGGAAGGAAGTCAAGGTAGGAAATAAAGATATGAACATGGAGACAGGAAGTAACTTTCTCATCATGGCACATAGTGGCATTTATAGGAGTATTCATCATTGGTAGTGATTTAAAATGGTTCCTAAAATTAGAGCAAACCTACGATCATTCATATACTCACTTTTCTTTCATGTATGTAACATATGTGGACTCATATCCCTGTGTATATGTATACATATACTCTAAGTCAGGCAGTATTCTAGGCAATGGAAAGTTACAGGTGAGACAAATTTTAAATTTTTATTTTCATTTGTGCTTTAATGTAATCAAGAATTCTAAAAGGAGTCAAATAAATGTGTGATTTTAGAAAGCAAAAGTGTTGGGAAGCAAGATTCAGAAGCATCAACTTTGATGGCATTAAAGATGGATCTATATATTTTACTCAGTCTAGAAGTCCTCTTGTAATCCAGATTATCCTCAGGCAGGGAGTGGTTAGAGGTATAGGTGAGAGTAAGTAAGGACCACTAGAATACATGTTGGTATAAATATGGAGACAGTGCTAAATGTTAGTCAGTAATCACCCTCAAATAGACCCTGATAGATGAATGCACTTGAATCTAACGAAACCCAGGTATGTAAGAGGTATCCAGAGATAAGGAGGTAGCTAGAATAAAAATAATCAAAAAGAAATAGAATTTATTCATGGAAGCAAGGACTTCCTCGGGAAGGCATTTGTCTCAGCTCAATAAGCAATACAAGATACATAAAAGTGTCACCTGAACCTAAATAATACTGGAAATGATCCAAAATGCCAATAATAATTGACATTTAGTAAGTACTCAATATCTATTAACTTTTGGTACTAATTTATTTATTTAGCTGTTCATAAGAAATTATTTTTTTTCAGGACATTGTTAACAAGAGCATTAGTTCCCTTGACTCATAGATGATGAGTTAACTGGCTTGGCATATGTAAGACAACTGACTAGGCAGCAAATACAGGATTTGGGTCAGTTGTCCACATTCACAGCTCCATATTCTTTCTATTGAAGGTCTGGAGTGCTATTAGGGGAACTTGTCTTTTCCCTTGGCAAAGCAGAAAATAATAAAAAATTTTAAATTATCACCATTTGAATAACATCTTTCTTGTTTCCTCTGGGTCATGTAGAAAGCCCATCTATTTATCTGATGGCTACGAAAGAAGGATTGAATTTTTAAAACATAAAGGTAAATTTAGAATCCAAAACAGAATTTTCAGAGCAAGAGCTTTGAGAATGGGCACATTTCTGACTCTCTGTCTTTGAATGTACTTTCTTGAAGATTGAGAGACTTTGCAAGGGATGCTTGAAAGAGAAACTTCCAACCCTCACCTACAGTTCCCAATATGGGGCAGCAAGGATGAGAAGGATGAACCTACATTTATATGCTCATCTCAAGAAATTGGTAGCAACTGTCCCATTTGATATAAGATTCTTGAGAAGTATTAGGACCACGCCAACTAAAAAACTAAAACTTTAGAAACATATTCAACTCTCTTGAAGAATTAGTCTGATCCTTTGAAACAGAACTCAATTAGGTTCTAGTAGTAACTTAATCAGTCCTTTCTATCACAGATCTCTCTCAACTGCCTCTTCAATTCTTTTTCATGGGTAGATTTTGCCCAAACCACATCTCCTGTTTCTTCAATGTTCCTTCCTTTATTTGCTCATGATTTCTCCTTTTAGGATATAACAAACTGCAAGAGATCTGCTACCCAGGCAACCAGATGTTATTTTTTTTCTTGTCCTTTTTAGCTGAAACCTCTCAGTGCTTGGATGGGTTCTTGAAGGGCTCTTGGTTTACTTCACTCTTGATCCTACAAAAAATAATGAATTCTATTTCTTCTCTGTCCAACACACTGAAGTTATTTTATCAATCAAAGCATCTGTCATAGCTTCTAATATCGCATGTTTTTATTTTCAATCTCAGTATCAAAAAAGTGAAATGTAATGGATTTAAATAGAAAATTTCTACAGAATCTCACATAATTTGTAGGACTAAACATATATAATTGTATACTATCAATTTACTACTTTAATTAAAATCTTGATGCATTATATTTAAATATTTATACTTCCTAATTTGAAATAATTCATTGCTTTGATGTTTCAACTTTCCATTTTGTATTTTCAAACATATCATTAAAAATCTTTAACAGATTATATCTTAATAATTTAGAGTAACAGATTCAGAGAGATCAGAAGTCTAGAATTGGTTAATCTATTCACTCCTTTAGTAATACAGAATATATACTTACCTTCTTCAAGGATCAGTTTAATCAAAACTATCCAGAAGGAGTATCAAGAATCAATCTAACAGTCTTTGATTATTTTTCTGACTATAAATCAAGTTTAGACATACCTGGAAGCAAATTCATATTGTATGCCTTGAGAGAAGGTGTCAAGATAAGTGAATATTTAAATACTTTATTCTAGATAAGACAAGAAGGATGACAAAGTGAATACATGACAAGCAAGACACTTGTGATTCTTCTGATCTTGTCTAGAATACAGTAGCATGAAGGTTAAAAGTATTCCCAAGATGTTTATCCAAGGCATGTTTTGATTATAACTACATGGGGACCTTTAAATAATGGAAAGGTGTGTGTGTGTGTGTGTGTGTGCACATGCACTTGTGTGCTATTAGTGAATCTTGGTTTCTCAGTATGGGCCTCAATGAAAGGGAAAGATTTTTGATAAAATTTTAGTTCTCAGGATCTGATCACTGTTCTATATTTTTTAACTCCCAGATGTCTCGTATTGTTTGATATAAAATATCCCCCACAGAGTCACTGATTTAACTTCTGGTCCCTAACCAGGGACACTGACTTGAAGGTTATTGAACCTTTGGGATGTGGAACCAAGTTTCCAGACAAGGACCTCCAAGAACAGGTCTAGTGTCACCAGGAGACAGATCCCTAATCTTACCTGTGAAGGATTATTTATATAAACTAGTTTCTGTGCGTACCCGTTCAAACCTATGCCGTTGATTATGTTAACTGCAGTAGAAAATCTGCCCTAAATGTGGGCAGTGTCTTTCCCTGGCCCGGAGTCTTATACAGAACAAAAAGAAGAAATTGAGTTGAGTATTTCAGCCTCAATTCTCTTTTATTTCTAACTGTAGATGTGATTCATCTAACTACCTCAGCTTCCTAACATCACGATTCGTCTGCTGAGCTGGACTATACCTTGGAACCGCGAACCATGAACTTGAAATAAAATCTTCCTTCCTTACCTTTTTTTTCCCCCAAATATTTTCTTTTATTTAGTTCATTTTTTTACTTATTTAAATTTATATATATATATATATATATATATATATATATATATATATATATATCACTGTTCTCCCTCCCTTCCTTCCTTCCAGTCCCTCCCAGTCCTCCCTTGAGCCTCCCCCACTGTATCCCCCATCCATTCTCCAAGGAGGGCAAGGAGTCCCAAGGTGGGTCAGTTCAGTCTGGCATATTCAGTTGAGGTAGGATTGAGCCCCTCATCCCAGTGTTAAGGTTGAGTTAGGTGTTCCTCTGTAGGAAATGGGCTTCGAGGTATCAGATATTTTCTAATAGCATGGGGAAACATAGTTAAGAGACATCATAAGCCATTTCCTGTCTTGCTTCTTGTTTCTGTTATCATAGTAACAAGCCCTTTCAGTCATGATTTCCTTTCCGAGACGTATTGTGTTCTTTCCAAGTGCGAGCTCAAGTCAATCCTTCTCCTCTTAAGTTGCTTCTGTCGGGTGTTCTCTTACAGCAGTGAAGGGAGTGAGAAACACACCTACAGTTAGGAAATCAAACTGTTTCCATAGATGAACACTGTAATGACAAGCCTGTGTATTCAGTAGGTATAGTAATAACAATAGTTAGCAAACCTATTTTAAACCTGATTGATTAATAAATTATAATTCTTTAACCCCAGCAAACATTACCATTAGAACTAGGACTGGTTTGAACCTTTCATTTGGAAACAAAGTATTTCAGCCAACAAAGTTCTTCAAGCCATACTCCTAGAAGTCACCCAAATGAGAATAGGAACTTCCAATATACATTCCGATTTATAATTGTCTGATCTGTGTAGCTGGGGTTCCAGAATAACCTTTATGTTACACAATAATAATTTGAATTGTAAACTGTTACATTAGGGTCTTCTCAATGACCTCTTTTTGTTAGTCTAGGTCTTGTAGCCAAGAATACATGTATTCCATAGTAACTTTGAGGTTATTTTATACTTTTAAATTTGAAGATGCGTCTTTCTGTAAATTCCATCTCCATCGTCAAAAATATGCTTATTTGTCATTCATTTCAGGTAATGAATATTATTGTATTTTATTGAATTTGTCTTACAATATAAAAGTATAATGCCTGTGTGTCCACATATGTGAGTGTGATTTGAGGGATGGCTTGAGTTGTTTGACATGTTTGTTTCAACTGCTTGTAGAAGGGTATGCCTCCATAAAGAAGAATGATGTCATGACTTGATTGATCTACAGTGTATATTGCCATTCCAGAGAAGATAATCATTTAGTTTGTCCCACAATCCAAAGTCTTTCACACTTACATTATTGGCTGCACTGCCCATTCCTGAACTAGTTAATATTGACCATTTCCATAAACACATACTTTACCCAGTGTGAAGAACTTTTTTTGTGTGACATGAGTATGTCCATAGAAAATTCACAATCTTATTCTGAAAGAACAATGTTGTCTTTGCTTATCTATGCATAAGCTAAATTTATGTTCAATTTGAATAATAATAGCTGTCATGTAAAACTTTTCCATGTTGAATTTTAGATGGCTTTCAGAGTACATGGGGAGCAGAATATAAAATAATTCAATATTCAGCATTGTCATCAACTTGTTTACTAAGTTGATAAATTGTTGATCCAAAGAAAACTTCAGAAGAGGATCTTGTCTACTCGTGTTGGACAGGGAGAAGCTAGAACTTGTTTCCTGCCATTTTATTTACCATCTTCTCTCAGCTCTTTCAGCCCCTTATTACTTTTGTTCTTTCCTCTAAGCTTCTAATAAAGGCACAAAACTACCACATTGTAAAAATCTTCCAAACTTCTAAATCAGAAAGACATACATAAGAGCATTTAAATCTTAGTCTAGAAAAGTTGTGGTCTGTGGTATAAACTGTAAAATATATGCAAGGACCATCCATAAAATTTGGAATTTTATTAAATTTTATCTTAGAGTGCTTGTAATTTGTTTACTGAGTTGTTACCCTTTATAAAACTTGTTAAAAGTAGTAGCAAGGAGAAAAAAATTCCTTAGATTTAAATCATCTAGAGGGGAAATATTTTGAAATAGCCTCAAAATGGCAATAAAATATATAAGATAGGATGTGTTATATAGAAGCTATTTAAGAAGCCTTTCTGAAGAGTAGATTGGACAAAAATTCAAAATAACCAAATAAAGATGAATCAATATTATTATGAAAATAGACTTTGTGAATCACTTGAGCGGTATCTGGAGTGGGCATAGCACTTTAAAGTAATGAAAGCTTTTTGTACCTTTTCATTTCTTACCTCATGTTTGCACAAGTGGACTCTATCAGGAAAGAGTAATGAAATGTGGGCTTCAAACACCGCCTAGTGCTACAGGGATGTCCTCCCATTCACAAGACACTGAGTGTGATATTCGACACCACTGAAAGAAAAATGACTTATTTTATTGTAATATCCTCATTCAGGACAGTCTTAATGTATGACATAATTATTTGTTTGTTCTACTTTTTATAATGTACAATCTCAAATTAATAATAATTATACATTTCTCCCTTCTTTTTCCTTTCTCCAAACTCTCATCTCTGCTCTTCTCTACTTTCATAACCTCTCTTTACACTATCTTTTGTATATTGATACTCATATATTCCTAAATATAAGCCTGTTCAGTTTGTATAGTGTTTCTTTTATGTATATTTTTATTTGGAGAATTACTACTAAAATTGTCCAAAATATTTCTGATAGTAACTTATTTATGCTTATTCAGGCATAAATATATTTGCCTTACACATACACACACATATTGAGATTAAATAATTGTCAGTAATTCCCAAATCTTCAAATAGAAACCCTCATATAAAGATATTGAAAAAGTAAAGATAAATAGATAAAAATTCAGGTCCTCTGTGGTTTTTCTGAGATTACCATACATTTCTTGTGTTTTATATTGTTGTAGAAATGCCACCCGACAGTCCATGAGTTACACATGACCAAGAAGAGCTACCAATGAAGTGTAAACAAAATAAACTTAATATATTATGAGAGGTTATTTTTGTAACTCAATTATTTAATTCTTGAGTGTGTATTTTATCGATGAAGTCATATGATGTCAAATGTTAGACACTTCTGCTAGAGCTATAACAACATAACATTCTCATGAGTGGCCACTGACTGTATATTTTGCCTTGACCCAGTATACAAGGTTTATTGTCTTTTCCTTCAAGTAATTTTAGTTCTAATATTAACTATTAGTTGTTGTCATATATTATTACTTTTAAATCTGATAACAAATGCAAATAATTTATTCCTAATCAAAACTAGACAATGCATTTATCACTCATTTGTCTGCCTATGAAATATCTATCCTATCGTTTCCTCAATCTTAGAATCCTACCTAACAGTGGAAATTTCTTAATTATGTTTTCATGGTTCATGAAGAGATACCCACAATAGGAAACATGTCCACAGTGTAAAATACTGATAAAGAAGTTTTCCCAAAAGATGTGCTCTCAGTGCATCTGTAACTAAAACCTAGTCATACATAAGACCCTTTCCTAATGGGCTTTATACAATTTATTCCTGCTACTCTAATGAATATATGCTAATAACTCCATATTTATTTCTGAGACATTCCATTCTCAAAACTCATGGTGATCACAGTAACTAAAATGAGGTTGTTAAACTTTATGGTGGCTGCTAGTGTTGTAATGTCAAATGTTAGACATTCCTGCTAGTGTTATAACATTGTTGGTGAATTATATTTAACTTTGTCCCAGCATACAAAATTTACATTTTTCATAAGCTCCAAACCCTGCAAAGATGGAAAAGCCCTATAGCAAATGTAAATTCCCAACAACCAGGATTTCTTCTGGAGCCCATGGGAGTCCAACAGTTAAAAAACTCATCACAAGCCGAGAACTGCACTTGCAGATTAGTAAGTGGAAGATATATCCTACATATCTGAAATCACCATTATTATAGCTGCTTACATACTTTTTACTCATGG
The DNA here is from genome assembly GCA_033318265.1 of Phyllotis vaccarum. Classification (NCBI taxonomy): domain Eukaryota; kingdom Metazoa; phylum Chordata; class Mammalia; order Rodentia; family Cricetidae; genus Phyllotis; species Phyllotis vaccarum. The sequence continues at coordinate 25,910,753 of JARWLC010000001.1, forward strand.
TTTGGGTTATGTTTGCTCTTCTGACAAATAGTCCAGAAACATAGAATTGGGAGTTCTGCAAGCTTGGAGTTTGGTACAACTTTTACTCCTAAATTGTCACTTTTTGTATTGTTATGCTTGTTTTAATGAATTTTTTTGTCCTCTAGGTGCTTTATTTTCTAATCATAGGTTACCTTTAATATTCACTCTCAATGATTCAATAAGTTAACAGCAGAAACGGGAAAATTTTACTTATCACCTTGCAGATAACATCATTGTGAATAAAATATCACTAAAAACTAATAACTGTTCACATAGATGATGATGTCCTGATAAATAAACTTTGGTTTATTTATATAATTTGATATTATGTATTGACAATGTCATTTTTGTTAAAAGAATTGTGATTTGACACTGTTCCATGCAGTTGACTTACCCAGTACCCTAATACAGTAGTATAGTATACTGAAGTAGTGGTCATTGGTCGCCATGGTCAGGAAGTCAGGCTGCTGCAACATGGTAACACTGCTCCACACTATGAGAATATTGATTGTATTGTGTAGCACTAACCTGGGCAAAGGAAACATTCAAAGCATGGGCTTCTACTGGATGCAAGTAGATTTATTTTTTTTAATCGTTTAAAAGTTGAAAGATCCTGAGAAGAAATATTGTACAAATGTCTCTCCTACATCTTTGGTTAATGGAAGAATATAATGGAGGACTAAGGATTGAAATATAAAGTCACTACATTGCTGATAAAAGGAAATAGTTTTTAGTCCTTGAAACCAATATTCATCCTAACTCATCTTAAATCTGCCTTTATCAATCAATGACAATATCATGCCTATAGAAAAAGTAATTTGTAGAAATGGTTGCAACCTAATTAGCCAATCTACCAATCAATGGGCACTCTGCTGAAAACTGACAGTCAGACTCATTCTGTATCATTTGTGAAAGTTAAATAATTAAAGACAGGCTCAGTGTATTAACATGTCTAGAAACCACACTTCTAGAGATGAATTTACCCTCTCAGGATTCTGAAGGCCTCCTAGAACCCTGTGCCTTTCAGACTTTTCATAATAAAAATATGCACTCAGCAGCATTGTACATACTTTGTATCTGTCTTATCCAGAAAAAGCAATAAGCTGCACTTAAAGCAATGTAATTTAGTATGGACTAGCAGATACACAGGTTTGGGCTGGTATTTTGATCCATGACTTGCTCATTTATTTAGCTGTTGTTTATTAATTTATTGTATTTAAACTAGTGTGCTAGGATCTTAATACTTCAAGATATCTAAATTGAGGTGATTCAATCTTTTGGAAATGAAGTTCTACATAGTATGGATGTATGAAAAAACTCACTCAGTGGTATCTAAAATAGAATAGCACCTTTGAAAATTTTTCCTTAAGTTCATTATATGTTTTTGTAACTTTATATGCAATTATCTTCACGTCCTATATATTATACTCATTTTGATATTGATCTTAAGTATATTCATAAATAAAAGTAATTCTTCAGCATTGAAACTAAAATTTCTACATGGAGATTGTTGTTCTGTGGTTAGGTAAATATTTCTTAGGTTCTGTATAGGCTTGAGATAAATATATTTTAATCTGTCTAATGATGTTGTAAACTTTATATCAAGAACAGTCTCTTTTTTGTAGCCCATAATTCATAGCAAGTTTTTAAAATTATTTCTTCCTAGGCTTTGGGTTGATAATGTAATATTCTCCCTAAATCTCATTTAAGATTTATATTAATGAGAACCAATGAGTCCAGCTTGGGATCTTTCTACCTGAGGAGAAACCAATAGAAATATCTATAAAGCAGTTTCTGGTTTGTTGTGAACTGTTGTCTGTGAAGAATAAAGAAAAATGTGTATGTCTCAGTTTAGTGGTTATTAGTAAAATTACATAAGTTAAAGTGATTTTTGCAGATTCTGTTACATATCTTGATGAAATAAAAAGCATGTTTTATAGATATTAAAAACACTAGTATAGAATTAGCATTTTTCATTTCTTTCTTGGTTACTCTGAAAGGTAGAATAGTCAGAGCTAATACAATACAGAGCAAGACTGTTTGTTTCCAGGTAGAACGAGGTACAAATTCTAGGCCTGTATTGAACCTTTTGCTTGAGATTTATGAGAACTAGGTGACTGGCTCAGAACTGACCAGATAATACCTATTCCACTGACCTAATATGAGCAGTGAACAAAATAAATTTACAAAGCAGAGAAAATGTAGCTCAGCAAATTATAGAGGGTCACTAAATGTAGGCTCTTGTCTCTTCCCCTTCCGGAGTAAGGAATATTCTGTTTTCCACATGAAATGAGACACAAGGAAGGAAATATTAGGCTGTGTCTAAAGTACAAATCACCTCAGGAACAAAATTACTCACCCCAAAGAGCTTAAAGTCTAGGAAATGAACTCTATGAGACAAGATCATTAAAGAAGGAAATACAAAAATATGTACATTCTGGACTAATAGAATAAGGAGCCAGTTTTACCTATTGGATTAGTTACATCACCTTTGTTTGTGTCTCCAATTATAAGGCACTAGGCAATCATTGGACAGCTTAATATTCGGATATTTCTTTCACTTTCATTGTTATTGGTTTTGGCAGTCTCTTTGGAGTCACAGCCTTTTGTAGAATGGAAGAACTGAAGAAAATATATATTTGCAGTTGCCGATAGTAAAAGGAAAATATAAGACAAGCTTCAAGTGCAATAAAAGGGAATTAAAGTAGGAACATAAGAAAATTAATTTTCTGGCTCCAAGTGTTATTGGATTGTAGCTCAACAATTCACCTGAGACATGCTAAATGTTCATCATGGGAGGCAGGTACACTGAGCAGATAGAAACACCAAATAATATGTCATAGAAATATGTCTAAATGAGCAAAGATCCCAACAACCTCCATCACTTGTTTTTTTTTTTCTACTATGCATAAAATGTTAAACTACCTTCTTTCTGACTGCCTCCAGTAAGACAACTTTTTGAGATTACTCAAAAGTCTCAAGGCATCAGCTTTTGACACTGAGTATCTCCTGAGGCCTGATTAGGGCTGTTATGGATGCTGATTGTTTATTTATCAATGAGTGGCTTGCCATTTCCATTATATCAATAAAGTTTATTGGGGCAAATATGTTTCTAGGTGGGCTTATGCTTTGTGATAATGTTCTTGTACACTGTAAAGATCTGCCTAGTTTATTGGTTTAATAAAACACTGATTGGCCAGTAGCCAGGTAGGAGGTATAGGCAAAGCCAACAGACTAGGAAAATTCTGGGAAGAGGAAAGGCCAAGAAGCAGTTGCCTGCCAGACATGGAGGAAGCAAGATGAGAATGCGGGACTAAAAATAGGTACTAAGCCAGGTGGCTAAACATAGATAGTAATTATGGGTAATTTGAGTGTAAGAACAGATGTTGAGCTACTGGCTGACCATTTATATGTAGTATTAAGCCTCCAGGTCAATTATCTGGGAAGCAGCTGACAGGTATTTGAGAGTTTCTGGCAGGACAGAAACCTTTAACTATAGACTTATAATTCAAAAATTTGCTGTTCACGTACATTTCTTCTCTCAGACCAAAAATATATAACCACAGATCTAAAATACTTTGTAAGTAATCAATGTGGCATGCATATATAATACATTCTAATTCAAAAGCAACTTTCTGAAAGTTCTCTCTTTATATTCACACAAAATCTTCATGAATTGGGCACGGCATGTGTTAATACTTATCTGCAGATGAGGAAGCTGATGCTTAAAAAATTACTGAATAATAAATGTACCAAAAAGAAAGCGAGATTGGTAATCCAAATTCCTTATACAAACAATAGCACCTTAAAGCCCTAGATTATTTTATTATCTTCTGAATCTTTCTTTTCTGTAATTACATAACACTTCAAGAGTATTTTGGAAAGTGCAATTTATGTCTTGGTCCCAGACAACAAGAAATTTATTCTGGCTTGGAAATAACTTACATAGTAAATGAATCATTTATTACTCTCAGAGGAGTATCTGAATGTGGGCTGAAATGAAGGTTGAGACAATGCTTCTGGTAAAATTCCAGTGAATAATTATTCCAATGACATTATTATAGGGAGTGTGTAATATCAAGTTTCTGGCCCAGCTTTTCTGGCCTAACACTGAGGTTTAGACCCTCTCACAACTCTGCTGCCTTTTAACCACAAATAATCACACAAAAGCTTATATTAATTTCATGCTGATCAGCCTATGGCCCAGTCATAAAACTTGCTAACTCTTCATTCTTAAACTAATTCATAATTAGCCAAGTGACTTAGGACTTTTTCTCAGAGCAGTATCTTGGCCTTCTTTCCTCTGTGTCTGCTGGTGTTTCTCTCTGACTCTTCTTCTTCCAGAGTTTTCTTAGTCTTATGACCCTCCCACACTTCCTGTCTTCCATCTGGCCAGTCAGCATTTTATTGAAACAGTAGGAAAGGCAAATACTTACAATGTACCAGAACATAATCCCACATCATTTCCCCTTCTATTCTTTTTAAAACACTTCCCCTTTGTTTTTATTTTAAAACAAGAACCCCAAATCTAATTTTCTTTGTATAGATTTTTTTCACCATTATCTATAACAACTTGTAACCAACACTGCAAACAAAGACAAACATGTATAATCCATATTTTGGGCATGTGGTCATAGTTCTCCAGGCTACTTCCTGCTGATTGGAGGCACTGTCAAACTCATGAAACCAGACAGCATTGTGGTGAAAGCCACTCACAAGCAAAGGCAGAAAATGGACAGGACTATTGACAGAGGATTGGAGGATGTGCAGGATCACTCAGTTAGTTTAAGCATAAGCATGTCATGGGTCATATGCTTTGCTGCATGGATATTGTAGTGTAGATTTAAGAGCAGGGGATCTAGCACCAGATTGTTGGGGTTTGTTTATAAATTGCTGAGCCACTGATATGACTGTTTCTCCATGCATCAATGAAGATAATAGTAGACCCAATCTCATAGAAATCTTAAGTTATAATGGATGTGTATAATAGTCTCTCCAAATATAATAGCACCTATAGTTAGAAGCCATTAAAAAAATTGTACTGTTTGTTTAAGAAATTGTGAGGATCTATGGGAATGTATGGAGTCAGAGTACATAGTGACCACATACTTTTTAAATTAAATAACTGCCACCCATAATTGGGAAAGCTATTGAAAACTAATGGCTCTGAGAGAAAAAAAAAATTAGTGTTCTTTAAGAGTTTGGGCCTGGTAAGTCCTCTATGCTCTGCCCCCACACACATCACAAATTGAACTTGGTATATTATTTGAAAAAAAAAATTAGCTTTCTCCAAGCCAACAACACTACTATAATAAAGTAATTTTGACTTCAGTATTGTTATCCTCAAAAATATTTTAAAAGAATTTAAATTGTATAGAGTGGGAGAAGTTTAGAATTTTACAAAACCGTATGAAAATGCATTAAAAGGGATTAATAGTATAAAAATAATTCCATGCATAAAAAATAAAACCAACTGAATAAATACTAGAAGGGATTTGTGCTTAAGTAGGACAGCAAATACCACTTACCTTAAGTACAGAAATGGCTCACACAAATAGAAAGCAGCATACTGACTAATAACACTACAGAAACCCTTAAGGGAAAGATAGAAAAAAAAAGGACCAAAGACCTGAAAAAAGGAAGTACAAATGCAGAGAGTGAATAAAGGTGCTAATTGAGTTCACTACCTCCAGCTTTGCCACAGGCCACCCTTTCTTCTGTATCTACCAACTCTGCCGAGTCACCTCTTATAAACCCATTTTCATCTTCCTCACACCAGCTGGGTAATGGTTCTGAGTGATCTGAGACCCAGGGCTATGGTATTCAGCCATCACTATTAGTTATTTTTTAATAATGGTTTTTGTTTGCTGTGAGGGAACTTGCCTTTACATATAAATGTCCAGTTTTGAACCTGAACATTCAGTTTGCAAAACCTATTAGAAGAGCTATTACTAGCAGAAGTACACTTCTAATAAGACATGGTTAACTTGCTCAAAAGCCCATGAGTTCTCAGAACCTCACTGAGGGAAGAGGTTTGGGAAAGAGACTATAGAGAACTTTTGTCCCAAGCTGTCATCTCTTCTCTCTGTTTTTTATTAATATGTTTTCTGAAAATTATCTTGTCAAATCATGACAATTTGTTTTTGAGTAGCCAGAAACCTCTGGTAAGTTTGAGTTGCCTAACATCCTTTGAGGCACAGATGTCAATCAATCTTCTCTTGTGCTTCCCATAGAGGAGGATTTAATTATTTTCTTGGCTATCACTTTTATCATTTGTCATACAATTACCGCCAAATTTAGTGTTTTAAAGCCATAATTTATTATTATTTCGAGTGTATTGACTGGGGCTTACTCAAGTGGATTTTGTCTGGGTCTCTTGTGTAACTTCAGAATTAGTGGCTGAGACTGATGCTACATGCAGGTTCCAGTGGGATGGATATAAAAGATGCAGTTGCCTTGGATCTCAGTTCTGCTCCAAGTGACTTCTCCTTTGATAGAGTGGCATCTGTTCTTATGTAAACAGGCAGAAAGGAGCATCCCTAGGGCCACCATACTGAGAGTTTTAAAAGGTGCTACCTTCTACAGTAGTTTCCACAGGATAAAACATCAACCAAGTTCCATTGGTCCCAAGTCACCAAGGCCACACCGGATTTAAGAGGTGAGAAGTTAGACTTCACTCATGTACAGGCCTGTGTAAGTAGAGAAAGGCTGCTTACATTCTCTCTCAGAGGATATGTGCCGCACTGGCACTCATATCTTCCTTTCTTTTCTGTCAGATTTGTTTGTAGGAAGGCAACACTTGTCACATGCTTAGTTTCTCATCTCTCCATCTCTTTCCCCATGTTTCATAGGGATTGCACTAAAATACAGGAATACTGTGGTTAACTTTTCCCAGAGATTCTAGGTTCTACCCTGATTTTCTTATCAAAGTGATTGATATGAACCTGTGCTGGGGAATTTTTTTTCTTTGTGAAGGAGGAGGGCAGTTTGATGCAAATAAGAAATTATATTAGAATCTTCTGCTTCTAAGTAGAGCATTCTCCTTTGAATCTGTCTTTGGGGATCTTACAATAAGAATTACTTCTTTGCTTTTTCAGGTCTCAAGCTAGTCTAGAGAAAGCCAGATCCTGTACTTAGAAACAGTTCTTTGCCACATTTTAGAGGTCTAAACACAAACCAATGTTTTATGATTTCGGATGTTTTTATGAATGTTGTGACTATAATTGTTTAGTAAAGGGACTGTTTTGGCCTATGGCAAGGACTAGGCAGGAGATCTGAGCATAGAGGGAAAGGAGGGTGGAGTCATAGAGAGACAAGCTCCAGCCATCCATGATGCAATTTGGAAAGAAATAGGTAAGACATAGGCCACATGGCAAGACAGATTAATAGAAATAGGTTTAATTAAGATGGGGGAGGCTAGCTAGCAATAAACTCAAGGCATAGACCAAACAGTATGTAATTAAAATACACCTTTGTGTGATTATTTGGGATCAAGTAGCTGTGGGCAGATTATTTGGCATTGCTGGTCTAGATCTTGGGATTAGTTTAGGTCAGAAACTAATTACTATAGTTCAATACAAAGAAAAAGGAGAGTTATACAGAGCTATAGGCAGAGCCAACTTAGCATCTGCAGCCCTAGACAAGTTTCATTTTTAGTGTTCTTGTTCATATCATTAAGTTGGTTTCAAAATATATTATTAAGTAAATGGGCCTAGTTAAGAATTGTAGATTAAATATTGTTTTTTATCTTGTCTAATAACTGTAAAAAACTTGATTTGTTATATATATATATGTATATATGTATGTATGTATATATATATATATATATATATATATATCTTCAGGTGCTGTCTTTCTTTGTATACATAGACATCACAATTTTGAGTTCTTGATTGTCAACATACTGTTCCAAGATAGTTTCACATCCATTTTTATGAGGAGATGATAGTATAGTATTGAAATTATCATTCATGAAGCCTTGATGGTTTAGAACTTGTTTATTTATTATCTTCTTCCCTCTGCACTTCCATATATTATTCATGTAATGATGGTTATACCATTTTTTTAATATTTTTATCATCCACAGTCCTGTTCTTGAGTAATGGCTTTCAAGGACTTATATGACTTACAATGCTTATTAATAGTGATGGCAGATGCAAGTGTTAATAAAATATTCAAGAAAGAATAAATTATTATAATATTTATGATCATATTACATAAAGTTTCAAAATCTTTGATACAAAGGTTGACTCATACATCTTTAAACCGAATCTTTACTTAAGCTCTTTAATCAGTAATAATTGTACATCTGAGAATATGATCTGGTAGAATGTCTACCACATATTAATACACTGCTACCTGAAGGAGAAAGGAAAGGAAACTAAGTCTTTCTAAGGGACAAGAAGTGAAGGCCAGATAGTAGGAAGAATGACATGGATTGGGTAGTGGATTATGATAACAAATTAATCTATAAAAGATAAAGTTTCAATTCAAAAGCACTTATTGGCATTACCAAACAGAACCATAAGCACTCTGTGATTAATATGCTAAGTTTCAAAGTGAATGCCTGACACAGAGTGTTGAATATATCCACTGGGGTACAACAGAGTATAGGACAACTACTGTCAAACCTATCACTCCAAAGTGACTTGCGGAAGAATGATTGCTAGTAATAGACACATACAGGAAACTCAAGTGCAAGTTTGAGAACAGACATTTAATAGTTCAAAACTCTGAATTCATTAAGTCAAAATTACCCCAAGTTAATATGTATGCCATGTTGGCACCCAGTCTTACATGCATCAATAAAGACATAGCGTAGCAGCTAAGGAAATCTATCTGTGTGCCTGATTGACCTTTTGGAGTCAGGTCCTAAAGTAGTAAATGTCAGAGATTCAAGTATTCAGTCAACCACAACCATAGGGTGTAGCATTAAAAAACACCCTGAGGTAGAGTGACAGAGGCTTAAGCCAATGCTAGTCCTAGCTGCTTCTGGGAGTCAGAAACTTAGAATAATTAGAAGAAGCTTTTCCAATTTGTATGGGATACCTGAGGAACAGCACCTTGAGTAGTGGCCTTGCTTAACTGAGTATAAAGAGCATACTCATCCATCACAGTGTGTTCATTAGCCTCATATGTTAAGTAAGAAATTCAAACCTTCATTCTAAGTCTGCCTTGCCAGATGTTAAATGCAATACCTGCCAACAGTGCTCAGTGCTATATTGAGAAAATGTACAGCCAGCAGGGATTTTTAAAGGGTGACTCATTAAGACATCTATGACTAGAGTGGTGCTTATTAAGCCATGATGCATAGGCTCCAGTCAAAGAATTGTGTTCTAATTAAAACATCACATTTTCTGATACTAGTTTACACACACACACACACACACACACACACACACACACACACACACAAAAAAAAAAAAAAAATCAGGCCCATTTTACTTTTGGGTGACAGTGGGTAGAAGAACCTTGGAGCCTCTTTGGCACAGCATTTGTTCATATTCCCTGAAAATGGCATTTTATTTTGAGTAAGAAATGAACTTTTAGTGTGTTATTGAGAAAGTATACTTATGCAAGCTAAATCAACTACAAGTCAGTAGGTGGTGTACCAGAAAGTTGCACTATTATTCTTCTGGAATAATTTTTAGTTTCATAGAGAAAAGAAAAAAATAAGTATAGAGTTCTAATGATAAGCACCAGTCTTGAACACTAAAGAACATGTAGGTATAAACTATTTTAAGAAGAACCTCAGTTATTGTATAGAGCTATAGTAATAAAGCAAGCATGGTCCTGGCATTAGAAAATAAGACACATTGATCAACTGAGTAAAATTGAGGACTTACATATAAATCCATATTCTTATGCCATCCAATATTGGCAAAGAAACAAAATTACACACTGAAGGAAGGACAAATAGTCCTAGTCAAGTTCCATAACTATAAGTAGAATGAAATTAAAAGCTTATTTCTCACCCTGCACAAAACTCAACTCCAAATTCATTAAGGATTGCAACATAAGACTTAATACCATAAATTTGATGAGGATAAAGTTATAAATATGCTTGAATTCATTGGCATAGATTAGGATGTTCTAAATAGGACCCTAGCAAGGCAGGCATAAAGACCAACAATTAATGAATGCAACCACAAGAAGCTAAATGGCAACTGAACAAAAGACACCATTATTTGGGTGAAGAGGCAGCCTATATAGTGAGAAAACGTATTTACTGTGCATCCAACAGAGGGCTTATATCTAGAATATAGAAATAACACATAAAATATAAAAAAAATTAAAAAATAGAACTAGAGAGATATCTTAAAAGATGAAACATGAATGACTGAGAACTGTTTGAAAAGCTATTCAAAAACTCTAGTCAATGTAAATTAAAACTGATCCGAGGATTCAGCTTGCCTTAGTCAGAATGACTGAAGTAAAATGGAATAATGACAAGTGCTGATATAAACACGGGGAAAGAGAAACACTTATCACTGCTGGAGGAGTTGCAAACTGGGACAGCCATGATGGAAATCATTGTGGGTGTTCCTCAAAAACCTAGAAAGACTGATTGTACAATATAACTATGCCAGTCTTGAGCATATACCCAAGAAACTCTATATCCTAATGTAGAAATATCTGCTCATCCACATTCAGCGCTGCTCTATTTCTAAAAGCCACGAAATGGAAACGACCTAAATGTCCATCAACTGATCACCTGATGGTGAAATTGTGATACATTAACTCAATGAAATACTATCGAGCTGCTGAAAAATAAAATTGCAACATTCACAGATAAATGGATGGAGGTAAAGACAATCATTTTCAGTGAGATAAGCCAGAATCAGAAGGAATATAAACACCAGACATAATGAATAACTACATGGAAACAATGTTTTCCAGACAACAGGGCAGTTACACACATGGACCTAGAGTAATTGTGGCAGCATGCATGAACGCTGCACAAGCTTGAGCCAAACAAAATCCCAAAACAGAAAGGAGAGAGGTGGGCACAAAAACCTACTGGCTGCTGTGAGGTGGAAGGTCAGCTTCCCTAAGGGCATGGTCTATAATAGATCTACCCTCCAGTAAAAGGCCACACATTCAAGAGTATATGGGCATCACGGTCAGACCTGATGGGCTTAGAGAAAAACAAGAGGACATAAAATTAAATGGGTTATAAGATAGGGATATATCTAGGAGGAGTTGGATGAAGGGATGACTATGATGAGAATAAGATAGGGATACATCTAGGAGGAGTTGGATGAAGGGATGACTATGATGAGAATATGTTGTGTGACATTTTCAAAGAAATAATTTTAAAAATCAAGGAGTGAAATGAAGAACCTACCTACTTGCCACTGTTGTGTGCATTGTAGTAGGAAGTTTCTGACCCCACCTAGCTCTGAGGTCCAGATCCACAATCCCACAGCTGCTTAGTCCCAAAGAAATACACAGAAGTTTGTATTAATTACAAGCTATTTGGTCTATGGTTCGGGCTTATTACTTCCCAGTTCTTATACTTTAACCCATATTTCTATTTCTCTTTACCCATGTGGCTTGGCACCTTTTTCCTCTGTGCAGTGTTCTCATTCCATTTCCTCTGTGTCTTTCTGTCATCTCTGCTCTGCTCTTCCACTTCCCAGAATTCTCCTAGTCTGGTTGCCTTACCTCTACTTCCTGTCTAGCTACTTGACCAAACAGCATTTTATTAAATGAATACTGACAATGACAAATATTTACGGTGTAAAAAACATAATTCCATAGCAGTGCATATTCTGTTTTTACATAAAACACCATTAGGAAAAATGGTTAAAATTTAAGGCTGTATATATTTTGTTGGAGATTTGTCTTACCCACATGTGGGGGGGGGGAGAACTATTCAATGTGTAGTCATACTGCAGTGCATCGTCATGACATTCACTTTGTTCAAGATACATTGACACAGGGTATGTCCCTTATACAAACCTACCCTAAAAATGTAGTGGCATCTCTATGACAAGCAGAGATCACAGGAAACTAGAAAGGGGAGTTAACACATTTTCAGTTAGGAATGGAGACCATAGGGAAGAAAGGTTCAAAGGGCAGTAGTATCTTGTTCTCTGCAATATTATAAACTACTCTTCATTAGTGAAAGCATGCAAGCTAGACACAGATATACAAAATGCACAGTTTAGTAATTTAAGGTCACAGAGGAAAATTGCTTCTAATCTTGTTCGGATTAGCTAAATAATTAGCAAGAACTAATGTTCACTATAGTGATTTCTAGGACATTCTCATTTTTATCCTCTTATGGAGATGGACTGTGATTTATAAGTGAAGCTATATTAAAACACAAACCTTTTTAATTTAATCTTTCATTTCCTTTTTTAGTGTACTATTTTTATTTAAGTATTTTTTGTTCATGTTATATGCTAACCACAGCATCCTCTCTCATTCTTCCTCTCACCACTCCTCCCCCATCCCATTCCTCCAAAAGTGTAAGGCCTCCCATGGGAAGTCAACAAAGCCGGATACATTCACTTGAGACAGGACCAAGCTCCTCTCCCATGTATCAAGGCTGAACAAGGTGAGCCACCATGAATAATGGGCTCTAAAAAGCCGGTTCACACACCAGGAATAGATTCTTATCCCACTGCCTGAGGCTCCTCAAACAGACCAAGCTACACAACTGTCTCCTGTATGCTGAGGGCCGAGCCTGGTTCAAGGAAGGCTTCACAAGTGCTGGTCTAAAGTTCATGAGATCCCACAAGCTTGGTTCAGTTATTTCTGTAGATTTCTTTATTATTATCCTCACATAAACACACATGCACAAGCACACACACACACACACACACACACACACACACACACACACACACACACACACATACACACACACACCACTCAACTGGACTCCTGGAGCTCTGCCTGGTGCTTTGCTGTGAAGCTTTACATCTGCTTCCATCAGTCACTGGATAAAGGCTCTATGATGACAGGATATTCACCAATCTGCTTACCAGAGTAGACCAACTCAGGAACGCTCTCCACTACTGTTAGTAATTGAAGCTGGGGTTATCCTTTAGATTCATGCAAATTTTCCTAGTTTCTTCCAAACATCATAAAGCCTCCCCTATGAAGACATCTCTTTCATTGCTTTCTCACTTCATCTCCCCCAGCTCAACCATCCCATTCCCTCATTTCTCATGCTCCATTTATCTCCTCTATTTCTCCCCATTGTCTCCAGTTTACTCAACAGATCTCACCTATTTCCCCTTCCTATGATGTTCTATTCATCCTACTTGTGGTCCCCCTTGTTACCTAGTTTCCCTGGAGTTGTGGGTTGTATTCTGGTGTAACACAAAAATTCTCATTTGCTTCTATATTGTCTCTAATGGCCTCATCTTGCAATAGCCAAGTTGTATAGACATGTAAGGGGGAGTCTTTCACAGACCATCAGAAAGGCTCTGTAATGTTGAAACCATTTACTAATTTGAAATATAAGTGGAAACATAACTAAGACTGAAACCCTATAGAGATGTGTTGGCCATCCCTGAATGGCATCAGTTCTTGAGAAATACCAATTTTCTGGAATAATCTGTGAGTAGTAATTCAAATTTGACTTCACATTAAAATGTACAGGGCTTTGGGACACATTGTAATTAGAGATTAAACAGTAAGAGAATTATTTTATTGCACCTTACACTAGTAGAAATATTTGATCCTACAACTAACTGGATCATTCATTTTAAACATTGTCTTATGGCTAGAAGCTTGTTTTTATTTCTGACTCTTATTTTCACTTGTGTTTGTGCTATGTCCTCCCACCCCTTACCCCACATATTATTAAGCCAAGTAGGGATCATGGTAAGTCCTAGTAAGAATGATAACATAGCCGGAGAGATTGAATATTGTCATTTATGTAAACAAAGTATATCATTTTAGTGCAAATGCCATTGTTGTCCTTAGCATTCTAAAGTCCAAGTAGCCATCAGCATAACTAACAATTGGAACCCCTATCATTGTGCTCCACTTACAGTGTATTGCTGGTGTGCTATCTTAGTTAATCCTTGCAGAACATTTCAAGTTGAGTCTCTCTAATTTTGAAATATCAATATGTTTATTGATTCTACGCAGAATGTTAATTCACAGAAGGTCAAAATAAGGTATGTATGAACTTAACCTTTTATCAAGGTAAAGAGGATACCAAAGTCCAGATGATACAGAGGTTTTCATCTATTGGCTGGAGCACTGGCCCCATCCATCTTCCCAGGGTAAAAACACCACAGGCTGGGCACACTTCAGCACCTTGGGCAGAAGGGAAGCCCTGCAAAGAGCAACACACACAGCTGTAGGGAGAACACAGAGGGCTACATTGCTGACAGAGAAGCACAAGTTGAGTCTCTTAAAAAAGCTTGCTACAAATGAGAAAATGGGAACTCGGAAATACTAATCCATTTGCTTAATGTTACAGAGCCAGCAAATGACAAAACTAGAACACAGCTCTACTACTTCACTTTAAAATCTGTTAACAAGCTGTAATAAACGTGAGATCAAGAAAGGAGGTGGAGGTTCCAATTCTGACTAACTATAGTTAGTACTGACACCACAAACATAAAAGCTCAATGACTACATGCAATCGCACTCAATGCTGGGTCCATGCCATAGTGAAAACAAGATAGATGCCTCATTTTCTTTCAGTCGTTCTCTGTTTTTAACATTATATTAAAAGTAGTTATTTTTTAACAAATAAAAATAGAAGCAACAAGTAGAATTATGTATTATTAGTTAGAGGTTTGTGGAAGACTATGTGTTGGACTCAGCTCTGCCACAATGCAAACCTACGGTGAGCTACTTTTCTCCTCATCTCTTTAGTCTGTCATTCTTTGGATCACATCAGATTGTATTAAGCTCATATGGACGTGATGTCACTAAAACTATCAAGGATAGAAAGGACTCTGTGTAGTACTTGTACCATGTTTAGTAGGCTGACTTTTTTTTTTTAAACTAAGACACTATTTCCTTCTTGCCTTAGTCATTGGTTGGCCCTGTTTTCTTTCAGTGGGATCAGTTGGCTCTACTGACAAACACTGACTGCATCTAAGAATTGCAGAAGAATTTGGAGTCCAGCATCGTGGGAAAGTGTGTGTTCTTTTGAGCAGGCAGCTGCTATTATAAATTTTAGCAAATCATCACTTTGTAACATTAGAAACCATTAAAACTGTGAGTACACAGCATAGATAAATTCATACCTTCTTGATGTTTACCGCAATAATCTATTTTAATGTGTTGAAAGGTATGTTAATTCAGGAAAATGTTGACTTTAGCATTAGTTCTGACTCTAAAAAAAAACAAGAAATCAGAGCAATGTATTATTTTTAGTCAGAAAATTTTACCATTTGTGTAGTAGTAGATGGTTGAATAAAGACCCCTCCCCTCTAAAACATTGGAAGACCCTTGAGCAATGAATCCACAGTGGTCACTGTAAAATATGTGTCCCCATGGCATAGGAACTGTCATGCTCAAAAATTGACCACACAGAGTTGATGTAGATAAGCAGAGGGAAAGCTTAGCAACCCAACACACCACTAGGTGTAGGCAATTAGTACAGCCCTGTTTTAATAACATACTTAAGAGTCTGTTAGCATTACCCCTTGCATTAACCTATATATGTACTTGTTTTAAACAACAGACAAAACTTATTCCTCTTAGGAAGAAGCTCTTGAAACACTCTTCGAATTCAAATTATAGAAGCAGACACCAAACGTGCCTATAGATATGTCCACTATTAGGAGACAAACCAACATTGGCTGGTTTGGAAAATAATATAGCAATGTATACTGTGTCCTCTGGATGAAATTTTAAGCAAAATCTCCCACTTACCATCTTGTGCTGATATATAATATGTATTATTAAAATCAGATGCATTATGGGAGAGCCATGTTTAGTAGGGAAGAGATCTCTGTTAATAAATAATGAAGCTATGCCCCTAGTGTTCAATAAAATAATGATAAAAAAATAAGTCAACACCTTGAGTTCTGTCCATCACTGACTGACCTACCAACTGTCTGGGTAGTGTACCTAAAATGCATAGTTTTGTTGTGCTCTAAACAAAACTTCCTAATGCTTTTATTTCTCTGTGCATCTTTTCCAATTCTTATAACAGGGTGCTAAGAACTTGGCACCACTGAGAGAGAGAGAGAGAGAGAGAGAGAGAGAGAGAGAGAGAGAGAGAGAGAGAGAGAGAGAGATCATTGGTAACAAGTTGACATATGTTCTCTGTCTAGGAAATTGATAAGGATGTAATGATAAACTCCTGGTAGTGGCAAATGCTTCCTTAATGCCTCAAATACTTTTCGTTCTTCCACAACAGGCTGTCTGTAAGAATGGTCCCTAGAAACCTCCAATATCATCACTTTCAAGTTGTTTTGAAATGTGAATTTCAGTGCTGCCTTGGACTCACTGAATCAGAAAATCTGGGATGGGTACAGCAATCTGCACATTGATAGACTATGTGATTCAAGTGCATGACAGTTTTTGAGAATAGTGATTCCATTTCCATTTCTAATGTGTTTCCTGGTGAAGTGGCTGTGTTACCTGTCCAGGAACCACATCCTGACCAAAACTCCCAAATTGGATTTCTGGAATTTGGCATTGCATTTGTTGTGACAATCAAACATTTCCAGACCATTTCCAATTTCTCAGAGAATAATCACTAGCCCAGAACATTAATTTATAAGTTTGACATCTCATTAGACACCCAAGGAGTCACTGATATCAGTAGTTCAAACAAAAAGAGTTATTTTTAAAATGAACTTAAATACATACATTAAAATTAAACTTATTTACTAAACACTTATATGGTAAATGATAGGTTCACACCCACATAATACACACTTTATTTAAATTTCCGTTTTCCCACTAATGGTCCTTTTTTTTTTTTTTCAAATCACAGTCTAGTTGCATTTGTTATATCATTGTTAACCTGCTAAATTGCTCTGGTTTTTCTTGTCTGGCTGACCATGGCTCACAGTGAAGTAATGGTCAGACACCAGTCTCATTAGCATTGTATGATATCAGATCCTCAATAGGCTTAGAGTATAGAGTCTAGGAAGAACATCACAGAGGTGGTGTGATCTCATCTTAGACTTGTGACTTCAACGTGGCATATTACTGCTGCTGTAAAACTAGGTCACTTCATTAAAGGGCTGTCACTAATTTTCCTCCTGGTAAAGCAGGTTTTCCATCTTATAAGGCTCTATTGGCTAAATTACAGTGCTGATAATTACAGTCTACACCAAGAGGTATGTTCTAGAAGAAGAATATGAATAAATTTATATGTGTAAAAATTGGCAGAAAAAATAGGACTTATTTAAAATTTTGCCCCATTATTTTGTCATTCAACAATAAATATTATCTGCAGCAAGTGTGGCTGTGACATTCTCATGGTAACTGTTAATTTTTTTTATTAACATTCTCATCTTCATAAATATTTATCTCCTATTCATTTTTATCACTGTGAGCTCCTGGGTATTTATTTTTTAGTAACAACTGGATGCTGTTATGCTTAAAGTATCATTCAAATTGTTCTACTTGGCCACTGTAAGTTTTTCTAAGATGATGACTATTTCTCTTTAACATTTTTTTCCTACCTTACCTGTCTTTTTCAACATTCCAATATTTACTGACATGAAAAATATTTTTACTTCATGACTCTGAGGAAACAGTGTCTCCCCAACCCAACAAGACTGATGCACATATGGACTCACAGGGGCTGCGGCAACATGTACAGGGCCTATACATGTAAAAGCCAGATGAGTCCCAGATCTGAGATATCAAGGTGAATATAAGCTCCCGTGCTTAACCAGGAAGGTATTTGCAGTTGTCACCCACTTACAAAAAAAAAAAAATTGTTTTATCCAATGGAATTTCAATGGGTTTATTAACTCCACTTAAGGGTAGGCCCCATGCCCAGGAGGAGATGGCCAACTCAAAACAAATTCAATGATATTTTGAGATTTCTTGTCTCATATTGCTTTGTTTAGGCATTTTTTTTTCTTACTGAATCATTTGCTTTTTTATTATGGTTTGTGATTTTTGTGGATTGTGTGTGTGTGTGTGTGTGTGTGAGAGAGAGAGAGAGAAAGAGAGAGAGAATGAGAAAGAGTGTTTCTTGGTTGTATTTTATTCTTTTGGTTTTTACTTTTTTCTTTTGTTCTGCTTTGGTTGGTTTCTAAATAGAGAGAAAAAGAAAAGGCATAGAGTTGGGTAAGTAAGAAAAATCGGGAGGATCTGGACGGAGTTGGATGATAGGAAACCTATGAACAGTATATTGTATTAAAAATTTAATAAAAATACATAGTTATCCAAAAATAAATAAATATATAAATTTTTAGTAAAGGCATCATTTGACATTCACTGAGAAATGGATAGTTTAATAATAGATATATAAGTTAACAACATTGAGAAACAACAAAAGAATGGATCGTGTATATATAGTTTGCCACATAAGGATAAGGGCTTGATCTGAGTTTGTATCTCCAGAAGAAATAAATTTCTGTAACCTAGTCTTTCTTTTGTGGGAAAGCAGGAAAACCTCTGGTATCTCATAGGTCAGATATCGTATTGTATGCAGAACATCAGTAAATAAATAAAGCTTGTTTAAAACACAGTGGAAGATGAGAAACAACAGCAAAGCCTAAGGTTATAGTCTGATTGTCACGTACCTGTTGTATACAGTGTATGTCCCTGTGTTCATGCACAGAAACATGCACATACACATGCACATATACAAAGATAAGAATAAAAATTATTATCCAGGCTCATCCTGTGTTTAATTTGTTTTATTCCAAAAATCAGATATTATGTAAGGAGTCATGGCTCCCTTTACTACATAGTGGTATAGCATACCATTACCTGAATAGGGTGTGCATAACACCATTGGTTGATCCTAGGCTGTCTTTATACCAGTAGAGATGGGAAATATATATAATTCAGTACAAGTTATATGTATCTACTGTCTATCTGGTAGAGTAATATGGCCTTTTTTACCTATTGGTGATTTCTTTTTCTTCTGACAGTGAAGAATCTGGGTTTTGTTAGCCACAATATCTTCTTGTATTTATCTCTGCTACAGAAGATTTAGAATTACAAAACTATACCCCAGTGAAAACTAAGTCTCAAAACAGACTACAAAATTAGTGTATATCTTTTATCTTTAACTTCTCAAAATCCAGTTGTAAAACTTTTTCCAAAGTTGCTTAGTCAGCTCATTTTTCCTCCTGCTCTCTGCAATGAAACAATATCATGCATATGTAATGCAGTAAATTCACTTATCTTAGTACGTATTTGATCCTGGGATCCCATCATATTCCAGAGGACATGTTACTAATTTCCATATAACTAAGTTTTCTCTTTGTTGTATATTGTTCAGTGAATTTTCACAAGTGCACAGGATTGTGTGTCTTCTGTTAAAATATTGTATGGCATTATCCTACTGTTGTACAATTAATTAATGTGGCCCTTTCTTGTCAAATCCTCATGTTAGACGTGTCACCTATTGATTTCACTACCTTTATAGTCTTGTGTTTTTCATGATCCCATGAAAACAGAAGTATAAGATAGCTGTAGAGAGCCTTTATTTTTCACTTAGCCACACAAACAACGCACGAAGGATTTATTCACAGCACTCACTACCTGGGTCAATGGGTCTTTTATTTTTGTTGCCATATCCCATAATCAGGATGTAGCAGAGTTTTGTTCTGTCTTATCCATTCACCTGCTAGAAGACATAGTATTAATTCTTTTGGTAAAATAAATGAAAAAAATGTTAATATTTACTCACGGGCTACTGTATAAACAAAGGTTTCATTAATTTCATCAAGTTTTAAGGAGAGGGGGCCCCCCTTCTCACTCATAAGTGAATACATATTTATGTAGAAACTGACAAGCAGTGTTCTGAAGTGACAGTAACATTTCCTAATCCACACCATTAATCAGTCCTAACATTTATGCCTTCTTCTTACCAGTGTTTCAAATTGTCCTGCTCCTCTTCCATCTATGCCCACACGGCTCTGTCATGCCATTGTGAATGGGACTTGCATTCTTTTCCAGCTCATGCTGTTTTCTTTTCATTTATTTATTTGTAAGTTAGCTTCTTCAGAGAAATATGTGTTCATACGGTTACCCCTTCTTAATTGAGATGACCCTACCACCGAAGTTGAGGAATTTTCTAAGTGTTTTTGTTTTTATCTATTATGTGATTTGAAAATAAACTCACCCAGGCTGTATCGCGTGTTTTGATTCTCTTCACAATCCCTTTCACACATACTCTGTTCTTAATTTAAGGTCAAATTTCAGAATTTATTGCTGAGCCAAAGGTCCCACAGGGCTTTTTTTTCCTCTCCACCTGTCTTAATATCTGCGTTATACCTGAATCAATTCTATTGATTGCTTTGTCTCTTGAAAAAAAAATTTTTTTTTTTTTACTTTTTGTATGCCTTACAAATTTTGGTTGACATTAAAATATCATGTGAAATTTAAAAAGCAAATGAAAATAAATAGATTTGTGCCTGGAAATTGGTAGCACTTCCTTCCTTCCTATTTTAAAGCGGGTTTTAGTATGAGAGATATTAAATCAACTTGGCTGACACTGCACTAGACTGGGTGATATCTGAGTGTAATACTCATGCTCTCAGCAGCTGGGTGCCATTTTGAGCTGTCCTCTTCCTAGTTTGAGTAACATCTTGTGTCTGTCACAAGGGATTGTTCTCTATAGAGTGATTTATCTCTCCTGACATGTACCAATGAGTGCCCAACAACCATATTTGTTTCTTATGACTAAAGAAAATTTGAAACTTTATAAAATTCTGTATTTTTAGCCATAAGAGTAAGAAATATGTATTTCTCAACTTTCTTCACTTGAAGTAAAAACTGGATATCTTCTACTTTATTTTTGAGAAAAATGGACATTAACATTTTGTTGATTTGGGGAGTAAGAAGATCATACTTAAGTTTTGAGAAGAAAACTGATTGTTTTAGGAAACCTAAGGTCTGGATGACTATTAGGGGTCTGTAAAAAATAATCTGGACAAATGATTATTTGTGAATACACAAACACAACATGGCTGGGGCAAAAATGTGAGGCTATTTTGAGAAATTTAAGATTCAACAGGACTTCATGACAGATTGTAGGAGTGGGTATATAAATGCATATTCATGCACTAAACTCTCAAGTGTGATGTAAAAAAGAAAGAAAATTCAAAATCTGTGCCTATGCTTCTAGACAGGCAGGGGCATAATGGCCAAGGACAGATGCTAGCTAGTTTATGTGAACTTTCCAACATAGAGAGAGATCTGGGAAGTAGAAATCTCAAATGAGGAATTGGTCCCATTAGGTAGGCCTATGGGTGTGTCTATAGAGCATTTCTTGATTGATAATTGATGTGGGAAGGCCCAGGACACAGCAGGTAGTGATACCCCTGGACAATGACCCTGAGTTGTGTAAGAAATCATGTAGAGCAAGTCATAGGGAGCAAGGACTGTAAGCAGCATTCATGGCCTCTGTTTCAGTTCCTACCTCCAGGTTCCTGCCTTAATTTCTTCTTGTGACTTCCCTCAATGAAAGACTATGACCTGTAGAAAGAAGCAAACACTCCTTTCCACAAGTTGCTTTAGATCAAGGTGCTTGTCACAGTAATAAATAGCAAACTAGAGAGGAGTTGAAGTAATTTTAAAGCTGTGAATTAAGCAGAGTTTAATTAGTTAATTTAAAAGATAAGAAAAAAAAGGACTTCATTTTTAATTATGGACAAATCAAGGAAGAAAAGAAAAGTTGTAATTTCATTTTTAGCTGTTCCTAGTATGTGACATTGATTTACTTTATCATCTCCGCAATGGTAGTAGGGTTCTTACAGTGAAGCTCTGTGAGACTACTATGCATGAACTGACATATCCCCTTAAATATTAAATGCTTAGGGTCTGTCTTACATTTCTCCCATCCATGAAATTTCCAGATACTGTGTGCTAATTGCGTGGGCTGATTAAGAGAAAATTCAATCTGCCTAAAGCCACTCAATAAACCTAGTATATAAACTTTCAGGTTTTAGGGACAATTAAGAGAAATTCATCTTGTGGAAGCTTATAAGAGCCTATTAGGAATGATGAGAAATTACCAATGCTCAAGTCCCTACTCCATCTTTTGGAAACCAGAAAAAGACTCACAAGTATGTTACTGTAATAGTGTGTGCTACGGGAAAAATGAAGATAAACATGTGGCATGGACTTGCCCTCCTTTTTCTATCCTAAAAACATTTACAGAGCTCTGTTGGGTCTTTGTCCTAAGGATTCTTGGAGGAAAAAAAAAGATAATCCTCTAAGGAAAGTTACAACCCCCTGGGAAGAGATTAAAAAATAAATTAATAATTGTTGACCAGCTTAGCTGAGATTCAATATTTTCTTTGAAAGACATTTTCAAAATTGTTTAGGTGAGCATAGCATATTGTCATTGAGACTCTATACTTTTAAGGAAAATATAAAACTTCATGAAAGGTCTCAGACTCATCTGCATTTGTCTGGCAGTAGTTAAAACTTATGCTACATCAGTATCCTTACCTGAACCATCAAGAGCAGGACAGAGGGCCTACAGAGATGGCTTCACAGTCCAGAGTACTCACTACACACTCATGACCAGCCCTGTTCCAATCCCAGCATCAAGGTAACAAACTGGGTGCCCTGCACATGCCAGAACCCAGATCCAAGGTGGGCAAAGTCAGGAAAATCAGTGGGTATTCCTGATTCTGGTGGAAAAAAATAACCTTTTCCCAGTTCAGGGAGAGACCCAGCCTCAAAGAAATATATGGAAAAAGATTGTTGGGGACACAGATGCCCTCATCTGGCCTCTGCACATGTAAAGGTATACAAACATACAGAAACATGAATGTGTAATAGACTTACACAAATATATAGATGTATATGGAAACCCCAGATAAGCAACTTTTTTAAAGCAATGTTAATGATGTTATTGAATTATTTCTTGATACTGTCTGAATGACTTTCATCCAAATCACTAAAACTTATTCTACAAATGTGTCAGAAAAAAAATGTGTCAGAAAAAAATTGTATCAGAAAAACAAGCAGATAAATACTGTTATTTTGTTGACAGCAATTTAAAAGTGTATTTTAATTTTAGAGATAACAAAATTTTAAAGGAAATAAAAGTATACTGTGAAATCAGTGTTATGTATCTTATTCCCATTGAATTCATGTTCATAAATCCAATATTTTGGAGGAAAGATTTCAAGAAAAGTGACATACTCTGCTTGACCAAAGTTAGACTTTATTTTGTGGTTTCTAATATTCTATGATGTAATTAAATAATCACTATATATTTTAGAAGTATGAAAACCAAGGAGTTTTGAGTGAAAGTTCTAGAAGACAGTTTAAACACAATGGTTTTATGGAAGGAATGTAAATGACTGCTTTCAGATTGCATTTTTGTTAGGCCACTGGCGAGCTCTTAGCTACTAATTTATTCATCCTTAGAAAGTATATAAGACAGATTAGCAAGGACACTTATCCTGTAAAGCTTTTCTGGAGCTCTCACTGATAAACTAAAAGACTGAAAATACCTCAGTGGTGCCATAGTCAACATGTTTTAGTAACTGTTATTTTCCTGAGGGATCCCTAATACGCAACCATCTTTCTCAGTTTGGCTCTGGGAGAGTGTTGGTGTTTAGAAAATTAAAATTATCAAAAAGGAATAATAATTTCTTTTGTGAGAAGATTTCAGTAATAAGCTATGGATTCTGATGTGATCAGTTATAAGGGCAATCTTAACAATAATAGCATTATCAAAGTAAGCACATGGTCTCCCCAACTTTTGTTAGGAATGCAATGGAACTCCCTTGAAAGAACCAGAGCTTGTGTTGTTCCATCATATTCTTCTGCCAGAAAGTAAACTGGGTAGAAATGTGTTTTCAATTTTCTATGCTGCAGCTCCCTCATGTCCCTGGACAACCATTACCAAAGTCCTGCAGAAGACAAATGAAAACGAGCTGAGTAAATGTTTATTTTTAAAGCGTATGTTTCATTTCCAAGGTATGGGTGGTTTTGTGAACACTTCCAAAGCCTCCTTTACATGTGAGATTAGGAACGTATAGGATGAATTTTGCTGGCCAATTGTCCCTTTTTCAATGCAATGTCCACAATGCATTTCAGACTCCTTTTTTCTATAAATACTAAGTCACTTTGGTTATTTTATCATAGTCACTATCTCCATTAACATTAAGATGACTCCATGATTTCCTTTCAGGAAGAGACAAATTACCGTATATACTGGGACTTAAGGTAATGCAAATATGCTGCATTATAGGGCTGAGGTCAAAAGTCGAAAGTAAATTTCCTTGAACTACAATGGCCAACATGATTGGATCCCATCTATAATCTGTTTTCCAGGTTTCTCATACTCTCTAGGCTGTTTGCATCCATTGGATTGCAGTACCTTCTACATCTTAATACTAGAACTTAATTACATTATGTCTTGTACAGTGCTTCTCAGCATCACTCTTCGTTTTATAGGGATTCTTGGGAACAGGTTGAGTGCACTGGGATAATTTCACAAACAACATATTTATTTAATGTCTTAAAATTACAAAATGGACCTTATACTGTCTATTAACATCATTGTCCTCAGTCAACTAAGTATTGACACTTTCCCAAAAGTCAACTTCACAGATTCTGCTGGTCAAGAATTTGGATGAGTCAACTGGACCTTCTTATTCAGGGCCACCTATAAAGTGTATCCCAAGTGTCTGTGGGGATAGCAGTAATCTCCAAGCCTGACAGCAGGTAGGGAGATTTATTCTTAGGTTCACTCTTTTGATTATAGGTGGAATAAAGTACTCATGAACTATGGACCAGAAGACAATTTTAAGGCTTTAGTATGGAGGGTCTCCGTAAAAGGCTCATGATTACCAGCTGATAGGAGCTGAATAGATCATGGAGACTATGGTGTAATCAAGGAATAAGTGCACTGACAGACTTAGAGTTGAATACACTATGGGAAACTATAGTAGCTGTGGCTTGTGAGGCCTAGATCGATAAAGTGAGAACTGGGAGAAATTTCTTCTAATCATACACATTTTCATATGGCTGGGGATCACATCAAGAGCCAGGGAAAGACTGCCACTAATTCACACCCCAGCCTTGAAAAGTTCATCTTGTCTCTAGCTTCTAACTTCTGCTCAGGACTCTTTTGTTTCCTGGAATTTATGAAATGATCACTCTCTACCACACATTTCTGCTGCTGTGACACCATGCATTTCCTCACACTCTAAGCAAGGCCATTCAGCTGACTACATATTAAAAGCTTTGAAAACATCGGTCAAGACAAATCAGCCTTCTTTCCCATTGTCTAGGTCAGATATCTTGTCACAGGTGGAAAATTAACACACTCCTTATTTCCTTACAACATGGATCTTTCTATAGTACATGTCTCCATATGAGAGATGGCTTTATCAGAGTGAGCAAGGATGAAGAAAAAGAGAGAGGGGAGGATGAGAAAGCTGGATTTTAGAGGGTGATATTCTCCCACCATCGTTATATTTTATTCACCAGAAGAAAATCATCAGGTCCATCCATACTGAAGAGTGTGAATGCCACAAGGCAATAGAAATCTGCCTTCTACCGTTACCGTCTAATTGTCTATGTCCATTTTGTTCTCTTTTATTGGTGGCATTTGAACCAAATGAATTTGTTTATGAACTCCATCATTATTGTAAATCTAGAACAAAGACTAAGGGAGCTCATTATCAGGAATCCTTCCCCACCCTCTGGTTTCTTGTGCATCGCTTCCCTGGCTCTCTGTTGCAGTAATTTACTTACAGTGAACCATGACTAAGCCATTCTCGGTTCAAAAGCCATTCATGGAAATTACTTTTATCATTTGCTTCAGAAAGTGTAAGTGCTACACTGGATTAAAAAGCCCTGTGTCTAAGCTCTTTGTCTCTAACTTTGCCTAAGCTCTTCTTTCTTCATTCACCATGCACGCCTCCTTATTTTCTTTCAGTTTACAACTTTTCAGAGAATGGGGCATCGTGACCCTCCTGTGCCTTCACTGATGTTCCTTCTTCCTACCAGGTCCAAGCAACCTCTAAGACATATAGATTCCTCATACAATGAGTATAAAGCACATTTTGAAAAGAGTCAAAACTACCGGTAACCAGGAAACTGATGTCCATGGACATACTAGAAATACTGTCTTTCACAGACAGACCCAGTTTGTCTCCTTATAGGATCATCTTTTTCTTCTCCCTGTAGCTAATCTTCATCCCGTATTTTGTTTGGACTTCATTAGGTCAGCATGCGTTTTCAATGTATTTGTGCTCCTAAACACTATTATCATCATGAAGGGATACATGGTGCCTGAAATCCTGGAGTTGACCATTGTTCCTTAGTGCACACATTATCACTATTTTATAGTAAGAAGGTTTTTTGTTTGTGATTCAGAGGTGGTTTTGCTAGGTAGCCCAAACTGACCCCCAAAGTTGTAATCCTCATGCCTTAGCCTTCCAAGTGCTAGAAGTGCAGGCATGTTCCATCATGCCCAGATTACAGTAAGCAGATTTATAAGCCCACTATAATGTGTCTCATGCAGCTGTGCATCCGGGATATTGCTGGTATTTTTTGCTGCAAATGGCACTGTTGCTGTGGAATTATTGACCTTGACCACTGTAGCACACATGAAGATGTATCTGTGAAGTATTTGCCGAGAGTTAGATGCTTCATCAGTTGTAAGATGTCAGAATCCCAGAAGTGTTTTCTAATATGTTTATACGGGTATGCATGCCCCTCATGGTGTTTGTTCCTGCAGCTTATTTAGTATCATTAGATTTTAATTTTTACAAATAAATAATGTGGAGAGTGGAATGTCTTTCCACTTATTTATTCATCTTTCAAGTTTCCTCTTTCCCTTGTACCCAAATGCCATTAAGTCTTTGATTATTTTTATGCAGTTTTGATTTGTGGGAGATTTTATATATTTTGAATGTTAATTATACATTTTGTGCTTTGCATTTTAACATCATTAATGTTGTCTTAATCAACAATCCCATTATTTTATTGTAGTCAGTTTTATTTGCCTGTCAGATTATGACTGAATTCTCCCCTGTTCAAGGTCAGAAAACTTGAAAATTTATGATATCTTCTGAACATTTAAGCTTTAATATTTCTGAATTCCTTTTTGAATATGACCTAATATAGCCCAATGTGGCCTCAGACTCACTACATAACTGAAGCTGAACTTGAACTCATGGTCTTCTTGCCTCGACCCTGAGGGCTGAGTACTGGAATCAAATGTATATGTTATACTATACTGGAAGTAACTCTTACTCAATTTTTAATCTATTTGAGACTATATCTTATGCATGGCATGAGGTAAATACTAAATTTCAACATCACTCTTAGATATAATCAGCATTCCTGTCATTCTATTTATAGGTAGTTTCATAAATCATAATTATTTTTCTTTATGAGTATACAATTCTCTTGTGTTGGAAAAATTTCCAGATATTTGCTGCACCATTTGCTACGACCATTGTACTTTCAGAATTTCTGTTTGATAAGCCAAGTTGCCTTTCTTTTTAATATCACACTTTTATAAATGCTATGAGAATTTCAATGCGTCCTGATCATATTCACCCTGCACTCCCAACTCCTCTGAGACCGACTCTTATCTCTGTAACCCCCATCCAACCTTCTGCCTCCCTTTACATTTTAAGTAACCAATCAAGTTAAGTTTTGCTCCCACAAAGTCCTGAGTGTGGGGACATCTGCTAGAGCATGATTGAATACAGAAGATTGATTGTTGCTCTGCCAGAAACCATCAGCTCTCCACAGCTCCTCAGGTATGGGTCTGGGCTCCTGAGTCTTCTCTAGGAGGATGTTGACTGGATCAATTTTGTATAGAATCTGTGTGCACTTGAATTCAAAGGTCCAGAAGATACTGTCAATATATAGTACTTTTGTAATTTTTGTCTGATAAGACAAATTAATATTCTTTATAAAAATATTTTAACTATTCTATGAACAATTTCTAAAATGGTTGAATTGACAAGTCATAGATAGGGGTTAAATTATGTTCTACTTTGAATGTTAACTGAAGTTCTATTATGTCAAAGTGTGGGTGGTGGTGAGACATATTACTGAAAATATACACAGAATGAAAATTTACATCCTTTTTTGTATTATTCAGAAGAAGAGAACCAAAGGGATGAATACATATTTTAAGGATAATTTTTTCCACTGGTTTATATGCATGGACTGGAAAAATTCAAAGCACCTTGTCTTCACACCGCCGAAGCTGAGAACCCAGTAGCTTGTCATTCTAAGGAGCTGATGTCTGCCTCAACAGTCCTTATCTGGTGCTATGGCTCCAAAGGATTCCTGCACAGTCATTGATCTTTAGTCTGTTAGAAGGTCAGAGAAGCTGAGCTTTGATGGCTGGAAAGGCTAACAAGAGAAGGAAGAGAATCCATGCACTGGCCAGCAAAAGCTGAAGACAGGAACGTGAGCAACAGTCTTTTCCTTAGGCTTTTTAGATATGGGCTGAGGCCAGAAAAGTGCTGCCCAGCCCAAAGGAGAACCTCCCTTATCCACCAGTCCTTCTGGGAGTTGTCCTCACAGACCTGTCCAAAAGAATGCCTCTTAGTTGAGTTCAGACTCAGTCAAGATGGCAAATAAGATTAGTCACCAAGTCCTTCAGCACACTAGTAAGGGAGTTGAGAGCAAGGGTGGAAGAGATTTCAATCATTACCTTAGTAAGGTAAGTCATGTTTCTGCCTCCAAGGATGACGAGTCCCAGCGGAGGTTCAGAGTGATTCCTGATAAAATATGCTTCTTTCAGAAGGCATAAGGTTGGGGGTGAGTAGACAGGAATGACTTTACTGCACATGGTTTATCTCAGTCAATTCAGCCTTTCCAGAGAGACGCAGCGGTGGCTTGTGTGTTAGGGCACTCATGACCATACATACCTTAACACGGTGCCCTTTTGCAGCTGCAGGGGAATAAATGTACATCCTTTTCTCTCAAATCTGTTTATGACTCTTTATGTTCAGGAATAAATGTGTTATCTTTAAAAAAGTTTTCTCAGAAATGTTGAAAACTTCACATTAGCATATAAATTATTCTTACAATTTGATAACGTTTGGTGAAAATACCTTGTCAAAGCATAATTCTTGGGAGAAGGAATTAGTCTCTTACAAATATTTGTTAAAAATATGTAGCACTGATTGACATTATTATGAGTCGATAGAAGTATTCAGGTGGAATTTAAAGAATAGAGGTATCTTTTAATTATATTCATTGATATTCTTAATGTAGTTTCATAATTTTCTCCTAAAAGATGTTTTATATATTTTGTTAAATTTTTTCCAAGGTACATTATATTTTTCTTTACAATTTCATAAATGATATTTTTAAATTTGTATTTTCTAACTGGTACTGTTGCACAGAGTTGCAATTGGTTTTATAATTAATTTTGTGTCTGGCAAACTTGTTGAATTCCCTTACAATTCTAATAAATTTTCCATATATTATTTTATGTTTCCTACAGAGGCAATCCTGCAAGTATAATGATAGATTTATTTTTTCCATTTCAGTCCTTATAACTTATAAATCTTTCTTCTTGTACTGAATTGGTCACAATTTCCAGGAAAACATTAAATACAAAGAGGAATTAGGGCTATCCGTGTCTTATCCTTGACTTAAAGTAAGTGATTTTAACTATTCACTATGTATTTTATTATAAGTGTTCTTTTATAGATTATATATTAGTTTATTAGAGGCCTTTCTATTAATACAATTTTAAATGAATGATTGTTGAATTATGTTGTAAGAGTTTCCTAGCCCTAATTTTATGCTTTTATAACTTGTCTTTCTCCTGTACATTTCAAATTGATTTCCTAATTTTAATTCATCTTTTATTCTTCAGAATAAGCCCATTTTGATCACGATATATTTTCTTTTTAATAGGAATTTCTGGAATCCATTGATAATGTTTTATTTAAAAATTTGCATTTATGTTCAAGGGCTATATTGATTTACAGTTCTTTTATTATACAGCTTTTGGATTATTTTGGTATAAGTTTATAGCTTCAGTCAATTCATTGGGTATTATTCATTTTGATGCTTTGGGATAGCCAGGCCTTTTCATAAACATTTGAAGATCTTTGCAGAAAACTTTTGACTATTTTCAATAACTTTAGTGCTTCTATCACTATTCAAGTTTATCTTTTCTTTATAAATAAGACTAATACATTTCTCAAGATTTCTACAAACTGCAGTAAAGGTTTTGAATTCATTTTTTCAAAATAGTTTGTATCTTCAAACTACTTTTTTGATAATTACACTCTCTCCAGTCAATTTCTATTCTCTGACTTATTTTTCTTGTCCTTTTTTTAAGGGATAAATTTTGTTATGTTTATTGGTTTCACTAGTTTTATTATTTCTCCAAGTTTTCTGGAACAACACACAGCACAGTTGAAAGCTAAAAATAACACAGATTTGTTCATTTTCAGTTCTAGAAGCCCCATGGCAACTCTCATGGGGACAAAAGTTAGAATGGTAGGGAGGTCATGAGAAAATTCATTTCCTAGATCTTCTAGATTCTAGCATCTTCCTGCATTTGGGATATAGTCATGTGGGTTCTCTAGAGAAAGAACCAGTGAAAGAAGGGATAACATGTTATATCCAAATATAAATATTAGTATAACATAGACAGAGTTGGGTCACATGATCATTCTCACTGAGTTGACCCACAATGCACAGTCAGTAAATTGGAAACCCAAAAATGTTGAAATGGAAATTTTAAATGTAACACAAGGGTCTGAGAGTCAGGAAAGCCAATGATGTAAGTTCTAGAATAAAGTTAGGAGAAGCAAGAACCAACAACAATCAGTGTTTCAGGTCTAGTCTGAAATCAGGAAAGTATCTGTGTCCCAACTGGAAGAGTTAGAGAGAAAATATACTCCTATGCAACCTTTTAAGTCTACTGAGGTCTCTGCTTGAGTGGATGAAGTCATACATTATGAAGGGTGATCTGATTTTCTCAATCTACTGATTGAAACATTGATCTCATTCAAAATACTTTGATGGACACTTTCACATTATCATTTGAGTAAATGTCCCTGATAATTGCATGCACCAGTCAAGTTGATAAAGTTCACTATTGCACTTGGTTCTTGGTTGCAGCATGCAGGTCTCTGATGCTTTCTTATCCTGCATGGTATGTTCTTTCAGCATTCTTACCTGTGGGGATATAATAAAAGATTCAAAAGTTTCCCAAATATAATATGGATCTAACCACAGTCAGTCTAGGAGGACCAGAGAGTGGTGATTCACACCTTTAAACAGCACAGGGAGTATCTTGGGAGTGGTGACCTACACCCTTAATCTAAACTGAGTCTGAGGTCATCTTAGTTTACAGAAGAAGTTCCAGGCTCCCAGATAGGCAGCGAGGGGGCCATGCCTTAACTTACCAAGAGAGTATTTAAGGCGGGAATAGAAAGACAGAAGATAGAAGAGGCAAGAGAAGCCAGGCTGAGGAAGCTGGAAGACAGTTGGGTAAGATCTGAATGTGGTGTTTACTCTCTCTAATATCTCTGATTTTCTCAGAGATCTAGCCCTGAGTTTCATTTATTCATGCAACACTTATCTATGTATAGAATCAGGATTAATTTTGAGTACAGCCAATGATCTCTCAGTCTCATAAATCTCAATTCACTTGTAATTGCAGAGTCATTTTTTAACCAATTCACAGAAGTCTACACATTCCATGGTTCAGGGTATGAAGAGAACTGGGGAAGGGATAGAGCACTGTTTAGTCTACCAGATATACTGAATCTAATAGAAGAGAAAGTGCCATATAGCCTTGAACCCATTGACACAGGAAACAACTTCCTAAACATAACACCAGCAGCACAGACACTGAAAACAACAATTAATAAATGTAACCTCCTGAAATTGAGAAGCTCCTAAAAGGCAAAGGACATGGTCAAGAAAGCCAAACAAAGGCCTACAGAATGGGTAAAGATCTTCAGCAACCCTACATCTGAGACAGGGCTGATCTATAAAATATATGAAGAACTCAAAAAGCTAGCCATCAAAATACCAAATAATCTAATTAAAAATGGAATACAGATCAAAACAAAGAATTCTCAACAGAAGAATCTCAAATGGCTGAAAGATACTTAAAGAATTGTTCACCATCCTTAATCACAATGGAAAAGCAAATCAAAACAACTCTGAGATACCATCTTATACCTGTCAGAATGGCTAAAATCAAAAACAATGATGACAACCTATGCTGGAGGAAATATGGAGGAGGGAAACACTCCATCACTGGTGGGAGTTTAAACTTATGCAGCCACTCTGGAAATCAGTATGGCAGTTTCTCAGAAAACTGGTAATCAACAAATCTCATGATCCAGCAATAACACTCTCGGGTATATACACAAAGGATGCAAATTCATACCACAAGGCCATTTATTCAACTGTGTTCATAGCAGCATTATTTGTAATGGCCAGAACCTGGAAACAATCTAGATGCCCTTCAAGCAAAGAATGCATTTTTTAATGTGGTACATTTATACAATGAAGGATTATTATACAACATAAAACAAAAAATATATCTTGGAATTTGAAGGCAAATGGAAGAAACTATAAAAAAAATATCCTGAGTGAGATAGCCCAGACCCAGAAATACACTGTATGTACTTACTCTTAAGTGGATACTAGATAAGCAAAGGATAATCAGGTTACAATCCACAATCCAAAGAAGCTACATAACAAGGAGGACCCTCAGTGAGACATCATGAATCCTCTTGAAAATGGAAAATACAAAAAAAAATCTCTCGAGTAAATTGGGGGGGGGGAACATCATGGGAAGGCAGAAAGATATCACGGGGGAACTGGATGGTAGAACTGTGGGAGGACCAGAGAGGAAGAACAACAAAATAGATATCCTGATAGAGGGAGCCATTGGGGGTTAGGGAGAAACGTGGTGCTAAGGGAATTCCCAGGAATCCACAAGGACAACCCCAGCTAAGGCTCCAAGTAATAGTGTAAATGGTACCTGAACTGGCCTTCCCTCTTCCCTCTAATAGAACTGATGATCAGCCTAATTTGTCATCATAGAAGCTTCATCCAGCAACTGATGGAAGCAGATGCACATCTAAGGACT
The DNA here is from genome assembly GCA_033318265.1 of Phyllotis vaccarum. Lineage (NCBI taxonomy): Eukaryota > Metazoa > Chordata > Mammalia > Rodentia > Cricetidae > Phyllotis > Phyllotis vaccarum. The sequence goes on from JARWLC010000001.1 coordinate 25,943,985, forward strand.
CAGCCAAGCTCCCAGTCCAGTCAAAGAGAAGGAGGAGGAATTATATAAGTAAAAGGGTCAAGATCATTATGGAGAAACAAAGACAGCTGACCTGAGCTACTAGGAGCTCATTAACTTTGGGTTGACAGTTGAACAACCTGCACGGAATGGACTAGGCACTCTTAATATGGATGATAGTTGTGTGGCTTAGGCAGTTTGTGGGGCCTCTGGCAGTGGGATGAGGATTTATCTCCAGTACATGAACTGGCTCTTTAGAGCTTATTCCCTGTAGAGGGATATCCTGCTGAGCCTCAATGGGGGCGGGGGCTTGGTCCTCCCTCAAATTGATACATCATACTTTGTTAACTCCCTAAGGGATGGCTATCCTCTCTGGGAAGTGGATGGTGGAGATGGTGAGGAAGCTGGGAGTTGAGTAGGCAGAGGGGATGAAAGGGCAACTGGTTGATATGTAAAATTAAAAAATAAATAAATAAAACAGAATTTTAGAACAGAATTTGATACTTCAAAATTGACATTTTCTACATTTATTTTTATTTTTCATCATTTGGAATGACAATTTATCTTGCTTTATTTGGAAACAAAGTTCTTTGTATTTAGTGTTTTTATTCCATTTATAATATAATTAAAAGATATATATTTCCCTCAAAACAATGATTTTGTTGTACCCTGTAATTTTCAGTATATGCAATTTTCATTATCATCCAATTCTAAGCATATAAATTTCTTTTTACTTATTTCTTCCTTGACCAAAGAGTCATTGAAGAGGGCACTTGTTGTGGGACTATGCCCTTATAAATTTAAATATTTGTCACTGTAATTATTCATTTAAAGCTAGGCAGACAGGAAGTATGATCAGGGCAATCAGAAGAGGAGAATTCTGCAAGAGGAAGACCAGAGTTGGTGGCCAGACTCAGAGGAAGGAAGATGAGGTGTTGTACAAATAAATGAAACTCAGGGATAGTTCTCTGAGAAAGTCAGAAATATTAGAGAGAGTAACACCACAGTCAGATCTTACCCAGCTGTCTTCCAGCTTCCTCAGCCTGGCTTCTCTTGGCTTCCTCTAACTTCTATCTTTCTATGCCCACCTTAAATACTCTCTTGGCAAATTAAGGCGTGGCCCCGTCACTGCCTGCCTGGGAGCCTGGAACTCCTTTTGTAAACTAAGATGACCTCAGACTCAGTTTGGATTAAGGGCATAGATCATCACTCCCAGGATACTCCCTGTGCTGAGCTTAAAGGTGTCAATCACTCTCTGATCCTCCTAGACTGACTGTGGTTAGATCGCTCTTATATCTCTGAAACTTTCAGAGCTTTTATTAAATCCCCACAATGAGGATGCTGCCCTGAGCAAAGGTACCAAGCCACATAGCTAAATATGGGTTAACTTAAATGAAAGAGTTAGAAAATTATAGGCCTGAGCCATAGGTTAAGCAGATTATGATTAATATAAGTCTTTGTGTAATTATTCCTCAGCCACTAAATGGCTGCGGACTTCACGTGTTCCTTTACATATACAAAGAGGACCTGGTGCAGACCCATACAGGCCTCATGCTTACCACTTTAATTTCTTTGAGCCCTGATTAGTTAATTCAGGGAGCCATATTCTCCTATGCCCCTCTATATTCCCTATCCCTTCTGACTTATACAATCCTTCCTCCCTCTCTTCCTTGGGGCTCTCAGATCCCTGAGAGGAAGGACATAATAGAGACCTCCAATTGAGACTCTCTCTCTCTGCATAATGTGCTGTCTTGTCTTATCATATTTTGTCCTGTCTGGCTGTAGTTTTGTGGAGGGCTGCTTTTTTTTTTTTTTTTCTCAAGAGGAAGGGCAGGGATTCTAGGGAAGAGGAGATGTGGGTAAGAGCTAGGAGTGGAGGGAGAGAATTGTCATCAAGGTATAAGAGAAGAATCTAACACCAATTAAAAATGATGGAGTATTTTTTAATATCTAGTTGTCTTTGTTACTGAGCCTAAGCATAATTTAATCGTATGATCTGCTTTAAGACTGTCTGAGAATTGATTGAGGGTTTAATGTGTGGCAACTTTTGCATAAGACTAGATGTGTTGTTAAAGAGCAGACTTAGGCTTGGTGTTCTGTGCAATATGTTCTTGACCTATGTATTTCACTTTCTTCCTGAGTTGGCTCCAACTTTATTTCTCCAAGAAGCTTTTCCTGGGGGTAAAGCTGAGACCTATTCTATGCTCTCTTTGTGTAAGTGTGTGACTATTTACAATATTGCAGTATAGTCTCTTCAATTTCTCTCTCCTACATTTTTAAGAGCTTCAGAACAGAATACATTTTTTTTTTGCCTTTGTCTTTCGTCTTCCCAGCATTTTATCTGCTGTAGAAGCATTAAGTAAATAATTACTGAGCTAAAGAACTGCAAGATGGCTGTCTTTAAAAAGCTTCTCTGACAACAGCTTCTTCCATGTAAACAACATGTACTGTGCTCCAGAATTAATGCCAGCATGATGCCTTAAAATTAGTGGAAGGAGCAGTAAAGTTTCAACTCTGTTTAGAGAATGCTGGGGGAAGGGGTGCCTGGAATGATGGTTCAGTGGTAAAAATGCTATTACACTCCCAAAGGGCCTGGGTTGAAAAAAGAAAATGCAAAAGAAAAATCCAGTTCTTTATCTCTAGGTTTTGTTTTCCTTAAGCCAAATTGAATTCACAACAGGCAGAAGTGGGTCAATGAATTCACAGTATGGAGCCACCCAAGTTTGGTGCTTGACTCTTGATAAGTGCTTGTGCCTTAATTCTTTTAGAATTATGGGGTTGTACAGATAAATGATGACCCATAATGAGCTTAATTCTATAGCCTCCTGAAAATTACTAGAATACAAAAATGTTGATGTCTTTGAAAGTGCAAGGAATATAACTCATATTGACACATTATTGGATCAGGAAAAATGAATAAATCTAGCTTGGACCTAAGTTCGCATTCTTTCCTTAAGAATCCAAAAAATAATTTAAAGTTCTCACAGTTTCTGCAGCTACAACTGGCTATGTATGTATTTGGAACTGGAGAACCTGCACCTATAAAATCTCAAAACCGCAGTCATCTAGACAAGAGCTCTACAATGACAGCATAAGTGGGTGAGATTCTCATATGGATAGAGAAAAAAACTCACAAGGCCCTATGCCTAAATGAAGAGCTATAGAAAATTAATAGCTACTAAGAGAAGGGGAAGCAATATTCTTCAAGGATAAGCCTAATGAACGGTTATCCAACCCAAAGCAGATAGCCCTAAGCATACAAACCTACATACATACAAGTAACTCTGAATAAACTCAGCAAATGGTGCTCCCATGTTGATGTATGACTATGTAGGTAACAATAATAGTTTTAAAAAGGGGTTACAAATTTGAGAGGGAGTATGAAGGACATAAATGAGTTAACGGAGTGTGTACAGAAATGATGTGAATATAATACTCAAATATAAAATGCTCAAAAAACATTTAGAGTTTAAATCAAAAATAACTTAAGCTCCCTTTCTCTGTATTTTTCTGCTGCTACCAAAAAATACATAAAATAATTTAAATTTTAGCTTTAATGTTCCTAGTCTTAAGTGATGTTCTCAGGGCATCAATGCTTATCTAATATAAACCCAGGTAAACATCCAAAAAACTAAATTTGGAATGCTCACATTTTAAAAACTGATGCTATATACAAAATATACATTAAATAATTTTTGGCTAGATTCTCTGTAGAAACTAAAAAATTGATTTTAAAATATAGGAAGCTAAAAACAAGAATACCATATGGAAAGGAATTTTGAAGAAGGAAAATTGAGAGGAGTTACCATATGAAGCCAAACATACTGCATTTCAATTTTTAATGTTTTTCAAGTTGATTTTTGTATGCAAGGATGGGTATCTAGTTTCACCTTGTGTATGTGAATGAACTACTTTCCCAATAGTATTCTGAAGAAGTTATTTTTGTGAGCTTTTTGCATCCTTGTCATCAGATATGAGGGTGCTGAGCTCTATGTTCTCTTATCTATTGAAATTTGGATTGTCTTAGTGCCAGAACCATGTTGCTTTGATTACTGTGGATTTGTGTGTATCCGAAATCAAGTGTTTCTAGAACAAGATGTTTTATAGGATGATATACCAAACTTCTGCTTATTTTGTGAACTGATACATTTCCAAATTTGTTTATCATTTCTCTGATCAGATATTCAGACTCTGAAGGGGACTTCAGTGTTCTATACATAAAAATGTCACAATAGGGAACATAGTTGACTACAGATCAGAAGGTAGTGAGCTTTTGGTTAGAATGGTTTAGGTTTTTATTTATTTGACACTGCAACTTCTACTGTGAAACCAGATTGTTTTGAAATACACACAAATCCTGGCACGACTAAATAGAACTGATTAACAAAAAACAGTTTCTCTATTTGGATCATAACAAACATTAGATGACGCCTATTTCTTAAATTGATCTTACCACACACAAGCATTAGAAATTCTAAACTATAGCCAGTGAAATGTAAAATCCTGAATGCTGAAAACTCAGAAGTAGTTGACTCTAAGTATAGGTCAACTTTCATAACTCAAAGAATATTAAGTAATGTCTGATATCCAAACATTTCTAAATATAGGTGGCATGTTATAGGTTGTAAATATAGGTGATATAAATATAATGGTGAAAATATTCTGGAAAATTGTAAAGCCAGTGGTTTAGAGTGCCAATGCACTCTAGAAATGTGTGCTATATGTGCCACAAGACTCATACACTTCTGCTTTTTCCGCACTAAAAGATTTGTTTCTAATGATGATAGTTTTATTGTAACTGTGAAAAATTCATGTGTTGCAGTGGGGTTTCTTGGTCCCGGGTGGCCAGAGGCCCAGACCCACAGACCTGCGCTCCAGACCCATTAGCTGCCAGCCGCTGCTGCTCAGAAACGACTCAGACGCTTATATTAACTTTATGCTATTTGCCCTATGGCTCAGGCACATTGCTAGCTAGCTCTTACATCTTAAATCAACCCATTTCTATTAATCTGTCCACCACGTGGCCCGTGGCTCACCTGTGTTCCTTACATGTTGCTCCTTGGGGGGCTTGCTCGATCTGCCTGACTCCACCCTGCTTCTCCATTCTATGCTCTGATTCTCCTCCTACTTCTCCTATGGTGCCTGTCAGGGCCAAAACAGCTTCTTTATTTAAAGATTGATATTCACAGCATACAGAAAGACCTTCCCACATCATTCATGTATTGATCTCTGTTGAAGGAACTAGACTTTGTTGTGTGAGTTTATAGTATACTGCCATTCTGACTGTGAGCTTGGTGAGGAATTTGGTTTAAACAAAAGGATTTAGCAACTGTAAGGCACAAAGTCTTATATCATGCTCAAGTATAGGTATTGCTCTGGTGCTTTATGGCACAAGGACAAATCTCTTAAGCTCTCCACAGACAACTCACATCAGTCACACCAGCAACTTTAGTCTAGACCGAATTATTCACCCACTGGCTGAGAACCTATGTAAATGTCTGTTTTTAAAGTCAATGTGTTTGGATTCTGATTCACTAGGCACTTTTCTTCATTTCTCTCCTTTGTTTCCACAAATCACTCTGTGATTTGACAGATCAGTTTTTGAGAACAACAAAATAGCCGTCAAGAAAGAAAAAGAATTTCTCACAGCAATGGTTTGGAACAGTGTGGAAAGAAGGAAAAAATGGAGAGTAACACAGAAGTTCTTCAGACATAAACATTATGACTAATCCCATTATGCCTGGAAGTAGAATTTAGGATTCTACAACACCCTCCAAGTTCTGATTACCAATCCAAGATATGGGTATTCTCCATAATAATGAGATGGTTTCTGCACAAGAACCAGAACTACTAAAGCAAACACTTTATGCTTTATGTGTAGGCCAACAAATAGATAAAAAACCAAAACAATACCAAAAAAACCCAGAATCCTAAAGGGGAGAGTTAGCTAATGTTTTCGGGGTGGTCGTTGTAGAAGAGCAGGCTCAGGCTTTAGTTATCTAGGATGAAGAAGCTGGAGTTGACACTTTCTGCAGGTACAGGTTTTAATTTTTAAAAAAAGAACAACTGTTCATCAATAACCATATTAACACCATACTAACACTGATGCCCTTCCCAGAGTATGATCTGGGTGCAGGGCATTTCCAAGGATCTGGGGCACTGGATCCTTGACATGACTCCACTTATGTAAACAATACTCACTTACTCATCTATTCCACAGATACGATGGCTCTGGCACAGTTGGTAGAATGCTCCTCTAGCGTGCAGAGTCCTTGGTTTGGTTATCAACACCACCAAAGACCAGATCTGGTGATGTATTACTATAATTTTAGCACTTGAGAGGTGGAGATAAAAGGATCAGATGTCTAAAGTTATCTATATCTGCATTTCATTCAAGTTGACTTTGGTCTAATGAGAACCTCTCTCAAAATAACAGTAATAATAGCAATGGTTAGACAGCATACTAATAAAGTTATTACTTAACTGAAGTAGACTATTCTTTCATATACATATATTATTTTTAATTAAAGCATAGTTTCATCATTTCCCCCTTTCCTCCTTCCAACAACTTGCACAGTACTCTACCCTCTGCTCTATCTTAAACTCATAACCTCATTTTTTTAGTTATTACATATACAAGTATGAATATGTTATGTTCATATGTGCATTAAAATATAATTATAATCCTCTGGTTCTATTAGCATTGTTGTGTATATTACTCCAGTGATAGATTAGAATTGGATAATCAATTAGGGGGATAATCAGTTCTTGCCTGTAGATCCTTGTTTAGGAGTGGGGTATATAAGATTTCACCCTTCCATAATATCAGGTCTATTGTTGTCATTGTTCATGACCTGTGTAGGAAACCATATGTTGAGGTGTCATGATGAAACTTTATGTCATTTCTAGGAGACATAATTTCACAACAAACTTTCTGGTCTTCTTCCTCTTCTAAGTCTACCTTTGCCTTTCCTGGATGTTCCTTGAGCCTTTTGGCAAATGTTATGCTGTAGATGTATCAGTTGAGACTTGGTGCCCGATGATGTTTTTTTCTCTTCATTGCAGTTTTCTATATGGTCTCAATCTTCTGCAAAGAGAAGAGAAAGGTGAGAAAAACTTGTCTGTGGGTATAGGATATAATATTTAGAATGCAGTTAGGGATTCTTCTGGTTTAGTAATATGGAGGTTAATATGGAGGTAGATTAGCCTCATTAGCTCTGGAAATGTGGCAGGTTCCAGTATCAGGCATTATTTCATTCCTCCTGAGAAGACTATAAGTCCAACTAGACAGCTGTTGGGTACTACCAAGATGGGTGCCATTATTGCACTTTTAAGAATATCTTGGTGGTAACTGACCATTTGTGGTTCACAGGCACCACAGTTGGCTGTTTCATTCATATATAGTACCTTTTGATAACTTGAAAGCTATTTCTAAAAATAGAGGCTTCCAGATCAGCTTCAGCTCAAGTAATCTGTCTCTGAAGTACTTGGTGTCTTCAGCAATAGGGTCTTAACTTCAACATCTTAGAGTCAGCTGAATCAGCAACAATAGTCTATCTTGTTTGAAGAACCTCTTGGACTCTCCTTACCAAAAATACAGGGGAGTTTCTGATGCCTCATACTGAGAGTTTTATTAGGTAGTCTATGGCTTTTGTGGGGAACTTTGTCAGCGCAAGTACTGTAACTTCATTTAAAATAGATAGATAGATAAATAGATAGATAGATAGATAGATAGATAGATAGATAGATGAATCTTAAATTAACACATATCATGTAATTTTAGGTAAATAAAAATATGGTTCTTATGGACAAATAAATGACTTAGAAAATTTACTACCACTAGAGCCTTTCTGAAAGAAATATTCAAGTCCATGCTCCAGAAATAAAAATGAAGACAGTAAGATGTGATAATAAATAATGACTAGTAACCCCCTGCCCATCCATAATGTAGGAGAAACACAGGGAAGGACAAGAGGAAGGGAAAGAGAGTTTTGCTGTCAGAGAAACAAGTACTGACTAAAAATAATTAAGATATGGAGGATCAAAATATGGAAGGTTTGTGTGTGTGCGTGTGTGTGTGTGTGTGTGTGTATGTGTGTGTGTGTATGTGCGTGTGTGTGTATGTGCGTGTGTGTGTGTGTGTATGTGTGTGTGTGTATGTGCGTGTGTGTGTATGTGCGTGTGTGTGTGTGTATGTGTGTGTGTGTGTATGTGCGTGTGTGTGTGTGTGTGTGTGTGTGTGTGTGTGTGTGCGTGTGTACCAGTGAAGAGAAGATAGTAGTATTAGCACTTACAGCTGCCTCTGTAAAAGTGTCCAACAGAAATGTAGCTCTGCGCTACAATAGGTTAAGAGACTACAAATCAAATTAAAATGTAAGGTTTTTCAAACCACAACAATAAACTTCAATATATGGAAATATGTTTTAAGGACATGAGCCAGAAGAGAGCACTGTGAGTATAAAGCATTACATGAGATTTCTGAGACAAACAACATTTATAATATACTTAAAGAGACTGATGCCAGTCAAAGGTGGGCATGGCGCTGCATGTCTGTAACCCTTACATTTGGATAGGTCAAGAGGACCAGGAATTCTAAAGCTGGCATTAGCCACAGAGCTGGTTGGAGGACAATGTCAAATCCTGTCAACAAGAAAGAAGAAGAGGGAGGGAAAAGGTAAAGCTAGTCAGAAGACAAAGGTCTGTTGGAGACTTTGACAGAGGCAGTTGTAAGTGTTCATACTACTGTCTTCTCTGACATATGAAAATTGACATACTGTGCTCATCCAAATCTTAGTTTTCTATAGAGCTAAGCTGGGGACATACACTTGAGTTCTGGACTATGGTAGGTGTCCAGAAATGCTATAGTCTATTTTCAAGGCTTGTCCTTATAAACAGACTACCTTTGTGTTTTCTTTTTGCCTGCTTGATTGACTTGATAATCCGTGTGTTAGAGCTTCATGCCTCTTGACCAAATCACTAATCATATACCCTAAGAGTTGCAGCCTAAACTCACAAATCACTAAATGTAATAGACTCATAATAAGAGCTTTGTGTCCTCAATGTAGTGGTTAATATCACTTGTCAACTTGCAACACCTATAAACACCTAAAAGACAAGCCTGTGAACAAGTCTGTGAGAAAGATTCTAGACTGGGTTAATTGAGATGCAAAGCTGTATCTTTAATATGGATAACAGCATCATCCCAGAGTTTAGATCCTGTACTATATAAAAAGGACAAAGTAGCCTGTAGGCCATCATTCTTTCCTCCTTGCTTCCTGACTTCAAAGACAATGGGACCAAGTCTTTCATGCTCCTAATGCCTACCCTTCCCTCCAGAACAGAAACAAGAAAATAAAATTAAGTGAGAAAAGAAGCAATAAAGATGAAAACAGAAATGAATAAAACATTTTCAAAATAGTGGTAATAATTATAGTTAAATTGTCTGCTAAGGCAAATTCTAAGTGCTTTGTATGTATTAATCTTTCCAATAGTCCAGAAGGCAGGGAAAATTTTTCATTCTCATCTTATGAGTAATGTAACAGGTAAAGAAATTATGCCATTTTTCTGCAGATAATAAGGCTTATTAGTCTGGCCAGGAACAGACAATGTTATATAGTTTGCATTCAGCTGAGCTACACTAAGTTTTGATTTGGAAAAGATGAATGAAGAATATAAGAAGAGAGAGGGGAGAGATTGATTGATTACAGTTTGAGACTAAGGTAAGTGACTACAGCAGCCGAAAGCCCCCAATCAATACAATCGTTACAGCTTTAATACAGCAGGTATTGCTTGCACCAGAAGAGTCCTTGCTTACATCAGAATCTTCAGTGAGTCAGGTTTCAGATGAAGTGATCTGGGCTCTGTGACAGTTGTGGAAAAAGAAGAGTGCAAACAATTGCTTTTCACTTTCTCAGCCTGGTTATCACGTTTGCACATCTCCCATTGCTGACCCTGCCCCTACACACACAAATGCACTCACCCTCAATGAGAAGCTAGGGATATAAAAAATCATATGTATTGCTTCATAAGTGATATTAGCCTCTGTATCAAATGCAAATAAAGTAATGTAGACTGTGAAAAGTATAAAATTCTGTGAATTTTAAAAATATATATATTTTTTATTATTTCTAAAGTCATGCTTTAAAAATCTACTCAGAATCGGACAGCCTAATTGTAACAGTCAAATTCTTGGGAGGGGGCAATTAAGAACCTAAATTGGAACAAGAAGAAATTAAATCTGGTTAGACAGATGGAAAAAACTGCAGTGGTAATTAAAAATCTATGCGTGGCCATACTTTCCAAGAAAAAAGCAAATTCTGGCTCTAGCTGTCATTTTCTGTGTCAGTTACTGTTGCTGCTTTCCCTGCCCCGCCTTGTGATAGTGATCCTGGACTATACAACTTTTCCTATCTGGGCATTGGCAAGATTCTAGTTCATCTACAGTGGGTGCTGGAGAGGCAGTAAGAGCAAAGGGCATCTTTTTTTGATTTCCATGGGGTGTTTGTTGGTGATTGTCAGCGGAATTCCAAGAAAATTTTTCTTAAGGGGGTTTCTATCTCATTAACAGTTCTCTGATGATCATCATGGATCTCTAGAATGTCATAAACAAAGTCTCCATCTGCCTTTGTAGCTGGTAAGAGGTGACCCTATTCCAAATTTGTTCCTTTCTTGAGTACTCTATTCTACCATAGTAATTATGTCTTGTCATATGTATGCTACATCCGTAGATTAAATACCCTAGTCATCATTCAGTAATTATTTTTATTATGTATTTTAGTTTGTCTTGCATGTACCTCCTCTGACTAAAACATTTCTCCTCAGAAGAAAAACATTGATTCACAAAACTTAGACATATCAGAAAAGTGAAAATCTCAAGACTCCTTCTTATAAAAACATTTTATGGGGAGGAGAGACCCTCTCTGGCAAAACTAGAGTAGTCAAGATCTGGGAAGCTATGCAACTTTTGTGAATTGTCATCCATACTGGGGTAGGCCTTTCAGTGATTCAGCATAGGTGATCTTATAAGTAGCCTTTCATCCATTCTTCTACCAATAACCTAATAATGAGTTTACTAAGCAAATTGTCTAGGAATCACTTGCTTGGTCTGATGTTAGCACTCTGTCTAGGGTAAAGAGACATTTGTTCACAGTTCCCCAGAGAAAAATCGACACTATTCATAGTGCTCTGATTCCATCTCCTGATAGATACTAATGTAGTCTAAGTTCAAAGTGGTTTTGAAAAGACATCTCACCAAATTTCAAAGTTCAGACAGTTTTAGTTTTATATAATTAAGAAGAAAAATAAAAATGTTTTATGGTTCTAGTACAATTGATATTATCAAACTACATTAGCACAATATGTAAGAACACAGGATCATGCTCTTCAACACATGAATGTATCAACATACTAAACTATATTAATATAACAGAATATTCAATAATAATAAAATCACCTATTGGAGAGAGAGCAAGAGAGAGACAGAGAGAGAGGGGGAGAGAGGGAGGGAGGGAGAAAGAGAGATAAAGAGAGGAGGAGGAGAATACAGACGTAAGTACAAGGAGTTTTAAAAAGGCAAAACCATTCTGTATGATCCTGTAGTGGTGGACACATACAGGAAAACAAAGAAAATGCTACATTAAGCATGAAGCTTACAATAAATTGTGAGTTTGAGACAATGCAGCTGTCTTGACTCTTTAATGTAATACACTAATCAGGCAGATGAGAGGCAAAAATAATAAGAGAAACTTGGCTGGATCAGAGGATATAGGAACTCCCTGTGTTCTTGTATGAGTCTTGCAATTTTAGAAGTGTCCACTACAGGACATAATACTGGATGGTACAATTGGTAATCACAGCACAGTCATGAGGGCTTATGTCAGGCTCCCAAACCCCTCGTATAAGACTAAACATGGCAACACAGTCTTGTGATCTCCATCTAGGGGAAGTAGAGACAAACAGATAACCAGAGTTCCTTGGTCTATCAACCTGTCTGAATTAGTTAGCTCCAGATTCTGGGAAGGCTGCCTCATCAAGAAGAAGGTAAGGAGAACTGGAGGAAGACACCTGATGTTTGACTCCTGGATGCCATACACATGAACAAAGGTGCAATCCCACACACATGTACACATGTAAACATGTGTATCATAAACTACATAGCTATACAAATCACAAACCCAGCTTATTAATATAAATTCTAACACACTAAAACAAATATTAGAAAAATGAACTCAGTATTATTTAACTATTAATGAACACAATGACAAAATAAGTATCATGTAAGTAAAAATTTAATGTATATGATAATGAATGAATGTAATTTATTATAGCAACAATTTAAGGAAAAATTATTTGGGTTTTATTTATAAATATATCAGAAGAGTCTCAGCACCATTTATGACAAGCTATTATAAAGCAGGTAGAAACAGAACTTTTTTAATATTATAATTATAATTTTGAAAATTGACAGTATATATAACAAAACCAGTAACATAAAAATAAAGATGTCAAAGTTTCCTGTACACAGAAAGGATATTATATTTTATGCTGACTGTTCCATAAAATCAACAAACTATGAGGATAAACGTCTAAAACATTTTTTTTTGATTATAGAAAGACCCGTATGTTCAAAAAATAAGCAATTCAAGTAGGTTCTAGGAAATAAGATCATTTTTAAAACATAGTATGTAAAGCTTAACCTGATAGAACATTAAACATAATTTCAGAGGCATTTTATAGCATTATTAAAGTCACAAAACAGATCTAAATAAATGGAGAGATTATTACATACAGTAAGATTTGACTTTTAACATTACAAAGATGTCAGTTCTTTTGCAAAATTATTTAAATTTTATCATCACTAAAAATTGGATTTTTCTTCCAACTTGCACCCTGGTTAGATGTTAGATTATGAGAAAAACATAGAAAGTTAAATTAAACCTCTTAATTTTGTTGATGTTAATGCTTTCAGCATGGGTGTCATAGTGACATTTTTCATGTGTATATAGTTTACTCTAGATACAACTATTTTTCAGCTACAATAAAAACAAACAGAAAGCTAAGAAACACATTGAGACATAAAGATGATTCATGATTTAATGTGGGTGGAACTGGAAGCATGGAATAAGTGAATGCCTGTACCAAAGCCAGAGAATGGTATACAGGGAAAGTATATTATTTTCCAGTATATGACTAGAGAAATACTTAAACAATTGCAAAAACAGTAACTCTTTATCTATGATACTTCATTTTTCTTTTCGATTTTAATCAACTTAGAATCACCAAGGAAGTCTCAGCAAGGGACTGTTTACATTGGGTTGACCTGTGGGCATGTCTGTAAGGGTAGCTTAAGATAACTGATGTAGGAAGACCCAGACCACTCTGGGGGCACCATTCCCTAGACAGAGGATTTCAAATCATATGAGTAAGGCCATCTATCTGATCGTAAGAAAAGCAAATAAGCATTTATAGATTCATTTGTTTGTGTTCTTGTATATATGATGTGACTTAGAGGACCAATGTAAGCTATGGTGGTCCTCTGTTGTGACTCCCCTGAAGTAATGAACTGTTTTCTGGAATTATGAGCTAAAACATACCCTTTCTTTGCTTTGGATATTTTTTTGTCTGTTTATTTTGTTACAGAAACAGAAATTAGGCTAGATCTTTTCAGTCTGAGGAGATAGAGGAGTGAGAGTGACTGTAGCAAATTACTTCTCTGATCATTCAGCTTTTACCCTAATACCTGACTCTCAATTATTATTATTAAGACTATTTAGAATTGTTCTTTGTCAATTAGTAGGAATAGACCCAGCAGAAATTGTAGTACCTTTCACTAATGCTGAAATTGACTCATTATGGGCAGAAAATGAACATGGCAAAGAGTTTGCAGTAATTTCTTTAACAACAAATATCCCCAAAACAAGATAATAGAAGCCAGGATATGAGTTACAGTTGGGAAGGGGATTATTTTGCTTTTGTTTCCACAGGAGAAGAAAAGCTATATATACTATCAAAATTGATAAAGATTAGATATGAACAAGAGAGATCTTTTGATTAGAATATGTGATATTTTATCACCCAGCTTGACTATTCAGTCTAAACTAATTTATAAGACTAACAAACAATTTACATTTGGTCAGATACAACTTACCAAAAGGAAAACTCCCCAAGCTGGAATTGGCAGGCTTTTATTTTGTCTTTTCAGAAGAATGAAGGCAACCACCAAGAAATCTGAAGACCACTGGACAAATGAGACATCTGAAGAAAAGGATGGTTCATCCAAAGAAAATGTCATAAGAAAAATAGTAAATTGGCATATTATTATATCACATCTCCAACAGAATAAAATTTCATAAATCTTCCCAAATGTTTGTTTTTGCTTTTCTCTACAGAAACATATTGCAAGTGGTTTTTTAGTAATCACAATTCAACTGAAAATTAAAGCTGGCTTTGGAGTTGGAATATGGCTCACTCTTTCTCTAAACCCAAGCACGCTTGTTAAAATAAAACCTAAAATCTCAGTATCATGTTAGAAGAGCCACTTGATATGGGACAGAAGAAAAAAAAATATTCTATTGCCACTAATCTCATAATCCTTTTGTTTTATATTGACTCTAATACATTTCTTAAGATATAAATATTATATCAAAATTTATAAGATTAATATATATTAAACTTTTTGTCACTGTATTAATGGTCATATAGAGTGTTAACTAATTCTAGAAAAAGGCTGCATCTAGCTTCCTGTTCATAATTTCTAGTTTGAGTCTGTATCAGGTAACTAAGAATTAAGTTTTTGTACATAACAACTTATGGTCCTTAAACCTTTTGGAGATCTGCTACATGTGACATGTACAATGTTCCAGTATTCTGGAATGTTTGAAAATCATGTCTAATAGCAACCTTTGAAGTTTCCAAAAGATTATGCAGCCCCACAATGATTATTCCATCAGAACTATGAAAGCTGACAAACACCAACTATTTAAGATAATGGAAATCTAGGTTAGAAGTTAGTCACCTATTACAATTAAACTTGTAGTCATATTAGGTATGCTTTCTAAGTCACACATATATTTTAGAATAATGATGGTTTTCAAACACTTCAGAGATCTACAGAATATGGTATTTAAGATGTTTGAATAACAAAAACTATTTTTTATGACAATGAGACATGTCTGCCCCTGACAGCACCAAAATACTTTAGATAAGATGATGGGCTTCAAAGAAACTCCATATGGATTTACTTTCTTTGTAGCAAAAGTTATTCACTTGTCAAGAAACTGTCTTTGCTTCAACTACTGACAATATGCTGTTCAAATTGGACAAGCAGGACAGAAAAGAAAGTGACTATAGAACCTTGCCAAGACAAGGGGAGACAGTCCTTCAAAAATTCTGCTTCACAGAAAAGTCTATCAGATATGCTAGGCCTATAGGCCAAAGATGAATATCTCAACATTACAGAAGAACCTTGTGTGATGTTACTGTCCAAGGAGTCAGCTGTTTCTGTCATTTCTTACATTTTTTGGAAGTTGCTTGCTTGCACTTTCTGCTCTTTCAGGTAAAATTATTTCCTCTTGGGTCTGTGAGGGAGTTCAAGACTACTTAGTTATAGTTTTCTTTGTTAAAAAATTCAGAAAGAAATTCATAAAGAATTTTAAAGTGTATAAGGTTGAGAGATATAAAAAGATAGTTTTAGGTTGGTGATACAAGTTAAATTAAAAGTAAACTAGGTAGAAAACTTTTTATTCCTCAAAATAGAATAGATAATGGAGTATTTTCTCTGATTTTTTTAAAATGACTGGACATTGTTAATATAATTATTGACTGTATGTGTTGTATATTAACAGGAGACAGGAAGTGATATAGCTGGGTGAAAAGAAGTGATAAAACAGGATATAAACAGGATCTTGGCCTTTTATGGTCTGAAGAGTTGAAGAAATAAGAAGTGACTGTGGCTGTTACTTTACTTCTTTGGTCTTTCAACTCTTGCTCCAATATCTGACTCTGGAGTGTTATTATTGTGCTTCATTCACCAGTTGTCAACTTTGAAAATGATATTCCTTAAGGACTTCCCCACCCTATTCATATTTATCTGGATACTGTTGCCCAGCTGAGTTCAAAGGGCTACTGTCAGGGTTAATTTTAAACAGTGTCTGAATAATGAAAGGAAATCATGATTATGACGGGTGATATAGTCCAATGATTTAATGTATGTCTACTACATTAAATGTGTAAGACTTCAAATTTGAGTTTCAACAATAGGGGGAAATTCATGGTTATACTTCACACACAAAAAAAATGCTATCAAATTTAATGATTGTTTTAAAAGAATACCTTAAAGAACATGAACCTTTGTAGTGTGATATGCAACTGTCAGCAACATAGAGTGGTGACAGTCTTCGTCCTTTATCTTCTTTTCTTGAACAAAAGCAACCCCGTTTCTCCCAAACAAAATGGGTTATTTCCTTTTGACTACCTGGTTCTTAGAACTAAACTTGTCAAGGGTCTTTTGTCAACAGACTTTATCCATCTAAACTTACTTCCTAGGTAAACTCCTGTGTGAGTTCTCGAGATTGAAACTCTGTCCCTCTATGCTTGCACACAGAGCCATTTCCCCACCCCAGAGGACGTTCCATATTCTCTTCAGCACTAACTGGCCACATTTCAAATTGTTGGCATTCTAATCAGTATGTGTTTGTGTGTCATACTGTGTTTGATTTCTAGACTTCCTAATGTTAGATGATGCTATAGATCTTCTTGTATGCTTTTGTGGTTATATGCATACTCTTTGTGAGATGTGTGATACGTCTGATCAAATATTTGCCCTATTTTTAGATCACATTCTCATGAGTTTTTTGTTTCTGTTCAACACCTTATGGTCCTAGAGACAAAATCCAAGGTTGTACTTGAAGGTAAGTTTTCTAGCATTGAGTAAATCCCTCACCCATAAACTTTTCATGTTCATTTAACTATGTAGCTAAGCTGTTGTAGAATATTATTTTAAGATGTGCTACATTTTACATTTGTTTATGCTGTTGACTATTTGTTTTAATGATGCTAATATGTGTTGCATCCTTTTATTTTTGCAATTGTTTAACTCTGAGAAGCTGTGTTATTTTGTCTGTCTAATATACCTGATTAGTCTAATAAAGAGCTGAATGGATAGTAGCTAGGCAGGAGAAAAGATAGACAGGCCCAGCAAGCAGGCAATAAAAAGGAGGAGCAGAAGATACCAGGGATCAGCCATCCAGCTGTAGAGCCAGCAATAGAGGAAAAAAAGAAAAATGGAAGGGATATAGGAAGGCAGAAGGGAGGAAGGAAAGAAGAAAGAAAGAAAAGTAGATATATAGAAATAGAAAAGGTAAAACCTCAGAGGCAAAAGATAAATGGAATAATTTAAATTAAGAAAAACGAGCTAGAAATAAGTCAAGCTAAGGACAGGCATTTATAAGTAAGAAAAAGTCTCTGTGTGTGATTTATTTGGAATCTGGGTGGCAGACAGCCAAAGAGCAAAGAATCAAAAATGAAAAAGAGATAAAACAACAATAAGCCAATGTTATTCTTGTTTTGTTATATAGACCATGATGGTCTAGAACTCTGAAGTGCTTGGATAATAGAAAAATGCCACTTTATTATGCAAACTGTCCATTTAGTTATGTTGAAGTTCACAGAGAATTTTAAAATAGATATTTCTTCATTTTATTCCTATTTTCAAGGTAAGAATAGTTAACATTTACTACTATTGTAGACTGATCTACGTGATATCTATATGTCGTTCTACCCATTGTTAAATGAATATATTTTCATATCTTTTAAATTTGATTTTATATTAGTTACTTTTCTACTGCTGTGATAAAACACCAAGGAAACCCATAAAAGAGTTTGTTTTGCCTCGTAATTCCAAAGGGATAAGAATGCATCACCACTGTAGCAGAGAAACATGGGAGAAATCAGCCATGGTGACTGAAGCAGCTGAGAGCTCACATCTGAAACTGCAAGTAGGAAACAGAGAGCAGACTGGGAATGGCATGAGCTTTCAAACTCTCCAAGCTGACCCCAGTGGTGTACTTCCTCCAGAAGGCCACATATTCTAACTGCCCAAGCATTGCCACCAATACGGAACAATGTATTCAAATGCCAGAAAGAATAATATTAAATCACCACAGAATGTACTATATTACAGCTAGTGAAGCAATAATCACAATACATGCAAATCAAAAATGTTTAAATGTGTTGGTAAATTTGAATTGGAATATATACCAAATACATTAGGATAACTTTTTTTAAGATTGTAGAGTGACCAATGACTTTAGTGGATGTAAGGATGTTATTGGATGAAAATAACAATAACAAACAAGAAAAAAAAAACCCCCATAGGCAGCCATGACTAAAAGATTCAGAAAACCTGAATGTTCTGAAATATTTTAATCAATTATGTAACGCTTTGCTCAATAATGAATAGTGATGATCTAGAGCAGCTTCTACAAATGCTGACATCTAGCACTGAATTAACTCAAGTTTATACCATGTTGGTCTGCCCCCACTCAGCCAGACTGCCACAACAAAGCACAAAACCCCTCTGGAGAAAGACAATGACATTCACAATCTTCTTTTTTCCCCTTTTCCACATAGTCTCTACAACTGAATACAATATTATCAGGTTTGGTAATGGAAAGAAACAAATGACAGAAAATAGTGGAATGGTATGTGTTACAGTAATAAAACAAGGTTGGTGAGACTGTGAAAAATATTATCAAGAAAAAAATAAAGCATTGATTACTGAAAAAAATTCAGATGAAAATAATTCTAGAGGTAGAAAAAACAATAAGTAATTGAGAAGTAGATATATAGAGCTTATAACACATTTAAAACAGGAGAGAGAATTAGAGACTTGAAAAACTTGATCATAAAAAACAAAACAAAACAAAGAAACCAAAAAGAATTGAGAACAATCTTCTGTTTTAACAGTATTTGAAACATGTTTACAGACCCAAGGTTGCTGTCTTAGAATCACAAGGCTGTCTCCACCACTGTTAAGCCTGAGCAGAATCCTCCAATTTCAAGACATGTGTTTACCCCTTATCTCAAATTTTAAGCAACTTTTCCTTCCTACCCAAGAAACCAGAGTTGTTTGACGTCTAGACAGTAGCATGTCCAGAAGAATCCTGAGAAGCCATATGAAAGAGAAAAAGGAAAAAAATAAAGATGATGTGAAGCAGGACATCTGGTTACTTGGAAGACACAGAAAATAGCAAGAAATATTCTTCAAAGGTACCACACCAGGAGCAAGTGTTGGAAGTCCATCAAGGCTTTTCTTTTTCTCCGTTCATTGTAACCAATGAGAAATGGGTGCCTCCAAGTGCTTGTTTTTGAAGAATCTAACATTGATTCAAACTAATAGAAGAAGACAGTGAGTGCCCCAAGTAACTGTGAGTTGGGGAAAGGAGGACATTATTGCTCAATGGGCACAAAGTTTGAATTATGCAGGATGTGTGAGCTGGAGAAAATTATTTTATAATACAAAAACTAGATTAGCTATATTGTACTTATATTTTTGTTAAGAAGATACCATGTAAAGTTTTGCCAATCAATAAGCACAAACACACAAAACAGTATGTCTACCAGACTATTTTAATTATGCGCGTAGCTCAGAAAACATCTGTATTCAATATTTACAGTACAATCACATGAGCAGAAATAGGTATTGGCCACCTGACAAAAGCCTAGACATTCTGCCTTGTTGTTTGAAATGGGTATTAAAAGTTTGTCACATGCTACAACATGTGCATACTGAAACAAACACGGTATAAAATGACAGATATAATTCACTTAAAAGAGTGTTCTAGAGTGTTTCTTTTAAGCGAAGAGAAGTACGGAGTTTTGTTTGTTTGCTTTTGTTTTCCACATTTTTAAGCCTGTGTTTAAGTTGAATTTTCCCTTATTTCTACTCTTAATGACTGCTTGTCCTTTGCCTTTTGTTTTTCCTCCTCTTATATTAGTTCCTTGAGAATTTTCTACAATAATTTTTTATCAAATTTGTTCCTTGCCTCTAGACTCAACCCACTTCCCTATACACCAATCTTTATGTGCTTTTCTTTTTTAACATGTTTTTCAAATGAGCTTATTGAGGCAAATGGTAAAATGGTTCTAAGAAGTAGAATTTCAAGGAAAACGGTTCTTATCCAATTTTCTTGATGCAAATCATTAACAGTGATGCTTTTATAACTATAAACTTTATAAGTATAGAGTAAAATGAAGCAATGTACATTAGGGCTGAGTAAATATATTAGGACTAAAATATATACTAAACCTGTTACTGCTTTGTATGTTCAAGTTCAAAGTAGTTTTCAGCATCTGAGCATTTTAAATTCCAATCCTTACTGGTAGAAAGTCTTTATGTTGGCATTTGTTAAGGAAGGCTATTTGGTTCAGTCCATTTTACCCAAGGACTATAAATTGAACTAAATAGAACATAATGGGTCACAATGAATCTACTCATTTAAAACCAGCATTCTTGAAGAATGCATTTTACAGTGAGAAGAACACATTTTAAAAAACTGTCGAAATCATTGTCATCAGGAACAAAAAGAATTGGCCAGTAGCAATGACATTTTCTGAGTTTTACTTGAGACCTCTACACATAATCTCATCTTTTTCAGCCTATTTTCCAAAGAGTCACGATTATACTTCAATGAAATATGTTATTTTATATTTTCTGACAAAGTATATAGCCAGAAGAAGGAGAGACACACCACAAAAATGTTTACAGAAACTCTCACAAAGACATTTTTCACAAGAGCCTCACCTCTTCAGGTGGGAAAGATTTGGGAAACCAAGGTCTTCTATTTGTAATAGCCTCCACAAGAAGCATTTCCTCTAAGCATCTCCCTTCCAGCACTACCTCTGACCCCTCCCCTAAGGCCACTTCTTTCATTCACGTTCTTTTACTCAGCACAACACCAGTCTGCAAGAGACATCTTGCTTTTATCCCTAGTATAATAGATGAAGGGAAAAAAATGACAACAAAATATGTTGAACCTTTCTTCTAAATGCTTCTGTTCTGAGTCCATTACAGCTACTGCAACAAAATAACATGACCTAGTTAACTTAGAAATGATAGTTTATTTTTCCAGTGCTGGAGGCTGGGAATTCAAAGATCAGGGTGTGAGCAGGTTTGGTGCCTGGCAGATGCTCTATCTCACCGTTTCATAAATAGTGGTTTGTTAAGGAGACCTCATGTTGCTGAGGAAGGAGACAGGTACTGGATCCTTACGTGATGGAAGAGATGAAAGGACCAAAGGAGCTAGGGAGATCTCTTTGACTTCTTTTAAGTGAACACTGCTTCCAAATATCTCCATCTCTTAATATGATCACACTAAGGTTTAAGTTCCATTACGCGACTTTCAGACAGGTATATACATTCAAATTATGTTGAATGAATTAATCCCTCAACAACATGTGGTGTTTCAATGTTTTTGATGAGTGAGATGGAGTGATACTAACTGGTAGACATTCCATGCATTGAAGGGAAAATTACCAGGCACATAGTTGGAAGGTTTAGAACTTTTAACTCCTGCCTGAGCTCCAGGGAGGAGAGAGGGGCTAAAAGATGGGCCAGTTCCTAATGATCAGTGTCTTAATCAACCATTCCTCTGTGATTAATTCTCTCCAGCCCATCAAAGGATTGAATTAGGAGAGTGTCTGGATTGGAAAAACCTATGGAGGTTCTGAAGCTGATATGCCTGGAGAGGGCCCCACACCTTTCATATACATTCTTCTATTTGTGCCCTTGTGTCTGACTGCTCATCTGTAGCCTTGTATAGCCTTCATTACAAACCCATAAATGAAAGTCAGTACTGCCCTGAAACCTATGTGTGTCATTCCAATAAGATTAAATCCAAGGAGTTCAGAGGAATCATGTGGTCCTGACTTATGGCTGGCTGGCCTAAAGCACAGGTTGCCACCTGAACTGTGACTGGTGTTGGAAGTAGATAGCAATCTCCAGGAACTGGACTCTTCTCTATGCAGATAGTGTCAGGACCAGACTAAATTGCAGAAAGTCAGTTGGTGTCTGAGAATTACTTGATGTAGAAAGAATGCCATATACTGGTGTCAAGAGTGGAATGCTGAGGATGGACAGGCAGCAAAGTAGAAAAATGCAATGCCTCAACACACAAAAATGTATCCACCAGTTCTGTCTGTATGGTTAATAGAACATTTTTTTGACTCCTAAAACTCTCAGTGTCTGCTGCTTTGTGGTGAATTTGAGAGTGTCGTGGAATATTATTTTAACTAGGCATTTGTTTATGCTGCAGAATCTATTATTGTAACTGTAAATGTGTGTTACATTTGTTTATACTGCACTTACCTAATGATGTAAGGATGTGTGTTTAATTATGTAAGGATGTGTTGCATCTGTTTCACCTTGCCTGCTCAAGGCACCTCATTGATCTAATAAAAAGCTGAATGGCCAATAGCTAGGCAAGAGAGGGATATGTAGTGCTTCCAAGCAGAGAGAATAAATAGGAGGAAAAAAATCTTGGCTCCAAAAAGAAGCCAGGCAGATGCTAGGCAGTCAGACATAGAAAACCAGTAAGATAAACTTTTGTAAAATCTACAAATGCAAAAAGATAATAAGCCCTGGAGCAAAAGTTGATAAACAGGTCTATTTAAGTTTAATAGAGTTAGCAAGAAATGTGCCTAAGCTAGGCTGAGCATTCAAAACTACTCGCGAGTCTCTGTGTCATGATTTAAGATGTTTCCTGGCCCATAAAATGCCTGCTACATGAGGGATTCAAGCTGCTGAGCCTTTATCAGAAACCCTATTTTCTTTAAAATAGGTACCTATGAGTTATGCACCAAGGCAACACCATATCATGATGGTGATACCTTTGCAGGGCACAATCACAGTCTTAGGGACTTCTGTCTGCTGTATGCTTCAAATGAACTGTTGTGTAAATAGAAAAATAGTGTGGCTGATTGAGGTACAATCTTCGTTCTTATCTGCCCTGCCTTTCCATCCTTGAAAGTCTATATTTGAAGCAGTGTTAAAGAATATTGATGGTTAAGTGGAAATTTAAAGCTTTCTAATTCTTCAATCAATAATAATTAGAGGACAAAATCCAGCCCATTCCTCAGTCTTTCTCAAGCACTAGCAGTGATAAGCACTTTTGGTAAGGTTAGAAAGCCTATTGTACTCACTCTTCCCCTGGGGAGGTCAATTCTGGACTTTTTATTATCACTTTAAAGAGATTCTAGCAAGTAGTTAGTGTTCAACTAAATTTCCAGGCTGTTGGGCCCCTGGCCTTTAGAGACTTGGGATATAGGGAGTTTCTGACGTGATTCTATTAACTTTAAGACCATTACTGAACAAATGCTATCAAAAGGCTCAATGCTCAGTGGATGCTGCTGTCTTTTTATCTGTTCATCCAGTGCCCTCTCAGTAGACTCTTTGGTGACAGAATCAACCACCAAAGTGCCAACTTGTTCTGCACTAGGCAGTGACTGCAAACAGTGATAACACCTCTTTGTTTGTTTGTTTGTTTTTTCATATAAAGCAAGATTGTAAGCAGGGAGTGAAGACAGAGGTCAAACCCCACAGTGTACTGTTTCCATTGTGTAGAAGGCTTTTAGTTTCATTTCTTCGTGTCATTATGATTTTCATTTAAAATATTTTTTCATTTTTTTTCAGTGTCTTAAAACAATGGAATAGCCCAGTAGGGAGAAGTGGAAGATTTTTCTTGTAGGAGAAATAGTAGAAACTGGCACACATCTATGAGCTCATAGGGAAAGAGGTGCTGTTCCCTAATGCTCATCACTTTCTCACCATCTGAAGTTTGATTTAAAAAAACGCTCAAGTTCTTTTTATAATTTTGTTACGTATCTTTTCCACTAAAAGTAAATCCCACCAATATTCTTCCATACATTTTTTATTTGTATTTCTTAGAATTCAGTAATGACCAATTTATATGTTGTCAGAAATATCAACTATGTCTAACACATACTGCCAAGGAAAAATAAAGGCATGTGTCTTTATTGAAATAGCAATTTTCAAATCAATTTATTTCTAAAGGTTTTATCTTTTTTTATGAGATAAGGTCTCACTCTGTAGCTCTGTTCTAGAACTCTCTACATAGATCACATGTGCCTCAAACTCAGAAATCTGTCTATCTCTGCCTTCCAGAGTCTTAGAATTAAAGGCAATCAATTAATTTTACTTAATTTACCTGGCTTTAAACCTTTTATCCTAACTTAGATGCAAAAGAATTGGAACAGGGATTGGAGTTATAGATGGTTGTGAATCATTATGTAGATGCTAAGAATCAAGCCTGGGTTCTCTGCAAAAGCAACAGGTGTTCTTAACCACTGAGCCATCTTTCCAGCACTCACACCTAGGTGTGTGTGTGTGTGTGTGAATGGAAGAGTAGTTGTGGTTATGAAATCAGCATTAATGTTCTTAGCTCTGATAAGAAATCTATGGTTTGTGACTAATTTTGTTTATTTGTTTTTTATTTTTTAGTTTTGATTTTTCAAGACAGGGTTTCCATGTATAGCCTTGGCTGTCTTAGTACTTGCTCTGTAAATCAGCTTGTCCTCAAACTCAGAGATCAGCCTGCCCTGCCTCCTAAGTTCTGGGATCAGCCAAGAAATTTATTCTCAGTAACAAGTGTTGAAGCATCTAGTGTTGAGAATGTAATCATGCCTACTTGCATCAGATAATCAATCTGACATAAAATATGCAGTTAGGATTTTGTCACAGCAACAGAAATGCGGATAATACCATGGGTATATTATAACCACCTCAGGTTGGTTTCTTCTTCTCAGTTCTTACTTAAATTCCAGCATTTGATGAGCTTGTGCATCTATTGCTATTTTATTATTTTTCTGGTGCTATTTGCAAAGTGGAGAGGTCATTCATCAAAATTTTTAGAGTTTTGACTGAGAAGTTTCTGTGACCTTTAGTAGATCATTCAGTTTCATTATGACCCAAACTTTCATCTGTAGAACTCCCGCCTTAGTGATAATAGTCAAACAAAACAGCGTATCTCCCAAGGTTTTCATAATGCTGAAATGACACATTTGTAAGGGATCTTTGCTCTACAAACAAAGCTATGTGCTTAAATAGTCCTCAAAGTTATATTTCTAAGCTTGTACTATTTTGAAGAACCACATGGATGGAAAGTCTCAGTGAAGAAGAGTCTATTTTCAGTAGGTGCATGGGTCTCTGTCTATGGGGTATTCTTAATTAAGTTAATTGATGTAGGAAGATCCAGCTTTCTGGGGTAAATCTTTAGATGTGGGGTTCCGCACTTTAAAGAAAAGAGAAATGAAGTTGAGCATAAGAAACCAAGCAAATGTAAATATACATATTATGTAGGGAACCTTGAAGTTGGCTCAGAACACCCTAAGACCAAGTTCTTAGCACAAAGGAAGTTTGGTTTATTTCTTCCAGATAATAAGAGACAAACACAGAAAACAGAGGATGAGGGAGAAGGAAGGGAACAGTGGAGATAGGAAAATAAATATTTGTGAGGAATGGGGGTACAAAGGACTGCCTCTGGATAGAAAAAGACAGGGT
Source organism: Phyllotis vaccarum (assembly GCA_033318265.1). NCBI lineage: Eukaryota > Metazoa > Chordata > Mammalia > Rodentia > Cricetidae > Phyllotis > Phyllotis vaccarum. The sequence continues at coordinate 25,969,555 of JARWLC010000001.1, forward strand.
TCAGTTAAAAAAAACGGAGGTTATTTTTTTTTAAAGGGGAAACCCTGTGTTAAATTAAGGTGTTTAATTTTAATTGGGAAAGGTAATTAGATTAGGCAAAGGGGGCTTTTGGTTGCCAGACTTCAATACTTTGATAGCTGATCCTTGGTAGTGAACCTCAGAAGGAGGGATTCCCCAAATAAGGGAATGGATACTGGGAGATAGCTTCTGTAATGTAATCTAATGATTTTTAGCAAAATAGAGGAAATTGGGGATAAGAAAAAAGCCTGTCAGAACTACATGCTCAAGAGGGCTAGTGTCCCTTTACATTAATTTCTTTCTTTTTTGACTGTAGATGTGATGTGACTAGTTATTTGAAGTTCTTGCCTTGATTTTCCCTCAATAATGGACAGTAATATGGGATTGTACGTGGAAATAAATTCTTTTCTTCCTCCAATTATTTTTAATATATTATCTTATACCAGCAACAGAAATGAAAGCTGGAAAGTTCTCTGAAATATTTTTTAAGTTTTTTGTTTTTAAGGAGGAAAATAAAAGGCAAAACAATGAAGGTTATACTTGAAAAAGTCGGAGTTCCAGCAGGAAAATATATACTATAGTATTTTTGATAGTACTATTATTATATTATTATCATTTTATTACTTATAGTATTTATACTTTTGTTTGAAAATTAAACAACCAGGAGGAGAATTAAGAGAGAGTAATGGTTGTTGTATTATAATTAAAGAAATCACATGAGTAAATAAAAGTGTCAAAATGAAGCCAATCCATGAATATATGGATAGTCGTGTAAATTTAAACAAAATATACTGCAAGGGTTAAGAAATCTGCCGTGAAAAGGAGGAATCTAAGAGACGTTCTCTCATGCAACATGCAAGGGATTTAATTTTCCAAGTATACCTGGGGTTCAGTTCACTGGACCCACAGGAACAGAGAGAGAGCCCCAAGCTGAAATTGAACAAAGCTTTTATAGGCTATGGGGGTTGCTGTGTGCAGGAATGCAGGTGGTAAGTGATATATCTCAGGAATTCAGGAGGCAGATCCTGGAACTTTAAGCACATTCTTTGTTTATCAGGAGGGGTGGTGAACAGCCATAAAGAGTTAAACAAATTTTCCTTTACAATACCTATGACTGCAAGTATAGAAGCCAGAGGTCAACCTTTGGATTCACTCCTTAAATGCCAACCACTTTGGTTTCTGAAAAAAAGGTCTCTCATTGGCTGAATAGGTCTTTTAGCAGTGAGGTTATAAGCACATGCCAATGTGCCAGACATTTTCCCATGGGTTTGGAGATGGAATTTAGGTTCTTATGCTGGCAAGGTAAGAGTTTTACCAACTGAACTGTATGGCTTCAGCCCCAAACTCATTATTTTTTTGCAATTAATATATACCAATCACACTATTAAAAATGAGGTGCCTGAGGGATATAACAAACCCATTACAGATGATGGCAGTCTTTGTTTTATAAAAATATAAACTAAATATTTTTTTAAAAGGGGGGGTAGGGAGAAGCACTTCTTCTCTTCACTCCATATGAGAGGATATTGCATTTCAGATATCCTGGTGTGAGAGATACTTTAATTTATGTCTATCCCCCGGAGAGTATATATCATGACTGTGTGTCTATCTTATCTCATCATTCAAATGTCACTGAGTTATAGATGGTCAAATAGAGAGTGGGTTTTTGATGAAAGCAACTGCTGAGAATGTCAAAAAAGACGTCGATACAATTCTTGCTAAAAAAAATCACTTAGTTGCTCAGAATTCAGGCAATTCAGAAGCATAGAAAATTCTATTTTCTTAGGGTGAAACTCTCAAGCCATGAACATTACATGAAGAAGATTAATTTCAGTCACAAAGTACAGTGCCACAGTCTCCTTGAAGGAAATGAGAGAAGATTGCATTTCAATTTTGTAGCATCCCTTAGAGGTCTAAGTCACTTGTAGTGATGACTTTGCAGAATGTGATGCTAACTGAGAGGCCATTGTTGTGAGCTTGGGAAGTACACAACAGAGGCAGGTAGGAGTCTATTTGTCTTCCTAAAAGCATAATTTATTACTAGTAGGCATTGGCCTTATACTTACAAAGGAATGGAATTTACACCCACTGGGGACCTATCATTATTCAGGACTTGGAGTGACACCTTTGTGCACAATCTTATTGGTCCTTACTACAATCCAGAAGCAGATACTAATACACTGTAGTTTGACTGTCCCTCAAATCACAGGTGTTAGAAACTTGCTGAGTGGGAAGAGCTAAAGAGCATTCTTTAATTATTTAGTTAATTTAATTATGAGTTAAAACTGTGATTGTCAGGGAGGCTCATTTTTGAGAAAGTGAATTTTCCTTTCCTTTTTTAAAATTAGTTTACTCATTTGAGATAGAGGTTGTCTCTGTAGTCCTGACTGTCCTAGAACACACTTTGTAGACCAGACTGGCCTTGAACTCTGAGGTTCACCTGCCTCTTCCTCCCCAGGGCTGGGATTAAAGGTGCAGGCCACCCAGCCCAACTGGATTTTCAGCATAAAGAACTGTGGCTTTCCTTTGCTCCCTTTGTTTCTTTTCTCTATTGTAGCATGTAGTATGAAGGATCTCACTAGATCCCAGTGTTCTGTCCTTAGGCTTCTCAGACTGCTGAATCAGGAGCCAGATAAATCTCTATTCTTTATAAATTATTCTGTTAGAGAATCAGCTGGAGAGGTAAGATGGGCACCTTCACTTTACAGATAATGAAGGATAGACAGATGCTATACTGCAGTCAAGGTCACAAACAAGAGTCTCAACAGAGCTAATCCAAATATACATGGTCCTGCTACCAAATCTCATGCTTTCCCTATCATACAGGACTGCTATTGACAGAGCTCAGAAGTCAGTTCCATCCTTTCATAGTCTTACACTCAACCCATCACTGACTGCCTACTCCTTCACATATCTGTGTTTTATTACAGCTTTTTTCATTTATGTCTTGGTTTGTTTGTGTTTTGTTTTAAGGCATAGTCTCACTCTGTTTTCCAGGCTGAAAACTCACTGTATAGCCAACACTGACTTTACCTTTATGGAAATTCTCCTGCTTCATCTCCCCAAATGATGACACGTATGAGATGCTGTACCTGGCTTTGCTCTACTCCTAAATATAGCCTCACTTGTATACAGTGGGTTACGACAGTTTGTCCCACTGGAAATGTGACACTGCTACGGTTCTACATTTTTCATCAAGTCAAAACTTCTTTTCTTAGAATTTGTTTGTTTATTTTACAAATATGAATGTTTTATCACTGTGTATGTATATGCTCATGTTTGTGTCTAGTACCCAAAGAAGTTAGAAGAGGGTTTAACATTCCCTTCAACTGTAATTACAGATGGCTGGGGATCACCAAATGGGTGTAGGGAATTAAAATGGGCCTTCTTCAAGACGCAGCAGTTCTCAACCTTCTTAATGCTGCAACTTTCTAATATAGTTCCTCATGATATAGTGATCCCCAACTATATAATTATTTTTGTTGCTACTTCATAACTATAATTGTCTTACTGTTATGAATTATAAATATCTGACATTTCTGATGGTCTTAAGCAACCTCAGTAAAAGGGTTGTTTGATCCTACAGAGTCACAAACCACAGGTTGAGAACCATGGCTTTAGATTATTCCTTCATTGCTCATGTTTATTTTATTTTAGTGTTTAAACTATCTGTCCAATCTTTCAATTGTGTTTTTTTAAATGTGTGTGTGTGTGTGTGTGTGTGTGTGTGTGTGTGTTGTATGAGGTTTCTGGCCAGGACTTTTCAGCCTAGCCTTGAGGCTCAGATGCACAGACTGCAGTCCGACAGAGACACACAGACGCTAACATTTATTTTATGCTAATCAGTCTAGGGCCCAGGTATTTAACTTGTTAACTCTTTACCCTTAAACTAACACATGATTCTTATCCTGTTCAGCCATGAGGCTCAGTGCCTTTTCTCAGAGCAGCATAGTTTTCCACTGCATCTGTGGCATCTCTAGCATCTCTGGCTTCTCTTTGGCATTTCTTCTCTGTTCTTCCTGTTCTCAGAGTTTTCTTAGTCTGGTAACCCCACCCATACTTCCTGTCTGCCTTTAGCCAATCAGCCTTTTTATTAAGCCAGTAGGCGGGACAATTATTTATATTGTAACATAATCCCAATACGTGTGTGTGTGTGTGTGTGTGTGTGTGTGTGTGTGTGTGTGTGTGTGTATTCATGTGTGTTGTGATTATATGTTCAAATGAGCTCAAGTGTTGGTTCTTTATCCATCAAGGCCTTGCTTATACTCAGTCACCTGAGCCCTATTGAGTTTAAAGACCTGGATATTGGTATTTTGAAGAGGAGGGAATGACTGTGGCTCTGAGAGAACATGTGGAAAAATGGTACGCTTCCTGTCTGCTAGGATTCTTCTGTCTTAGTCCCTGAAGATACACTTGGCTAAACAATTGGCCTTACCCTGAGTTTTGATTCAAGCTCCATTTTCGAAGATTCTTACCTTTCACCCTCTCTCCTTTTGTCCTTCCTTCCCCCACCCTGCCAGAGGACATGCACCTCAATCCTCCCTCCCCTCTCTTCTTCTCATCCTCTTCCTCCTCCTTCTTCATCTATCTCTTTTCCCTCTTTAAATAATAATAGTCTTTCTATGTAGACCCAGTCAAAGTGTCTTCTGTCATACCTCCTTCCACTATGCCCATATATGACATAGGCCTTCTCTCCATCCATCACCATCTACCAGCCACACCAGGTAAATGTGATATCATAACACAACACTGTCACCCGCACACATCAAGTTATGCCAAAGTCACCCAGCCCAGGATAATCACAAAATCAGCCTCCTGAGAACCTGTACCAGACAAATTCCTTTATTTCTTCCAGTCTGTGCTTCTCTTTATTTTTCTGGTATTTTGGTGGTGTAGAGAAGTAACTAATGCTAGTTTCTTTACCTTCCTAACAATGTCTACAATCCCAAGCTACCACTTATAGCAGGGAACCCTAGCTAGTCAAGCCCAGAGCTACCTCAGATTTGGAACAGTATACCTGTGGCTTAAGCCTGCGTCATATGGCTGCCTCTCACAGCTACAATGGGCATATTTAACAATAGACAGTACTTTCATTTTCACTTGGAAGAAAAAGGCCCTTAGTCTTGACCTCTTTGTCCTGTCTGCCCCATCACCAGCATCACCAATGAGAAGTGTATTCAAAAGTCAAGCCTAGGTTCACTTCAATTTACTATTTTCCCACCAGATTTCTACCTCAGATTTGTCAGAGGTCAGGATGTGAGGTTCATTTGAATGAACTCCCAGTTGTCATCTATCCATCAGGGGGAATCCTTTGCCTACTTTATATACACATTCCTGTCATTTCTCTGAGTAAACTTTCCCCTGGGATCCTGTTAGACAAGCATTCTGCAACTGACTCCCTGCTTTGTGATTACTCATGTTCTTCTCCAGCTGTTTGGAGGTCATTTCTTATGTAAATTCAGAATTTCCATTATCATCTTTCTGGTAGAATATTCACATATTTTTGCTTTGGTTGTCTCAAGCTTAATTAGAAGGAGCAACGGATTGTCTTTTGAGTAATCCTGTCTACATTGTTTGTTGCTTTTTCAAAATAGTAATGCTATATTATAATATATGAAATAAAAATAAGAGAGAATATATTCCATTGGAAGACTCCATTGTGTCTGAAAATGATATTTTGGGGTTTAAGGAGATAGTTTAGTTTGTAAAATGCTTCCCTTACAAACATGAGGACCTGCATGTAGTCCCTAGAACCTACAAAACAATAGCGGAATATGGTGGCCCACACTTGTAATCTCAGCACTAGCGAACTAGACACAGGTATATAACTGAGGCTCACTGGACAACCAGCCTAGACTACTCCATGAGGTCCAGGTCAATGACATAAGAACCACAAGAGAACAAACAAACAAACATGAATGACAACCAAGAAACTATGCCAGAGATTGTGTTCTAACCTCTACACACCTAGATACACACACACACACACACACACACACACACACACACACAGACACAAGAAACTATGCCAGAGATTGTATTCTAACCTCTAACACTTAGATACACACACACACACACACACACACACACACACACACACACACACAGACACAAGAAACTATGCCAGAGATTGTATTCTAACCTCCACACACAAGTGGCCTAACCACAGGCATACATGAGTACACACACACACACACACACACACACACACACACACACACACACACACACTCACACACACAGTCCAGATGTCATTTCAGGAGCATTTAACTTTCCTAGAGGCATTACACAATGGCCTGAAGTTCCCAAATAAGGACTTGGTAACTATATCTTAATACTGGAAAGCTGAAGAAACTAGTCAGATTCTGAGTCAACTACTTACAAGGGATGAAGTTAATGGGGTGCTTAAGAAGGAGAGAAGTGATTAGAAACTCACCTCCAACTCTTTAACCTCTCAAATTATCATAACCTGCTAATTTTTATTTAATGTGATATTTCTAATCCTTTGCTTATTACTTTTTTGAGCCAATATCTCAAATTCTTTTGTTAGAAAATATTTTATTTATACGCAAGCATTATCTGTTATTGCCCCTGCCTTTCCAGAGTCAATAAGGGCAGTTTCAAGTTCAAGAGAAATAATCTTTTTCTCCCTTAGTTGACTCAGGCCTTCACTGAAAACGCTAACACCCACCAGATCCCTTGGACTGAGCATAAAGGAAGCAGGTATCTGGCCCCACCAGCTGAAGGATCAGGTTAATAAGCCATGGTTAAGGTTAATGCCTGTTCTTACATGGTCATCAATGCTCTTTAGAAAAGGCCAGTGCAATGGGATTTGCCACACCTGTCAGTCAGTTATACTTCAGACACCAACCAGGGCAACAACAACAACTAACACCAGAGAGACGATAAAGGTCAGAGCAGTTTGACAGTTTGATGTACAGGAATCAGAATGCTGTCTTAGCCCACACTAAATTGCCATTTTCCTTCCCATTCCTGTGTGCATGCCCAATAGAAGTAAACTTCTTCATTTCTTATATTATGATATCATGAATTATCTGTTACTAAAAGTTTATACTGTTGCCCTTACAAGATATGTGTTAACACTAGATTCATACTAAAAATAGTTTGCATATTTTTATATATTCAAATAGTCCTCCTCATAATACCATCTTATGAGCATAACAACCACTTTTAACATCATTATCGTCTACACGAATATTCTCCATCTCCAAACCAGCCTCTATTGTTCTTATTCACTTAGTTTATATTTAGTGGGAGCCTGCAATTGTGCTCAACTATTATCTGCCTAATACTATACTAGACTCTAAGGAAAAGACCAACATTCAGTCTCCTGGAACTTAAATGAGTGGAAAGTGAGCCAAACACATTATTTTTTTGTGTTATTCAACAATATTAATAAAGAGTATACATAATGAAGTGCTTAATGAATGAGAATTGTGAGAACTATTGAAAGCATGGAAAGATGCCCGAGTATTTTCAGTGGAAAGCTAAAAATAGTTCAAGCACACTTTGTAGGTTATTTTATGTGACTGGCTCGAATCTTTCATTGTCTCAATGTCATTTTATAGCTGTCAGTGGTTATAACTGATAGCAGTGCAAGAGATGCTCTTCCATAGGAATGAAACTCGTTTCTCTAAGGGAAATACAATTAATTCTTCCATACACATTCCATTCCATTCCCTGCCACCTAACCCTTCCCACTAACCCTCTCATCCCCACCTTTACTCATAAGGGCTTTTAGAAATCTTCTCAGCATTGTATATGTTTCCTATGACCACTTTCTACTTCCTCTTGTATGCCATAAATATCTTACAGGGCCCGCATCACTGTTACCTATTCTGTTTGTTCTCTATATCATATAAGCTATTTCCACTTTATGCTTTAATGGTTTTTTTTTTTAACACTTATTTGAAGTTAGGTTGAAACCTACCTTTTTAAAATGAATGCCTACCTATTGTCTTACTCCAGATGGACATTTCTAGTCCTCTGTTTTCCCTGACTACTCAGTCCCACTAATCTGTTATCCATCACATTGATGAATAATTATCGCATCCATGTCTATAACACGTTAAGTATAAAATTCCTGAAATACAAGATTTGCTCATTTTGGCATCTACAGCACAGTCTTAGAACCTGGCACACAATAATGCTCACACATGATTATGGGTTGAATACTGAATAAATAAACTGCTAGGAATCTTACCACCACAGTAATATTTCTAACTTTCCATAATCCCCTGAGCTCAATTAGTAGACTATGACATGTGGTTTCTATTGGAAGTAATACATCAGTAATTGTAAGAATAGAGATTTCTGACTATCTTCATTTGGAGGTGTGGCCAATATTAATAGAAAAACTTAAATACTTGAAAATAAACATGAAATCACAAACTAATGAGCATTTTTTTTAGCCTTAAGGCTGATCTTTAGATAAATTGAGTAGGATCTCCAGGTAGTAGTCATAGTAACAACATGCTGCTGTGTTTAATTTTCCAGCTAACAATGCTGTTTCTTAATCACTGATATGATATATTTACAAATACATGTAGGTAGTAGAAAGTAGATATTAGGTGTAAGAGATAACAGTCAAATGTCCTTGTCCTAGCTCATTACGAGCATTCTGATAAACAATATTTAAAGAAAATAATTGTAGGTAGACCTTGTGACACATGCCTTTAATCCCATCACTTAACAGACAGAGGTCTGTGAATGTCACCAGTTCCCGCCACTGGTCTAGATAGGGAGTTTCAGGCCATGATGGACTAGGTTGAGACTTTGTCTCAAAGACAAAAACAAAACAAAACATCTAATTAATTTAAGTACTACTTTGTGTATTATTTTGAATATAAGTAGTTGAATGGCGGGAACAATGATGGCTTTTAATGAGTAAATTTACCAAGGGGTAAATTTGGTGAAGAACTTGGTGCTTCTGAGGACATGGTCCTCTGAAATTTTGGAAGACAACTTCCAAATCCATTGAGTAATTTGTATTGCTGGAAGTAATCCTCAGCACAATCTTATCTGCGTTTTAAAATTTTAGTTGATGTCTATAGTTTAAGAGAATGTTGCATATTCTTGATTTTAGTGTAATTGTCAAGGTTTCTCAGAAAAGAAAACAAGAAAAATAAAGCAGATACAAAAAAGAAAAGAAAAGAAGAGAAAAGAAACTAGAAAGCTGTTGAAAAAGAGGTAAATAGAAGCAGAATCTCACACACAGGCAGAGGTCACTTCAAGCCTCCACTGGCATTGTTTGCTAACTTCCTTGGTGTATATTATGCCGATTTCACACACCTACAATAGTATCATCGGATACCCAGTTGGGAAGAGAAGAATCCAGTTGGCCCTTAAAATCTACAACAGGTTCCTTACTGAGTCGGTTCCCAAATATGACTGAGAAAGAGGAAGAGGAAGGAAAGAGAGAACAAAGGAAGGAAGAGTAAGAGGAGCAGAGATGGGAGAGTGCAGGAGGACTATGAGAGAAGGGTGAGTTGAGGACTGGAATTGGGATGCAGGCTGGCAACTTTCTCATATGAAGTCTGATCAGGTACGAAGACCAAGTCTGATCAGGCTTCATTTTTATGGAGTCCAGATTTGGAGCACTTTCTTGATTTGGTAGATTTTCCAGGAAGCTGTGGTTATTAGTTATACTGTTCCCATGAGAAACTGGGGTAAATGTCACTTTGGAAGCAATCACTCAGCATCATGTAGATATTCCTTAAGAAGATCCACACACAGAGATAAGAAGCCCTTCTACATCAGGTCCCATCTCACCTTAATTTACATAAAGGCTATTCAAGGATCTTGATAAACTGAAGACTGACTCAGAAAGTTTAGAGTGAGCCTGAGAGTTTGCATTTTGAAAGTTCCTAGCTGGTGCTGATGCTGTGGTGTATGAACCATGATTTGAGATTCAAGGCTCTTTAGATGTGCCTACAAATCATGCGATTTCTTATGTGACCATGCAAAGGGCATGACAGTTCTGTTATACATTTTTGTGCTCTAAACATTACAACCTTATCGTTATAAACTCTGATCAGACTGTAGTTGATTCTGGACCATGTGCCACTGGCATCTTTATACCAGTAATGAAGTTCTCCTGCTAACACATCATCGTACTATTAATCAGTATACAAATAATTCATCTATGTTATTATAGCCTGACAGCTAGCCTATTTATCCAACAAGTTCTGTTTAGCGTTGTACTGTTCATTTCTTAAAAGAAAAAAAAATCACACTTTAAATATCTTACTTCTTTTTGGACCAGGAGATTGAAGAAGTTTCAGGGAAAATCCTTTCTGAAAAAGCTTGTTTGAGCTAGTTTCCTACTCGCCTCAGTCTGAAGCTGCTCTTCATACTGTCATGTTCACTCCACTTCAAAAATATTTTCTTCCTTTACTCTTTTTCATATCTTCCAACTAGAAGATAGGCAGCTTATCAAAAGCAAAGTACACTCTAATCAAGCCACCAAAGGGGGCAAAAATAGCCCAAGTGTCTTAGTTATTATACTATTGTGAGAAACGTAAACAAAACCAAAAAAAAAAAAAAAAAAAAAAAAAGACCAAGGCAACCTCTAAAAAAAAGGTCATTTAATTGAGCCTTTCTTATCGTTTCAAAGGATTAGTCCATGATAGTCTTGATGGAGAGCATGGTGGGGTGCATACTGGTCAGCAGGCTGGCATGGTGCTGTAGCAGTAGCTGAGAATTCACATCTGATTTGTAAGTTTCAGACTGAGAAAGCGACAGACTTGGCTTTTCAAATGTTAACACCCATCTCCAGTAACACAACTCCTCTAGTAAGGTCACACCTCCTAATATTTTCCCAAACAGTTCTATTAACTAGAGACTCATTATTCAAAGCCTGTGGGTGCTATTTTTATTCAAATCAATGTACCAAGAAAGAAAAAAAAATGAGGTCAATTTCCTTCCTTGTCCACTAGATAATATCAGCAACTGTAGACTATAAGACATGACTTTAGAACAGCTATGGAGACCCTCTTGGGGACCAAGAATTTCCATGTGTTGGGTGTTCATGAGTGATTGGTGAAAAGTCAACAAATGCTTTTTTTTGAATGATTGGTGGAAAGTCAACTAATGCTTTTTTTTTTTTTTTTTTTTTTTTTTTTGAATGATTGGTGGAAAGTCAACTAATGCTTTTTTCCTCTTTAACACAAGGCTTCTAATACTGTGGTCTTAACCTCAAAGCAGAGGGCTGTAAAAGAAAGAAACAGGATTTCAAGTTAGATATATCTGGCATTAAGTACCAAATCCATCACTTACTCGTTCTGGTTGTGCCCTTGGACAAATGTTTCAAACATTCTGTCTTCCACTGTATCCTGTGCATCAGTAATAGTATGAAGTTTTGTATCATAAAATATTTATCAAGATTAAACTACCTAGTGGTTAAGAAATATTTAATACACAATAGACATTTCATTGATACTAGTTATTTCTTGTACTTTGATTTTAAAAAACAGAATGACTTTTTATGTACTTTGATTTTAGAAAACAGAATGACTTTTCATGCTAGAAATCTCAAAGACTATAAATAGCTGATTTTTTGAAGAGTGACAGTTCCTTAAAGAATCAAATCACCCATCTTCAATCTTGTAGTGAGATAAACAGACTACCCCATATAGACATTCAGCTTAACATTTATATGGTTGCATAACATTTTAAATGTTTAACTTTGAAAGCTCATTTTTTTTTCTCATTGTGGTTGCTCCGTTTATTCCTAAGAAACTTCATTTTTATTTTTACTATTTCTTTCTATGATTGGCTTTTTAGTTAGCAAAGTCTTTTTCTGTTGTTCACAATATAACAATACTTTATATGGCCCTTTAATAAAGTGTTAGATTTAGATATTCTTTCCTTTAGACTCATAGCAATTATAGCAAGATAGCAGATTAAATATCATTATTTCCATTGTACATATAATGAAATACAGTCTAGTTAAACTACCAAGGATTAGATGAAAACAGTAGTTATTCTTGTGTTCAGAGATAGACTGATTTTGGAGAAGTCAGAAAAGCTACCCAAAGACTGATAAATGAATGTGCCAGGACAGTGAATCAAAGATGCCTCATCTTCTACCTCATACAAACTTTTGTCTAAAGGTGCTTTGAATAGAGCCACAGTCTACATCAGTAGGACAGTTACATGTTGCTTAGTTCAGAGCTTGCACTACAGAAGTTCTATGGAATAAGAAAAGATGTTTGTCATAATGATATTCACTTTAGAAATTCAAATGGAAGTTTGGTTAGCAAAAACATGTTAAAATGGGCTGGAAACTGTAGTTGGAAGCCACAGTTAGGGAGGAAGAGATCACTTGTATATACCATGAAGAACCTACATATGTTAACATCTTAAATACAACTCACAAAGCTAGGAAAATAATCACAGACATCTTTCTGTAGATATTGCTACCTTTAGAACATAAGATCAGTGATTCCTAAAACTGTGATCCGGTGTTTAAATGGATTTAACTTTTAAACCAAACATACTTTTCTTGGAAAAGCCCTTCTTATTTTGTAAAGAATCAAAATAAATACGTAAATAAATACATAAATTCTGGGTAAAAAAGATTATATTAACAGTAGTATCTGAGAACCTTAGCCTACCTAAAATAGGCAGCTTGCAAATTATTCCTGTTCGATAGGGTTTCCAGGGAGAAAGGGAATAAAAAGACAATCAAGCCAGCCTCCTGCCCCTGTCTAGTCAGTGGGACACATCTTTTATGTCTCAAACTCAGTATGTATTGTTTATAAATAGTGCTGGACCCCATGATGCCAAATAAATCCTGTACTATTTTTGTAGCATGTGAGGAGAACCAAGACAAATTTCAAGCTTAAAGCTTGTATTTGTGGTTTTCAAAAATTCTATGAGCATGATTCTCAAGCCTATTAGCTAGAAACCTTAAAATAGAATTAGGTATGCTGGACAAATGTCAGTCTCAAGAGACAAACAAACAGGATGAGAATCCCTGGTGATCATAATGAATGTGTCAGAGATAGCTGCCCAGTCATATTCACAATGTCGATGCTGTAGCTCACAGAAAAATGGAGTAGTACAGCTCCTTTGTTTGAAGCAGGGATGAAGAGCAGAGCCCTATCTGATAAGGTATCCATGTATATTTTATTATGCATGAGATATCTACCTAGTACAGAGTTTGATGTTAAATGGAGTGCAATCTAAGCAACAAAGAAAGAATTGAGCCATGTTATTCAAAAGAGGAATATATATATATATATATATATATATATTAGTGTATTAATGACTAAAAAGCTGATTCATTTAGATTCTTCATAAAGCATGTTAAAATGTGACAAGGTATTCAAGAAATGTAACATGAAGAGATATCTGAAGAATAAAGCTAAAGTAGGGAGTTAAAGCCTTCTGCAGGTCTGGTGATGGCTTGAAAGAAAATGGCCTTCAAAAGGAGTGGCACCATTAGTAGGTGTGGTGTTGTTGGAGGAAATATGTCACTGTGGGGTCGAGCTGTGGGGTCTCAGATATACCCAAGCCACACCCAGTGAGACAGATCACTTTCTGTTACTTTGCATATAACATGTAGAACTCTCAGCTCCCTCTTAACACCATTTCTGCCAGCACACTACCACATCCCACCATGATTAATGAACTGAACCTCTGAACTGTAAGCTACCCAATTAAATGATTTTCTTTATAAAAGTTGCCATGGTCAAGATGTCTCTTCTTGACCATGAAGAGAAGAATAGAATAGAAACCCTATCTAGGTCAGGCGTGTATGAGACCTATGAAGAGAAAAATTCTGGTCATTGTTATGACTTATAAAAAAGAGTCCTAAGTTAATCAGGTGGAATCTGGAGCTACTTTCCCAGCTGTACTGAGAGCAGCCTCAGGGAAACATGGGCTTTTCAACCTCAAATGTGTCCATGGAGCTATAAAAAGCATCTGGGACCATCGGTCACTAGTTACTCTTGTAATTAGAGAACATCTACACAGCACTCAGCCATAACTTTCTCAATGAGAACACAGGACATAAGAAAAAGAAAGATACCACTACCATCCCCAGGGCCTGAGAGGCAAGGTGGGAGGGATGAAATTGTGGTGTTAGAGATGCCATTACCATACAGGGTTTGAAATGGCAGAGGGAGAGTGAACATTTCACAAGAGGAGATCAGCTATAGAAGGCATCCAAGAAATCAAGCGTGATAAGATGTGTGAAATAGATCTAGCCAATCATACCTCTGTCAAAAATGCTTTGAACAGAGTAACTTTTCAGGCATTAAAATGAGGCTGAGGAGATGGCCTGTAGAATAGGCTTGGCTGTGCAAGCATGAGGCTGGATGATCATATCCCCAGGATCTGTGTTAAAGCTGGGCAGGCATATCAGCTGCTGGTAATATCAACCTTAGAAGTCAGAGACACAGGTTCCCTGGGGTAAGCTGGTCAGATGGACTAGCCCAGATTGATGATTTTCAGTCCATCAAAGAGACTCAATAAACTAAAGAATTCCAAGGAATATGCCAAAAAGCATGGGGTCTTCATATGTTTATCCCCCCAAAATTGAACTTTGAAAAATAAAAATCATAGTACTGACAAAGAAAATGTATTCAATGGGAATAACAGCACAGTCAACATGGCAGGAAAGATGAGTACAGTTTAAAGTGTTGTGAAGACACAAAATGAAATTCAGAAAGAGGAAGAGATTGAAAGGTGAAAGAACAATTTTAAGATATAGAACTTACTCAAAGAATCTAACACATGTTTAATTGGTGCTAAAAAAAAACCCATAAATTAGAAGACAAAGATTCTTGTGTGTTTAAAAGCTTTAGAAATATACAGAACACTGTAACCTTTTTTATTCCAGGATCTCAGCTTACTCCAAGCAAAAAGAACATGATGAAAACTATGTGGTAGCATATCTTGATCAAATTATTAAAGCAAGTGGAAGAAAAATATCTAAGTCATGGAAAGAATACATAAGTTGTAGAAGGAAAGTAAACAGCAGACTTCTCATTGGATGTAATGGAAGTCCCATGGATCTTCATAATGGAAGCTATGGCTGAGTGCTGTATTCGAGTAACCAGTGGCTGATGGTCCCAACTTCTCTGGAGTGCCTCATATCTTTATACTCCTGATGTTAACTATTGGATGAAGGCTATTCCTGAAAAAAGACATAAACTACACAACACAATAGTTTTCAACCAACACAATCCTTAAGAAGTGCCAAGAGGTAAGGACCATTCACTTACACCACTCTCACAGTTGAAGCAATGGATACTTTATTCTGAAAGAGGAATCTTTAGGGTGGATCAAAGAGTCTTCTATAATTATCTAACCTAAGGTACCACATTTCAACCAATTCCCATTTCCCATAAAATACTTTTTGAAATGAGAAACATTGATTAACAACTCTGCAAAGCCAAAGTACAAACTTCGCAGCTCATGTTAGCAGATTTAAGGGAAAATCTCTGCAAGTGCAGACTTTCAATGATGACTTCAATTTTCTGAAAGCTCTGAATTAAATGTCACTGCCAGGACATTAGCCTAGTATGGATTCTCCAGAGAAGCAGTGCAAATGTACAAGTGTGTATTGGAATCATGGAGAGGAACTGCTTCACACATTTCTGGAAAGTCTTATATCTGAAATTGGAAAATTAGCTGAAGACCCAGAAGAGTTGATGGTATAGTCTTAGTCAGTGTCTGCACTTCTAGGGACCAAGAGAACCCATAATGTATCTTTTCATCTAACTCTGGCTGTGTGAAAATAAGATAAGATTAATGTTTCCACTCTGATAGAGAAAAAAGTGTATCCTTTAAATAGCCTTTTTGCCCCAGTTTTATTTTTATTGCTGTGATAAAATACCATGACAAAACAAAGTATGGGGAAGTAAAAGCAAAACCTTCAAACAACTAATCATATCACAACCACAGTCAATAGCAGAAGGAAATGAATCCATAAATGCTCACTTGCTTGTGCTCAGCTTAAGTTCTCAAACCTTACACAGTGCAGGACCATCTGCTTAGGGAACTAACTGTTCCACAGTTGGCTGAATCTCTCCATATTACTCAATGAGCAGTGCCCCTACACAGGCATACAAATGACCTACCCAAAATCGACAATCCCTCATTGAGACTCTCTTGCCAGGTAGCACTAGGCTTTATGAAGTTAACATAAAGCTAACTGTCATGGTTTATCCTATTTGAGATATTGGTGAGCTAAAAGGGGCCCTACCCTCATCAGAGAAAGTTATCTTTTCCCCTCTGTTTATTCTTTTCAAATGCTCATAGATCAAATATATGGTTATAGATGCAACTAGAAATAAGACATAACCAAATATCTGAGTATCACATGATGGAGTCAAATTGACATATGAAATTAGCCTTCCCAGCATCAAGGATTATGAAAACAGCATCTGACTACTACAAACTTTCATTTTTAAGTTACTATAAATATTGTATCTATATGAAGTTGGATCTGTGTAGCTAGCATATCTTTATTTTTTTTTTTAATAAAAAATCCTTGACACCATTTTCTAGTGCTTCTCCCCACAATTGTTCTTGTTAGTAGTTTTGTCATTGATTCTTTACTGCTACCAAGGGCTTCTGGACCTCTACTGATTGACAAAATAAAATACTATCCAGGTGCCTACTAAAATCCATTAAGTATCCAGAAAAAGATGTGTGGGTGACAAACCGTTCAATAGTCTCTTGACAAGTACTGAATAGGGGCTGTGAAGAGGTTGATTTGGTAAAATGCTTGCCTGGCATTTGGAAGATGCTGAATTCAGTCACCAATTGCCCCACCATAAATAATGGATGCAAAAAAGATGTTCTTAAGCATGTAGAAACTTGGCTGAGGCTGCCCACATGTACAGGATATAAACAGTGATAGATCTGGCATGATTTGAAGAGATTCTGTCTCCTCATAATCAGACCAGCTTATGACTTCTGCAAAGTAGACCAGAGTATTTGAAAATAACTTTATATGTCTTTAAGATAATATGCTTTTAAATTTTAATGCTTTTGGAATTAGTAACATTATTTCATCCTTTCCTTTAATCTCTTCAACCACACCCTGTAATCTAATCCCCCCTCATTCCCTTTCTTAAATTCATGGCCTCTTTTTATTTAATCCTTGTTATACACGTGTGTATTTGTATTCCTAAATATATAAATACAACCTGCTCAATATGTACTCCATAGTGTACAGTTTAAGGACCACTTAATACTGGATGGCCAACAGGGGGACTCTTCCCCAGGGGAAACTATTTCTCCTGCTCTAAGCATTCTTTAATTACCTGGAGTTCTTGGTCTCAAGAGGGGCTCCATGAGATTTATCCCTCCCATGTTTATGAGTCTGTTAGTTGTCTTTATTTGTGTCTGTTTAGGCAGCCATGTTGATGAGACTTCATAAGTGTAGCTTCTCTGAGATTTTTAGAAGAAACAATTTCAAGGCAAACTTCCTCTAACTTTTATTGCTTTCCCACCTTCTCTTCTAAAATGAATCCCGAGTCTTAGGTATAGGAGTTGTACATATCTCAGTTAGCACTGGGCACCAGACAATGTCTTGTTCTCTTTATTGGATTGATTATGATCTTCAATAATGATCTCTGCCTATTGTAATAGTTTCTTTGGTGAGCGGTTAAAAAAAGAACCTTTATTTATCTGATGGGGGATGTCTTTGTGTATACTGTGAATACCATTAGTAAACTATTTTGGCCCATGGCAAAGCATCTTAGAAGCAGGAGGGAAATTTGGGCATATGATGCATGTTTAATGACACATAACCATTATTCTTTACTCATACACAACTTACTATGTAGTGCGAGTATGCCCATATGATATAGGTAGTTGTATCTAGTGTCATCTGTGAAACACCAACTCTGCTTTCCTAGGGTTGAGAAAAAGCCATAGATATATATGTTAGTGGCTTTGGTTTCCCTTGGATGCCCCATTGTTCTCAATTTGATGTTAATTTAAATGAACTGAAATGGAGCATGAGATCAGAGCAGGATGACAGAGATTCTATCTCTACTCCCAGCTGAGCCACAAATGGAGCCTGGTAATTCAGCCCTGCCTGCTCCCCAGGCCAGTTTTCAAGGTCTTTTTCTATTACCCTTTTTGGACACCCTTGCATCTGATTTTTTGAGGCCATGGCCTTGCTTCCTAGTGAGTTCAGCAAATATCCTTTGACAAATGCAGTCTTTAGGCTTTCCTGCTGTATCACTCACATAAAATCAGAAGAAGAACATTCCTCTGGCTTCCCCACTCAGAGGCATTCTGTATCTACCTCTAATAGATTCTTATAAGTGACAAGCTTCCAGCTGTTGTCATGGTTTGTCTTTTAATGTGGTTTGAGGCATTGGAGCAGTCTTTGAGCTCAGAGGCCACACTATTCTGAACTATAGTGCATGAAGTGAACCCTGAATTCTACTATCAATGCTTGTGTTGAGAACACTCTTAATAGGCACACCACTGGTAGTCCTCTAAAGATTTAGCAGATGGATATTAAAATCACAGGGTGGGATCTGAGTCCCTTTTTTCCCATGTCTTTTTTTATAAGATAGGTTCTTAGACTCTCTTACTGAGTATAACAAAAGAAAATGAATCCAAGTTAAACATCCCTATTTGCTTTTAATTCCTGCACACATCTAAATTCAAATACTTTTGTCAGTTTAAAGAGTTTGAGTATGATACTTGTATGGTCACAATGAGTGACTCACAGCTAGTGTAGCCAATTTGCCTTGCTCTGGCATTAGTCACTTATGACAGTCTTTGGCAAAGCATGCTTCCAGACTCCATTACTAGTATAATTTCTGTTTCTCCACACACACTTGTCGGAGTAGACTCACCAAAATTCAAATATGATCTTGATCTTTATACCTACAGCTGTTAGATACATTTCCAATGTTCCTCAAATTAAAAATAAACAAAACAAACAAAACATTCTCACTAGGGCTTACTAGGTTCTACTATACACTGTCAATCCCACATCCTCAGTCACATCTCATATCTCACTTTCCCTGGACTCTCTTGCACAAGAAAACAATGGTGCTCATTCACCCTCCCAAATTTGCATTGCTGGGTCCCTGTCCCTACCCTCTTGTTTCTTCCATTCAGAAAGCAAGTACATGAATGATCAATCTCAGCTCTAATGTCACTTTTTTTCCAACTCAATCAGGTCAATTCTTTTGTCATATTTCTTCTTTGAACCATCTCAGTTTTTAATTGGACGGTTCCTTCAGCAGCTTCAGTATGATTAGGAACTCACCACCACAACACAGCACACACGCTGAATGTGTCTCGGTGTCATAGTCTGTGACTAGTACATAGCTGGCTCTCAGTAAAAATCCTTGGATGAACAAAATGAAGAATCTGCAGACAAGGGCTTCACCCCAATTATGTAGGTTGTGTCCAGTTCTAATGCCATACACTAAACATAACTACCTTTTAAGGACCTGTTTATGGTGTTTGGCTGAGCAGCTTTCCTGAGAAGAATGAAAAATGCACCCATAGCCTTCAAGCTGCCTTTCAGAGATAAGAGAACACATGCTTATGATTCTTTCATGAAGTTTGGCAATTTTCAATTTAAATATTTGCCATGACTTCAATTATCATGTTTACCATGAATATGCAATGCAGGAATATGGTATTCTATTATAATATAATAAATATTATAATAGAACTCAATAGTGCTGTGGGAGCCAAGTAAATGAGTAATCTCTATTGAAGAAATCTGAACACAGACATTTCCTGCTGGGCTTTGAAGCTGAAGTAGGTCCTTAGATCGCTGCTGTCAGTCCCAGTCACTTGATCAGCTTCGTGGCTAGCTCTCCACTTCTTCAGTTCAATTTAAAAGTTGCTTCCTTTAGTAAGCTTTCTCTGACAGTCCCCCAGCCAAGTCTCATGCTCTTATGTCCCTTCCCAACCACCCATTATGTGTCCAGCTACTTTGAAAACCTCTAAGTGCCATGAGATCTGGCACTGATACAGCTTTCCCACCACTGTTTGAATAGAGCCTGTGTCAAGGCGATGCTTCAACTTTAGGTTGAGTGAATGATGAAATACCAGAGAGCAGAAGTGGAAATGTCTAAACCTACTCTCAAAAAATAAAGACTTTAAAAGAGAGGGAATAAAAGGTGGGAACAGCAACACAGATAGAGTGGACCGGCATAAGGATACAAAAGGTAAAAACCCTGAGTGCATGGAGAGTACATAAGAGGAGAATATTTGGTATGGTTAAATGTATGCAGCATATGGGGTGTGACTTAAAAGGGGCACTTAGATGACTAATGGGAACCACACTTTCAGTGGCCTTGAATCATAACGGGCAATTTGTACTTTTTTGTCATCAAGAGGAATTGCAAGGCCCTTAAGTAGAAGTCTTGTAGCTTTGGGTTTGCACTTTCTAAAAAGATCACTTCAGTTTCCAGATAATGGGAAGTTTCCGGGAAGAGATGAGGATGGAGGTACAGAAAACTGTTTGGAGGTTAATACAACTGGCACTGCTGACATTTAAAATGAACATGCAGAATACTGGTGGCTTTTCTATACATTGGAAATGACTATCAGGTTGATCAATTATTAGTATAACAATGATGTCATCCACCAAGACATCAAATAAAGGCGGATTATGACAGGGAACCACTTTTTTTTTCTGTGAAGTCATGGACTTGGGTACCCCAGACAAGGCACTTAAAACATGTGACATTACTTGCAAACCACAAGGTCAACCACAGTTTATATATTGTCATCCATCATACTGGATTAATAATGAAGAAACCACTGTATGCCTTTAGCAGTCAAACCATGATTTTCATTGAGAGATAATTTTTTCTGCTTACAACCTAGGAGATTCTGGTACTCATGACAGAATAACTAAGATATCTCTGAGTCCAGAAGATATAGCAGGCATCAACACAAAACTTGGAGGGGAAATGTCTTTCAACAAAAGTAATGGAGAAAGAAAATCTGAAGAAGATATAGAAAACTCAAAAGAAGTGCTCTGGGATAATATTGAGCTTGAGGCTATATGCTCCTTAAATTCATTTTAATAAAGCAATGAGTTTGTATTTTTACTTAAGACTAGTTTGTTTCATGTTATTTGAGGAAGAACAGTACTCTAAAAATAAAAATTCATCTAAGAAACAGCATTATACACCATGTAATGAGCACCCAAAGCAGTACTCCCTATATGCCCACAAATCATTATTTTATGAATTCATACATCACACTTTTTCAGCAATTTTCATCAGATCATCTTAATACTGGACAATGAACTGGACACTCATGTAAAGATAAGATGCAGTTACTCACGGTTGACATATGCTCTAATGGTCAGCTGATGGCTATCATTGCAGATTGGGAAGCTTTTAAAAAATCACTATGCCTAGGTCCTGCCAAATAAGTTAAATAAAAGTTTACTAAAAATATTATTAGGCAGATATTTGTACTCATTGAGGTTAATTCAATGGTGGCTTCTCCCATTTTATAGAAAAGATGCCAAGACATAACGTGAGGGACAAGCTAAGGTTTGAGTCCAGGCAGGGTCCAGATTCTGCACTGTTCTAAACACCTAAGTGCATTTAACATAGATGGCACAGTACTATCCTGGGAGAATTTAATGTCATGCAGTTATAGATAAGCTAGATTGTTTTCAGAATTCATGTTTTTTCTTCATCATCCTTGTTATTTCATAAATTTTAAGCTCATATACATATACTTTTCTCATCTATAGGACTAACAGAGTCTTTTCTCTATTTAATTTGAACCATCTTTTACAGAAATCCCCAGCCTCTTCCCTAGTCTCTGGGCATCTTTATCAGGTTAGAGTTATACTGTGCATTTCTGGGGGGGGGGGGGTGTCTTTAGAAATATTGATGTGGGCACTTTAGCTTAACCAGCTCTGAAGTGTCTCATAAATGACATGACTCCTGTGATCCCCAGTGTCCCATATGTAATATGAGAAATCATAACATCTCCCTTATTATGCATGAAGGAATATTAATTGAAATCTACTTTCAGCTCTTGGAATAGGACCACAAATATAGAAGACAATTAGAGTTAACTATTGTTCTTGAGGTTTCCCTGGATTTATATCTATCAAAATGTGGCCAATGCAGTCAAAAATTTATAACAATAATTAGAACACACAATGCTTTCAGTTATGGATAATGCCCCTATATCCAGTGTTGTCTCTTTACCTGCACTTCCTTAAAAAATTTTTAAAAATAACAGTACAGTAGAAATACTTGAATTATTCCCATTTTGTGAATTTAAAAAATAAAGCAAAGGAATACTACGTGGCTTTCCCAAGAAATAGAGAAAGACCTACAATTTTCAAGCTCATATTGTAGAACATCCCTTTTGGGGAACAAATATTATTATTATTTGTACTGTATGTCTGAATTTTATAGTCTTAGATTAAATATATAATGTATCACCATATATCCCCTTTTGTGTCAAAAATAAAAGAAAGTTATAACTAACATAAGAAAAAGCATATATAATTTGTATAATAATTATATACAATAAATACAAATAATAATTACATGAGTAATATCTAGTCCATTAACAATTGACAATTCAAAGAATATATTCCATTAACTATCCTATTTTGGTGAGTCCAAAGAATTATATCTAATTCACTTTCTATCTAACTTGTATTACTAACTAAAAACTGTATTTTGATATCTCTCATACTTATATACTTTAACTTCTGAGATTCTTTTCTAAAACTACCACTATGAAACTGTAAGTGTAACTATCTCATTTCAACTCCCTCAGATACCCAAGAAGGAAATAATATTAAGTAATTAAACAGCATGAGAAAGAAAGCAACTTTCAAAAATATAAAAAATGAAACAGCTGACTGCCTGAACAGTCACCCAAAATGTAGGGGCTCCGGAAATTGGTTTATCTTGTACAACATGAGGAAGAATCCAATTAGTTTTCTTTAGAAATTCAATTCTTTTGCTTTGAAGATATTTGTTGTTAATATCTCCCAAAAAATTACTGCAGGCTCTTTGCCAAGGTTTACTTTCTACCCATAATTGGTCAATTTCTTCATTAGTTAAAGGTACAACAATTTCTGCTGGGTCCACTCAGATCAGTTAAGAAAGTCTTAATTTTCATTTAAAAAACAATTCAGAAATCTTTTCCACATATACTTTTAATTTATTACTCAGTTTATATAGTAGAAATATCCATTCCAATATAATATTTTCCCTATGCATTAAAATCCTATAGCAGAATGCTTATAGAGAAAGATAACTAGAATGCAATTAAGGTCTGGGTCCACAGGATCCACATGTGCATCCTGTAATTTCTTTTCCACCAAAGCCAGTTCTTTCTCAGCTTCAGGTGACAGTTCTCTCACAATACTTAAGTCCTTGTCATCATTTATGGTTTTGAACAAATTATCCAGTTCATCATTTTTATTCCAATAGTGGTTGTAAATTAGCAGTGTCTCCTAGTAATCTTTGAATATCAAATGTTTTTAATCTATCTCTCCTGATTTGTACCTTTTGAGGTATAAATTTTTGTTGGCCTGTTTTGTAACCTAAATAATTAATGGAATCTCTTCTCTGTATTTTTTAGGGGCAATTTGTAATCCCCAAGCAGGCAATTTTTTTTCACTTCTTCAAGCATTTTGAATCTGCCAACAAGCTGTTGTCCATGTAAGAATAAATTTTAGATTGGGGCAATTTGTTATGTATTTATTCTACTGATTTTTGTACAAAATACTGGCACAGAGTGAGACCATTCAGTATTCCTGGAGACAGGAACTGTAACAATAAGTTTCTAGCCTGGACTAGCCCCAAAGTTCAGACCTGCCCACTGCTGCTTATCTGGACCAGCAATCCCAAAGTCTCAAAGAAACAAACAGACATTTATATTCATTTCTTACTACTTGGCCTATGGCTGAGATGCATTGCTAGCTAGCTTTTTCATCTTAACTCAACCCATTTTTATTAATCTGTCTTGCCATGTGGCCCATGGCTTACTTATTTCATTACATGTTGCTTCTTTGGGCATCTGGCTCAATCTCTCCCAACTCCACCCTCCTTCTTCTACCTATGCTTGATTCCCCAACTACTTCTTCTATGGTGCTCACCAAGGTCTAAAACAGTTTATTTAAAGAATGATATTCACAGCATACAGAAAGACACCCCCCCCCCGGTCAAGGACCCTCCACTGATATCTCTTTACAGGCTGAGAATTATTAGTGGGCACTGTAAAGATGAACTTTCTTTTCTTGTTTTTAAAAAGGTATTATAAGGAAACAGTCTTTTTAAATCAGTAACTATAATAGGCCATTCTTTAGGTAACAGAGAAGGCAAACGAATTACAGAGTGTAGAGAGCCCATTGACTGGGTCACCTTGTTTATCACCCTTAAATCTGTTACCAGATTTCTTTTTAACAACAAATACAGGAGAGTTCCAGGGGCTGGTTGATTCTTCAATATGTTGAGCATTTAACTGCTCTTGTACCAGCTGCTCTAAGGCCAATAATGAATCCATATAGGTTTATCTGTCAGCCATTTTGAAGGCAGTGCTGTGTGTGTCTTTGAAAGACCATCAACTGCTGTGCCTTGTTTGTATACAAGCTGACTGGTTTGTGACTGTTTCTTATAATACCATCTAATAATTATCCTGGAAACATGTTTTAGTTTATGGTTTATGTCTCTGTTTGGAGGAGTGTTAATATGTGGGTTCCATTGTTGTAGTAAATCCTATCCCCATACAGTTTTAGCAATGTTAGCCACATATGGCTTTAATATTCCCTTCTGTCCTTCTGGTCCTATAAACTCAAGTCATTTTGCACTCTTATTTACCTGACATAATTACCCAGTTCCCAAAACTGAACATTTTTTTCCTGAAGGGGCCAACTTGGGTGTCATGACTCTGGTGAAATTATTGATACATCCAGCCCTGTGTTCAATAAACCTTCAATAATATCAGTTACTTGTACTTTTAACTTTTGCCTTTGTTCAGTAATAGAAGCTTGCCAAACTATTCGCAGTATAATTTTCCCTGAGTTTGTCTTTTTTATAGGTTTTCTATCATTTAGTGTAGTATATCTTTTAAAAATAGGTTTAAATGTCTTTAATTGTTCTGAGAAGGTGTTTCCTCTGAGATGACAGGGTAAGACTGGTCTGGATTTGATATGGAGGCTTTTGAAAGGATGTTTCCTGAAGGCAGAAATTTTCCTTGTCTCCCCCTTGTTGACCTGCATTCATTAGTCCAATCTCTCCCCTTTCAATACCTTTGGCATACTCCAGAAGGGAGGGGCATTCTCTTGAGATTATTCCTAACCAAGGCACTGTTTCTGGAAACACCTTGTTTGCAATCTCTTTTTATGTGACATTGCCTTCCACAATTGTAGCATTTAACATTTTTACTTTTTCTTATACCTCTAGAAATAAGCTCTCCTACCCAGTTATCATCACAGTCATAAGGCTCTAGATTAATTGTCTCACAAATCCAGTTCTCCAAGGGTGCTAACCTTGCTTTTAACAGTCTAAGTATTCATCTACATTGTGTATTATCATTCTATAAAGCCAGAAATTCAATTGTTATTCACCTAGCTTCTGAATCTGGTATCATTCTGCTTATTACTGTAGTTAATCTCTGTAAAAAGTCTGTAAAAGTTTCTTTGGAGCTTTGAGTTTC
Organism: Phyllotis vaccarum; assembly: GCA_033318265.1. Lineage (NCBI taxonomy): Eukaryota > Metazoa > Chordata > Mammalia > Rodentia > Cricetidae > Phyllotis > Phyllotis vaccarum. The sequence continues at coordinate 25,995,253 of JARWLC010000001.1, forward strand.
TTTTGTGAAGGGTTAAGTTTTCTTTCCTGTTTCTTCAGTGCAATCCCACGCATCTAATAATGTCATGTGGCATAAATCCAGAGTATGCCCATTGTATAAGGAATGCTTTTCAGTATCAGCATAATCCCCTTCCCCAAGAAGTTGGTCTTGGGAGACTTCTATGCCTCAGGCTCTGCTTCTTTGTTCTATTGTTTTAGCTTTCTCCTTCCACCCTGTTTTCCACTGTAAAAGTAGCACAGCCTCCAAAATAGCAGTAACCACAACTAATGATCCAGTTAAAGGATGACCAGCTGTTTAGCATTTGTTTTACAAATGGTAAGTGCATGCCATATATAACAACTGCTTTCTTGACTCTCCTTAATTGTAACATTTATACTAGAGCCCAACTAGCATCTGTACAATTTTTATCATTTTGCAATTTTAAAAGGTTACTGAATATATTAATGTTGGTTGTTTGATAACCGTAGGCTGTTTTCTTGTAATCTTAGATGACATTGCTAAGACTGGTTCTTTATATTCCTCTCTAGGTTCGAATATCTTTGTGTTCTCTCATAACAGGTTTTTCTAAGAATTTCTTCTTGGCATTCACATTATTGACTTTTTAAATGATAAAACAGAAATAATCAAACAAATAATATTCATAATAAACAATATGATAAACATGAGTATAATCCCATCTACTTTATTTATAATCTTTTCTTTTATTGGTTCCAATATCAAATCATCCAGAGAAAGATCACAGAAAGATCAAGTACCCTCCATTGCCATAAATCAATTCCCCCTTTAAAAAAAAAAAAAAATTTGATTTATCCACCAATCTAGTTGTCAGTGGTGATTCAACCACCTGTGAAGTGAGGCAGCTACCAAGTATGATAGCAGACCAAGGAGGGGTCCATAAAAAGAAAAAACGTGCACCCACCAGGAGATTGAAGCCATTGTCTGAAAAACTTACCCAGAAACACATGTGGCCAGTCTGCCTAAGACTGGGGGCTAACTTAGTACAGAAAGCCTAGCCAGCAGGTAATTACTCCTCTGGCCACATTTTGCTCTGGCCAACAAGCAGCTTTTTGTGGGGGAATTTGTGCCCCATAGTTGAACACTGAGTGATACATGAATTCTAGTTGTATTAAAGGAAACTCAGAGTCAGATATTGGGGAAAGGCTGAAATATCAAAGAGAGGAAACAGACCACAGTTGATTCTCATCCAGCTGTCTTCCAGCTTCCTCAGCCTTGCTCCTCTTCACTTCTACTGCCTGAATCTGTCTTTCTATACCTGCCTTAAATGCCTTCTTTTCCCAGTTGTTTCACATCTAGGTTAAGGCTAAAGGCATGGGCTACTAGTACTTGGTAGTTAGCCTTGAATTCACAGAAACACAAAAAAATCTCCTCTGTCTCTGGAGTTATGTGATTAAAGGCCTGGTACCACCACTGCCTACCTGCAAGCCTGGAGCTCCCTCTATAAACCAAGCTGGCCTCAAATTCAGATCTGCTGGGATTAAAGGTGTAGGTCACCACTCCCAGTCTTTCCCGTGCTCATCTACAAGGATGATTCCAGTTTAGACTCATAGTAATAACAGATTCATAGCCTGATCTGGCTGTATTTCCTGTGTCCTGATTGGTTCCTAGTCCAATTGTCAACAGAAAAGTTTCATCCAGATGCAGACAGGTGCAGACCCACAGCCAAACATTAGGTGGAATTTAGGGACTTCTGTAAAAGAAGAGAGTAAAAAGATTGTAGGAGCCAGAGGGTTCAAGGACACCACAAGAAAACTCACAGAATCAACTAACCTGGGCTCATAGGGGCTCACAGAGACTGAACCATCATCAGTCAGGAAGCCTGCATGGAAATAACCTAGGCACTTTGCATATATGTTAAAGCTGTGTAGCTTGGTCCTCTTGTAGGTCTCCTGGCAGTGGGAACAGAGGCTGTCTCTAACTCTTTCACAGGCTTTTGGAACCCTACTCCTTATACAAGGTTGACTTGCTAAGCCTTCTATGGGGAGATGCTTAGTCTTTCTGCAACTTCATATGCTATGGTTGTTGATAATCATGGGATACCTACCCTTTCGTAAGCAGATGTGGAGGAAGAGTGGGTTGGGAGAGGGAACAGAGAAGTGATGGAGAGAGGGGCTGAAAAAAGAGAAGGGAGGAGGAACTGTGGCTATAATGTAAAGTAAAGATATAATTTTTAAAGTACTTGTTTTTGAAGAGGACCCAGGTTCAATTTCCAGAACTCTTACAATCATTTGTAACTCATTTCCACATCTGACCTCCTTGGGCACCAAGCATGTATGTAGTGCAGTATACTTAAGGTACTGTTTGAATAAAACTCTCATATACATAAATCAAAACAAGTACATATTAAAAACAAAACAAAATTTAAAAAAGGATTCTTTAGAGAAAAAAAATGAAGAAACCTGGCCAAACCTTGTCATATTTAAAGATAATGTTTTGATTTCTTCTAGAAATAAAGGCTTAATTAAGGCTCCAGTTAATTGAAACAATGTATTAAGGTAAAATGTTTTATTTGCAGATTCATAGAAAATAGCAGAGATATGTAATAAGAATCCAAAAGGTTTCCATTTCCATGCTCACTGGGTTGGAAATCTCTAAGACTTTCCCCTGTCTTGGCTTGGCTGGGCAAGCTATTGCTTTTATTCCAGATGTCTCTACCTCTTGAGAAGACCTATTTCATGAGCTTTCTGAGTCCATAGGCTCAGCTATGCTACTCTCATTTGGGTTGGAAAGGATGCTGTATAGTTAATACTCGAATACCCCAGTGCTTTAAAAGAGAAATTCTGGAAATACATTCAAGCAGGGTTCTCAGTTCAAGTTTATCACTTTGAATTAGTGGCTAAAATAGTTTCCATAACTTAATTAACTTTTCCATTATAAGCATTATGCTATCCAAGTGAATTCATTTGCATATTCCTGTAGATTATCATTATTGAAGTTTAAAGGCACATAAAACCCAGTCACATAATGGCTATAGGAGCTGAAATCAATATAGACTATCTGTAGGAGACTATGGACTGCAGTGAATGGGAGACACATCTTATTGATACCTGCTACTTTACTCATGGCTGCACTCCCACAGGACTTCAAGTACTCCTACTAAGTGCAGGATAATAAATGGTATGACTGCCAGTGTTAAACATAGGAAACCAGGTACTGAAAGTAACTATGCATTGAGGTATTGATCATTATGTGTACTTCTTCATCACAGGAAGATTCCATACAAGGACATCTGGATACAAATTACAGAATTCAATTATTCAGATCCAAGTGGGTATATCTGTTTTCTGGTAGCTGGGTAATTGACTTATAGTTGGCAACTTACAAACACAGCCTAGGGCTATTTCGACAAAGACAGAATGAAGAGACAGTTGTTGCATTTTTCTTTTTAAGATAAGAATAAGATCTTTGCCGCCATGTTTGAGATTAGGCAGGAACAAATATATATAACCAAATTTATAGATGCAATTGTTATTCTGTATAAATGAGTTAATTAATATATCAGTGTAAAAACAAAACAAAACTTCTACAAAATAATTGGCATAATTTGCCTGTGGTAAAACTTTTTAGGCATTTATCTGCCCATCTTTAAAAGAGAAAGGTGGTGATTGGCCAGAAACAGGAACATATATGTAGACTGTAAACAATACTGGTGTAAATTTTATAACTTTTGGTTCCAAATTCAAAGATGAGGACTTTTGCTGTAACCACTGTTAGTCTAATCTCCAAACTTAAAGAGATAAAGTGAATTTAAGGTCAATTTGAGATGTTAAAAAAAATAAAGTTATTAATTTTGCCTACTCTTTAAGGCCTCTGCAGAGCCCTATAGGGAAGTGGACCTGCAGGGCTCTATAGGATAAGGAGGAAATTTCTCCATGTAATGAAGAATGGAGGAAGATTTCATAGAGTAGGGTACAGGAGGAAAGAGAAAATGGCAAAGAAGATTGACAGGCCTACCTTTTACTACATTCCAAAGACACTCCACCATGTAGCAGCTTTCCTCTCTCCAGCGGGGCCTACATGGAAGTCATCTGTGCTAATTATCTGAGATAATTTCACTTGCTCAGAAGACCTTGTCTACTTTGAGGACATCTCACCCCATTTCACAACCTTCTATGGCTGTCTAGTGTGCCAACTTTACCAACTTTAGTGTGCATAGCAGTTCCCAGGAAACCCCTCCCTGCTTTTTCTATGTTCATTTTATTATTTTTTATTAAAAAGTCTTTTTTATCCATGTACACCCCCTGCTACCCCTCCCTTCCCTCCTCCCAGTCCCTCCCAGTAAGCCTTCAGCTCCCCGCTTCACATCTTCCCATGCCCTCCCCCAAAAGGACAAGAAGTCCCAAGGTGGGTCAGCTCAGCGTGGCACATCCACTCCAGGCAAGTCCACTTTTCTCATTCCAATATGAATCAAGGGTTAGGTGTTCCTCTGCAGGAGTTTGAATTCTGCGTTTCTTACTTACTGCTGGTGGCTTATGATCCACCCTTGAAAACTCAGCATGACTGATATCATTCTCCCCACCACCTCAGCTGCACCTAAGTGAAGGCATTTGTCCTAAATACACGTGGAGACCCTGCGTTCAGTGTTCAGCCTTTTCCAATCCTTTTCTCTATGGCTTCTCTCTTCTCCATCCATATGTCTACAGAGGTAACAAGACAAAGGGCCTCTGTTCTGTCATATTTCCCAGCTCCCTTCTGGTTCCTTCTTCTTTCTCTTGCTGCTACCCTTGCAGAACAGACGCCTACTGTGTAGGAGAGACACTACCCTCAGCCCAACTTCCCTGGGGAGTCTCTTCACTGAACTCATCTTGGATCTGTGTTTGAGAGTCTTCTCCTGTTCCAGCTTCTCCCGCACAGCTATTCAATAAAGTGTTCACTGAAGTCCCCAGAAAATATTAATTGAATTCTAGCTCAGGATTTGAATCCAATAGGTACTGGGCCAATTTATTTTAACATGTTATAAACCCCAAACTGAGATGATTTTACGTCAACCATATATCTTATTTGTAGATTGCCATTTATGTTATTTTATAATTGATAAAACTATGGGAGAACTTTCTTTTTGGTTTCTTTCTCTTTGTCTGTAAGCCTGTACATTGATTTAATTGCACCTCTGTGCTTAGCGGGCTGCATTACAGTGGCTCTTCTCAACCTACATCATGCATAACCTTGCAATATTACAGAGGCTTTAGTTTAATACTCGCGAGTACATGTCCCTAGAGGTTTATTTTATAATGTTTATTTGGGATCTTGTGAATGACATCAGACTCAGGAGCCTGTGGTGCCTACTACCATTTTGCCTCCTAACCATTCATTTTCTGTTACCAGAACAGAGACTAGAACCTTCCATTCTCAAATGGTCATGACCATTCCGGCCTTGGCAGTCTATTGAAGAAGTTACTATTGATTTATAATCATTTGTTTGAGTTTTCTGTCAACTTTAACTAAAATTTGTCTAACTGACACTTGACAGGGATGACACGCATTTAAAATCCAAATAACTGGGATGCTGAGGCAGGAGACTGCTGAGTTTGAGATAAGAATTGTCAATAGCTACATATTTGTATAGCAAGGATGTGACCCAAATATTAAGCCTGATTAATTATGACAAGGAGATATATTATTAGGGTCAATATATATTTAAGCAACTTAAAATATAAATGCAGGAAATGTAGGAAATGAAAAAAGAATCCACTCATCTAGAATGGATCCTCCAGGTGAAGGAAAAGAAGAGTACTATTATCAGATGGCAAAACTTTAAGCTGACTTTGGCCACACCTTAGGGATACAGCTTTGAAATAGGTGAACCCCAAAACCTCTGCTGGCTCAGAGGACATGCTGTCAGGTCAGAAAGGTGCTAAATCCCACTAAAGCAAGATTCTTCCTCAAAGAGAGTAAAAGAAGAGAGGCAGGAAGGGAGGGAGAAGAAAGGGAGGGAGAGATGGAAGGGAAGAAAGAAAGTTCTAATCTGCCCTCTTGATCATTCTTTCCAGCTCAGACTTGTCATCCTTCGTATGCAGATAAACCACCCTGAGAGTGTGAAGAGAATAAAATGCAGTATGCAAATATCTCTGCACAGTGTTCAGAAATTCAGGAAGCTACAAAAACTTAGCCTGGTACTCTCCCTTTCAGTGCTCACCTTTGCTCTTGCCACGTCATTTCCAAAGCTCAAACTATCAGTAAGAGAGATGTCATCTCAACGGCTTCCATTTCCTAATAAAGGCCAGGAACTCATGGAACCTGTGTGATTCATTTGCCAGACTCCCTCCCAGGACCAGTATGGCCTCCCCAGCAGTCTTTAACCATTTTTGTAGTGTATACAATGTATTTGACTTCTGTGGACCCTTGTTTTCTTCTGTGTAATGAAATACTATATAAAGAGATCTAGTATCCCTTTCAGCTCAAAGATACACCATGCCTCATTTACTGAATTACAACCTCTCTTCTTAGTGAGCATCTGAGATCCCTGTACTTGTGTTTAAAGCAACACAAGGATTATAATGAATTAATGTGGTGCCTAGGACAGAATACTTGAGGAGACACATAGTCATAGATGCTATCACTACACTAGCATAAGATCCAGTGCCTCATGTTTCGCTGTGGGTCTCTGCATCTCTTTTCATCAGTTCTGAATGAAGGCTCTGTGATGATCACAGGGGATGGCCAGTTCAGACTGAATCCTGTGGGTCATCCTTATAGACCCATGGGGAGTTTCTCTTGTACCACATTTCTGATCCATAAATGTTTCCCCATTTCCAGTATGTTTTTTCTTTCTTTCAGTACTTTCTCCCTCTCCACTTACCCCTCCCCCCCCTGTACCTGATCCCTCAAGTTCCCATTCCCACCAAGTCCCAGTCCATCCAGAAGATCTCTTCTATTTTCCCTTCCTAAGGATATTCGGTCAAGCTCAGGGAATCCTGCTGAAGAGAGGGAGGAAGGAGTATAGGAGCCAGAGGGTCAGGGACACCCCACAAAAACCCACAGAAACAACTAACTTGGCTCATAGAAACTCCCAGAGTCTGAACCAACAACTAAAGAGCCTTTATGGAATTGACATAGATCCTCTACATATATGTGATAGCTGTGTAGCTTGGTCTACTTATGTGACTCTTAACAATGTGAGCACAGGCTGTCCCTAACGCTTTGGCTGGCTCTTGGGAACACATTGCTCATACTGGATTGTCTTTCTCAGCCTTAATACATGGGGAGGTGTTTTACATTATTGCAACTTGATACTTTGTTGATATCCATTGGAGGCCTACCCTGTTTCCCAGAATGGAAACAGGGAAAGAGGGGATGAGGGGGCCAGGCAGGAGGTGAAGGAGGGAATAGGAGAAGAGGAGGAAGGGAAAACTTTGGTCAGGATAAAAAATTAATTAATTAAATTAATTAATTATTTAGTATAAAGGTCTAGTGGTACCCTAGAGGAGAAGGGGTTTGCATCTTATAGTTTCAGGCGGGTAGAGTTCATTATAGCAGGGAGGACAGAAAATCAGGGCATGGGACTGCTCTGTTGTCAGGAATTAAGGAGACTGCATTCATTTGCATGAAGGAAGCAGAGACAGGGGCTGTTAGAACAAGAAGCAAGGCCAGGTTATATAATTTAAAAGCCTACCTCAGTGATGTACTTTCTCTAGCAAGGCTCTACTTTCCATCAATTCTATAAGCTCCCTCAAAAGTGCCACATAAAAGGGACTAAGTTTTTAAATTATACAAGCCTATGAAGGACATTCCTTATTTAGAACATCACATTTACCATAGTGGTTCAACAGGCTAATGCTTGAATAGCCTTGAATTTTGAGTTAAACTCAATAGCAGCTCTAGACTAGGAAGATGGTTTAGTTAGAAAAAAAAAAGAGAGAGAGAATAAAGAAAAAGAAAAAACCAACCAAACAAAGACACTTGCTAAGCAAGCATAAAGTCCAGACCTCCAGTACCATGAAAGCTGGATGTCACCTTATGCAGTTGTAAGCCTGGTGCTAGAGCCTTGAGGAAGGACCAAGACAGGAGGACTTCTGTAGTTCACTGGCCAACCAGTCAAGCTGAAAGAGTAAGCTTCAGGCTCACTGAAAAGCTATCTTAAAGGAATGAGTGATAAAACTCGACTCTTGAAATTCTCTGGTCTCTGGATGCACAAGCATATTCATCAGAGAGAGAGGGGGGGGAGGGAGGGAGAGAATGAGGGTGAGAGTGACAGACAGACAGACAGACAGGTGGACAGACAGGTGGAAAGCACAGAGAGGAGAGAAAGAATAAGCTTTCATTGATACTGGACTCTTTAAACATGATAATTAATGCTTACAACAAAAACCAAGGACACATACTATCTCTCTTTTAGAGGTCAGTAAATTAAGACTGAGTCAAAGTCACTTTGCAAGATCCCCTGACATAAATGTGGCAGATGAGGTGCTTTTGAAGTTTGTAGTCTCTCTGACTTTAAAGTTGGCTGAGCCACCCTGAGAGTCTTGCAAGTTGTTGGTAGCATTTTGATTGATTATGTGGCCTCTCTGGGCCCTGCTCCCAGCAATATCAGTGTTTCTGATCACCCGCTAACTTATGAGAGGATGAGTGTTTAACTTCTGGTCACCAAGGGACCTAGGTTTAACAGCCTCATTCAGTGCAGCAAAGCAGAGAGCTCTCTTTGAAGAGCCTGTTCCAGTTCATTCCAGCAGCTAGGATTGCAGTCATGTTTACAGCACATCCCTTATTATTAGAGTGCCCCCAGCAGCAGCTTATTGGCAGCAAGAAGCATTAAGGCTATTTCTGCCCACACTCCATGGACACATCTACCAAGATGTTAATAACAAAGGCCTCTCTGATAGCCTCAGATCTAGCACTCTAGAAAGAAAGTATTCCACATTCATTGCTCTTTGCAGAAATTTTATGAGTGGGCTCTAGTACAAGTTGCCTGCTCTCTAACTCAAAAATCACGACTTTTCCTTGTCCATAAAAACAGAACATTAAAAACAACAACAACAACAAAACAGGCAGCTCTCAAGAAAGCAGCATCCATAGTGAGAAAAATCAATGCTGTTTATTTCTTCCAAACATTCAGCAGTGAGGACAAGTCACCATGTAACTTTTAGAAGGGGTAAGTAGAGAAAACACAATGCTGAGTCAGTAGAACAGAGGACAGTAATCAGCTCGGGAAAGATACTGATGTTTTCTGCCTTAAGAAGAGATGTATATCCACAGCAATACTACCTGAAGGAATCTGGACCATTCTAGCATGTGCTTACTGTAGAAGTGTTTAGTCTTCCCCTCATTTACATTCCACATCAGATACCGTAATCAAGAGAATACCCAGAGAGGGTGAATAGCCCTTATCTCAAAATGGTTAAGATGAGAAGTATCTTCTATGTTGGAGCTTTCCAATTTTTTGGAATATTCACATAATATTTACTTGTTGAACACCCTTAACCCTTAGACAAGGAATCCAAACATGAAATGGTCTGTGTGTTGTGTCAGTGCCCACAAAGTTTTAATGTTGGTGAATTTCAGAGTTTCATGTAAGGGATGCTCCTTAGAATATAAAATGTCTTCTGCAGTTAATGTGTCAAGTTTGGTATTATTTGTGTGGTCTGAAAATCTGTCATTTCTTACTTTTGATTTTAGGCTATTTTTGTCAGTTTTGCATATTATACTGTTTACTTCACCTTCTTCACTGTTCCATCCTCATTGGGTGGGATGAGTTCTGGACATCTATAGGTCCCTAGGCCTAGCAAGAAATGCTTATTTGTTATGTTCATTTTTCAAACTAGTTTCTAACTCTCCTATGCATTACTTCCATTAAATTTTAACCTTCAAACAAAAGTATGAGAAACCTTATCAAGTCACACACAAAGCTACTTTTAGAGAACAATTCTGCAAAATTTAGTAAGATTAAACATATGCTGATTGTGTAAGTTAGAAATCACATCTTCACTGTGAGATACTACAAACAAAAAAAATAATAGTTTCTAATAACTAATGGGTAGACATTACTTCTTATCTGATAAGGGGGGGGGGTTTAGGTTTGTTTATTTATTTATAAGTGTATGAGTGCTTTGATTGCATGTATATCTGTCCATCACATGCTTCCCTGGTGCCTGTGGATGGTAGAAAAGGTGGAGTTATGGATGACTGGGAGCTGCTATTTGAGGGCTGAGAATCAAACCCAGGTCCTCTGGGAGGACAACTATGCTCTTAACCACTGATCCAGTTTTCCAGCTCCTGGGATGTTCTTGCCAAATGCAGTGTACATAGCCTCCATAGACCAGCTGTGCTAGGGTGATAGGAAAGATTGTCAAGAGATGAAAGAAAATATCAAAGAAAGTGAATGAAGCGAAGAGTTATTGACATTTACTGGAATATGGGGAAAAAAAGAAAGAGAAGGGCAAAAGAACTAGGGCAGGAAAGGGGAAAAAAGGCAAAGAAAATAGGTCAATGGTAACAGGCTGGACAGAATAATCACTAGGGATTTAGTTACTATTCATTATAGAAAGCCAGTACAAAGTCCAACGTTAGTGAGATACACCAAGAGCATATGTTTTCTGCACAGTTACTCTACTAAACTGCCTACTGAAGGAAAAAGAGTTTATAGCTTTGGTAACATAAGCAATAAAATTATTGATTTTCTGGCATGCTTTGGCCTTACCCTTGTAGGACCAGCACTGCAAGAAGCAGCTGACACTGAGTATGTATAGGCATTAACCCCCTTCAGCACACTGTACTTTTGGTTCTTGGGATAACTTGTAACTTTACGCAGATCTGGTTTTGCTCAGTCCTGCCCACTTCAATCAACTGTTCACTTGGCTTGGTTAAGGCCTTTATAAACAGATAGATGCTTTTACAGATACACAACACTGGATGTCCTATTTTTCTTAGGGATCACAAACCATGAAACTGCAGTAGACATGGCTGTGTGTGCCAGTTCTAAGATCAGGTCTTAAGAATCATTTCAGTTTCTGCATTTGCTGCTCTTGGAACCAGACCTCCTACGCACAAACCGGATTTCTGGTGCATGGACCATCTCAGCCATCTTAGACTGTTTTAGATCCTACGGACCCTGGGAGAGGATCCTAGATATGTGAAAATCCCAGCTTAAACTAGTAAAGGCTGATTTTATCCCACATTGTCAACTGACGTAACTGAGTTGAATGAGCCTGGTTTCAAAGCATTGACTTTTGTCCTGGGTTCAGATCAAAAACAAAAGTTCATCATGAATCTTAGGTGTGTCTGTTTGGGGGATAGGTTAGTAGATATCCTTTAATCTTTTTATTGTTTGAGAAGCTCCTAAAGGAATATAATGTGTTTTTTTTAAAAACAAATCTACCACTACTCTCATTACAACTTCTCCCACACTCTCACCACCAAATATCCTTTGTGACTTTATGTGCTCTTCTTAGACCCAAAGTCCACTTAGTTCTTCTGTACATAAATGGTTGGAGAATTATTCTTTGCAACATGGACAGACTCTCAGAAGCTTTATGCGAAGGAAACTGACCCTCCCTCCAACAGCAACCTCAAATGCTGGTGACTCTTCAGCTAGAGTTGGGAGTTTATAATATTCTCCCTGATCCATACTACAATTTTGGCTGCTTTGATATTGTTCTGGCCCTTTAGTAATATAACATATCACTATTATTCTGATTACTGGATGCAGAATTAAAATGGCCCCTAAATACTAATCTTTATGCACACTGATCATAGGAGCTCTCAACAATACTCATTTGGAGAAACAGCTTTTTGCAGTAGAAAGCAATTAACAGGGAGTCGCAACTGGACTTGTGAGCTTACAATAAGGGACTGTGAAGTGCTCTGCTCCAAATGGAACATTTATATCATGCACCAGGATACACACACACACACACACACACACACACACACACACACACACACACACACACACACACACCACCCAAGGCTTAGTGTTAATTTACAGAAGGAAAAGAGGACAGAAACACTGTAAGAGCCAGAGATCAGGGAGAGCCAATGTGAAAGTGTTTTCTGTTATGACTGGGCCATTGAATGCATATTTTTTACATGTTTATAAATTGGAGTGAAAAGATTCAACGCAGCCTTGTTTGATATAACTCATAATCTAAAATAGTTTCACAGGCCAACAAGAGGAAAACAGATTTGAAACTTAATTTATTTAATTAATTAAATTAATTAATTCAAAACAAATAGTTCCAGAGGAAAATCAATTAGAGAGAGAAACAATTGCTGGCCCAAGAAATAGTGACTAAAAAAAATATGCTGAAGAGCATATGTAATTTTATACTATTTATAGTGAATTGAAACACAACATACCTACTCATTGGATGTCCTTCGTTAGTGGGATAAGTACTGCCCAGAAACATCAACTGTTGTGTTAATCAGAGTAGGCTTACTCAAAACCAAGATATTTCCTAATTCTAATTCACATCCCAGTCCAGTGGACTTGGAGAGGAAACCACTCCCCAGAATCATTCAGAGACCCAAGGTTGTTCCGTGAAGTTTCTCCTCTTTGGGGACTGGTCTGTAGACAGCCAGAACTATGTTAGATATCTCATTTCATTCACAGTCTACAATCCAGAATTCAGTCTTATGCAAAAGACATTTAAAAATATTCTATAGACATATGCCAAAGAAGGAAAATAAAGAACGTATCTGGAGTATATTTCCTTTGAGTTCTCACTATGCAGGTGAGTCCAGGAAAGAGTACAATATGTTCAGAGAAAAAGAAATGGAAACCAGCAGGGCTAGAGAAATGACTCAGTGGTTAAGATCACTTACTGCTCCTTCAGAAAACCACGGTGTGATTCCCAGCACCCACAGGGTAGCTCACAACCACTGTTACTTCAAGTCCAAGGGATCCAATGCCCTCATCTGTCCTCCAGGGGTATATGCACACACACACACACACACACACACACACACACACGGTACATTTAACTAATACAGGATCTTATGTATATATGAAAATTAATACATAAACAAGACTTTAAAAGAAAAAATTGAAAAACTTCATCTGTTCTGTTATGTTTATTTGGTAAGTTTTATGAGATGTACTATTTTTTTAAAGTTTGTGATGTTTATGAATTATATAATAATTCAAGAATGTTTGCTATTTATTAAATGTGTAAATTCAAGGTAATATATTTACAAATAATTATTCTATTATGGACTAATCAAGAGAAATGAATCCGAACTCCAGTCGATATGGAGAGCAGTAAAGGTTCTACAGTTCAGGGCTATCAACATGTACAGGGGGGTCCTTGTTTACATTGATTTGCCCCTTGAATCAAGGTTGATAGTAGAAAACAGTGGGAACAAGAGTATAAAACTCCACCACACAGGGCAGGAGTGTCTAGACATCCAGTTGTCTCATATACTCTGGATAACTAGATACTTTTACTGGTTTATATAAGACACCTTATACATCTTACTAAATAATTCCAAAATCCAAGAGGTTTGGAGGTGTAACTCAGTAAAGCACTTGTCTATCATGTGAGAGGCCCTGGATTCAATATCAATGACAAAAAATGAAAACCACAAAAACATATCAGAATTTCAGACTAGGTGATGTCTTCAGAGGTCTGTATTCAGCTTTCTACTGTGGCCAGGATTTTCTGTCGAGTGTTTCTGGAAGTGATCATTCAGCTCCTGCCAGAACAGCTCCAGCAAGAGAATCCTAAGCTTATTTCATATTTCATTCTTTTTGCCAAGTCAGGATTAGAACCCAAATTATGCCACTAAGGACTGAATCACTATGAACTGAGAGGTCTTGGCCTTGCTTCTTTGTCTCTCTGACACACCCTCTCTCCCTCACTTTTCTCTCTGGTATTCTCTATTTTCTTTTCTTCTCTGAGATATCTCTTGCTATGTAGTTCGGGATGACTTTGAACCCACTATGTAGCCCAGGCTAGACTGATCCTCTTGCCTCTCCTTCCAAGTGCTGGGATTATAGCTTTACTGAGCAAACCAACAAGGTAATGTGTTTTGAATACCATAATCTGTAAGCCAATGATATGTTTAATGAAAGATTATCTTGAAGTTTATAAAACTACATCTGATCTTACTGATACTCGATTATCTACTTAGTTCTTTAAAATTTCTAAAACAGTCCTATTATTATTGCAGAAAACACCCAAGATCAAGGTTACTTTACCTTTTAAAAATATCAGTCTTAGCTTCTGGATAATCTTTTGGTATTTATGATTTTTGCTCCTTTAAAATTAAATGAATGGATTATAGTATAATAACATCACCTCCCCTTTCCTCCCTTCAAGCTCCCTAATATATCCTTCCTGGTACTCTGTAATTCATAGCCTCTTTTTCAATAATTGTTATACATATACAAATGTATTCCTAAATATAACCTGTTTCGTTTGTAATGTTACTCATATCTGTGCTTTCATGACTGAGCATGTGATATTGTATAACCAACTGGTGTGCTGTTCTTGGGGGAAGATTATTTCTCCTACTCTCCATGTACTCTTCCATCAATGAGACAGTGACATTTGGATATCATTCAGCAGTATGTACTGTATCTTTCATTGGTATATTATTCTAGATATGTATGAAACTAGCCACAGAAGATACCTCATAATATATGGAAATATGGACATAAATATTAGTAAAAGTGTTAAGATTTGATGAAATTTGAGACTATGTATGAAGTAACCTTATTTATTGTCTTAGGGTTTCTTACTGCTGTGAAGAGATACTATACCACAGCAGCTCTTATAAAGAAAATGTTAATTGAGAGAGTTTGCTTATAGTTTTATAGGTTCAGACAATTATCGTCATGGCAGGAAGCATGGTGGCATGCAGGCAAAGGTGGTGTTGGAACCAAGACTGCTACATTTTGCAGGGAACAGGAAGTCAACTGACTGTATCACTGAAAGAAGCTTGAGAAAAGGAGACTTTAAAGCCTGCCCCCACAATGACACACTTCCTCCAGAAAGTGTGGCCCATATTAAAGGTGTGTCCTCTAGCTTCAAAGTCTGAATTAAAGACTTATATCATGCAGCCTCCTCCACACTTCCTCCAACAAGGCCACACCTTCTAATAGTATCATTCCCTAGAAGGTCATGGGGACCAAATACATTCAGTCCTCCACATTTATAGTTATTAATGATTGCTATACAATAAAATGATAGTGAAGTAATACTGTGAGAAATCAGTTCAATGCTTGAATTGCATGCAAATTAGAAGGTCTTTATAATACAGAAACAGCAATGCTAAAGCTCAGAGAATATGAGATGACCTCTCTCTCTCTCTCTCTCTCTCTCTCTCTCTCTCTCTCTCTCTCTCTCTCTCTCTCTTAGCCATTCAGTTGTCAGCTATATTCAAGGTGATTGATGTCTTTACAAAACAACGTTGGTTGGATTAAAACTAAAAATTCCTAACTCCTAGGAAAGAGTGTCTAGTGTTTTAAAATTTTAAAAAAAAAAATCCCTTCACACATAGATATCGAGCCAATTGAATGATAGGTATACACGTTCATAAAAAAGTATGAATTAAATCTGGGAAAGTTGACCTGATAACACTTTCTGTCCTGAATTACAAAATTCTTCCACATTGCAAGCATTTCTGCAGAAAGAAGCTGTGCAGCTGTGCTAGCAGCATGACTAAAAGTGGAGGTGGAGTTATGCTCACTCTGTTCCCAATCTCATCAATCAGAAGAGACACTATTCCCGAGGGCAGCGATGGGCGAGACAACTACACAACAGGGAATTTCTGACACTGAAATAGAGGCATTATACAGCTGTTCCCCACTAACGAAGGATCCCAAATTCTGTCTTATTCAGGTAACTTATTCCCTCTAAAACAAAAGGAATATGCCACTTCTGAGTCTTGCTTGTGACCTAGAAGAAGGTTGTTAGACAAGACCTCTGTAATTGTGCCTCCTTCCAAGCAGGGGACCACAGCATAGTGCTTCCTGGTAGCTTTTATGAATGCTGTTAGAAATGCAAAGAGTGTCCAGGGTAATAAATACTTAAGTAGACCTGGACTTCAGTAGTAAGGTGCAGAGAGTACCAAGGAACATGAAATAAAGCTGCTTACAATTCTGCTGACTGGTCTGGAAAGTCTGTGTTGGCGGATTGTAGACCCTCTGTCAGGGTCTAGGAAGCTCAAATAGATTGTTCTGGAAAAATTTCAAACTAGCTGTAAATTTATAGTCACAAGTATGCCATTGTCCCTGCGCAATTCTGGCTGAAATATTAGAATTATGTATTTCAATTTAATTAGGAAAAATATGACAAAGTCTAAGAATGCACACTAATCTTTTATAGTATAGTTATATAGTCTTTTCTCACTTCATTCTAGGACTCTAAAGCAATGCATAAACATTTATATTTTCCATCTGAAAAATCTATGTATATCTAGAAACATATTATATGTTGTCAACTACTAGAGATTTCTTACATATAAATTATCCAAGAAAGTATGTCTACTTTAGTATCAAAACTACTTCAATATTAAATGCTATACATAAAAGAAATTTCACTTTATACTTTTTGACCTATTCCATGAAAATTCCGAATGAAAATGAACTATTTCCTGATTTCTTCGTCATTCTTATGAAAACAAGTAGCTATACGATAAACTTGGGATACTGAAATGTTTAGAGGAGGTTTCTCTCACATGTAGAAACCCAGGCTATGCTTACTGTTTTCTGTTTACAATCAGTCATTTGGTATTTTGAAGATGAAGTGTAAACATTGGGAAAATCTTGGATTTTAAGTGGATAGTACAATGAGATTTGATGCTAAGCCTGTGTAATCTAATCAAGACTTAGATCATTTTCAAAGTGACAAAAAGTTTTCTTATGTTCTTAACTTCTTCCATAGGTACCATGGTAACTTATAAGTGATATTAGATGTTCTATTTAGGGTGCATATTCAACAGTCACTTTTTCGGCATTTTTATCAGGTTATGTCTCTTCATTAATCATTACTCAAAGCAAACAGAAGCTTCTCTGATCAAGGATAAGAGCAGAAGTAATATTAGAGAATAAATATAGACATTTTGGTTCTTTGAAACCATCTCCACTTAGTAAAACAGCAATATTACACACACACACACACACACACACACACACACACACACACACACACACACACACGGCTTATGACTTCCTAAATAAAATAAGCTATTTCACTATAAAGTCAAATTTAAACAATATCTACTAAAAATTCTACCTTACAGGAGTTGCTATAATCAAAGCCACACCCTCACATGGTTAAATACACCCATGAAATGACAGAAAATATAATCTCATACCTACAAAACCAAACAATTAGAAACACGCACACACACTACCACTAAGAACAACAAAATAGTAGAAATTAACAGTCATTCATCATTGATACCTCTCAATATCTAAGATCTCAATTTCACAACAAAAAGACAAGCACTTTACAAAGGACCACATACTCAGACACAAAGCATGTCTCAACAGATTTAAGAAAATTGAAATAACTCCCTGCATCACACCAGATCACAAAGGATTAAAGCTAGATATTAACAACAAAAACAACAAAAAGCTTACAAATTCATGGAAAATGAACAAATCACCGTTGAATAAAATATGAGTCAATACAAAAATGAAGATTTTCTAGAGTTCAATGAGAAAAGAATATCTAACATACCCAAACTTTTGGGACACAATGAAAGCAGCTCCAAAGGAAAATTTGTAGCACTAACTGCCTACATTAAAAAAAGTAACTGTAGAGATCTCATAATAGCAACTTAACAGCACACTTGAAAGTTCTAGAACTAAAAGGAAGCACAACCAAGAGGAATGAATGGTAAAAAATAACCAAACTAAGGATTGAAATCAATAAATAATAATTAAAAAAACAAACAGAATATGGAATCAACAAAAACAAGATTCGGTTCTATGAGAAAATCAACAAGATAGACATATCCTTAACCATAGCAACTAAAAGATGGGAAGAATATTCAAATTATCAAAATTGGAAACAAAAATGGTACATAAGAACAGACCCTGAGGAAATTTAGAGAACCATAAGGATTCTTTATATTGTGCAAATCTGTACTCCACCAAACTGGAAAATCTAAAAGAAACAGATAATGTGCCACTTACCAAAGTTAAATAAAGATCAGATAAGCAATTTTAATAGACCTATGTTGTAATTAGTTTGCGGGTCTGGTGCAGGCAGAGGTCCCAGACCCACAGACCCGCCGCCCGAGACCGCCTAGGAACCCACCGCCGCCCGGGTCCCCAAAAATAACTCAGAGGCTTATATTAAGTTTATGCTGTTTGGCCTATGGCTCAGGCACATTGTTAGCTAGCTCTTACATTTTAAATCAATTTATTTTTATTAATCTGTGGGCCACGTGGGCCCAGCCCGTAGCTCACTAGTGTTCTTTACATGTCGGCGGCTTCCGCGCGGTCTGCTTCTAACTCCGCCCTCCTTCTATTACCTGAACTAACTCTCCTCCCACTTCCTCTATGGTACCTGCCATGGCCTAAACCAGCTCCTTTATTTAAAGATACAGTACGCACAAATATATTCCCACAGACCTATAACTCCTAGTGAAATAGAAGCAATCATTAGACATCTTCCAGATAAATAAAATGCCAGGGACAGATGTTTTTAGTATAGGATTCTACTAGACTTTCAAAGAAGAGTTAATTCCTCAAACTATTCACAAAATCAAAACTGAAGGAACATTGTCCAATATATTCTGAGACCACAGTTACCCTGATACCCAAACCACAAAAAGACTCAACAAAGAAAAAAGAATTACATATTAATTTCTGTCATGAACATTAATGGACAAATACTGAATGTTTTGCTTAAAAACCAAATCCAAGAACATATCATCCATGATGATCAAGTAGACTTCATCCCAGAGATGAAGGGATAGTTCAATATATGAAAACCAGTAAATATGATTCTTCCCATATAAACAAACTGAAAGACAATGGTCATGTCATTAGATACAGAAAGGCCTTTGACAAAATCCAATACCCACTCATGATAAAAGCCCTGTAGAGTAGGGTATAAGTAATATATATAAACATTACGAAGACAATTTACAGGAAACCTATAGCCAACATCAAATTAAATGCAAAGAAACTCAAAGCAATTTCACCAAAATCAGAAACAAGGCAAGACATCCACTCTCCATATCCATTCAATAAAATGCTTGAAGTTCTAGAAAAAGCAATAAGAAAACTGAGGGGGAAAGAGGAAAGAAAGAAGTTAAATATAATTGTTATACATGATATGTTAGTAAAATTGTGCCAGAGAACTATAGCTGATAAATACCTTCACCAAAGTAGCAGAAGATGAGATGAAGGATGAGGGTGTGGGGGAAATGACTGGAATTAAACATTTGTTTGGCGTGGAAACCTAGTGCCTTGAAAACTTCCTGGAAACATGAAGGTGATCCTGGTGAAGACTCTTGGTAATGTAGGATATGGAGTCTGTCTGAATTAGCTATCTTTTATAGCCAGGCAAGGCTCCCAGTGGCAGACTGGGATGTCTTCAGTTGATTTGTTGGCCAGAGGAAGTCCTGTGGAGATTCTCATACAACCTAGGCTCATGCTAAAACAGAGTATTGCTCTCTGCAAATGGAAAACACGGACTCATTGCCATACATGTCTTTGAAACTGAAGAGGTCAATGTGGTGTCTGCATGGAACCTTCACTCCTGTTTTAGTCTCTTTGTTAGGGAAGGTACTCTGCAGGCTACTGAAACAAAATTGTGGATACCAACCCAGCCATAAAATCTTTGACCTACAATCTGTCCTGCCTGCAAAATATGCTAAGGCAATGATGACATAGAACTAGTGTGAGTATCCAAACAATGTCTGATTTGACTTAAGACACTCCAGAAGAAGGAACCCATACCCAACACTGCTTGGGTACCAAGAACAAGTCACTGGATAGCGTGGGGGGAAAAAAGCCTAGGATAAAACAAAACACTACTGGTCAAACAGTTACAACAAAAACCAATTAAATGGTTCCTAATAATATTTACTTATACTCATAGATCATTACCCTTCCCAGTCATCATCAGAAAGGCTTTCTTCAACAACAGATGGAAATAGATACAGAGACCCACAGCCAGACATTATGCCAACGACAAGTCTCAGTTGGACATCTTCATCAAACTCCTCCCCTTAGAGATCATGAAATATCTAGAAGAACAGGCAGAAAGATTTTAAGAGTCAGAGGGGATGGAGGGCCCCAGGAGAACACATCGTCTGAATCAGCTAACTAAGATGCATATGACCTCACAGGGATGAATCAATAAGCATGGGACCTACATGGGTCTACATCATGTCCTTTACATATGTATTACAGCTATTACCTTAGTATTTTTATAGGACTCCTGAGTATGAGAACAAATTGGTCTCTGACTCTTGTCTGCTTTTGGACTCTTCCTCCTGTTGGGTTACCTTGTCCAACATTGATATGAAAGTTCTTGCGTTATCATGTTATATTTTATTCTGTCATATTTGGTTGTTATCTCTTTGAAGGCTGTAGTGGGATTATGTAGTTCCATTGTAAATAATTGTCCCGCCCACTGTTTAATAAAAATGCTGATTGGCCAAAGGCAGACAGAAAGGATTGGTGGGCTATGAGGCTAAGAAAACTCTGGAAAGACAGAACAAAAGGAAGAACAGAACAAAAATGCCACAGAAATGCCACAGAGACACCAGAGATGCCACAGATGCAAAGGAGAACTATGCTGCTCTGAGAGAAGGTACCAAGCCTCATGGCTGAACAGGATAAGAATCATGGGTTAGTTGAAGAGCAGGAGCTAGAAAGTTATATGCCTGGGTCTCAGGTCAATCAGCTTACAATTAATATGTGTGTGTGCATTTCAGTGGGACTATGGAACTGTAGGCCACAAGGCAAGACTGGAAATTTCAGGCCAGGAACCTAATACAACAGAAGCCTGTTCTTTTCTAAGGAGAGACAGAAAGGAAATAGATCCAGAAGAGATGGGAGGTGGGAAGGAGCTGGGAGTAATGGATAGAGGGAAACTATAATCAGGATATAAGATATGAGCAAAGAATCTATTTTTAATAAAGAAAAAAAAAAGAAATGAAACAGTATCCGTGAGTAGGAGGGGCACCGCAGGTAAAAGGAAAGGGTTCAGTGGAAGTGGGAGGGAGATGAGAAAGAGCAATGTAGGAGGTGGAAAAGTGCCAAGTGCATTGTCATATGCATGTGTGAAGTTGTCAAAAGTAAAACATTAAATAAATAAATAAAGTCAGTGGAACTTCTTTTCACTTGGCTTCTTCTGGCTGCTACAACATACTTGAGATTTGTCTGTGCTATTATATTTCTGGAATTCTTTTTGTACCACTACTATTTATAAGTCTATTCATGGAGTAATCATAAGTGTTCTTCCATTATTCTGTTGAAAGATATTTACATTGTTTCCTTTTCTATGCATTTGAAAAAGCTATACTAAATTACAAAATTGCAAACATACAGCTAAAAAAAAACATGAAAAAACTTAGGCCTTGTATCAAATCACATGTAGAAATAAATCTGTGATAGGTTATAATACTGGACATAGAAACTAAAATCAAAGTTTCTAAGGAAATGAATGGGAGACCATCTTTAAAACCTTAGGTAAGTAAAGATTGATCAAAAACTACATAAAATATTTTAAACATAAAACAAGTTTGATCACTTACATGACACATAAATGAAAATGTATCTAAATATGCCATCAATAAAATAAAAAATAAAATAAAATCTCTCTGGTACTGGAGAGATTGCTCAGTGGTTAAGAACACTGGCTCTTCTTCCAGAGGAACCAAATTCAATTCCAGACGTCTATATAGCAGCTCACAATTGTCTGTAAAAATAGTTTTAGGAAATCTGATTCCTTCTCCTGGATTTTTATGGGAATTTATGGGAGATTGTGTTGTTACATTGTAAATAATTGTACCACCCACTGGTTTAATAAAAAGCGCTGATTGGCCAAAGGCAGGCAGGAAGTGTGGGCAGGGCTACCAGACTAAGAAAACTCTGAGAACAGGAAACACAGGGAAGAATACCAGAGAGAAGCCAGAAGAAGCAGAGGACAACTATGCTGCTCTAAGAAAAGGTACCGAGCCCCATGGCTGAAGAGGATAAGAGTCATGGGTTAGTTTAAGGGTAGAGAGCTAGCAAGTGATATGCCTGGGCCTTAGGTCGATCAGCCTAAAACTATTAAAAGCATCTGTGTGTACAACTGATCTAAATGTTCTACTCATTTAATGCTATTACTACATGAAAAGAAACATTTCAGTTGTTTTCAAAACACAGTAATTTACCGAACTTCATCACTGGGATCTATTCTAAGAACACAATGAACCTCAAAAACTCTTAAATAGATTTTAAAAATCTTATGTCTGATGGCAATGGCTATATAGCCACTACTATTCTGAGTGTGTCATATGCGAATTGTGTATGGAAGAAATAAATAATTGTGTTAGTGTCATCAGAAAATCTATGGCTTACGAGAGAGAAGACAAAAAGAGATGTAAGATTAAGGATGAGGAAAATTGTATGTTCCTAAACATAAGTCATGAGCCTCTACATGACTTTATGACCATGTTTTTTAATCTTTTGCTTTTGTCCACTAAAGCTAAGGGAAGCAGTAACAAAACCAGTCACTTTTGGATGGAGTGATAAAATGATATTTCGTCATTACAGAAATCAAATAAACTGTAATGTCCATCAATTGAGAAGGTGAAATTCGGAAGTCAACATAAGAGACTCCAACTAGTTAAAACTATCTAATTTAAAAATTATAAAATAACCAGAACAAATTAAAACACTTCAAACATAGTGTTCCTCCTTGAGATCATGAGATGTCGCAAACTGTGCTTGCTTTGCTGTGACCAAATCTGTGAGCAAACTAACAAAAAGAGAAGAACTTGGTGTGGTTTATTGTGTTAGAGGGTTCGGCCAATGGTTGTGAAGCCCTAAGTATTTGTATAAAAAATCATGGTGGCAAAAGTGTGTAACAGAAGAGATTCTTCCCTAATGGTGGAAGAAGAGAAAAGGGAGAAACAAGGAGGGGGGAATGAATAAAGAGGAGAGAGAGAGACAGAGAGACAGAGAGAGACAGAGAGAGAGAGAGAGGTTAGTCTTCCAAAGTTTCCACAGCCTCCTAAAGAGATAGCACCACTGAAGACCCTGAGCCAAGGATATTTCTGATTTAAGTTTAACTAGAGTTAACTAACAGAAAAAGTGTAAAATCTCTTCACTGTCCTTTTAAATGTGTTATAGAATTCTCACATTTATTTTGTAAACTAAAATGATATTATTAAAAGAAGAAAAAGAAACATTTATTCTCCCTTTTTGATAAGTACTTACTTCAAAGAACCCAATGGTCACAAAGAAGAAGTTTCTAAAGAAGGATGTAGTTGAGCCATAAGTGGATGAATGACAGAATTAGAAGTGGCCATTTGCCACTCACGGTGATGGGTTCTCTGGCAGGAAATGTGTTTTTCTCGACAGTGATTATCACTGGTTGAAGACTTCTCAGACAACTCTGACTTGCTTATGGAAGTGTAAAACACCACCTCTGAAGAATTCTTGACAGGAATCAAATAAATCTGGAAAATAATACTCTAAATCGAGTTTCTATTTTGAAGCTAATGCACAGAGCAGAATGTGTTAAATACAAAAATTCAAACTGCCACAAACCCTAGAGATTGGTGATATGGCTTTTGTAAGGAAGGTCCTAACAGCACAAATTATAGAGAAAATTGGATCTCTACCTTCAGTAGGAAGAAGCTAGACCATTAGAAAAATCAACTCAAATAGGTTAAAGTTCTAGGAGGAAGACATGAACTTTTGGAGCTTCTTGAAAAAAACAGAGTGATGATTCCAGACATGGATAGGGAGTTCTAGGGACGATTCCTAAAGCACAAGAAAAAAAGCAAAATTAGGGCCACTGGAATCACACCAAGTTTTAACTCTTTGCCTAGAAAAACCAAAACAAAACAGAAAACAGCAGAGTAAAAGGACAACATACCATACAAATGAAGTATAAAAGAAGGATTCCAAACCTCACCATAGTGAAAAAGACTCTTGGAGGAAGCACTTAGGCTTTTCCTAGTTTCAACACTAAGTAACACGTGTGTGTATCAAAGCATCAGGTGCTTTAATATGTATTTTGATGTGTCTTACTGATCCTTAAACAAATTTAATTTTTAGAGAGTAAACTATAAGAATGAAGAAAAGTTAAAATTATGAGCTACAGGAAGAAAGGAAAAGATAATCTAGGATATTGAGTATGGAGTTGCAGATTTAAAATATACATGAGAAATACAATCTAGGTGTATGCATTACTGAATGTATTCTTCTCATTTTGAGCTTCACTCAAAAAAGGTAAAACTTTTTAAAAGTTTAGACAAGGATATCTGAACTGCTTTACTTTTTATCTTTTATTTTTATTCTTGGGATCATGGTGATGTTAGGATTATGTTCTTTAAAAAAAAAAGTTTTTAGACTGTCAGTGGTTGTTCTGATGTTTATAGAGTCCTGGAGAGGGGAGCACGGACTGAAAATTAGAGACAGAACTAGAGGAGACAGAAAACTTACAGTCAGGAGGATACTAAATAAAAACTCAGCTGCCCTGATTTTTTATGCAAAGCAAAGGGCAGGGGCAGGTCCAGTCAGGTGTAAACAATTCTCCAATTCTCAAACATAAGATACCTGGTAACCACACCTTGGGCCAAAGCATACTATTATGTAGTCTTCCAAGTGGGAAATAATCTCAGATTCTCTGACTGTGATTCAAAATGAAAACAAGCCACAAGCTGAAATCTCTGTGGGCTCCCACATTAAACTGTAGTCCAGGAGTGCAGTGATTAAATGGACATTTTTTTTCATCTGGAATATTAGAAAGGATGGGACATAAAAAATAGCAACCAATATCAAAATTCTGAAAGGAATTGAGCATAAAAATTAGTCTGAACCTAATCATTTTTGTTGGTTCCCATTTCTACCAACTATTGCAAAAGTTCTATTTGGTATTACAATAATTAAAAAAAAAAAAAAAACAGAGCCAGATATTGGGGAAAAGCTGAAATATCAGAGAGACAGAGAAACAAACTACAGTCACTTCTCACCTGCCAACTCCTCAAGCCTGTCTCCACGAAATATCTGACTCAACTTCTCTCTCCTCAGCCCACCACGGAAACATTTGGGAAAGCTGAAAAACCCTCTTCTCTTTATCCAACCAGCTTTCTTAACTTCCTCTTTCTACATTTTAAAGCTAGGACTATAGGTGTGAGTCACCTCTCCCTGACCTTCAGGGCTTGGCTCTGTGGTTGACTTACTTCCCTGATATTCCAGGCTAATTTTATTAAATATATATCACCACATCTTCAATCATGCTGAGATTGTGAACTCCTGTCTGAGGTGAATTCACCAACGTCTAAAAAATAATTAAAATCCACATGTCACACTAGAATGACATTCTTCCATTTGGCTCCCCTTTCTGTCTATGGTAAGCTCATCTTCATCATCAACTCCCTTGTTGCTCTAGATCCCAGTAAAAGTAAGAGTGAACTCCTCTAGGTCAGACTCTTATTTAGTAAAAGAAGAAACCAAGGGCTAAGGAATTAAAGGGCATTGGCAGTGTACCATTGACGAAGTAGACACTCACTACAAAGTGGTTGAAAACTACTTGTAATGAGCATGATCTAATTTGAATGTGCTGAATAGTATACAACCCATATGTTTCAGTAACCTAGTAAGAATACAACATTACCTCCATACGTCTTGATCACAAATTGTAATAGTGACATCAGAGACACACAATGTTAAATAAAATATAAAACTGAGGTTAGAAGAACTCAAATAGTATTATTTTTTATGTGCCTGCCAGAATTTTTTTTTTTTTTTTTTTTTTGGTTTTTCGAAACAAGGTTTCTCTGTGTATCCCTGCCTACTCTGGAACTCACTTTGTAACCTAAGTTGGCCTCAAACTAACAGAGATCTTTCTGCCTTTGCCTCCCCAGTGCTGGAATTAAAGAGATGTGCTACCACTGCTGAGCTAGAATTTTTTTTTCTGTCAGAAAACTTGTCACAATGGTGCCATATTTCTATAATAAAAGATAATTCAGTAGAACTTGAAGAAGAGCACAAATTTCTTTGATTTGATATTTACCTACTGGGGTGAAGGGGCATCGATTGGGTCAGAGGTCAGCCAGAGGCAAGGATACTGGGTAGAGGTACCAGCAAGTGATAGCTTTGGACACTTATTCACCTCTGAACAAACTCCTGTCATGGAGCTAGATGGGACATCTCCTCCCATTCTTTCTCTTTTATGGTCCAGTGCCTTCAAGTCTGCTTTCTTCTCTTGTCTTCATATCTCCATTTCTGTCAACGTACTTGACATACAGCTGTCAGTCCTCCTCTCTGTGGCTCCTCATCTCCTAGCATAAGCTCTTGACGCTTCTCCAGACAATGTTCTCACCCGCAGAAGCAATTCTAGAGCACTTCGCTTTGAAAAAACATACTAGAGTGAACACTCTCTAAAGGAATAAAAAGCTGTTTTCCCCTTCTTGTCTTGTCATATCATTACCTCAGCTGCCTGAATGGAGGTTCAAAAATAAATAAATAAAAACAGAGGAGCTTGTGGAACAAATTGTCAGTCTGCTTGGGGAACACTGCTGGGTTAGGTTAGTGCGACTGAACAGTCTGTTCACTGAGGCTCTAGTTCGTCTCTGTACCATTTTGGGGACACAATATTTCAAAGTCTTCATGTGTGTGAAAAGTTATGGGAAGAGCGAATAAGAGAGGGTACGTTATTTCATGCATGCATGAAAATGTCAAAATGACACCCATTATTTTAAACAACAAGCACATACTATTTACTACTTTTTAAAGTTAGAAAAAAAAAGATTTCTTCATTTATTCACTCAACACAGCAATTTACTTGACTTGTCAACATTACCAGCAAAGTTTTATATTCTACTGTAATAGTTCCTACCTCTTACCATGGCTGCCTATTTTAAAACTGCACTACACAGGTTGCTAGTCTCGACTTTGAAAGACTATGAAAAAGAGGCTGCACTTGGCATTAGTGCAGCCATGAAACATTGCAGCCTAACAATAGTAGGATTAGGTAGGTATAAGAACTCCTGGCACATAGCAGCCATGTGATAAACATGTTAGTCCAATAACTCAACATGTCAGGTAGAACATACTATGTATGGAGGGAGGGCACACCCCTAGGCATGGCTATGTAAATCTGCCCACCCATTCTCTTGTAAGGAGAAGCCATGAAGAAAGTTGTTCCTTTTTTCTCTTCAGCTTCTCTTCCCTTGTACCTGCTTGGCAACTTTTCTGAATAAACTCTAGTGTGACAGCTGGTAGTGTGTCTATTCTCACATGTGGAACTAACACTGGGCCTAATCTTTACAATAACCAGGAAAAGTCAAAAACTGTACCCTGCAGGAGACCAATCAAATTCACACAAACAAGTAGCAAGTAGTCTAGGACATTAAGGATAGCTTACACTGTTTGTACGCCGATGGCCAGTTTCCTCGCAGCAATGCCAGTACCAATGAATGTTTGTCAAAACTTCTATTGCCTCACTCCTGCCCAATCAGGAGTTCCGTCCTCATCTGAATCTATAATTTCCCTGCCTCTCCCATCCTTTACTTATTAAAAGACCTGCTTTAACTGAGTTCAAGGCTCTCCCTGATCCAACTGCTGTGTCCAAGTTTGACCTTGCAATAAAGGCTCTTTGCTTTTCAATATAAACTTGAACTCCTGGTGATCTCTGTGATGCTCCTGGTGATCTCTGTGATGCTCATGATGTAGGCATAACTTATAGAACATAGGCATAACATATATATTCCATATTGTCACCACTGTCTTGCCAATAACAACCATGCCATAAATATAAGCCTGGTTACAATAGTCAATAATATGACTTTATATATCAAAGCCTACCTTCAGTGTTTTCTTTCTTATAAAGGCAAGAGAAGTACTCATTAAATTACAAGAACTACCAGCTGCTACTAAGAAAGATCACAAACAGAAGTTTTTTTTTTAAGCAAACTACCCAAAGACCTTACAAATATTAGATATTAACATTTTGTAGGTCTTTAAGAGCCTATAAAAACTAATTAGCTGTAAGAGCTACCTGGACCATGCCTGCTAAAAATCTGCTAAACACTGGACAAGGTTCTAGGTTCAGAGGAAGACTCAAGAAATTATAGTACTTTGAATAAGAGTTCCTCGAATAAGAAGCATGTACTCCTTCCATGGGCAAAGATCTGCGTAAAATTTACATAGAAGATGTGCCTTAGAGTTTTCATTACTGCACCAGGACTGCAACAATTCTTGTAAAGAAAACATTAATTGGAGTGTCCTGCTTACAGTTTCAGAGGTTTCGTCCATTATTATGATGGCAGGGAGCATGGCTTCATGCAGGCAGACATTGTACTGAAGTAGCTGAAAATTTTACATATTGATATGCAGACCATGGAAAGTCAACTGAATCACTGGGCAATATTCCAAGCATAGGAAACCTCAAAGTTTGCCCCACCCCTGCAGTCTCACACTTCTTCCAATAAGGCCATACCCATTTCTACAAAGCCACACCTCCTAATAGTGCCACTCCCTATTGTGGGGACCAATTACATTCAAACTACCACATTCCACATCCTGTCCTCCCCATAACCTAGTACCAAAATCATAATACAAAAATGTATTTTGTCCAACTTCAATTCCACAGACTATCATTGTCTCAACAATGTTTAAAAGTTCAGTCTCTTCTGAGATGCATGATAGTCTCTTAACTGCAATCCTCCTATAACAATCAAAGCCAAAAAGCAGATTATATACTTCCATCAGTTAACGGCACAGGATGTACATTGCCATCCTCATAAGAGTGTATAGTAAAAAAATACTGCACCAAAGTAAGACTGAAAACCAGTTGGGCAAACTCCAAACTCTGCATCTCCATGTCAGATATCAAAGTGCTCTTCACATTGATAACTCTGTTCAGCTTTGTTGACAACACACTTCCTTCTCTTAGGCTGGTTTTACTTTCTGTTAGTACCTCTCCTCACCAGGTTTTCCCATGACTCTGGAATCTTTAACATCTTTCTTTGGTTCTTCAAGGCAATGCAGGCTTTAACTTTACAGCTTTATACAATGGTCTCTTTAATAGGCCTCCTTTCAGGAACATTCCTGACACATGCCTGGCCTCAACAGTTTTCCTCCATAACTCCTTCTACTATTCTTAATTCTAAACCCAGAACCACGTGGCCAAAGTTGCTATTTACTAGGCTGAAACATGGCCCTCTTGTTCCATTATAACTTCACCAGCTTTCTGTCTTTCACTACTAAAGCATGGCTGTCCTAAAACTTGACTCTGTAAATCAGGCTGGCCTCAGACGCAAAAATCTTTCCACTTCTGCCTACTCAGTGCTGAGATTAATTTTAAAAATCAATAGTGGAGGTGGTGCCTAAACAGGACTTTCCCTATAATCAAGTACGAGTAACCACCCTAAGTGTCACCACAGAACTTACATCCAACAATGAATAGAAGTGGAGGCAGAGATCCATGGCTGAGCACTGGACAGAGCTCCTGGTCCAACTGAACACAGGGGAGCGAGTCTGTATGAGCAGGGATATAGGGATTAAAAGGAAAATCCCATAATGGTGGCTATCTGGAGTTCTGGGGAGCTTACTGAATCAAGAATAGCCACTGGAGATCCATTGTGACAGGGATCTGGGCTCCCCAAAGGTGAAGAAGTATTAGGAGGCTTAAGGGGTGAAATCATACTGTGTTTCTGTATATAGGCTAGCACCTTGGAGCCCATTCCCTGCAGAGGAACACCTAACCCAGTCTTGATACTGGGATGAGGAAATTGGACTTGTCTGGAATGGATACACAGTGTTGAGCTGACTCACTTTGGGATTTCTTGCATTTGTGGGGAGGGGATGGGTGGATGGAGAGAGGCAAGGCTGAGGGATGACTGGAAGGGATTGGGAGGAGGGTAAGAAGGGTTCAGGGGGATACATGCATAAAAATAACATTTTTTAAATAAAAAATGTTTAAAAACTAAATTTTTTCTACCAACAGAATCAATCCAAAACTCATCATTTTAGCCTCATACAGGCTCTTCAGACAAAGACAGAAGGCAGTCTTCACCAAAATATTACAAGAATGATTTCTAGGCAACATACTAAAATTCTTCTCCTCTAAAACCTTTCGAGTGAGCCCCTAACAGCTCAAATAACTCTGAACATCTCTGTCTTCTATGCTCCCGAATAAAGGAAAGATTGAGAAACTTGGAGAGAGTAACTTTCATACCCCTGGCATTTTCTTGTTGGGGATCAAAGAAGCTGCTTTCTGAGTTCAAACATGAGTATTAAAAAAAAGAAAAAGAAAAAGGGAAAAAAACAGAGAGAGAGAGACTGGAAATGCCCCAGATTCAAAACAAAGGGAATCTAAAGTCATCATCTAAAGGGGAACAGACATCTCCACTGGCTGCAATATTGTTCCTAAAAGGACAGTCCTTGGAGGCTGGCAATGACATTTGTTACAGAGGATCAGGGAAGGCTGTGTCTGGCCTTGGCATTTGGAAGTTTTGCAGCTATGAAGATCTCCACATGAAGTAAATAACCCCTACACTAACAAACAAAATCATAGATGTGGTAACAAGGTGGTTCAGAGATCCAGAACTTTTCTATGCCAGGTTTTTCTGGGGCTTCACATGTACACCCTGAAAACTTCCCTGTAGCCACAGCAGGAGAGAAGAGAAAAGGTGACTGAAATTAGAAGGCATCAGATGGGTGTGTCTGACCTAGACCACCACGTAGGTTGCTCTCCAAACAAGAATCTTTCAGAAGGTGAAAGACTGATTAGATCTGGACTGGAAAGAAAAGACTGTAATTTTACCAAACTACCTATCACATATCTATCTAGCTATCTGCCAATCACCATTCTACCTATCTATTCTATTCCTATGCATCATTTATTTATCCATCATATATTTATCCTATTATCTACCTATCACCTATCGATTCTATTAGCCATCTATTCTGTTTTTCTATCATATATCTACCTATCAATATCTATCTATTCTATTATCTATCATTTTTATATGTATGCATAGATGCATCTATTATCTATTTACCTCTCTACCTATCAATATCACCTATTTTTTATCTATTCTATTATCTATCATCTATGTATGTATACATGTGTTTAGTATTTATCATCTATGATCTATCTACCTACCTATATATCCATTGACTTATCACCTATCTATCTATTGTTCTATCTCTATCACTCTGCATGTTGAGATAATTGGTTAATATTTGGTGTTCTCTGTTGCTCTGCATCTTTTGAGGCTGGGATTTTCACTGAACCTCATGGTCATTGACTTGACTAGGATGGTTGGCCAGTTAACTCTCATGATCTTTGTGTCTCCACCTCCCTTCCTTCCTATTACTAGGGTTACAAATCCATGATGCCACATCCAGTTTGCAAGTGAGCCCTGAGGAATTTGAGTCCTCACAGCAAGCAGTGCACTATTTTTCCAGGCACTAAACAGGTGTATGAACATATTGCATTCTCAAGATTGTGATATGATCACCTCTCACCTCTGTGCCTGGGTCATACAGGCCCTTGTTTCACTTTCTGCTTTATTCCAGGCCAGAATAGTCAGCAGATAAGAATTTTTCTGAATTTTGCCACATTCTTATTATAGTTCATAATCTCAGTGCTTGCCTGGTTCAATGTGAATGGGAAGAAGGGAGGAAAGACAGAACATGAAGGGGAAGGTGCGTGATCGATCTATATGACTTATGGTTTGTCATAACCAGGATGACAGATAATGAAAAAAAGGCAGACACATAGGCAGAAAGGTTACAATAGGGTGGGATGTATGCTCTGATAGCGACACACCAAATGCAGAAAGAACCATGAAACTCAAAGTATAAATAAATATTCTGTATATCTAAACTGAAAGTGTGGGTTTATTGTTTAAACTGAACAAGGAGACAGTAGGGTGGCTAATCTCAGTAGGAAGTTATCTGTAGGTGAATAATTCTAGAGGAGGAAGTTGAGGGTGATATTTTCTGTCTATTCCCAACTACAAGGACTAGGAGGGAATGGTTTGTCATTTCCCTGTGCCCCACCTCTGGAAGACTTTGCCATGTCCATGAGTCAGAGGCATTGGGGTCTTTAGCATATGTACTCATGCTGATAATCTATGTTCTCTCAGTCAGTCTTTATACAGCCACTCAGATCCTCTTCCCCATAAGGAAGGAAGGGAGGGAGGGAGGGAGGGAGGGAGGGAGGGAGGGAGGGAGGAAGGAAGGAAGGAAGGAAGGAAGGAAGGAAGGAAGGAAGGAAGGAAGGAAGGAAGGAAGGAAAGGATGCTTGGCACAGGAGTGAAATCTGTTCCAGACACATCTGAGGATTGCAGGTATGTGCTGGGCCAAGCACACTGCACTCACTATGTGGTTTCCTAGTCAGATACCATGTCACCTTTTCCAAGTCTCTTAATTTTTCCATATCTATTTCCTTGTGGCTTAATTGGGGCTTGGGGTGCCGTTCATTTCTCAGGGTTTGTGAGCAGCAAATGTATTACCTTCTGATCACAGTGCCTAGAACTGGTGGAGGCAAAGTAAATGTTAAAATGACAATGCAGCCATTATGTTTGGGTTCAGGTTGGGGACATGGAGCCCACAAAGAGCTGGAACTTCTGCTTCCCTCTTGTTGTGCTGGACACAATCCTTGTTTCCCTTGTGATGACAAATCTGTGCAAATTAGTGGGACCCAGAGGAAACACTTAAGTCCTGGAATCAAACTGTGCTTCTTATCCATATCTGCTTAAAAGAAAGAAAAAAAAAATCCTACGCTATTTGAGTTTCAATCTTCATCTACAAGTTAGGAATCAAATATGCCCATCGGCTAGCTGCTGAGAGGATGAAACACGAACTTAAGCAATATTGGGCTATAAGTTTTAACACTTCCACTTACTAAGTGCACAGCAATTCATTACTGTTTTCTGGTAGAGTGGGAAGTGACCTGACTTGCACAGTAGCAGAGGAATGAGCCTCATTTGAACATGTGCATTGGTCCTTTCCTGTGTGTGATGGGCAGCATTATGTACCCGAGTTCTCCTGCAGCCAGGCACATCAACTTGCTGTGAACATTGGGGACAAATCACCGTCTTGTGGCATTGGCTCTTCCAGAGGCCAAATCTTTATCAGCCAGGAATATCTGGATAAATAAATATATAAAATCACGAATGTGTAGCTTTTGAAATGATCTTATCAATTCTCAGATTAGCATGTCCCAAGCTGTCTAGAAGACTTGAGTAAGTGAAAAGGGAGAGAAAAGAAAGAGAAAAATGAAAACCCTATAAATTCCTAACAGAATTATAAGTGAGTCACAAATGACAGATATATCATGTCAAATAAGCTAGAAACCAGTTGTATAAAAAAAAAAAGAAAGAAAATTTCTGTACATGTCTTGCAAAGTGATTTTCAGCTCTAGAAAGAGAGAAATGAGGGTTTAAGAGGCAGGAAATCACAATTCAGTTTTCCTGTTCCTGTTTCTTCCATTCTCTAAATAATTAAGAATGAAGATGAATTCTTAAAAAAAAAAAAAAGAAATTACAAAAATAAAAGAACTAAAAAATGGAGGATATGCAATTCATAATTTTTCAGCATCATTTTTCTCCTTTTTACTTGTTAACTGTTTCAATTAAATACCATCTAGAACAGAAGAATTCAAGAATTCACATTGCTCTAGCAAATGCCAATAGCACCCTAAGTACTTGTCTCATTCCATGTTTACTTCATTTCCTTCCCTTCTATTTAGGAGCGTTCCAGACCTTGTGGCATTCTATCTACCCATATATTCAATCCGTAGCCCTTCTATATTAAGTTGATGCTCATCACTAAAGAAATCTGTTCATCCTCAGAGGCTCATTGTCTTTAAGTGGGAACAGATCTGAAAAATAGAAAGTTGGCATTTATTTCAACAAATGTATAGAGAACAGAATATGAGCTACACCAGGCATGTTCTCTGTGATTTGTAGTAGTATTCTATATAATGTCCTTTTAACTATTTATACAATTTTAATTTAACTAATGAGAACACAGAAATAAAAAGATCTTTCTTTAAAACAAAAAACAAAAAAAAAAAACCAAGACCGCAAAGCTAGTAGATGAGGTCCATTGTGTTAGAAAGGTGCTGCAAAGGAATAAAGGAAGTGAATCTATACCACAGGTTCTGAAAGGCAAATAAAACACTGCTTTGTAGGCCATTAAGAACAAAGTTCCAGAGAACAAAAGGAGATCTCAGTATGGAGGAAGCAAGAGTTTTAGAGACAAGCCAGGAATGACCAGAAATGAAACTGAGGAAGCAGGTGAAGGCAGGCTCCAAGGGATTTTTGTGAGCTAGCCTGGGGAACATGAATATGAATGAACAGCAATTGTTAACCAGGTAAATAACAATGTACAATATGGTTAAAAACAAATATCTGAAGACTGAAAGGGTATAATATAAATGGGAGCTACAGAGGCTTATGGATGACTGAGTAAACTGTGAAAGAGTAAGTACTTACACAGATGAAAATAAATATTGAGCTCATTTTGTGTAACTGAGTCTGAGTACTTTACAAAATGAAGAGAACTCTTTACTCTTACTTCTTATTGCTGGGTTGTCCAAATAGCTTGGTGCCAGTGCCATGGACAAATGCCTGACCATATGAAAGAGACAGAGGAAGGATACATGCCAATCATAGAGAAACCCAACAATAGGGGGAGGGCTGTTTGTGTGCAATAATTAATACAGTCCCAAAACCTGACTCATTCTCAAGAGAAAACATTAATCCCACATTCATGACCTGTGCTACGCCCCACCTTTTATAGATTTCACTGCCTTATTACTGACATACTGTGGATCAAGATTTTATTGCACAGGGCCTGAAGAAATGGCTCAGCCATTTAAGGCTCATGAAAGGAACAGTTAAGAGTTTTACTCCCAGAGGCGGGGGAGCAATTTCATTGGAGGTAAAGAAGAGAAGTCCATACAGAAAAAGCAGGGGTTAAAATAAAATTAAAATTATATGTAATACATGTAAGTCTCTACTCATAGTTTAAGTAAAATTATGAAGTTTGGACTTGCAATGTTCATCCAAAGAACCATAAACTGTCTAACAAAGTTACTATTCCATGCATAAGAAAGCCCCATTCCAACTGTTGGTCAGAAGAATTAAAGAAATTCCCCCAAACACAATATAGACTATTGGGTTTCTTTTTATTCCCTTTTGTTACCTGCCAGAGTGTTGGTTCCTGGCATCAGGCTGGATTGTATGCATAGAATTGTGCCTGTGGAAAATTCCACCTTGGCCCTCGCGGCCCTCTCCTCCCTGAGAAC
Source organism: Phyllotis vaccarum (assembly GCA_033318265.1). Classification (NCBI taxonomy): domain Eukaryota; kingdom Metazoa; phylum Chordata; class Mammalia; order Rodentia; family Cricetidae; genus Phyllotis; species Phyllotis vaccarum. The sequence continues at coordinate 26,030,664 of JARWLC010000001.1, forward strand.
TGAACCTCGTGATAGCTAGGGGGATAAACATAGTGTTTTTTTCTGCTCTGCAGTTTTCCTGTTATTTCTGCCAACCCCAGGTGGTATTAGTCACGGAACTTTCCACGACCTTGGGTGTGGGATGGCCAGGTGGAAGTATTTAGAGGTATAAAAGGGTGTGTTGAATAAAGCTCGGGTCGCTCTCTCTTTGTGATCCTGGATGATTGGAACCTGATGACTCCTGAGTGCTGATTTAACCTCGACGTCCCTCACCTGGCTTGGTCCACTTCAGCCTGACGCGGCACCAGAAGTTGAAGATAAGTCTCTATTGCTGAAGACACCATATAAATTTGACACAAAATCTACAGAAAAGGACTTGAATATGGTTTGAAAGCCTCCTCTCTGAGGACTAGATTTCACATTACAAGAAGATGTTTTAGGTAGAGGGAAGCAACCATAGTCCTACTGAACTATAATGCCCATGGACCACAATGATGATCAGGGCATGATACACCTTAAGAGTTTATTATTGGATTACATAATCAGTAACCAATAGCTCTCTAACTATACTTAATTCCCACTCAGTGGGAGATAAATATTACTTGCTCTTAGAAACCTAGACAATTATCCAGAGCTAAAAAGAGGTCTTATGTCTTAGAGAAGAACCTACTGTTGCCACTTTGCTAAATCAGCACAATTCCTTGCAACTGAATACTGTTCCTTATATTCCCAGATAAATGTAGCTTTCATCACTTATCCTCACCAAAGAAACTTCTCTTTGCAATAGACAGTGGCTTCTGTTGAAGGCTACAACTGGTCACAAGCAGAGAACAAGTTATCATGGGGTGTCTAGCCTCATATGCAACACAACCCTTGCACCCAATGCCCAGGAAACATCACAGAAAAGGAGATGGAAAAAATTTAAGAACTAGAGGACAGGAAGTCAGCTGAGAGAAATGAAAGCAAGTACACCACTGACAGACAAGCTAATGTGGAAAGGGGGATGCTCCTAGGACCCCATCCTAGACAAAGAACCACAGAAATGTAGTGAATGCTGGGAGCAGGAAAAGTATCTTCCCTGGGTAAGAACCCTATAATTGGTTGTTCAAATTACAAGTAGTTGGCCCTGAAGTTATATACATACAAGTAACACTAGATGAATAATAGGCTGTATTTTTATATTTAAGGGTGTGTGCATGTGTGTGTGTGTGTGTGTGTGTGTGTGAGAGAGAGAGAGAGAGAGAGAGAGAGAGAGAGAGAGAGAGAGAGAGAGAGAGAGAGAGAGAGAAAGTTTGAGAGGGATTGTGGCTGGAGAGGGTGGTATATGAAAGTGATTTGATAGCAAAATTGGAAGGGAAAATATGTAATTTTAATTTTAAAAGTATTTGTTCTTGCAAAGATTATAGCACATTACCCAAGTCAAACTATATCTGAGAGCTATATGACATGATGCTAAATGGAATGTCTATGTCTTAGAATTTTGACAGAAGCCCAGAATTCTGAACAATAAAAAGTATTTTTAAAAATTGAGAGAAGAGTGGATACATACATCAACAAAGAAGTCTGTGCTAACCAGTGGCCAAAGCCCATCCAGAATACATAATCTCATCCCTTACCTCAAAGCTATTTGTAAGAGTAGCTGGAGGACTTTCCCAGGGTTTCTTTCTGGATCATTGTTAGTTTCCTAGGCAACATAGGAGAGTATTGTTATTATTTTCCAAGACAGAAGGGAACTTACTGGCCTCCAAGAAGATCAAGGGACCAGAGTATGGAGAAAAATTCTCAGGAGATATGATGGGATATTTCTGAATGTCGTGAATCAGAATCTTACATCTGGTAACAGACAGCTGATGGAACTTCCCATAAAACTAGAGTATATAATGGAGTGTTCGGTAACATGGGTGACCATGGATAGAGGATAGATACACACAGTCTAGAAGACATCCACCAAGTCATACACGCCAGATTGCCTTACTGGGCTGAAGATCCCAGAGCTGCATTTACTGGGAGTTAGGCCTGATGTGTTCATGTAGTCGAGTCTTGAGTAACAGTGCAGCATGAGAGAGGCCTGGATTTGTGAAAGTTATGTGTAGCATGGTATGCTAGTACCGGCTATGCTTTGAATGCCTTATATGATTGGCCATTGACTGCCCTTAGAGTGTGACGTATTTCCATTATACCTGGAACTGATAGAAATAGAGTTTCTTCTTTGAACTATTTACATAAAAAATACACATGTTTGACACCTGAATTCCATTTGGGAATCTGGAATTTTGGTATATACGAGGATGTAGCTATCTATATGTCAGCCCCTAAATAAAACCTTGACTGATTCATCTCTCCTGAGCCTCTCAAGTTGACCACATATAATACATGTTGCAACAATTTTTGCTGGAAACTAATCACCTGCTGTGTGGCTATGTGCGGATGCATCCTTTTTTTCCTACATTTGGTCTCATATGTCTCTTCCTTTGGCTGTCTAATCTCCATCTCTCTTTGCTGTAAGAATTTGTAACTGTGAGTACTATTCCCACAGGAACTTGTGATACTCAAACAAGACATCAGACCTCAGGTTGCCTCCAAGGAACCCGCCAATGCCACTTAGAGAGGCAATACAGCATTTGGGTGCCTGCCACGCGGAGAGAGCAGATGCGGCATCTGACAGCATCCATCATGTAAAGCCATTTTTAGACTTTAATTTCTCAGTTTTCTCCTTGAGCTGATCCTGAAGAAAGTAGACTCAGCCTGGAGTGTGGGGGAGGAAAGAAGAAAGAGCAAGTGGGGATAAAAGAGAGACACAAATGAGAACGTAAAAGGAAACGTGAACACTCCTACCACTTTGCAGATCAAGGAAGCATGTGTCTGACCTGAGTCAGATATAACATTGTGATTATTTTAATATCTGAATAGTGGGACTAGCATAACAGAAAGTGGTAAGAAATGGGTTCAAAAAGCCACATGGTCTGGCTAACTCTTAAGATTAGGGAGTGTGTCAGAAGAACTATTGGAGGAGAACACCATTTCTTAGTTGAATGCCACAAAGCACACCCAATTCAGGGAAACCAACATTTACATTCTAAACACAAACAGGTGTGTGAAGCACAGAGGGTACGAAGTCCATCCAGAGTAAAATACTGGCTCAGTTCAGCTGAGACTTTTCCTAGTCATGTGATTTTTTTTTTCAAAGAAGCACCCCATCCTCAGAACCTCAGTTTCTGCCTCCCTAAAGTGTGGCTTTAAGTACTAACCTCACTCCTAAGAGTAACAAGAAGTGGCTGGCACACTCAGGAACCTCAGTGTGAAGTCACCTTTACTTTATTTTATTTAAAAAATACTTTTCCCATACCCACCACTGCTCCCCTTCCTGCCCTTTCTCCCAGTCCTCCCCCACCTCTCCCCTCCCACATCACCCCATTCACTCCCCAGAGAGGGAGTTGAGGTAATACCAAGTCCCTCCCCTGAGAATCAAGGCTGAGAAAGGCATCCCCCCATCCCCCCGCCCCACGCACGCACAAGGCCTGGGCTCTGGGAAGCCAGTTCATGCACTAGTGATAAGTGAGGTCACCTCTTATACGCCTCTTGGGTGTCCACTGCAGCTCGTCTCTTCCACGTTAATACTGGGAAAGATGTGACTTTATGGAATCATATGCTTGCACAACCTTTGTTAGTGGACTTGAGGATTTACCTAATTCTTCATAACATAAACTTTGGATTTGGTTTGTCTTGGATATTTTCTCCCATTATTTATTAGTTCATTAAACATTTCACATAATGCATTTTGGTCCCATTCGCTTCCTTTCCTAACCCTCTCAGATCCAGCTCACCTAATTTGGTATCTACTTTTTGTTTTTGTTAATCCATCAAGTAAAAATTGTGTTGTCCACATACTCTTGGATGTGTGACCTTTGCTGGAGGGCAGTCATCTGACCAGAGGCCTCTACAGTAAAGAAAACTGACTCTTCCTCTCTGAGAAGCTATCAACTTCTAAGAGCTCCTTATATAAGAACAGAACTTCTGTGCTCACCTCCTCTCTTCATATTGGAATACTGTCTGGCATGAGCATGTGTAGGACTTATGCATACTGTCTCAACTGCTGGAATCCACAGATGCAACTGCCCCGCTATACCAAAACCAAACCAAACCAAACCAAACCAAGCCAAACCTAACTGAACAAACAGAAAACCACATTGTTACATTGTAGTCATCCACTACCAGTGGTTCTGGTAATATTTCCGTTCTCTCCTCGGAAAAGGTTACTGAACCTAGGGAGGAGAGTTGTGATGTAGATGTCTCAGTTAGGACTGAACATTCAACGTTATCTTATCCTCTGCATCTTGACCAGTTGTGTGTCTCTGTGTTAATCATTATTTACTTAAAAAAAAAAAAAAAAAAAAAAAAAAAAAAAAAAAAAAAAAAAGCTCTTCTGGTAGAAGGTTGATAACTTGTTCAAGACAGTTATTGTGACAAGAACATATTTGGGATTGACCAGACTGGGATGACAGGGCATGAAAAAAATGACAGAAACACATACAAAACCACTGTGATTAATGGGGCTGTGTGCCCTGATGGAGTCGTACCAAAGGGAATTTACCTGATATACCCAGCAAGGTTAAGCAGATGGTGTGTAGCAAATTTTGGTAGGAAGTCTCCATAGAATTATAGTCCTCAGGAGTTGGAGAGATGGCTCAGCGGTTAAGAGCACTGACTGCTCTCCCAGAGGACCTGAGTTCAATTTTCAGGACCCATATGGCAGCTCACAACTGTCTTTAACTCTGAAATCACCTTCCCACATACATACATAATACATACATACATATATACATACATGCAAACATACATACATACATGCATACATACATACATTGGCAAAACACCAATGCACAGAAAATAAGAATAAAAAACACCAATCCCCAGTACTCAGCATCCATATAGTAGCTGACACCCTCTCACAGACATACACATACATATAGGAATGCACAGGAAACAAAAAAGAATTATAGTCCTCTTGGGGGTACCTCAGTGAATACTTTTTGCATATAGGGTCAATACCAGTATGCTAAGATGAGGAAGGGTTTGCCTTTTCTTGGAGCATTATGGGAAAAGGCTTTACCATTTTCATGGTTTTTAAGCATTAGGATCCTTACCATGGCTATTTTTCATGTTAATAACACACATTCATTCAGAACTTCCTTTGCTTCCCACAGGCAGGATCTCATTATGGTAACCCCAACTGGTTTAAAATTTATTATATATTTTAATCTGGCATTGAACTCATGACAGTTCTCTTGCCTCAACCTTCTGAGTGTTGAGAGTATAGGCATTAAACCCCTTATCCGACTCTGAACCTAACATTCAGATTTGTGAGATTGTGATCTGCAATTGATGGTGAGAGCAGCAGTCAGGGCTCAAATCCCCCCTCTTCTACAGTAGGGTAGCCATAGTATCTCCCACCACCCACCACTGGCTATCATTTTTCTCTAAGATAACTCAATTTGAATACCCTTTTCTATTAATTCCACTTATGGTTATGGATTGATTTTTTTTTTCAGTAAGAACAGAAATCTTCACATCCTAGAGCCAGTGTTATCATGTCTTTCATACTACAGATGTGCAAAACACTGGATTCAAACAAAGCTAGGTGGGGGAGGTGTTTTCTCAAGTCAAGGCAACATCCCAAGTTACTTACTAGAGGCACAGGAGGTTTGTAAGCACCAAAGAGCTCACTGCAGTTACTTGGCTGCAAGACACAATAGTGCATGGTCCCCCCCGAAACTGCCAGCCAGTCTTCCTGCCAACAGAAGTTGGAAACAATCCTTCTCTACAGTTCTTGGGTTTCCCTCTTCTATTTCCCACTACATATGGAGTGTTAATTACAGAGACTTCAAAGCCAATAGAAAGACACAGTTAGAAAATACACTCTGAGTAAACTTTCATTTGCTCTGAGGTTCACTTTTCTCCACTGAGAGTGAGGAAGACAGGCTTGATCTGAGGGCCTCATTCTTGGATGCACCTAAAGTCATCTGGGAGTGTTTAAAAATACATATGCCCAATTAATTCAGAGTCTCTGAGTAGTTTTCCAAGGCTCCCTGGATGGCTCTAACAGGTAATTACCACCAAGTTGGATGATACATGTGGCTTCCTTTACCTCCAGCACTCAGATAATGATTCTTTATTTAAAGTGTGACCATAAAGCAGTTAGGCTGGCTTCCCATATCTCTCGTCACAAGCCAGTTTATCACTAGTGTTTCCTTTTGTGTAGTATCTCATATATATTATATATATATATATATATATATATATATATATATATAGTCATAGTGTAGTTTTAGGATCATCTCTAATACTAACATATTTAGAGCACAATACACAAATCTAAGCTGAAAGGTAACAATGCAAATGCTTACAGGGCCACGTTCAGAAACATCTAGTGTAATTGGTGTAGGGGGTTGTGGAGTGAGAAATATGATCTCTAATTACAGACATTCAGATATTCTCTCCCCTTCCTTCCCTCTTTTCTTCCTTCTATTGTTCCTTCATTACTAAACACTGGGTTGACCATATGAAAGATTAATCTGCTTGCTTAATTCACCCATTGGCCACCTGCTTCAGACTCCTGCCCAAAATATTCATTTCACTGTGAAAACATAAAATTACAAATGCCATTTCTCTTTGCTAGATGTTCAAAAGATACCATCACTACTTCGGACAAAGAGCTTGGAGGAAGCAAGCTGGATCTGACCCAGAAGCCTCTTCTCTGAGAATTAGCTCTCCTACTCTTGGAAAGTGCTATACATGCTGCCATGAGAGAAAAGTAATCATCGCTCTACCCAGATTGGATACCTAAGAACATCCCCAATGACCAGAATGACAGAATATTGTCAAAGGTGCAGTAATAGCAATTATATCTTAAATTTAACAGCTTTCTAATTGTACTCAAGTTCCACTCTGTAGGAGAGAATTCATGTCTAGTGTAAAGGTAGTTAATTAGTAAAAAATTAACTGGTAAGGCCATGGACCCTAGAAGAGAATCTGCTACTGCCACTTTCCTACACCAGTGTAACTCTAATGGCCTTCTACTTACTTATCCTCATAAACTACAGGTAAGCATATGTTTTTTTTTCTTTTTCAGCGTACAGAGATGATTGCAAAAATACATAACTGGTTAAAATGCAGAGAACAGTTGACTTTGGGATGTTCACAACAATAGAGAAATCTACAACACAACCGCTATTTCCAAGGCTCATAGAATATCACAGAAAAGTAGGGGGGGAAAGACTGTAAGATCCAACAGACCAGGACATTTGTTTCAAGATTGAGTTTCCTATATATTAACAAAGAAGCTGCATCTATGATATCTCAACAATATGGTAACCTAATCATGACTTACACAATGGCAATATCATTTGAAATGCCAACGTGGATGGGGGCAATCTCACAATGCCTCATCCCTGGATGAAGTACTAGAAGCAAGTAATAACTTCTGAGAAAGTAAGAACAATTCTCTCCAGGGATGAAATCCCCTAATTGGTCACCCAATTCCAAGTTACAAGTTCTAAAACATATATACATATATACATATACACACTCAAGTAACACTAAATGAATTCATTATGTTGTATTTACACATTTATATGTGTTGCACATTTGTAACTAGAGAAAAAAATGGCAAGAATTTGGGAGGGAGAGGGAGGCACAAGAGTAGAAATAACATAAATAAAACATACATATATGAAATTCTCAGAAATAATAAGAGTTATAACAAGGAGCAAGCAAGGGAAGAGGGAGCAAATCATGAGAGAAGGAGATGGTTGAGTGAGAGGAGCAACACAGAAGAAGAACAAAGAAATGGAGATCTTGATAGAGGGGGCCACAGTGGGATTGGAAAGAAGCCTGGTGCTAAGGAAACCTCCAAGAACCCACAAGATGTCCCTAGCTAGGTCTCCAAGCAATAGTGGAAAGGAGCCTAAATAGGACTTCTCCTATAATTAAATGAATAACCACCCTCACTGTCATTCTAGAACCTTCATCCAGCAATGAATAGAGGCAGAAGCAGAGATTGATAGCTTAGCAGCAGGTTTAGCTCCCAGTTCAGCTGAAGAGAGAGAGGAAAAAGTATATGAGCAAAGTGACCAGGATCAGGAAGAGGAGATCCACAGAGACAGCTGACTGGAGCTGTTGGGAGCTCACTGACTCAGAAACAATCACTGAGGAACCTTCACGGAAAGGAACTAAAGCCTCCAAAGGCAGACGACTGCCATGGACAGATAGTGGAGCCTCTTGCAGTAAAATCAGACTATGATCATGGTGCATGAGGTGACATCTCAGAGCTCATTCCCTACAGAGGAACATCTAACTTAACCTTAATACTTGGATGAGGGACTCAGATCTACCTCAACTGCATGTACCAGACAGAGATGACTCACTATGAGATTCCTTGCCCTTCTTGGGAAATGGGTGGGGGAATGGTGTGGTGGGGGGCTGAGGAAGGACTGGGAGGGACTGAGGAGGGAAGGGAGGGGGGATCAGAAGTAGATATGGAAAAAACTTTTTAAATAAAAAGTCATTGTCATAAACAACAGGAAGATACCGTCTTTTCTACATTCTGCATTGCAGTGAACAATAAAAATAATATTGAAGACAGACTACAAAAGCAAACCCACTAAGCTATTTCTTCTACATACCTCCACTATGATGCTATGTGTTAGGTCCATCATTGTGCGTTTTGAGTCAGGCTAACTGTACTTTGAACTCCTTGCACTGTTTTAACTTTCCTGTTGTGTTTAATGTACCTCTCTCCCACACATAATTTTAAGAGGCAAGCTCTTCTGTTGACAGTGCATCCTATAGCTTCCAGAAGGTAACATTACCTTGCCAGTGATAGATGAAGCTCTCAATCTGCTAGCCTTAAACAGAGCATACTAAATCCTGCATTATTGACCTTTTGAAATAGATAATTATCTAGAAGCCAGGACTTGACCTGTACATTGTAAAAATATTGACAGAAGTTCCAAGCTCTGCTCATTAGATGACAATAAACAACCACACACACACACACACACACACACACACACACACACACACACACACACACACACACATGTGATGTGGCATTCAAAATGTCTCCAAATACTGCCAAGTATCTCCTGGGAGCCAAGTAACCCTGGATAAAGCTTCATTGCTTTAATGGAACACAGTCAATATCCCAGGGCCTGTCAGGAAATGATACAGTAAACTCCATCAGTTTGGGGCCTAGCTAACATTATACTCCAGTATCCAAAAGAGAAGCCCCAGCTGAAAGGAAGCAAGCCTTGGGAAGATCAGCTGTGTCCATTTCATTTCATTGTAAATTTAGACAGGTTCTGTCTAGCGAAGTACAGGATGCGTCTCGCCTTGGGCATTGATATTGTATTAGAATAATGGCAACCTGAGAGTTTTGTGGCATGTGTGTGCATGGGCAAATCTCTACTCACTGGATTGTTCGGAATTAATGTGGAAGCTATAACTAGAGTGTTCTCTCTTTGGGGGACTGGCTTTGATCTATTGTTATCCTCCCTTTTTAGTATTCTATAAAGGAAATTTTCATTCAGATCCTTCATCAGCAAAGCTGATGGACTTCAATAATTCTACTCAAAAGCTTCCCTTACTTTTGGCACACAGCCCCATGTCAATCAACTGAGCAGCCCTCTCTACTTAGAGGCTGTCCCATGAATTCCCCTGGAGAATAGAAGATGGATAGACTAGGCTGAGGTAACCAGGACAGACGTGTAATTCAAGAAGAGTAAGTTTGATTGACATTTCCCTCCTGTGTTGTTGTTACTGAATAATCGTGATATAATGACCGCAATCACAACTCTTCAGTGCCCTCGCGGAAGTGGCACAGCAGAGACGTGTCTCCTTCCTGTAGTGGGAAGAGGAAAGAGCCAGAATCCTTGCCTCTAGTTTGGTTATTAATGGTGAAGCCTCATGTCAGCTGCCTGATCTATACAATTGTTAACATCTATCCATAAAATATAACATAAGTTCCCACTGACACAGACAGCCATGAATCCAAAGTAATGGAGTATTATTGCATCAGATGGTTATGGGAGCAAGAGATTGAGTTTCCCCAGAAATAATCCCAGTCCTGTCTCTTTCTTTATTCAGGGAATGCATTCATCTAAGACTCAGTTTGCTCCTAGACACAATGAGAATAATCATGTCTATTGCAACATTACCAAAAGCTTAAAAAAATATGCTGTGAAAAGTGCCTGTCATAATACCTGATTCATACAAAACGTGTGTCCCTCCTCTTCCCTTTCTGCCTCCTCCCTCCGCTCTTCCCTTCCCTCTTCTCCACTTCCATTTCAATGTCATTTTTTTTAATGCAGTGTCTTGCTAGGTTAGCAGAGGCTGTCTTTACACTTATAATCTCCCACCTTTAGCCTCTCAAATTTTTGAATTGCTTTTTAATCATCATGTATAGGCTTCCTCCTCCTCCTGTCACTCCTCCTCCTCATCATCATCCTCCTTCTCCTTCTCCTCCCTGGCAATAGCAGCAGCAGTAGCAACACTATCATTAGCATTTTTAATAAAGATTAACAGATTAGTATTTATGTGCTGTATGTCTCTCTACTCGGGGTAACAAAGGTTTTTTTCAGATCTTTTTCATTATGTATTAAAACAAAAGACTTGTTTTCTGTTTATCCATTCTATAGACCAGAGGGGAATTTTCTAGTGGTCCAATTTCTTGTATACTTTCCATGGCTGACTCACATGACTTAAACTAAAGATCCTGAAGGATTGTAGAAGCACAGTAGACACTTGAGCATGACCTTTTTATCTTTGCAGAGACTAAAATGTTAATTCATTGAAGTTGAATACTTGGATTGGTTTCAAGAGTTGTCTGGACTCATGGGTAGGCCATAGCCAATGAACACAGATGCACATAAAATCCCGCTCTGCCTCTGACTGTTAAGGACCCTTGGATGTGTATCATCTCTGAGCCTTATAGTTTTACTCTCGACCAGTGAATTGAATATTATAATTTCAGAGGTGATTATATTCTCAGTTAGTTTTCAGAAAAATTTGTGATACAGTCCTCAAGCAGAAGGATGTGTTTGTGGGAGAAATCATTTAGAAGTGTTCGTTATACTAGAGATTTATGATGCTGTGAGTCAAAAGAATTGTCTCAGCTCAAACAAGAATGAGACACTAGTGAGATCGGGTACCTTTTTACTTCTTTTATGTCAAGTGAGGCTGAAGAAGGGGTGGGCTCAAGCAAAGACTGTACCAAGTCTATGAGCTGAAGATGAAGCTGCTTCTAGGCACAAAGATAAATGTCTCACAAGGTAGAGAGGAAGGTTATTCAGGAGGGCTAATATAACCAGGAGAGTCAGTTCATTAAATTCGGTACTGGAAATCTCCAGACCAGAAATTAGGAAGAAGATTTTGAGGATAAATGCTGAGTCAGAAAAATCCTCTGGTGGTCAAATTGATGCATTACTGGGAGGCAAGGTTATGCATGGAATTGCAAACTATTTATCTTTGGCTCAGACAAGAAAATCTGTAATGTTGGTTTTGTTGGAAGGGCAGAAATACGGAGGAAAAAAAAAAAACCACTTTAACAGAAACAAAGGGTTTAACTCAAAGATCCAGCCCTGCCTCAAATTCACGGTTGTGGGTCCCAGACAAGTCTTATAATGGAAAATTAACTCAAGGAATACATTTTATTTTATCATAAAATTTGGCATTTTTTGTCTGCCCAACCAAGTGCAGCTAATGTCTCCATTGTCTCTGAGGAAAATAAAATATACTATAAGGAAATCTAATGTTAGCCCTGAAGTAATACTGTGCCTCTGAATACCATTCTTCCTCTGTAGAAGGTGGTCTGCCTGCCCTATTATACACACTTGAGCTGTTCATTGAAGGCTCTTGGGCACTCATGGGGAAATAAAAGCAACAACAAGTTAACTTTTCTGAGACATTGGAGACTTTTCATGATTTGGAAAAGGCATGGGGATGAATTTTAAACTCTAATCTGTGCTTACTGAGTTTGAAGCAAATTGCAATCTTGACCACAAGCAATGAAGGTGAGTAATCTAATTTGAAGACTGTGTGCAGGCAAATAAGGGCATGTGAGCTTCTGGGGACCCAAGTTTTCATGCTATCAAAACCCAAGGGAGAAGGATGATGGATTTACCTTCAGGGAAGGACTGGTCTCAAAGAAATGACAGCAGGCAGCTGTTTCCAGTTTTATAATGATGTTACATATGGGTCTATAGCCCTGTAACCCTTAAAAATTACTTGATGAAAATATAAATACACAATGGCAGATTCACAAATAGTATTAATAGCTGTTATCTAAGCTAATCTTTTGATTAACTATTTTGGGTTAAAAACAATTGCTTCCCTCTTTTCTGTGTTTGTTCTGCAGCTTGTGCTCTTTGTCTCCCCTCTCAGCATAGATAGATCCTTAAAGTTGCCATGTAAAATACATGAAGTTAACGTTATTACCATTTTAAATGAGTTTAGAAATATTTTTAAATGGTTAAATTGCATGACCTGATAACTAGTTAAAACATGGAAGGTTAGTCTTAGTCTACATTCAAAGTGTTTTGTACTCTTTCAAACAAAAGGGCATTGATGAGCTATGACCTACTAGCAGAAACATTAAAATAATAAGACTTCAAGGAAAATCAGAGGTCAGAATCACTTTCTGAGAAATCTTTGTGATTTAACAAGATTCTCTGTGTTTAGTGGTAGATATATCTTCCAAACAAAAGACAATCTGGAGATGGATTCCTGTGAAGAATGATTATAACATGATAGTATTTTACTGTAAGTAACTCGTGGCTGACCATCTTTTCCTGGAATGCTTTGGAATCTTGTTGTCAGAAGCTAATCCATAGATTGACATCATGTGGGGATTTATATGATAGTTTTTAGAGTATGCTCCTACTAAATTACAGCCCATCTTTTCATAAGGTCTTGATGTGATTCCTGTGATCTTTAACTTGCAGGTGTGGCAGTTTAATGCTTTTAATTGTAAATAGGTTTTTTTTTATAACTGTTACGAAGTAGACCCACCTGAGACCACTGCACAGACATACTTAATGCAGAAAAGAAAGTCTTTATAGCCAGGCAGCAATCTTGCTCAAATCATGTCTTTATGCACAAAACCACATCATAGATCTTGGTTATTATACCTCAGTTATAAAGAGGCAGAAACAGAGAAGCCAAGAAGCAAGATTAATACATTTAGGGACTTTTATTCATTAGAGCTTTCCTGGAACTATGGACTAGGTTCTTGTTTTCATTTTGGCAGGTTTGGGGGGGGGGGGTACATGCTGGGTTTTAAGGTCAGAATGGTGTCCTTAAAAACATCGGTTATGCTAAGGTTTGGTAGCCTATTACATTCTTCACTGGTTCTATGGGCATGAGCCAAATTGTGAACTCATCTTAGAGCAAGGAGTCATATCATCCTCTCATCAACAACAATTTAACACAGTTCACTCTTTGCTTTACATAGTTATGTAGGCAGTTGAGCAGTCAGAATTTTATAGTAAGGGCTAGGGTCAAAAGCATTAATAACTCAGCAATGCCTGTAAGCAGTTAGCTAGGGGGTCAAGGAAAACAAAGATCGGTACCAATTGTCAGATTATTGGTGTCTCTTTTCTCTTTCTTAAAAAATGTCTCTAATTACCCCTGACAGGTTAGAGTGAAACAACAAGTTTTCTCACAGTGCTATATAGAAACTTTCTTGATCCATGAAGACGAGGTCCAGTTTTCTGTGATTCTAAAAACCAACCTCTGTCAAGGAGTCTGCCTGGGCTTAGAGGCAGGAAGTAGAATTTTCCAAGTGAGGTAGGTCTATGCCTACTTGAGCACTCACAATTAGAGCTGAAGTTCCATGTGCACCAGAGCCCATGATGTCTGCCTCCTCTAATGGGGAATGAGAATGAGTATGCATCACCACACATGATGAAGGCCAGAATCTGGATTAGGTAGACTTTGTCCTCTTCTCCATCATAGACGAACACATGTGGTGTAACATGCACAAGGATGCAAAGGAGTTGGGTCTTTTCCAGTGAAAACAATTGATAAAGATTCTCACTTTGTTAAATCTTTAGTGTAATAACCTAGGTATTCTCCAGGGCCTGGAAATATACTTAACTACCATTCCTGGAGTTAACTAGTATAAATGGCTACAGGAATCTGCATAGTGGACCCTATCTAAGGGATATCTTGTAGTAGTGGAGTTTCTTGGTCCTGGGCAGCCAGACCCACAGACTTGCCGTGCCAGACCCCTTAGAGCCGCCCAGCCGCCTGCGTCCCCAGAAATGACTCAGACACTTATATTAAGTCTATGCTGTTTGGCCTATGGTTCAGGCACATTGCTAGCTAGCTCTTACATCTTAAATCAACCCATTTCTATTAATCTGTCTGTCATGTGGCCCGTGGCTCACCTGTGTTCCTTACAAGTTGCTCCTTTGGGCTTCAGCTCGGTCTGCCTCTGACTCCACTCCTTCCTATTCTGATTCCTCCTCCTACTTCTTCTATGGTGCCTGTCATGGCCCCAAACAGCTCCTTTATTTAAAGATTGAGATTCACAGCATACATAAATGCATTCTCACATCAATATCTTGCTGACATTTATTAGTACCCTTACCTTGATGGTTTCCCAGGGTGAGTTAGTCCAATTTGTAGTTGTCAGGATTGGAACTTAAGCTTATTGTTTGATTAATTCAAATCTCAACATAATATGGGGGTTATGATCATGTGGTAATATTGTTGTTAACTGTAGCCTTCTTCGGCTGTGTGTGGTAGATCTACAGGGTAATGCTGGCAATCTACAATGCTGTAAGGGTGATGAGGGACAAAGCATATGGGCCTTTACACATTGGTTCCAGGTTCTGGGTTTGGATCCTCTTTACCCACATAAGGTTTCCAGGCTAGAACTTGTGGGCAAACTCAGATGGGCAAGGTCACGGCCTCTTGTACCATCTGATAAATAGTCCCTTAGGCTTATTGCAGGGTCTATAAGGACCTGAGGAACAAGTCATTAGTAATCTCTGCCTTATGAACATCTCTGAGCTTAGGAAGAAGACAGGGAAGCCTCACAAACATAATTTCAAACAGAAAGAAACATTTCTGATATGGGGTGCACCTAACCCCTTGAAGGACAAATGGTAGGAGGTAGGATCAATTATAGATAGTTTCAAAGGCATATTTAATTAAAGATTCCATCAATTTTTTTATTTATTCTTTCTATCTGTCCTGAGTTTTGTGACCTATAGAAACACATAGCTTTTAATTAAAGTTTAAGACCTTTGCAAGATTTTGTGAAATTTTGGCCATGAAGAAGTGCCCTTGTCAGACCCCAGGGAGAGGGGCAATCCAAACCTAGGTATCAACTATTACAGGAGTTTCTTTGTGACTGCTGAGGCTCTCTAGAGAAGGTGTCTATAAAAACTATCAAATACTTATATACAATTACAAAAGAACTTACAGAAATACTTATAGAAGAGATGTGTGTTTCATCTCTGTAAAGTTCATTTCCCTATGTTCTCGGGGGTACTTGATTCCTTTTAGAGATTTTTTCCCCTTCTTTGGGATTTATTTGTACAAAATTGACACATTTGGATACGCATTTGATGAGATTGTCTAGTTGAGGGCTGTAATATCAGGACCTGAGTAACTCATCAGTTTTGTATTGCTATAGATGAGTGGCTTGGTGGAGTTTGGTGACCATGTGTCTTCCAATAGCGGCAGGAAATATAAGTCTCTGATCTGGCAAGTGCCCCCATACATTTGCCTCCTGTCTAGCATCTTCCATTTTCCACTTTATTTTTTTCCCCTATGTGTAGTTTTGGTGTTGGAGCAATTCAGATTTGAGCTTGGCAACCAAGATCTAAAGAGGCCCCATTTAGTCCTATGGTTTCCTTCTGGGTGGCCAAGTCTTCTGTTCCAGTTCTTTGGGCCTCTGGGGGAATCCCCATTTTGATTCCACTTGTAGTGGACAATGGCTATCTCTTTTGGCAGCCATATGGCCTCTAGCAGGGCTAGTATTTCTCTTGTTTTGATTTCCTTTCTTGCTCAAGTAGGGATGGGTATAAAAGACAGTGTTGTGAAGACTATGAGAACCTAATGATGGATTCTGAGTTTTCCAGTTAAACAGATCACCAGTTGAAAAGATGACATAAACCAAGAAAGGAGAAGAAAGGGGAACCTTTGGGTCTTCGGCCTGCTTGTGGTGCCTTCCTTAGAGATAAAAGGGGGAACTGCCTTAGAAAAATTAACCCAGAGCCCCCATAACCATAGATACTCCCTGTGTGTAAAGGGGAGAGGAGTCTTGATGTAGAAGAGACTACCCCCGTGCCTGAGTGCAGTTGGAGTAAGTACTTTTCACCTCTTCACACAATGCCGTAGGCCATAGTGGCATATGGTAGAGGCATGTCAAATTCCTTCAGTAGAACTGAAAGAACAGGCAGAAGTTTGGGTTTATCTGGGTGACCTGGCTGAACAAAAATGATTAGGAGCCCCAACAAGAAAACAGATTTTAAGCTAGGGCATTGGGTCTTGCACCAGAGAAAGTCACTGGCCAATATAGGGCAACTGGATAGGGTGGGTGGGATCTCTTGTCACAACATTCTAGATAATCAGAACCATATGAAGTTCCAGAGACTTGGGAGCCACCCGAATCTAAAAGAAGGTAAACTGATGTCAGAGAGGGTCTGGAGTCTTGTAGGAGACCAACACCTTGAAGTGTTTTAGCATGCACTTTCATGGTATCTTATGACTACTCACTCCCTATCCCATTTATCTTTTTCACCAACCAACAGAGCTGACAGAAACACAAAGAGACACATGGTCAAACAAACAGTAAAGATAACCAGACTTAAATGATGGAGTCTGATGACATCTCATGTGAATCCGAGACACCAGAATTAGGGCTATGTTCATCTTAAGGTTACTATTCTGAAGACACCATAAACAGATTTACTTCCAGAGGTGACAGATTTAGGTGATGTTCTGAAATTTCCTGTTTTAGTGTGGAGGTGTCAGGAGTCTCTGGTAAAACTAGAAAAAGAAGAAGTTTGGGGGGATCTGAAATTTCTCAGCGGGCACATCCCTTAGGAACTGTTAATTTCCCAGGCTATTGCCCCAGGAGGACTCCAAGACCCCCAGTGTCTTAGAGTCTCAGTCCCTGGGGATCCTGCTGACACCTCCAGAATGTTGTGATTACCCACCAGAAACCTCCACATAAGCATTTTTAAGCTGAAAAGCATGTGTTTATTGCCAGCCAGTGGCTGCACAGGGAACTTGTTCAAATCATGCAGCCTCAAGCCTTATAGCAGTTTTTTATTCACAAGAAAACATATTCTGGTCATCATACCTCAATTAGCAAGAAGCAGATCTACAGAAGCCAAAAAACAAGGCTATATATATAGGGACTTTCTTGGAACTATGGACTAGGTCTTTGTTCCTGCTTTGCAGGCCTGAGTGTTAAATTCAGAATGGTGTCTCTAACATACCATTGATTATGTTAAGGGTATGAGAACCTGTTAAATAACAGCCCAGGAAACATCCGAGCACACCCACATCCTAGGCAACCTGCGTGCTGTGACACACAGTCAATTTTTCTGCTTAAGAAAAGTATATGACATTTAGAAAGATGCCAATATTTGTTGAAAACTGACTTTCAGACAATATAACAAACACAATAAATTCACGACTTTATTTAATTTATATAATAACTGAAAGTGGGTTAATGATTAGCCATAATTTATACAGGAAGAATAGAAGTTTGTGGATATCAGTGACAACTTCAAAAATCACTCAGATGATAAGTCATGAGTCTGTGGTTTGAATATAAGTAGTATGTTCTACTGTCTCTCTAGTCTCAATAAAATAATATTTCAAAAATTTCCATAGAGTCTTATGCTCCAGGGAATCTGTGAACTCCACAGTATTGAACAGCAGCCTCATCAGACATCATTTCATCCCTATTACTTAGTGACAGAAGGTAACTTATTATTATTATCTACAATATTTATAGATGAACTAACAAGTAAATTGAGCCTAATAATTAAGCAGTGTCAATAATAATGTTACAGATGGACATTAATTGCATCCCATCCTAATATATGAACCTAGATTCACAGCATCACCTTTCAAATAATTCTTTCCACACCCTCTGAAAAAAAAAGTTCAACTTGAATCAAATCAAAGGGCTAGCATACATAAATTGAGAGTCCAACTTGCGTATACCCTTCAAAATTGTCAGTTTCATAAGAAAAATAAAAGGTAGAAGTCATGTACATTAAAGGAAACCTAATAGATATGCTAATATAATTGAGCATAAAAACATAGGATCCTGAATAGGGTTTCTGGACACGAAATGGCTATAAAAGTGATTTCTAGACCCATTGGGGAAATCTGTATGTGGACTGCCTGATAGTAAGTTACAGAATTATGCTGAGGTTAAATCATCAAGGGAACTGATATGACCATCTTATTAGAGTTGTACTGGAAAAGCCTCTATTTTTCGGATATGTATGCTGAAGGTGTTTGGATTCACATATCATTTATACACACAATTCCTTCTTTAAAGGCTGGAAGAAAAAGCAGAGAACAAAATAAATTAAATGTGGTTCAGAGTTAACTTATGAATCTATATCAAATAAATGTATGCTTATTTTTATTTTTTTCTAAGCCTAAAACTTCAAAATCAGTGATTGGGTGAAATCAATTTGTGTTGATTCAATGTCATTTCAATACATACCTTCTTTTTTTTTTTTTCCTTCAGATAAGACACAGGGCAATATGAGATCAGGAGACAGATAAGATGAAATAGGCAAGACAGGCCAAGCTAAAACCAAGATAGCTTGGAAGAACATAATTCAGATCCCCCAGAACACATATAGAAAAATAACCATGGTAGTATATGTCTTGGATCCCAGCACTCCTGATACAAGATGGGAGATAGATACAGGAATAGTCCCAAAAGCTTGTGGACCAGTTTGCCTGACATTTACAGCTATGGCAAAAAAAAAAAAAAAAAGCGGAAAGCTAAGACTGACTTCCAAGATTGTCTTCTGACCTTCACAGGTATTTCCTGTCACATGTGTATGATTGCATTCCCATGAAAACACACACACACACACACACACACACACACACACCATGTACAATTAGACATATGACTTTTTCTCTCAGAGATATGAAAGGTTTAAAAGAAATGAGTTCAACCTGGAAAGGGTGTGGTGTTGAAAATATATGTTGAACTAGAGAACATACAGTCAAAAAGTATGTACAAGGCTAAGTTCTTGCAAAGAAAGGTCTGGAGTAGATAAACAAAGAAAAGTCGAAGTGAGGGATGGTGAGGTTGTAGAATCAAAGATAGAATAGAGTTGCTTCATCAAAGTATCCTTTCCACCTCCACACTTTCCACAGTAGACTGGCATCCCTGGGAGAATACTCTCCTCCTCTGCTTTGCTAGTATGACCTCCCTCTTTTCACTTTGCCTGGATCTTATCACAGAATCCACATCCCCCTCCAGGACATTAGCTCTTGTACATTCAGTCCTATTCTGACTCACATGCTTATTATAAATCCAGCCTTATTAACACAACAGCTCTGAATACTGGGTCCATCCCAATAGCTGATAAACCCTATGAAACTAAATGTCAAAACACAGGCTTGTAGACTCTGGGCATTAACTCATCAGAGTCTTCTTTCCCCAGCCATAACCCTGTTCCCTGTACTCCAAGCCATAGACACCCTAGACACTATGAATGGCAGTGTGATTTGTTTTACTCTTTCTTAGGTTATTGAGTCAGCCATGGAATTATACTTTTGGTATAATGTTTGCCTTGTGGATTCTGGGAAGTATGGACAAAGGCTTTAGTTTTTACATTTTTATTTTCCAAGTAATATATGTGCATAATACAATTGAGGAGAGGATTAAATCAGAGCAGTTCTAAGGCTCAGAAACAAGTATTATGCTAGATTTTGGGTGCCTTGCCTTTCTGAGTTGGAATATATATAGTCACCATAGATAAATTATAACACTCATTTTTATTAAATGAAAATCATGTGCATTTTAAGTGTTCTTTTAAATCATATTCTTTTTAAATTTAATTTTATTTCATTTTTCTCATTAAAAAAGTCATCTCCATCAATGTATTCCCCTGTTCCCCCTTCCCTCCCTGCTCTCAACCCTTCACAGCCAGCCCTCAACCTTGCTCCTCCCCATCATCCCATCCTCTCCACCAAAAGGACTAGAAGTCCCAAGTGGGCCAGTCCAGCATAGCACATCCACTCCAGGCAAGTCCAATGCACTCATGCCAAAGTCAATGCTGGGCTGGGTGCTCCTCTGCAGGGAACGGGCTCCAAGGTGCCAGCCCCTGAAATAGGAACACAGTCTGATCCCACCCTTCATGACTCCACACAATTATGGCAATCGAAAGCCTCTCACCCCCAGAAGGCCCAGCTCCCCCTCCTGATGTATCTCAAGTGGCAATTCCTAATTCAGTGAGCTTCCCAGAGCTCTAGCCAGCCATCACCTTGGGAACTTTTCTCATAATCTCTATCCCCCTGCTCACAGCTGGACCAGCTCTGCCCAGTGCTCAGCCACAGATCTCAGCCTCCACCTCCATTTCCTGTTGTGTGTAGGTTTTGTGATGATGACTAGGGTGTTTACTCATTTGATTATAGGGGAAGTCCCATTTAGGCGCCCCACCCACCATTGTTTGGAGACTTGGTCAGGGACATCCTGTGAGTGCCTATGTTGTATTGAGTCCCTTTTCTTGGCTTTGGGCGGCTAGAGGATTTCCCTAGTACCCAGTCCCTTTCCGAACTCACATTGGCTTCCTCTATCAAGATATCCACATCACTCCATCTCCCTTTTTGCTCCTCTCAATCAGCCATCTCCTTCTTTCAAGATTTGATCCCAACTCTTCATGGTTGCGACCCATTACGACACCAATTTTCTAAAGTGATCTTCTCTATTTTCTCTTCATAGGGGAATCTCTGGCTGTCTCTCTTAAGTTCCTTCTAATCCCAAACTGTTCAGAGGTTGTGGTATGCAGCTTGGGTAGTCTTTGCTTTTATCTAAAATCCACTTATGAGTGAGTACATCTCATATCTTTCTTTCCGGGCTTGTGATACCTCGCTTAGGAGGATATTTTCCAAGGCCATCCATTTGCCTGAAAATTTTAGGATGTAATTTTTTTTTTAATACTGAGTAGTACTCTATTATGTAGATGTACCACAGTTTGTTAATCAATTCTTCTGTTGAGGGGCATCTAGCTGTTCCCAGGTTCTTGCTATTATGAACATAGTTGAGATAATGCCTTTGGGGTACGAATGTGCATCCTTTGGATATATGCCTAATGGTGGAATTGCTGGATCCTTCGAGAGATTGATTCCCAGTTTTCTAATGAATAACCATACTGTTTTCCTGAGTGGCTGTACAAGTTTACACTCCCATCAACAATGGAGGAGTGTTCCCCTTGTTCTGCATCTTCTCCAGCATAGGCTCTCATCTATGTTTTTAAACTTAGCCATTCTAACAGTGTAAGGTGGTATCTCAAGTTGTTTTGATTTGCATTTCTCTGATAGCTAAAGATGTTGAGCAATTATTTAAATGCCTTTCAGCCATTTGTAATTCTTCTGTTGAGAATTCCCTTTTTAGCTCTGATTCCTATTTTTTAAATTGTGTTATTTAAGTTTTGGGGGCCTAGTTTCTTAAGTTTTCTAAATATTTTAGAGATCAGTCCTCTGTCAGATATAGGGTTGGTGAAGATTTTTTCCTATTCTATAGGCTGTCATTTTGTCTTATTGACTGTATCCTTTGCCTTACAGAAGCTTCTCAGTTTCAGGAGGTCCTACTGATTGTTGTTTTTAGTGTCTGTGCTACTGGTGTTATATTATGAAGAGGTCACCTGTGCCAAATGCATTGGAGGGTACTTCCCACTTTCTTTTCTATCAGGTTCAGTGTAGCTGGGTTTATGTTGAGGCCTTTCATCTACTTGGATTTGAGTTTTGTGCAAGATGATAGGTTTGGATCTGTTTGCATTCTTCTATAAACTACCATCCAGTTATGACAACACCGCTTGTTGAAGATACTATCTTTTTTTCCATTGAATATTGAACATTCTTGGCCTCTTTGTCAGAAATCCATCTTCGATTTGATTCTATTGTTCCACAAGTACCAAACTGTTTTTATTACTATGGTTCTGTAGTATAGCTTGAAGTCAGATATGATGAATCCTCCTGAAGTTTTTTATTGAGCAGAGTTTTTTTGGCAAACCTGGGTTTCCTGTTATTCCATATGAAGTTGAGTATTGTTCTTTCAAGGTCTGTAAAACAATAGTTGGGATTTAATGTAGATTGCTTTAGGTTAGACAAGTTTTCTTCTATGATTTTGTTAAGTATATTTTCTGTGCCTTTGAGTTGGTGTTCTCCTTTTTTAATTCCAATTATTCTCAGGTTTTGTCTTTTCATTGTATCCCATATTTCCTGGACGTTTTGTGTTATGACTTTTTTGGTTTTAGTGTTTTCTTTAACTGACGTATCTATTTCCACTATTGAATCTTCCACTCCAGAGATTCTCTCTTCCATCTCTTTCATTCTGTCATTTATGTTTGCATCCGTGGTTCTGGTTCATTTTTTCAGGTTTTCTGTTTCCAGCTTTGCCTCTGTTTGTGCCTTCTTTATTGCTTCTATTTCAATTTTTAATTTCTGGAATGTTTCTTTCACCTGTTCGCTTTCTTTTTCTTGGTTTTCTTTATTTTCTTTCAGAGATTTGTTCATCTCTTCCAAATTTTTGTTTGTACTTTCTTCTATTTCTTTAAGGGGATTTTTTATATCTTCTTTTAAAGCTTCTATTATCTCCATAAAGTTGTTTTTAATGTTGTTTCCTTCTGTTTCCCCTTGATTGTTATGCTCAGGTCTTGATGTTGTAGAGCCACCAGCTTCTTGTGGGGGTGATGTGTTGTTCTTTATGTTCTTACATGCATTCTTGCACTGGCATCTGCACATTGCTTTCTCAGTTCACTCTTTGTTGGCTCTTGGTCAGTTGTGAGCCCATTAGTCAGCTCTTAATCTCTTAGTCAGGTCTTAGATAGCTCTCAGTTAAAACTCTTAGTTAGCTGGGTATCCAATTGTTGGTAGGTGATGATGTAGATTGTAGTTTGGGTGTGGTTTGTTCCATGAGATGTCCTTAGAACTGTGTTTTCCTGGGGATTAGGCTGGTGATTTCCCAGGTTTCTTTGGTTTAGGATGAACTTGGATGTGGATGAGGTGCCAGGGGCAGTGTCCCCAAGCTGGGGTTCAGAGACCAAGACCATGGTGTCCACTTGGCCTGAGGGTCAGGGTGCCACTCATTTCTTAGCTATGGACCAGGTGGGGACTTCTGGTTAATCAGTTGTCAGTGGGTGATGATGTAGGTTGTGGTTTGGGTGTGGTTTGGCCCATGGGATACCCCTAGAGATGTGTTCTGCTGGGAATTATGCTGGGGGGCTTTTGAGGTTTCTTTGGTTTAGGGAGGGATTGGATGCAGATGGGATGCTGGGGAGCAGTGTCCCTAGGCCAGAATTCAAAGATCGCAGTCTCTACTTGGCCTGAGGGTCCAGGTGCCACACACCTCTTAGCTGTGGACCAGGAGAGAGGCTTCTTGTTATCCAGTGGTTGGTGGGTGGTGATCTTAAATCATATTTTTAATAACCAAATGATATAAAGTATCATATTTATAAAAATATACAAATAAACAAAACAGTTAAGGATGTTACTTAGATTTTACATGTGATTTTCACTGTTTGCTAATACACATAGCCCAGGGGTGAAAAATCTGTGTGTATTTTAGGTTCTTGATGCAAATTGACAAATTTGATTTTACAAATGCCCTTTTTATTTGGTTTGTGCTTCCTTTATTGTCAAGGAAGCTCCCTTCTTTTCCTGCACTTCTCTCATTGCTATTTCAATGTTGACAAATTCAATCATTGAACAACAGATGCTGCAATATCTGTTTATGGAGAACAATAGGTTGTATTTTTCACCTGTGATTAGATTTGAAGCAAGGAATTAAATGAGCATTCTGTTTTCATTTGTCGGATGATGGTCACTTGTGGATTTCTACAATGGAGTCCTGTCTTCAGCTAGCCAAGGACGTAGAATTTCAAATTAAATTCTCCTCCTCAATGGAAAGTAAATGTGAGTGCTATGCTTGGAGTGTTAGCATCTCAGAGTTGGTCCAAATCCCTCAAACTCAGAGCTAAGCTTAATCAGTTCTGTAACTAAATGGAGAGGGTTGAATAACATATAAATGAAGATTGTAAATGAAGAAGAAAATAATTAGAATGTCTTTTATATTGTCCAGTGGTTGATCATATTGCTTTCAATTAGGCACTCTTAGAGCATGGTAAATTTGGGTCTGACAGAAGAAGTTCAGTAACTTATGGCTTAAAAGATAGAAACTGTATTTTTAGAGTCTGTGGTATAATTCTAATGAAAAAATAGGCTCTAACTTGGAAAGATTGGGTTCTGTCTCAGCTTTGACAATGACCAGAAATGGGAATACAGAAGCACCAACCACTGCTATGCACTATTTTACAGTCACCTTGTGATTTGCATTCATAAAGCCCTCTGGTGTAGGGTCAGCCTCTATCCTGACTCTTTTTCCCTCCAAAGGATAACTCAGAACACATTTCCAGTAGAAGAAATGAAGGCAAGGGAGATGTCTAATAACTTCTTAAAGGTTGCTTTGCCTTAGAGGTTTTGATTTTGTTCCATTTGAAAATGAGAGAAGTCTACTGTTCAACTGACCCTTACTTGTCCTTGAAGCCTGTTCTTAAATTTTAAGACACTCTTAATATTTTGCTCTTTGTCCCCTAAATGTTCAACACAGGAGGCAATCATTTTATTTTGTAATCATTAGTAGTATGAATCACTTTGTGTTTTGGTATCTCCACCTCAAGAACATCTATGAGTTCAGGAAAGTCAATAGTTGAATGTTTGTGGTAATGATCATTTTAAATGATATCATATTAAATACACTAACTTTAATTGCAAAGGTAATAAACATTTCCAACTCTCTGTTTCCTGGTTTTATTGTGCTTTATTGGTACCTATGTTCTTGTTGTATCATGTATGATTATTATAAGGGAGAGATATATGGTTATACACCATGGGACACCTGTTTTTTTACTTGTATCTAAACAGATTTGTAGCTTGAAACAGATTGTAGCAGGAATATTTACTCTGCTTAGCAGGTAGATGTTAAAAATCAGGTCTTCCTACCCAATGCCCAAAAAAGGGGAAACCAGTTAACATAGTTCCACCATGCAATGGCAGAAGCAGTATATTTGTTGTTGGAGTAGGGCTTGAATTTCTGCATCAGAGAAGCTTGTATTCATTTCTGACTGTTTCATTTTCTAAGACTATAATTCTCAGCAAGTTGCTTAAGTTTCTTGATATTCAATTTTCTCATCTACAAAGGGGAAAGAATATTTTTCTCTTAGGATTATTCTGTTTCAATTAAAGCATTAACAATAAAATATAAGCCAAATGGTTTTATAAGTTCTCTGTCATATCAGATAAGTTCTAGTAAATGCTAACCATACAATTTTTAGTAATATAATACTATATTTCTTGTGAGTTTGTCAAATAACACTGACAGTTCATTGTGTCTGATGAGGGAAGGAAAAACTTCCATTTTTCTAAATAATAATCTAAAGGCTGTGAATCATCCACCCAGTAGTAAGTAAATAAAAGATGAAGGAAGAGATGGCAGTGAGAGCCAGGAAGTGTGAAAAACCTTTGTGCCCTACTAAAAACTGGAACCAAATTCTCATACTAATTATTAAGCATTGGGTGTTTGCAAACAAAAGATTGTTATAGTAAAATCTGTGTTTTAGAAAGATAGTTCTGGCATTCATATGGAAGTGAAATAGAAACGCCAAAGCTAATGAGGAAAACAGACTGGGAAGCAACCATATGGTACGAGAAAGAGATGATGATGGTTTAAACTAAGGGGGGGGGCAATAAATGGTGGAAGAATTGAGGGAATTCTGCTATGAGAGAGAGGACATCCAGCTCCAGCCTCAAAGTGAAGCTCTAAAGAGAGCTGGGAATATGCCAATTTATTGTGTGGCTTGAGAAGTAAATTCACCTCCTTCTTGCTGAATTCTTATTTAAAATGACATTTATTGAGCAACAATAAGAGAGATACTAATGTTAGAAACATTTTGTGCAGCCAATAATTTAGTATAAACAGACTATAATGTCTGGGGTTGATTGACTTCCGTTAAGATTAAAGATATACATTGAATGTAATTAGTGTTTGTCGTGACAGCTCGATTCTGAGTTTATAGTATGAAAACAGACATCAACAATATTTAAATCAGTGAGAATAAATATATTCTAATAAACCTTAATTTGTGGGGTTGGAAATTTAAATTTTACACTAAGCTCAGCTTTTAAAACCTGTTATTCTTATTTTTTTAAAAAAAACATACACACATTTAAAAACTGAAAGAAAGAAAACAAAATAAAAGCCCAACAACCTTAGTGCCCAACCCTACAAAACCCAGTAACCAAGGTTGTCCTGTTGTTTGTGTTTATTGCTGGGACGGAGCATGGGAATCTGTGTAATCACTTGGAAGTTCCAATTTCATGTAAGATACACATTAAAAGGACACAACACTTTTAAAAGAGAGAGATGCAGAGCAAGCTGAGAGGAGGAATGATGTCTGGAGGGTCCAATGGGACCAGGGACCACACCATTCGTGAGGTAAAACTAGAAAAGTTTAAAAAAAAAAAAAAAAAGGACTAGGCAATTTATTAACCATAGCTGCCTTTCGACCATACTGAGATTAGATCACTTCTGTGTGTTCTATTCAGGAAGTTTTTGTAGCAATTAATATAACTTGAAGAAAATGGGAATTATATCTGTTGATGGAAAAGGTATGCAGAATGAATCATTTCTGATGAGCTGAGCTGAGCCCATAGATCACAGCCTTGATGTGGAGTATCATGGCTTCAATGTGGCTTACCCATGACCTCAAATATATGCTGAAAGTCTGTATCTCAGTGAGGCGGCAGTGATACCATTAAAAAATTTGACTGAAGAAGGGTCGCACATAGATGAAATTAATATAGGTTTCACAGGAGTGATTTAATTTAGAAGAGGCCATTATAAAAGAATGAAATAAACCCCTTCACCTTACTTTAGGTCTTGCCCTGTGGCCTCCTCACACTCATCCATGCTCTGTGATACCATCCAACATGTTGTCACATAGCCAGAAGGCTGGGTCAGAGGCTTAACATGATGAGACTGCATAATCTTGGATTCTCAGCCTTGAAAGCCATCTGATAAATAAACCTCTTGTTATTATAAAGTAGAAAGCCCCTAGTGCTTTATTATAATAATACAAAATGTCTAAAACTTCTGGAAACCACATAGGAAAATAACAAAATGCTGTTGTTAGTTGTTAAGGAATCATCTCTAGGAAACTGGCTAACTCTAAAATGAGAGATTACTTTGATTTTCTAAAAATAAAAAAGAAATAGTATGTGTATCTGATAAATGATATATTTGTATCTTATAACTAATATTTTAGGTAACCTAATGATTGTCTGGATGAAAATCCATATAACTAATGATCAAGTAGGATGATTTTATGTCCAAGGGAAAAATAGTTCCAAAGAGAAAGCAGAGTGTACAGCTACATCAGCTCATTTTTGTTATTGATTTTGCTAGGTAATAGTTTAGGAAAGTACCATAAGTAAATTAAGACAGGATTTTTGAAGATAGAATCAGGAGTTCTCTTGGTATTCTTTAGATTTAGGGGATGAGGGAATACAAATTTGATTTTTAAAAAATGCCTGTGTTATTTTGGATAGGAATGGGGAGAGTAGGTTTTCGAGATGCTCTCTATAAAATTTTATCCTTTGAGAGTCAAGGGAGAGAGTTGAGGATAATGCGTGAGATTCCTGGGAAGAAAGAAGGAAGCAAAAAAAATCCATTTTGAAAGCACAGGTGACTTTACTGATTTCAAAGACAGACACTTTTTCTTGTTTATTGCTTGCTTGCTTTTTGCTTATTAACACTCTAGACTTTGTAGATTTGAATTAGCTAGGAGAATAGTCCACAGCATTTCCAGGTCTTGATCTTCCACTGTTCAATGTAGAAAGACAAGTCTAATGGGGGAGGTCTGACTGAACATAATTCTACTTCCCAATAAGACACTTCAGAGGTGGTTTCATCCTCCTTTTTCCCCAGGGACATTGCAACTTCTTTTATTTAAAAAAAAAATGAAAAACAGTGAATTAAACATTAGAGAAATAAGGCTGAGAGATTCAGTGAGGAACAGAACTACAGTGGTACACTCAGCCCTGTTCCTCGTTGGAAATGGCCACTCACCCTCTCAGAACCTTACTGGCTGCTGAAATTCGATCAGGAAAGTCAACAATCCTATTGAAATTTGGAGAGATCAAGTGGAACTCTAAAGACAGTTTCTACCTGAAAGTCCCAGGTAGAGGAGAATCCTGGACAGAAAAGGATTTGGTGTACTTGTCAAATCATCTGAGAAATCTACATAATCCAGTGCCTAATGTCACATCTTTAGCTATCTATAATTAGAGCCTAGTGGTTCAGGTGTTCTCATGAGTATCCAAAAGGCACCCAGGCCCCATGTACATTCATTGGTATAGTCAAAATTTGCTTGCTCACTCTAAATCAGGTTTCCATTTCTTTACCTGTGCTGAAGATGAACATTTCCTATATCTGAATCAAACCTTGGCTGTTCCTCTGAAGTCATTTTTAGCATTTTGTCCTTTAAATAATTTTAGATGCCCTCTAGTTTGTCAATTCATATAAGCCCTTGTCATTCAGTTTACTTTCATCTTACTACTATTTTGCTAAATACAGTGCTATTTATTCATTGTTTGTTTCTTCAAGGTGTATTGATAATCTGCCAGATCCTTGCACTGTAGTCAGTGATCACAGGCGAAGGAAAAAACATTTGCCGACAGTTAAAAATTACACAATTCAATAAAGGAAAAATATTAATTTCAGGATTCTTATATTTAAACATGGATGAGTGTGGATACAATAGAGGACAGCTGAGTTCTATCAAGAAGTAAGAGCCTTAATTTGCATTGCCTCAGATATTTGCCCATCCGTTCTTTCACAGCATTTACTGATTAGTTACGGTGTGAATATTACAACAACATTCGTGCATTTATATCTCATCTTCAGTGGAATGACAGGAAAGGATGTGGCTTGTAAGAAGTGATTAGGTGGCAAGGGTGGAGGTCTCATGAGTGGGACCAGTGCCTGTGACACAAGAGACCCCTTGCTCTTTCTACCATATGAAGATACAGTGAAAGGGGAGTTGTGAACTGGAAGGGAGGTTCTAACAAAACACAGAACTTTGCTTTTAGATTCTTCAGCTTTCAAACTGAGAGATGGTTTTTTGTTTGTTTGCTTGGTTGGTCGGTTTTTCTTGTTGCTATTTGATAGTTGTGGGGTCCTTTCTTAAAGCTTTTCAAATGAGCTAAGATACCTATCAAGAGACAAGTACAGTCCGGAATTTCTGGAAATACGGTCTTAAACATCCTGAAACTTGAGTAGGTCTTGGAAGTGGAGAAGGAAAGGACCTCAAGGCATTAGCAGTGGCAAGTCACAAAAGACACTAGCAATCCCCCTAACCTGGACTTTCACACACCTGCGATCAACTTAGGTCCAAAACATCACATAGAAAGGCCCAGACAATACAATTTTTGAGTTTTATTCTACAAGTCATTTTAAGTAGCATAATGAAACCTTGTATCTTCTGGATCACTCTATTCTGCCTGGACATGAGCAATTGCCCAGTAAACCCCTATGCAGATGGCTACCTGCCCATTAGAGCGTTCATGTCTGTTATAAGATTAGGTATCACAGTACCAGAATCCTCTTTTCTCTTCAAGAAACTGTTATTTCACTTAAAATGGTGAAAAACACAATGCTGAGATTTGGATATGATGTGCTCCCTGTAAGTCACAAGGAGAACACACTTTATTTTATTTTATATGCAGAAATGAGTATGGCAAATAGCCATATTCCCAGCTCAGATGAATATTTTTGAAAGAAAAATACTCATATTTCACCATTGTATATAATTATGTTTGTTCTATCTTCTTAGAATTAGTATAGGAACCTTTTAATGTGACTGGCTTGTAAATTAACCCTTATGTGAAGAATGTATGTATATACATTTTTAAAACTTCAGTTTCACAATGTAGTTCCCAGAAATAAGTAAGGACAATTATGTCCCTCTCCCCCATCTAATTTCTTCCTACAGTGTAGCAGCCCCTCTTCTGTGTGGCTTGTCTGTTACTTCAGAAACAAGATACCTTTTAATTTTGAAATGTCTATGTAGAATATCTCCAAGATAACTGTGCGTTTAGACTGAAATGTTTTTTCCATTGAAATCAAGGGCATATAAGGCCACCAGTAGGGAGCATGAGTCGCTGTGGAGTTTACAGGACCACTAGTCTACCTTTATAGGTTTTTGATTCTGTCCTACATTTTCACTTGGCTCAGGGATTTTCTCCCTCCCCCCCCCTCTCTCTGGTGTTGTTTTATTATTTAAATTTTTAACATATCCACCACTGTTCCCTCCTCCTTCCCCTCTCCCCAATCCTCCTTGAGCTTCCCAGACCCATCCCCCCATCCATTCCTCAGAGTAAGGAGTCCCAGGGTGAATAAATTTAGTTGGGGCTTTGAGAGAATGGGATGGTTGGGTTGAGGAAGCCACAGAGAGGGAGAACAAAGAAATAGATATCTTGATAGAGGGAGCCTTTGTGGAGTTACAGGGAGACCTGGTGGTAGGGAAACACCCAACAACTCACAAGATAACCCTGGCTAACACTCCAAGCAATAGTAGAGAGGGTACCTAAACTGGCCTTCCTCTACAATCAAATGAATGATCACCCTAATTGCCATTATAGAACGTCATCCAGCAACTGATGGAAACATATTTTAGCACTGGATCAAGCACCCAGTCCAGCTGAAGAAAGGGAGGGGAGATTATATGAGCAAAGGGGTCAAGATCATGAGGAGAAAACCCACAGAGACAGCTGACCCAGGCTATTGGGAGCTCACTAATTCTGAAATGACAGCTGAGGAACCTTCATGGAGCTGAACTAAGACTTACAAACATGAAGAATTTGTTTTCATATGTTATCTTCACTGAACAGGTTTATGGAATGTGGTGATGTAATTTAGTGCATGTATATAATAAGTAATTATCAAGTTAGCATAATTAGCATTACCATCTCTGTAGAATTTTTAAAATTTAGATTAAAATGTTATATTAGCTACTGGTATTATTGTTGTGAGTGACATTAACAGGAAGCAATTTAAGAGAGGAATCAATGATTTGGGGCTGTGGTTTGAAGAACTACCAAGGAGAATTAGTGTTAGTGCCATGTAAAGCAGCTGGTTGCATTGCAGTCATAGTTAGGAAGTGGAGAGGAATGGATGCCAGTGCTCAGCTCACTTTCTCCATTTTCCTGAGTCCAGAAGTCCAGCCCATGGGTTAGGTGGGATGGATGGAGATAATGGAGGGGATGGACAAATGGAGGATGAGTGGGGTGGGGGCACTCACATTCAGAGTAGGTGTTTCCTCTTCAGTTATACCTTTCTGGAAACACTATCATAGACACACACAGAAGTATGTGGCCATGATGATCCTACACTAGACCTTAGTCAGAAGGCCAAGAAGCAATCTATAACCATTCTAAATCCAAACAACAGAGATTAACTGTCACATATGTAGTAACCAAATACAGTTAGAAGCGATGGGACCTGGGCTGCCTTTGAAAAGCATCATGGTGCTACTTCCTGGGGAGAAGTCCTGAAATTTTCAGTCTCTGAGGAACCCATCTGGTCTCCAAGACACTGGCAGAGCTGTGGAACAGCTCAGTTCATTAGATGTAAATGTGGCTCATTTTCTCAGATTCTCAGAAGAAACGAATTTGCTGACAGTCATAAGTGCTTCTTGCTGTTAGAAGTTTCCCAAACAGAAGAAGAGGGTAGGCTAGATGGAGAGAGGCTTAACAGGAGAACAGATTGTCCAGGCTTTTAAAATCTTTTTGAACTTCATTTGAGTGATTTAGACATGAAAGAGTTACTTCGCTGCATTCCAATATGTGTTTTTCACTCTCCTGTCTGGAGAATGGTCTCTACGCTTCCTTCAGCCCCTTCTGACAATTTGTAGCTGGCACTGAGCATTTGGAATGTGGCGTTTTGATTTGGATGATGACAAGATATTTCTTGAAACTGATTTACTCTATGCCAAATACAAAATTGGATTTGCTATGGTTGGAGCAGATGGAAAAGCCATGGGGGCAAAAAGCCAAAGCAGCCACATCTTAGGCCCAGGGGCTGTGAAATCCGGCTGGTTTCAAAAGAGGGTGGGATGGAATTTTGGACCTCTAACTCAGGAGATCAGAAAGGGACGTTAAATTCAAGGTGGCACATTAGCAAAGTAACGAGGGATGTTCACCCTTTCCCCCACTACTGCCTGCTTCTGCATTTCTCAACAAATATCCCAAAGAATCTTTGCTAACACACTCAGGCTATTTTTCATCAATAGACTCTCCCTCTTCTCTGCTTCCCAGGTCTCAAAAGTCCCCTAATCATATGGTAAACATTTACTTTCTACTATAAAACCTTAACTGGACTCCACTGACATGTGCTGTTAATGCCAGGATTCAAGAAGCTAAAATGGGGCTGAGACTTTGAAGTCATGCTGGTCTACAGAGTGAGTTTCACACCAGCAAGGGCTACGCAGTGAATCCTGAGCATGAAGGCTTATTCTCCTCCTCTCCTGCCTGCCTACTGCTTCTTTCCTTCTTCCTTTCTTTGGCCTCTTCCTTTCCACTTTTCTCCTCTTTTCAGCTACCCTGGCCTACATTTCTTTACCTTCTCTTCTGAGTCTTCATCATTGTGATGTGCTCAAGCATCGGGAATTCTTTCAAGATAACTGCTGTGCTGATGGTGAGGAATAAATGAATATTGATGATGACCACAGAGGAGGGAGTTCCATTCCGCCTGCCTGGGAGGCAATTTGCTCATGGAAAGCAGGGTAATGAGAACAGATCCCGCAGGCCTCCTGGGGGAGTATATAGTGGTTCAGGACAAGATCTAGGAATCAGAAGCTCTTCAGAGTCCTTTCTGAGTTTCAATATTAAACTCTCTCAGGAAAATCTTCCTTTATTGTACCTACCTATCTGGACTTACATCTTGCAGACTACAGGTATACACTCTTCCCTGCACACACACACACACACACACACACACACACACACACACACACACACATCACACATACATACAAAAACTCATACACTCATACTCAATGTATGCATACTCCATTATACATAGATTGACTTCTTTAGGCTACAGAGCAATGATTTTATATTATATTTCAAAGTATGTATTTTTCCTGTTTCTACCCATGAATACATACTCATTTTCAAATATACATTCTTTATTACTCAACACAAAGCCCCCAAATACTCCTTTGTAAATGTTAACTCAACATTTCTGCTTTATTTCACTTTTTTAATAAGCTAGACAACAACTTATCTCACTTTCTACTTTAGAAAGATGTGTGCTGCCCCTCTGAGGCCCTTGAAGCTTAAAGAGGTTAATTAAAAGACTCCTAGAATGAAGAGAATAAAGTCCTCTGGGATCTTTATTAATCTACTTGGTGTGAAGTTGAATACTCCTTTATGAAAGTTTTCGTCATGATAGAAGGTGTTAAATGCCAGTGCAGAAGGTGTCATGTACACAGGATGCAGACAACACAATTCAGTACTACAAATATTGAGAACTGTGTTATGTGTCAGTGTTGTAGGCTTAACCACATACCATTCAATGTTCCATGGAAAAGCCCTAACTCCCAAGTGTATTTGGAATTAGAGTTTATATGGAGAGAGAAAGTCTCAGTGATGTCAGGAAGATTTGCCTTGTTGCACAAGTTCTGGTTGTATTAAATGAAACTCAGAGCCATATATTGGGGAAAGGCTGAGATTTCAAAGAGAGGAAACACCACAGTCAGTCCTCACCCAGCTTCCTCATCCTCACTCTTCATCACTTCTACTAACTGAATCTGTCTTTCTATACCTGCCGTAAATACCTTCTTCATACAGTTGTTTCACATCCAGGTTAAGATTAAAGGAGTGGACTACTACTATTTGGTAGTTAGACCTTGAACTCACAGAAACACAAAAATGCCTCTGTCTCTGGAGTTATGGGATTAAAGGCATGAGTTACTACCCTCTGACCCTCGTGGGCTGACTATGGGTGGATCTGTTCTCTGATATCTCAGACTGGTTCCACTAAATATCACCACAGTTGACTGGCTCCTGTAAAAAGAGAAGTAAACTCAGATATTTGTCTCTCTTTTTATTTTCTGAATGAGGAAAATCAGACCAAACAGGAAGGTAACGATCTACAACCTAAGAAGAAATGTCTCACTAGCAATCACCCTCGGGGCACCTTGATCTTGCATGCTAACCCCTAGAACTGTATAAAACTAATCACTCTTTTGTGTATGTGAATAGATTTGGGGTTTGAACCAAGACCTCACACATGCTAGACAATAACCCTACCATTGAGCTATAGCCCCAGTTCATCTTGTAGTTTGGGCTTTGAACTTACTCTTTAGTTGAAAATGAACTTGAACCTTTGATTCACTCCTGAAGTGAAAGTGAAATTTTAAATCAAAATCCAGCTGGTTATGTTCAGTTTATTTATTTTAATTGCTGTTGTTTATAGCAGAAGCCTAAACCAACTAAAGCAATGTAAGTACATAATGCAATAAAGTATATGAATACATACCACCCTTAGTATGAACAAAAGGACAGAAATCAAACTAATGACCCTCGTATACATTTAATGCTCAAGCATATGGGGGGGGGGGCAGGGCAATGAGTTCCTGGTTCTCCTGGTTCCTCTTATCAAAAGATAGTAGTGACTTCTTGGCTTTTCTGAGGGACTAATTTCTGGATTCTTGACAATTAGTTGGTCTAACAGACTCTTCATAGCTAACTTCCTTTCTTGAGACCACTTGGAATGTTTTCTGTACCTCAGCTAGTCCTAGGTAATGAGGTCTGTGTTCCAATGTGATTTTTTGAGGATCACAAAATAATTCTGGCCACCACAGAAGACATTAGAATGCTGCTGAGTTCATTCTTGCTGCCTCAACATGCACAACAACAACCCCTCTTCCCCTTCGGTCACACAACTTTTTTGATCTGGAACTTTAGAATCTTCCTCTGCAGATAATTAAGGTAATACTGCAAAAGAAAATTGAAAATACTATATTGGCAAATGACTCCAGTCCAAGTGTCTCTGGAAAAAACTTTTAAACCAAAGTGAATATCAACCTGTGCATGTGATGATGTGCTATCTAGAAAGCCATGCAGCTTTCTGGCCTGCTCACTCTTGGTTTGTACTCTCATTAAGAGCATGTGGACAGGCTGATTCTGTGTTCTCAATATTAGAGTGTTTTGGTTTTCCACATGGCAGTAACAGATGAAGGCCTTTGTGATTCATAAGCAAGATTTTACTGCCTCTTCTTGGAACTGAGGTTTTGATCATATGGGCCAGCGCTCGGGATAAACAAGAATGAATATTATTGAGTAATCCTTTTTCAAACAGAAGTTACCAGATGAAGGCCCTTGGGTCTACTGCAATAATCAGAAAGGCTTTGTTTGGCCTACATATGCTTTTATTTTTTAAAAATTAGAATGTGTTACCAAAATATCAAAGTTAGACATTTTGAATCAAAAGCTCCCAACTTCTGTTGTCTACTGAAAGGTTGGAAATATACACAGAGACACTGCCTGCCTATGATATAATGTAACAGTAAAGTCTTAATTTAATATTTGCTCTCCAGGTTGCTACAATCACACACTCAAGTATATATTGATTAGATCCTGCAGTGCATTGAATTTGTGCACCCTGTGACAGAATGTGACAGTAGAGAGAATCAAGTCCTCATAACATTAATTACTGAGATGTTGAGACCTATTTGTTACCACAACATAGCTGGACTACCTGACCAATACTCCTCGGTTTTCTGTTGTCTCTAGTACAATTTAGGTGGCAGAAAAGGTTACCCTTGAAGTTTCCAGGTATCATTTTGGGTTAGTCATGATTCTCCAGAGAAACAAACCAGTAGGAAAAAGACTGTAAAGATGGTATAAATGTGATTCTCACAAATCTGAAATCTAATGTATGGGAAAGGCCAACGAGATGGAGAGTCAGGTTAGCGTTATACTGTGGGATTTTGTTTGAAGGCTAAGGACTCGGGAATAATTTTGATGTTGTTATCTGGAAGAATCCCTTGTATTATACATGCATCTAAGGTGTCCCTCAAAGGCTCCTGTTTTGTATGCTTGATCTCCAACTGGTGGTATTAGTTTAGAAAGCTTCAGGGCAATTCAGAAGTGAAGACTGGCTGCTTGAGAGCCTTTGAGAGCATGCTCACGCACTCCTTACTTCTGGTGGCCTTTGGTTCCTGCTCTGCTACCATGTGAGGGATCTTTATTAAAATGCCCCTGCTGCCATGAACTCCACCATGGACTGGAATACCCCTGAAGGCATGAAATACTAACACAGGCCTTTCCTCCATTGAGCTGCTTCTATGGGGTATTTGTCATAGTAATGCAGCTTGTGTATTTGATTCATTCGAAAATCTTTTCTTTGGTCTTAAGGGTTTTGGCTGATTGGATGAGACCTACTTGAGTTATGAAGGCTAATTTGTGTAATGGACTACTAATTGTTAAGTCTTATCCACACCAAATACCATTGCAGAAGCATCTAGACTACTGTTTGACTAAGACATATGGCACTGATGCATTCAATAAATTAAAATTGATAAATAAATAAAAATGAAAAACCAAGGCAAATAAAAAAGAAAATAAGTAAATAAAAATGTGATAAGAAAAAAAAATAGATTATTCAAGGAAATATAAGTAATACTCCATTTGCTCTAACATGGTCCTGGCTATCCTTTCTACATTCCTACCCCTTCAGCATTCATGTGAAAATAAGGTTATATTGCTATCTGCTGGAAATTGTTGTTGTGATTTTTACTGTTTGAACATTTCATACATGCATATGATGTGTTTTAATCAACTTCATTCCCGGTTCCCTCCCCTAGGACTCCTCACATTTCCTGTACAGCACCCTCTTGATTTTACATGTTTTCTTTAAGAAACTTACTGAGTCTGATCAGTGCTGCCAGCATGTGAAAAGCACAAAAAGCCTGTAAAGATGGAACATGGGTAGCTTCTCAGGGGCCCAGCCCTTGGGGTAACTTTTGATGATAAATATGGACATCTCTTTTACCTCTATGTGAATGGTTCGCTCTTCATCTACTCAGCTTGCACTTCTGTACATACAGCTGTAGATGATCATTATCTGCATTGCATAGATGACAAAATAGGCTCCTAGATGTGGACAACCTTTCTGAAATCATGCCAAGAGACATCACTGTACCTAGAGCCAAAGCAACCAATTGTGTCAAGTAAAAGTGGATTCTCATTAATCATTAATTTCATTATTTCTTTGTTAGAATTAACTCAAATAGACAATGAAGAGTTTGTTACTGGTTTTTCCTTAAAATGGGGCATTATAATGAATAAATTAGAAGAAAAAGGTATTTGTATACCAGACATAAACTGGCTCACTTTTTAATTGCCTTGTGTGCCATCGTACAGCTTGTTGTGCCTAAAGATCCTGTCTTTTTATGTGGTTAAAGATTGCTAATTATTAAAAGTCGTGTATTTGTGAAATACTTTACTCCCTTTGAAGGGTTCAGTAATAGTCCCAGATTAGAAAGGACTCAAGCTAACATCCGAATGGAGAATGGAGACTGGTACAAACCCCTTTATATTAATAATAGGTGCTAAGCATTTTGTTTTCTGCTCAAGAACATTACACATCCTTAAGGATCTGGCTCTCGGGCTCAGGGCTTAGGCCTCCACTGAGCCCTTCTGTTCTCAGTTCCTCATGTAAGATCCCCAGTGACTGGAAACTAAGGCAGCATCTCACCGAGAGAGCTCACAGTTATAGCTGGTCCTCTGGCAATGTCTTCATGCTACAGTGCACACAGATCAGCAGAACCAGGCATCCAAATCCCACTCAGGAACTCACTGTATTATGGCTTTTCAGTGCTTATTCAAACTTTCAGTGCTTTGCTTTGCTGTTGATTTGGGCTTTGATCACACTCCAAGGAGTTATGAGTACTAAATGATTTACGTATGTGGGCGTTCACAATGACCCTTGGGATCTACAAGTGACTATTTAGACACGTATACCAACATTCCTTTCTAAAGCTAAAACATTGTTTCTTCAGGGTCAGTCAGGAAACAGGAAAGACCTGAGAAAGTGTTGACAGTGGGATTTTTGGTTTGTTTTGTTTTCTCAATGTTCCTTAGGGACCTGCCGTTTATCTCCCAGATAAATACACTGAGACTTACTCTTACTTATGAATGAATACCTGGCCTTAGCTTGGTTTGTTTCTAGCCAGCTTTTCTTAAATTATACTATTTACCTTTTGCTTCTGAGCTTTTATCTTTCTCTATTTCTATATGTCTTCTTGTTTCATCTTATTCTGTGTCTGGTTGTGTGACTGGGTGGCTGGCGCCTGGTGTCCCCCCTCCACCTCTTCTCACTCCCCCTTTTCTTTCCTTCCCTTCTATCTATTCTCTGTGCCCACAAGCCCTGCCTATTTTTCTCTCTTGCTTAGCAACCTTTCAGTTCTATATTAGACCAATCATATGTTTCAGGCAGACAAAGTAACAGCTTCACAGAGTTGATCAAAAGTAACATAAAAGAATGCAACACATCTTGGCATCATTAAACAAATGCCCACATGAAGGTAACACAGCTTAAATTAATATTTCACAACAGGAAAGTGAATTTCCTTGAGGTTTTCCTCAAAATAGTTAAAATATTCCTTGGGAGAAGAGATTTGAGTGTGTGCCACAATTAACACAATTGACCCTCATTCAGCTCACTTTTGATCTTGTTATATTTTGGCAGTTGTGAGAATAGAATTCAAAGCCACACTCATGCAAGGCAAGTTCTCTACCACAGAACCACATCCCCTATCCTATTCTCATTAGCATTTTTCAGCACTGGTAAGTTTCCTCATATTAATCATAGCTTGCAAGAGACTGACAGACATGTTTAGAACTAAGAATATCTTTTGAAAACATAAAACATGAGTACCTCTTCTTTAAATGGAGAATATAAAATGTTTCTTACCTTTTTCTTAGTGACTCAGGATCAGCCTTTTACCTCCTTTACGATAGTCATTGAAGAGATGAGATAGATGTGTCCCTGACCCAAAAAGCTCTACTTGATGGCCAATTATGCCAACTCTGTTTTCATATCCATGATCAGAATTATTCCCTAAATTATTATTTAGGGAAGCTTGTCCTCACCATACTGCCTACATATGGTCTCTATAATGCTGTGAGACTGTGCTCTTGCACATTGTAAATATTGGTCTAATAAAATGCTGATTGGCCAAAAAACTAGACAAGAAGTAGAAGCAGGGCAACCAGACTAGGAGAATTCTGGGAATATGAAGAGCAGAGCAGCAGATGTCAGTGAGAGGAAAAGGAAGGAAGATAAGAATGCTGCTCGGAGAAAAGGTACCAAGCCACATGAATAAACATAGATATGAATAATGAGTTAATTTAAAGTGTACGAGTTAGCAAGTAATAAGCCTGAGCCAAATAACTTGTAATTAATATAAGCCTCTGTATTTTTATTGGGGACTAAGTGGCTGTAGGACTTTAGGTCTGGATCTTGGGGTTTGGCCTGGCCAGAAAATTCTCAGTATACCAGAACCTGCAAACCTGTCAATACCACCAAACTCAGCAAAGCTCAGATTTTGTACTTCAAAACCAAACTATTATCTCTTACCACCGAAAGGAAAGATGATTTCAAATAGACTACCAAGCTTGCTGTCTAAGTCAGGGTTACTATTTCTAGGAGGAAACACATGACCAAAGCAACTAAGGGAAGGAAAGTATCTGTTTACCTTATTCTTTTGTATCACAGTATTACAGTTCATCATCAAAGAAAGTCAGGACAGGAACTCAAGCATGGCTAAAACCTGGAGGCAGGAGCTGATGCCGAGGTCATTGAGGAGTGCTGCTTACTAGCTTGCATTATGTTTTTCTCTGTCTGCTTTTTTATAGAACCTAGGACTCAGGAGTGGGTGGCCCTGTCTACAATGAGCTAGGCCCTCCCACAGTCACTCATTAATTAAAATACAGGCTTGACTACAGCCCAGTTTTATGGTATCATTTTATCAGTTGAAAGTCCTCTTCTCCAATGACCCCAGATTGTGTCAAGTTGACATAATCCAGCCAGCATTGTGTCTATGAAGCAAATATTCCTCTCAGGGGTGTGAGAATACGGGAAGAACTGCTTACATTCAATGAAATATGGGATACTGAGTCCAAAACGGACTAACTTTCTTGTAAATTATCTTGGATCTATTTTTCCCATCGCATTTCTCTTCTCCAGTCGAGTGTAGCAATTTGTCCCCTGAAGTGGTATTGGTAGAAGGCTTTCTTTTTTTTTTTTTTTAGCCAAAAATGGAAAAATTATAACAAAAGTTAAAAACAAATTAAAACTTTAGTGTGAGCCAGGATCTACCTGTACAAGATCAGAAGCCTGGCATCCAGGTGAGTGACTTGACTTAACCAAGATAGTAATCTTAACCATGACAATTAAACAGTGTGGAATCTCAGGAGTAGAAGAAGACTGATGGGAAAATTAATGAAATTTTGTTAGGGATTTTAGATAACTGTATTATACTGAATCTTTGTTAAAGGCTACTTTTCACAAATGGATCACAGTAGTGTACAAAGTTAGTATTAGGGGAAGCTGGGTGACTAGCACATAGGAACATCTTACATGCTGAATCTATACTGTATATGCAAATTTTCAGTGAATTGTAAATTTTTTGTATGTATATTTTATTATAAAAAAGGTTTTTATCCATGTATCTCCCTGATTTCTCTCCCTTCCTTCCTCCCAAACCCTCCCTGTCAGCCTTCAGCCTCCCTGCTCCCCATCCACTCACCCCCTCCCCAAAAAGGGCAAGAAGTCCCAAGACGAGTAAAATCAGTGTGGCACATCCACTCCAGGAAAGTCCAATTTCCTCATCCCATTATCAAGACTGAGTTAGGTGTTCCTCTACAGGAAATGGGCTCCAAGATGCCAGCCCATGCACAGGAACACAGTCTAATCCCACCCCTCGAGGCTCCACATACTGTCCATGCCAATTGGCAGTTTGACAAGTTGCCTACTCTTGGAGGGCCTAGCTCTTTTTCTGGTGGTTCCCCAGTGACTATTCTTGATTCAGTGAGCTCCTCAGAGCTCCAGCTAGCCATCACTGTGGAAATTTTCCTCATAAAGTGTTAAAGATAAACAAACTCTCAGCTAACATTTGCTCAGAACTTTCCATGAACCCCATTCTGCACATCTCTGGTTTTATTTCAGAAAAACTTTCATAGCAGCAAACCTGTGAGCAATTGAATTTCCCCTGACAACCACCCCCTAAAAATACAGTTATCCTTCACAGAAATTAAGTAAAAAGTGCATTTGGGTCAAGCCTTTGCTTCTATTAAATACACATAGTGTAAGACTGGGTCCATGTTAGTCTTTTTAGTGTCATTCTAACATAGCATCTAAGACTATATCATTAGTGTGGAAAAATTATTTTTGCAATTTTAGAGGTTGGCAAGCTCAATATCAAGGTGAGGCATCTGGTGAGGGCCTTCCTGTAGCATCATGGCAGAGCAGAGGGCATCATAAGGTGAGATTAGGAATGTGTAGCCTCATGTTTGTCTTTCCATTCTTAGAAAAGCATTAATCTAGTAATGAGAAGCCTGACCTCAGTGTCTAATTGCCCTGAATATCTTTATGTCAACTTAACACAAAGTAGAGTCATCTGGAAGGGGGGCCCTCAATGGAGAAAGTGTCACCATATGATACAGCTATAAGGGGTGTTGGAGAGATGGCTCAATAGTTAACATTACTGGTTGTGCTTCCAGAGAACCCAGGTTCAATTCCCAGCACCAATAAGCAGTTTACAATTGCCTAAAGCTTCAGTTCCAGGAGATCTGGCACAGGAGCTCACACTGACATACTTGCAGGCAAACACCAATCTGCATAAAAATAAATAGATCTTAGAAGATCTCCTGTAGGATATTTTCTTAATTAACTATTGATGGAAGAGGGCCCATCCCATTGAGGTGTTGTCACCACTGA
Source organism: Phyllotis vaccarum (assembly GCA_033318265.1). Classification (NCBI taxonomy): domain Eukaryota; kingdom Metazoa; phylum Chordata; class Mammalia; order Rodentia; family Cricetidae; genus Phyllotis; species Phyllotis vaccarum. The sequence continues at coordinate 26,072,989 of JARWLC010000001.1, forward strand.
TCTGGTCATCCTAGGTTCTATAAAAAAGCAGGATGAGCAAGCACAGTGAGCAAGACAGTACTAAGCAGCATCCCTCCATGGCCTCTGCATCAGCTCCTGCCTCCAGGGTCCTGTCCTGTTTGAGTTCCTGTCCTGACTTTCCTCAGTGATGGACTACAATGTAGATGTGTAAAGCTAAATAAACCCTTTTCTTCCCCACTTGCCCCGGCCTGCGGATAAAGTCAACGGAGACGCTGGAGGAGGGGAGTGAGAATGAGGGGGAGGGAAAGAAGAAAGACACAAAGAAATGAGGGCAGGACAAGAGATCTGTTTGAGCCCCGTTTATTAAGAGAATGAATTGAGTATATATAGGGTGAAGGGGTTGGCTATCACTCTTGCTGCTAACCTTGAAAAGAAAGTTACAGCTGCAGGAGGAGGGAGGGAGTTGAGGTTATGAGAGGAGTAGTGTGGGAAAGCAAGGACACTTGGAGAAGAAATATTCCACTCCCAGCAAGAAGTTGTAAATAAGATCTGCTACCGGTCTCATCCTGTTAATTGCCAATGAATCATGAGATGTGACCTTGGGTCAGAGTTAGGCAGAACTTTACTCTCTTCACATGAGATGTGACCTTGGGTCAGATCCAGGCAGAGCTTTGCTCTCCACACCCACTTGATTTTGGTAATGGTGCTTCATCACAGCAATAAAAACCCTAACCAAGACACTTGGATAACCCTAAATAACTTTCTACTTTTAACTACCACCAACATATGAATTTGGAGTAATATATTCAAACCATAGCCACTCTCCAAAGTATTCAAAGCTCTCAAGTCTGGATACATGGCAGTAAAAGTATCTTTGAAAAAAAAAATCTGTAACAGAAATAAAACTAATAAAGAATGCAGAAGCAAGTCCTGAGTCCTTTACCATCTCTGTGTGCACCAGAAACAAGAGGACTTATAGTTAGCAGTTTCCTGCAAAATATTTACAACCACATAAGTGCACCACATTATTTATGTGCACATGTGTAGTGTGTGTGGGAGAACACAACATGTGTGTGTGCACCCCCATGCATATGTGCAATTAGAAGCCAGAGGTTGACATCAGGCATCTTCCATCATTATCTTTACTGGAGTTTTTACATGTGTACAGTATAATTTGAATGATCATATTTACTCCCTACTCCCCATCTCCATTTCCTCTCAGACCACCCCAGGCCACCATATCCCACTCTCTCTTTGTTTCAGTTTCATATAAATATAAATGAAAATATTTCTGGGCACAGAATAAAATGCAAAAGTAGGCTTTGTCAATCAGTCTGGGGTCTGGGTCTTTCTAACACAAGGTACAACTTCAAGGATCTTAACCCTGCTACTAAGTGGTACTTAGTAAGTACCACTGTGTGAGCCCAGGTTCTGTATCAAGCATCATCACATAAGAGACACATGTTAGCTCATGAGACAAAAAGGGCTTATTTTCTTTATTTAGTTGACAAAACATAAGGGATCTGGAGAAAGTAAGCACATTGGAATGCAGACCCCCCCCCCCCCCCCCGTCCCATGTAGAATTAGAACAGTATTTAGGCCTTATAAGTAAAAGGATGATTGCACAGTGTAAGTGATACAAGAAACACTGTGGGCTCAAAGCACTTTGAGCCTCACAACAAGTAATCAGTAGTAGCTTAAAAAATACTTTATAAGTAGTAAACCATAGAAGAGCATTTTTCTTCTACCTCTGAGAGTTCGGTAACTAAGTCTATGAAGTGAACTTGTAGTAAGAACATCAACAAGAGGAAAGGCGTGAATTTATCGTGCACATAGAGAATCACAAAAAGCGAATGCCCCAAAATAACGAGATTTAGCAGCTCATATCAGTTAGGAGGGTAAGAAGCGATCTGGGTCCACAGAAGCACAGGTAACAGCATGTAAAACATGTTTATCTGTGTGTGGTGTTGATGATTAATCTGCTTGCAGTGATAAGGTGAACTCTTCCCAAATTCTGTGCTGAAATCCCATCAATCCCCAGGATTGATGAAGGCTGGAGTCTTGAAAGATCTGACTTTGGCAAGATAAAGCAAGCTATAACATTTGAAGTGTGTGTGTGTGTGTGTGTGTGTGTGTGTGTGTGTGTGTGTGTGTGTGTGTGTGTGCATGCACAAGAACATTCGTGTGTTTTTAAGTCCTTAAGTAATCAATACACTAAAGAAGCATGTTTAGGGATATATGTCTTGAATACCTTCGTAGGAAGGCCTGAACGAATAGAAAGATTTAAAAGCTGAATTTTCACAAGCTTGCCAGTACAGGGGAAGAGACTGCCATGGGTGAGCAAATGTCCAAGTGGTTTAATGGCTGGGCAGTGCTTCATCTGACTGAACTATAAGAAAAACTATTTGTCCCTCTCCAGGTGATCACTGTCTGACAATGTGTCAGATGTAAAACCCACTTGGCTACCAGAGAGTAGCACAGTAAAGTTGGAATGTCAGACAGGTTTAATTACCTACAAGGAATGGAAAGGACTATAACATTTCTGCTCATTAACTTGTCACCCTGGCCAGCCACCTTCTTACACCCACACAGAACTTTACTCGAAAGCAGTGGTTCCCAACCTCTGAGTTGTGACCCAAATACCAAATACCCTGCATATCAGATATTTACATGATAACATTAGCAAAAGTACAGTTATAAATTTTATGGTTGGGAAGTCACCACAACATGAGACCCTCATATTAAAGAGTTGCAGCATTAGGAAAGTTGACAACCATTGGTCTACAATTCTACAAAAGAATTCTGTCTTTTCTGTAAAAACACTCTATCTGATGCTTAGGAAGCAAGTGGTCTCACGGTCTCAGATATGGGAGGTTTATTAATTTATTCTTATGTATGGATATCCATTGGTCATTAGCTATTGTGTCACCTTAAAGAGGGGATGGGAGGAAAAGGAACTTCCAGAAAGGTGCAGCCGTCTGGGTAATGAGAGGTTGGGAGTGGCTTTGAGGTTGCTGTGCTCCAGTGCATTGGTTGCTAGGATAAACTGTGTTTGTGAGTGGGAAAGGTATTTAGTAAAAATTCTCCCACAGACTAACAAAATGCAGACTCTGGACCATGGGAAAGTGGGCCCTACTCTCAGAAACAGAGAGCCTACCACATTCCCACACTCCAGAACTCCAGGGTCAGTATTTCCTCTTATTACCCAGGCCCTTCTTTTGGGAAAGCCAAGCCCACTCCTCTCCTACCCTCAAAGGAAGGAAATGCAGAAAGGCTCATTAGGACTTCTAACCATCCCCTCACCCACTCACTGCCACTCCACTGGGCTCTGCCACGCCCCTACCCCATTGCTTTAGATTGGCTATTGACTTTTTGAATGGGACTGGTTTTAGTTGTCCCCTTGATTTTTTAAAGAAGGCATTGTTCAGCATTTTGAGAGTCCCAGCAGATGTGTATGTTTGTATGGAAGGCACATGTCTATAGCATGAGTCACGTAACAGCAGAAAACTCCCTAAGGTATCTCACACCCACAGTTCAAATCCAATATATGCACTGGCACTGGTCTGTCTTCATATTCACCAGCCCTCGGTATTGACACCTCCTGTCCTTGAGTCACTAAGCACTGTTCATCCTAAACACCTTGTGACTTCCTGCTATGGTTTCACCCACATACTTCTCCTACCTATTTTTCTACCATCAAAACTCCATAGCCTTCAAAGGACTGGAAATAATTTCTCCTTGATGTTATTAACATAATGTGTATTCATCAGCTGCATTCTTTCTTATACACAAGTAAGTATCTGCTTTTCCACATAGTGAGAAGTATTCTGAAAGGCACATCCAGGCTGACAAGCCAGTGCAGTGGGTTCTTGTTTGCCATCAAACCTGATGGTCTGAGTTCAATCCCTGCAATATGATAGGAGAGAACTGACTCCCATATTGTCTCCTGACCACTACACATGTATCATAACACACACACACATACACACACACGAAAAAAAATACAAAGTCAAACCCGTGGTTAAGTAGTATCTAACATAAGATGACCATGGATTGTTGAACTTACTCTGTCTAGATTATTCAGACATTCACAACCATGTTGTCTCAGGGCCAAAGGGTGAGACAGGAGCTGGGGAAACGGCTTAGTAGATAAAGCGTGTGCCACGCAAGCATGAGGAGCAGAGTTGCGATTTCCAGAAGTCAGATGAAAGCCGGCAGACATGTCTAGTGCTGAGTCCTGAGTTCAAGTTCCCTTTCTTACAGTTAATCATTAGAAGAATTTGAACAAGCAGCTTTGCTTGTCTCAGCTCCACTCTCTCATCTCAGCAGGCTGAGATGAGGTGTGAGTGTGATTCCTTTTACCAAAGTTTGTGATCCAAATTAAATCTTCAATTAACAAAAGTTGTAAGACAGTCTTTCACTTTTCATCAGATCAGATGAGATTTAAGTACAGGTGTGAAGATGAGGAGAGACTGCTCTGGGAAGCTCCTGATCCACTTCAAGAGACTTGTATACAAACAAACAGTGGCAATGGGCTTTGAAGACACCAGAGGAAAAACTTCCCTGGTACCCCAGGAAGCCATGCCATGGCTGAGTCTGGCAAGAGAAGCAGACAGCTACTTAGGCACCTGTGTGGAAAAGGCAAACACTAGCAGATGGCAAAGTGGGTGCAGTTAGGGCTAGAGGTGAGCAAACATGTCTAGCTGGAGGAGTAGTGGGGACGTGGGAGAATGTGAGATTTAAAAAAAAAGAAGAAGAAGAAGTGTAAGTGCTGGGGATGTAGTTCAGTGTTAGAACACATCCTTAAAATGTACAAAACCCTAAGTTTGCTCCACAATGCAGTGAGAATGCAGCCGTGCAAGGATCCTCAAGCAGAAGCTTCGTACATGTGTCTAAGGATGCTCAGATTTGCCTTATTGAAGCAGGAAGATTCCTAAGTTCTTGCAGAATATATGGTTGTGTCTTAGTGTATGGTATATGAGCCACGGTGTGTGTGTATGTGTGTGTCTGTGTCTGTCTGTCTTTTGTGTTTTGCGGGAAGGTTTGGAGATTCTAACACTAAAGAACACAGTACCATTTAAAGTTATTTCTTTATAATGAATTTAGGAATTTCTGAAGGTTGAACATTCAAGCAAAATCCTTCCATCTAGGGAACTGTGTGTCTTTCTTTATCATTTTCTCCTTCAGTAGGCCCATTTCTGAACTTTAAATGATGTTCTGCCATTCTTCATATTACCCTGGGGCTACCACATAGAACTGGCACCTAGCAGACCCAGCTCTGAGCCATTGTCCATCTGTTTACTCTTTCTATTAGGGACAACAGCCACCACTTAATCATGCAACAAATGCCCAAAGTCTGCCTGCCAATTATGGGAACTCGAATGAAAAGGTGAACCATGAAATCATAGTGTCTGCTTTCAGGGAAATTGTAGATTGTTAGAGCATTTTTACAAGGGTGATGCAATTTTTTTTCCCCCAGTGGGCTACTCCCAACAATTCTCCATGAGGCAGGTTTGTTATCAAAATCTTGGAAATGAGGAGAGGGTAGGTGATTCATCCAAAGTACATAAATAGAATTTTTTTCATTGATTATTTTGCAGCCCTATGCACTATGCCTGGGACCTCGTGCATGCTAATAAAGTGTTCAGCTACGGAGCTACAGCCCAGCCCTGGAACTTCTTTCTGCTAGTTACTTTTTCTTTCCTTCCTAACCATTGCCTTAACAAGAGAGGGTCTTCCTTTCTGTTCTTGGTGTCTCATTATTCTATACAGAAATTAGATTCAGTTCACAAAATACAAATATACTCTATGCTCCTTCCAAGTGCAGAGACGGGCCTTGGGATAATGGTAGTGTGGAAGGAGAGACCTTATCAGCTTTTCCTACCTACTCTTTCTTTCTTTTCTTTTGGACTTGACTCATTCTCAAAGGAAACCACTGTTGTCTTTTTTTGTGTCCACTTGTTGACCACAAACTGCTAGCAGTGAGTGGAGAAGCAGCTTGTTCATGGTTGCGTGAGCATTTGAATCAGACCTTCTAACCCCAGAGTCCACATCCCTAGCCACTATCTCAGTGTATTTAAGCTTTCATAGCAGGGAATGGCAAGGACACAATATTATTTCCTCACATTTCTAGAGGATATGAGACTTGACATCAGGGTATTAGCAGGGCTACTTCCTGCTAAATTCTCTCTCCTTGACTTATTAACAAACCATCTTCCAATAACTTCATGTGACTCGTGTGTGTGTGTTCTAATTTATTTTATTTATTAATTAAAAATTTCATTTATTTTACATCTAGATCACAATTTCCTCTCCCCCCTCTTTTCCCATTCCCTTCTCTCAGCCCCCCACCCCTGACTCCTCTGTATCCTCCTTACCCCATCCATTCCTCCTTTATTTAAATTCAGAAAGGGGCAGAACTATCATAGGCATCAACATACCATGACACATCAAGTTGAGGCAGGACCAAGGTCACTCCCCTGCATCAAGGTTGGGTGAAGAAACCCAGCATAGAGAATAGGTTCCCTAAAACCAGCTCAAGCACCAGGGACAGGTCATGGTCCCATTGCTAAGAGCCCCACATACAGATCAAGATACACAGATGTCACAAACATGCAGAAGGCCTGGGTCAGTCCCTTGTAGTCTCCCTAGCTGTCAATCCCAGGAGTCCATGACCACCTATGAGCTCAAGTGACCTGCTTTGTGGATTTCCTCATTGTGACCTTGAATCTCTGGCTCATACAATTTTTCTTCTCTTCAACAGGACCACAGGAACTCAGAGCTTTGCTCATCACTTAGCTATGGAGCTCTGCATCTGCTTCCATCAGTTAATGGATGAAGGCTTTCATATGACGATTAGAATGGTCACCAAGCTGATTATAGGAGATGGCCAGTTCAGGTGCCCTCCCCACTCTTGCTATGAGTCTCAGCTGGAGTCATCCTTGTTGATTCCTAGGAGTTTCCCTGGCACCATGTTTCTCCCTAACCCTGAAATGCTACCCCCATCAAGACATTCCTTTCATTACACTCTTCTCCATCCTAACTCCAACCCACCCAACCTGGATGCCTCAGGTTCACACACACACACACACACACACACACACACACACACACACACACACGCACATGCACACACATGCATGCACGCACACGCATGCACACACATGCACACACACATACACACACACATGCACACACACATACACACGCACATGCACACACACACACACGCACACACACGCATGCACACACATGCACACACACACACACCATGCCCCCAGTTTACCTGGGAAACTTCTTCTCTTTCCCCCTTTCCCAGGAAAATCCATGTGTTCTCTCTTTGGACCTTCCTTGTTACCTAATTTATTTAGGACTGTGGACTGTAGGCTGGTTATACTTTGCTTTGCCTCTATTATCCTCTTGTGACTGAGTACATATTATGTTTGTCTTTCTGGGTCTGAGTTACCTCACTCAGAATCATTTTTGGTTCCCTCCATTTGCCTGCCAATTTCATGATGTTAATGTTTTTTACTGCGGAGTAATACTCTATTGTTTAATTGTATCACATTTTCGGTTGAGAGGCATCTAGGTTATTTCCATTTTCTGGCTATTATGAGTAAAGTTGCTATGAGCATAGTTGATCAAGTGTCCTTATGGTATAATTGAGAAGTTTTTGATATATGCCTAAGACTGGTACAGCTGGGTTGTGAGGTAGATTGACTCCCAGTTTTCTGAGAAACTGCCATATCAATATCCAAAGAGGCTGTACAAGTTTGCACTCCCACAGCAGTAAAGGGGTATTCCTCCTGCTCTAAATTTGTATCATGTATCCCCCTGTTCCCCCTCCCTTCTCTCCTCCCAATCCATTCCAGTCAGCCTTTAGCCTCTCCATCCACCCATTCCCTCCCCTAAAAGCGAGTCAGTCCCAAGGTGGGTCACCTCAGCAGCATGGCACATCCACTGCAGACAAGTTCAATTTCCTCATCCAAAAGTCAAGACTGGGATAGTTGTTCCTCTGCAGGGAATGGGCTCCAAGATGACGGCCCCCACACAGGAACACAGTCTGATCCCATCCCTTGAGGCTCCACACACTGCTTATGCAAGACAACAGTTGCCTACCCTTGGAGGGCCCAGCTCCCTTTGCAAATGGATCTCCAGTGGCCACTCCTGATTCAGTAACCCCCTCCGCAAAATTCCAGCCAGCCATCACTGCAGGAACTCTCCTCACAATCCCCATCCCCTTGCTCACACAGACACCCCTCCCCTGCTCCCAGCTGGACCAGGAGCTTTGCCCAGAACCCAGCCATGGATCTCTGCCTCCACCTCTATTCCTCGTTGGATGTAGGTTCTTCTATGACACCCAAGGTGGTCACTCACCTGACTATTGTGGAAGTCCTGCTCAGACATCCCCTCCACTATTGTCTGGAGACTTGGCCAGGGACATCCTGTGAGTTCTTGGAGGTTTCCCTAGTACCCAGTCTCTTTGCAACTTCACAATGGCTTGCTTCCTCTATAGAAATATCCATCTCTTTCTATATCTCTCTTTGATCCTCTCACTCCACCATCTCCTTTCAAGTTTTGTTCTCAACTCTTGTAGGTTGCAAACCATTATGACCCCAATTTGCTAAAGTGATATTCTTTATTTTCTTTTCTTAGGGGAAGCTCTGCATGTCTCTCTTAAGTTCTTTCTAATCTCAAGCTGTTCAGAGGTTGTGATTTGCAGATTGGGTATTCTTTGCTTTTTGTCTATAATCCAGTTATGAGTGTTTATATCCCATGCCTATCTTTCTGGGCTTGTGATACCTCACTCAGGAGAATATCCTTCAAGTCCATCGATTTGCCTGAAAATTTTAGGATGTCATTTTTTTTTTTTTACGGCTGAGTAGTACTCTATTGTGTAGATGTACCTCCATTGTTTATCCATTCTACAGTTGAGAGGCATCTAGGTTGTTTCCAGGTTCTTGCTATTATGAATAATGTTGCTATGAACATAGCTGAGCTAGTGCCTTTGAGGCACAAATGTGTATTCTTTAGGTATATGCCCAATATTGGTATTCCTGGATCCTTGGGGAGATTGATTCTCAGTTTTCTGATGAATAGCCATATTGTATTCCAGAGTGGCTGTACAAGTTTACACTCCCACCATCAATGGAGGAGTGTTACCCTTGTTCTGCATCCAGTCCAACATAGGCTGTCATCTGTGGTTTTGAACTTGGCCATTCTGACAGGTGTAAGGTGGTATCTCAAAGTTGTTTTGATTTGCATTTCTCTGATGGCTAAAGATGTTGAGCAATTTTTTAAGTGCCTTGTAGTCATTTGTAATTCCTATGCTGAGAATTCCCTTTTTAGTTCCAAATCTCATTTTTAATTGGGTTATTTAGATTTGGGGGCTCTAGCTTCTTGAGTTCTCTATATATTTTTGAGATCAGTCATCTGTCAGATGTAGGGTTGGTGAAGAATTTTTCCCATTCTGTAGGCTGCCATTTTGTCTTATTGACTGTGTCTTTTGCCTTACAGAAGCTTCTCAGTTTCAGGAGGTCCCACTTATTGATTATTTTTCTTAGTGTCTGTGCTACTGGTGTTATATTTAGTAAGTGGTCACCTGTGCCAATGAGTTGGAGGATATTTCCCACTTTCTTTTCTATCAAGTTCAGTGTAGCTGGGTTTATGTTGAGGTCTTTGATCCACTTGGATTTGAGTTTTGTGCAGGGTGATAGGTTTGGTTCTATTTGCATTCTTCTCATACTACCATCCAGTTATACCAGCACCATTTGTTGAAGATACTATCTTTTTTCTATTGAATATTTTTTGCCTCTTTTTCAAAAATCAGGTGTTCATAGGTGTATGGGTTAATGTTACGGTCTTCAATTTTATTCCACTGATTCACAAGTCTGTTTTTGTGCCAGCACCAAGCTGTTTTTATTACTATGGCTCTATAGTATAGCTTGAAGTCAGGGATAGTTCTTTAAGTATATGCCAGCCATTTGAGATGCTTCTATTGAGAATGCCCTTTTTAGGTCAGTATCCTACTTTTTTAATTGGATTGGTTGTTTTTCAACTCTAGTTTTTTGAGTTGTTTATATATTTTGGAGATTAGCCCTCTGTCAGACATGGGGTTGTTAATTCTGTAGGCTGTTTATTTGTCTTATTAACCATGTTCTCTACCTTACAGAAGCTTCTCAGTTTCAGGAGGTGCCATTTATTAAATTTAATCTTGGTGTTTGTGCTACTCATGTTATATTCAGGAAGTGGTCTCCTATGTCAATTCATTCTAAGATATTTTCCACTTTCTCTTATACCAGTTTCAGTATAACTAGTTTTATGTTGAGGTTATTCCTCCATTTGTACTTGAGTATTGTGCAGGACAATAAATATAGATCTATTTGCATTTTTCTACATGTTGACATCCAGTAATGCCAGCAATGTTTGTTGAAGATGCTTTATTTATTCCATTGTATAATTTTGGTTTCTTTGTCAAAAATCAGAGGTTCATAGGTTTGTGAATTAACATCAATATCTGTTTGATTCAACTGGTCCACATGTCTGTTTTTATGCCAGTACCAAGGTATTTTATTACTATAACACTATAGTAGACCTTTAAGTCAGAGATATTGATGCCTCTGGCAGGTCTTTTATTGTACTGATTATTAACTATTCAGGATTTTTGTTTTTCCATATGAACCTGAGTATTGTTCTTCTGAGGTCTTTTAAGAATTGTGTTAGAATTTTGATGGGGATTGCATTGAATCTGTAGATTGGTTTTGGTAAGATAGCCATTTTTCTTATGGTAAGACCAAGTAAATAATTTAAATAGACCTATAACTCCTAAGGAAATGGAAGCAGTCATTAAAAGTCCCCAACTTCTTCTCTACTCCCTCAAAAAAAACCAGGGCTAAATGGTTTCAGTGCAGAATTCTACTAGAATTTCAAGTAAGAGCTAATATCAATACTCTTCAAATTGTTTTACATAATTGCTGTGGGATTATACTCTGTACATTGTAAATATTTGTCTTTCCTGTAGGATTAAAAAAATGATGATTGGCCAGAAGGCAGACAGGAAGCATGAGAGGGGCTATCAGACTAAGAAAACTCTGGGAAGAGAAAGAGCAGAGCAGAGATGCCAGGCAGATGCAGAGGAGAAAAGACACAAATTCTCTTAAAAAAAAAAAAAAAAAAAGAGGTACTTACCTACTTTCTAATCATGGCTTTACAATAGCAAAACAGTATAAAATATCTTGAGGTAATTAGCCAAACAAGTAAAAGACTTATATGGCAGAAACTTTGAAGAAAGAAATTAAAGAAGAGATCTTGTATATTATTTATAAAAGCATCAAATAATCAAACATTGGATTAGAGTTTAGGTAAATGAATTTGCTGAATTCTAATTACCTTTTAAAAATTGTATCTCATAGGAATGTGTCTTAGTCAAATTTTGATGTCACAATAGAATGACATAGACTTGGTAATTTATAAACAATGACATCTATCACAATCCTAAAGAATAGGAAGTCCATGATCAAGGTATCTCACCTAGTGGGGGACTTCGTTGTGAATTCTGTGGAAGACATCTTGAGCAAAAGAAAGAGACAAAGGGTTCAAAGTACATTTACAATAAATACACTCTCATGATAATGAATGCACCTGCCACAGCAAAATTAACACATTCATGAGAGCATAGAACTTATAGCCTAAAAATACCTTCCTAGGATCCTCACTTCTCACTATTGCACTGGGGATTGAATTTTGAGCAGGTGAACTCAGCAACCCAAAGTAAAGTTAAAGAAAGCTCAAGAGTTTGTTTCCAAGGAAGGGAATTCAAACATTAATCATGAAAAACTATACTACAAAGAGATGTTTTGTCTCCATATTGAAACTGTGGAACATACGGTAACTTAAGAAACCTGGCTTGATCCTACTCAGGTAAGTGTAGCTGCAGTGAGTTATTGAGTGTAGTGTGTTTTATAGGTTTCTGCCCAGGCTTTCTGGTCTAGTCTCATGGCTGAGACTTTCAGACCCACAGTCCCATAGTCCCTGTGAAACATATTGACGCTTATATTAATTGTACGCTGATTAACCTAGGGTCCAGGCATATAACTTTCTAACTCTTGCTCTTAAATTAACCTATGATTTTTATCCTGTTCAGCCATGCAGCTTGATACCTTTTCTCAGAGCAGCATAATTGTCCTCTGCTTCTGCCTTCTCTGTGGCATTTCTGTGATCTCCTTTCTGTTTTTTCTATTCCCAGAGATTTCTTAGTCTGGTAGCCCAGCCCATACTTCCTGACTGCCTTTGGCCAATCAGTGTTTTTTTAATAAACTAGTAGGAGGGACAATTATTTACAATGTAACATCATAAATCCCCTACAGTAGTGGCCATGTCATGTCCAGAAGAGCCTTTCGTAGTGTTCCTCCAAGTCACCAGTTCTTGTCTCTTTATCTCTCTTCCCTAGCATTAGGGGTGGGGGTAAAGAATATGTCCCATTTAGGTCAAGCCAACCAAAATTCCAGCACAGGTACAGAAGAGTTTTCAAGGCCCCACCCTTTACAGAGGAGGTGTTGCAATTGATAACTACAAAGGGATGTTCATTCTTTGAGGATGTAAGCACTACATAGGTTTCCAAGACCCAGTGGATGACCCCACATTCACAGAAGCACTAATTGGACTTAGTGGACTATTTCTTAGTGAAAAAGACAAGAAGATATGTAGTTAGGAGAGAATGTGTTAGGAGGGACCTAGGGAAAGGTGGGGGAAAAATGAAAAGTGGATATGTTTGTATACATAATGAAACACAGAAAAGAAGGGAGAGATGAAGGTAATGAAGGAAGGAAGGAAGGAAGGAAGGAAGGAAGGAAGGAAGGAAGGAAGGAAGGAAGGAAGGAAGGAAGGAAGAAAAGAGTGCACTTTGTGCTGAGTGATGTATTCATACTCACTATCCCATGGTGGCTACCCGCTGCTCCTAGAATGAATATATTAATGTCTGAGCAAAAATACAAACTAACAAGTATACAGAAATCTAACTGGCCTAGAACTCCAACTTGTCAATACACTGATTTAAATATGCTCTCACTTTAGTCCTAAACTGAATTGAAGGGTGAAATGAAGGAGGCTTATCTGTTTGGCTAGCATTAATATTCATTGAAAGAATTGAATTCTTTTAGCCATATTTTACAAAAGGAGAGAAATCTGTCTGTTCATCTGGGTACTGAGAAGCTGAGGAATCTTCATGCCGCGTTTATCTCTTGCAGGTGACCTGCACTTTCCTGCCATTTAGATTGCCAATCCCACTAGGCAGGGGTCATGTCCAACTCTGTGTTTGTAATAATACTTAACATAATACTGCATGATAAAAATATAACTTAGCATTAGCAATGTGAATAGATTTGTCATACTTAACATGAAAGAAAGATTATAGTCTTATGTTTGAGCACGTGAGCTTGAGATAATAGGAAAACAGAATATTTATTGAGTCTTTAACTAAGCCAAGGCTATGCAAGTCACTAGTGAGAGTGATAGACCAGTTAGCCCATACCTGCTGCTCAGGAAAGAAGATTCAATAAGTGGAAACTGAGCTCCAGACTGTGAAAAAAAATGTAGTGTGTTCCCAGTGGTGAAGATTGCAAGATCATGAATCTCAAGGCAGAAAAGAAACTCTATAGACCAGTATAGATGTGATAACAAAATGCCATGCTTTACCCCATTTTACTGTTTTAGTAGAAAGAAGACTGCACTGAGTTGAAGTGTGTGTGTGTGTGTGTGTGTGTGTGTGTGTGTGTGTGTGTGTGAGAGAGAGAGAGAGAGAGAGAGAGAGAGAGAGAGAGAGAGAGAGCTTAATGGGCAGCAGGATCTTTTCAGATGTAATCAAGATAAAGTCAGACTGGTTTAAAATATACCATAAAATAAATACGATTTGTAAATCTACAAGAAGAAGGAAATTGCAGGAGCTGAAGGAAATTGGAGGAAAAAGCTCCAGGGGTGCAGTCAAAGAAAAGTAAGAGGGATTATATAGAAAGAGGGGGTCAAGATCATGATGGGAAAATCTACAGAGAAAACTGAACCAAACAAGTGATAACTCATAAACTTTAGACCAACAACTGTGGAACCTCCATGGAGGCCCTCTGCATACTGGAGATAGTTGTGAAACTGGGTCTGTTTGAAGGACCCCTGCCTGGCCGTGGGATCAGGATATCCCCAGTGCATGAGCTGGCTTTTTGGAGCCCGTTACCTATGATGGGACACCTTGCACACCATTGATGCAGGGCTGAGGGGCTTAGTTTTGCTTTAACTGAATGTACCAGGCTTTGCTGACTCCCCATGGGAGGCCTCATCCTTTCAGAGTAGGGGATGGGGCATTGAGTCAATCGGGAATGTCTGGGTGAGAACAAGAGAAGGCATGAGAAGGGGATCTGTGCTTGGTATATAAAATTCTTGAATAAAAAAGAAGAAGATTTGTACACAGAGACAGATATCAGAGAAGATCAAAGAAGATGGAAGGTTTCTGGAGTCCAGCAGAGAGAAGATATGCAAGACATTCTGGAAACTTTCAGAGAGCCCAACCTCCTGACATACTTGATTTTACACCTCTAGCTTCTGGGACTTGTTTAAATCTATAAATGCTGTGATATTTGATGTACGTTAAAACAATTAACTAGAAACATTAGCATAAATACATGGGAAAATCCAAATAAAGACCAGAGTTTATCAATAGTCGTATACTAGCTTTTGAAGTGTCAATTTGACAATCTTCCACCATCACAGTGTAATATGTGAACAGAAAGGTGAACTGAAGGAGGAGGCATATGTTGGAATATTGGGCATTATCTTTGCTAGTATTCTAGAAACATGAAATATTCAAATTAAAGGCAGACTCCCCTTGGAAAATAGAAGTCAGTTTGGTGTCAGTGTCCTCTCTGAATAGTGAGGAGTCTTTTCACTACGCTTGGGTTTCCTCAATATTAAAACAGAGGTAACAGTCCTATACAGTGTTGTGATATTTATAATCTAATAATCTAGTACATTAGGCACCCATCTTTCCTCATTTTTCTACATAATTATGTCAGCTCTTCCAAACTAATGTCATAATTCACTTACCTAGTCTATGACCCTATCCTTGTCATTTCATAAAATGTTAACAAAGCAGAGGATGGATACCCTTGAATGGCTTCAGGATCAGGTGGGTTTGGTTGAAGCATTTCCACTAAGAAGGATTATGTTCCAGCTTTTTGTGGGTACAGTTACCACACATGGAACATCTCAACTAATAATCTAGGCAACCTATTAATCAGTGATCACATGACCAGGATTTTGGTGATTGTTCCAAGTGAGATTAGTCTAGTGCATCAGTTACTGATAAAATACCAGCCCATCCACATTTTGTTCCTAGGAGACCCCATTTAGTGCTGAGAAGCCATTTTGAATCTGTAGCCAAGTTAAGATTCTGTTTATTGGTTATAATCCATTATGATCTAAATTCACTAAGTGATATTCTCTATTTTCTCTTCATAGGGGAATCTCTGGATGTCTCTCTTAAGTTTCTTCTGATCCCAAGCTCTTCTGGGGTTACGGTTTGCAGCTTGAGTTTTCTTTGTTTTTTATATAAAATCTACTCATGACTGAGTACATTCCATGCCTATCTTTCTGGACTTGTGATACCTTGATCAGGAGGATATTATCCAAATTCATCCATTTTCCTTGCAAATTTTAGGATTCATTTATTTTTACTGCTGAGTAGTACTCCATTGTGAAGATGTACCACAGTTTGTTAATCCTTTCTTCAGTTAATGGGCATCTAAGTTCTTTCAAGATTCTTGCTATTACGAATAATGCTGCTATGATCATAGTTGAGCTAATGCCATTGGGGTACAAATGTGCATCCTTTGGGTATATGCAAAATAATGATATTGCTGGATCTTTAGGGAAATTGATTCCTAGTTTTCTGAGGAACCATCATACTGAATTCCAGAGTGGCTGTTACGAGTTTACACTCCCACCAACAATGGAGGAGTGTTACCCTTGCTCTGCATCCTCTCCACCATAGGCTGTTTTCTGTATTTTTGATTTTAGCCAAAGACTGGGTGCTAGGGATATCTCCAAGAACTCACAGGATGTCCCTGGCTATGTCTCCAAACAATAGTGAAGGGGATGCCTAAACAGGACTTCCCCTATGATCAAATAAATAACCACCCTAAGTGTCATCACAGAGCCTACATCCAACAACGAATAGAAGCAGAGATCCATGGCTGAGCACTGGGCTAAACTCCTGGTCCAGCTGAGAGCAGGGGAGGAGAGTCTGTATGAGCAGGGAGTTAGGTATTATGAGGAAAATTCCCACAGTGATGGCTGGCTGGAGCTCTGGAGAGCTCACTGAATCAAGAATAGCCATTGGGGAACCACTGGGAAAGGGAGTTGGGCTCTCCAAGCGTAGGCAACTATCAATTGGCATGGGCAGTAAGTGGAGCTTCTAGGGTGGTATCAGACTCTATTCTTGTGCATGAGCTGGCACCTTAGAGCCAAAGGAACACCTAACCCAGTCTTGATATTGGGATGAGGAAATCGGATTTGCCTGGAGTTGGATGTGCCATGCTGAACTGACCCACCTTTGGACTTTTTGTTCTTTTGGGGGACAGGGTGGAGAAATGGGGAGAGGGAGACTCCAGGATGATGGGGAGGGATTGGGAGTATGGAAGGGAGGGGAATCAGGGGGATGAATAAATTTAAAAGATTTTTTTTATAAAAAAATAAAATAAACATGCAAAATGATTGTTTTTTATAAAAATTAAGTTTCTATTTCTCAATGCTGGATTTTGATCAACCCCAGTAACTAACCATGGAATGTACCATAACCCCCCCCCCCCAGTGCTACCTTTTCCCAGGAATGTTCTGTAACCATTATTCCATAACCCACTTTCCTTAATTGCCTTGTCTCACTTCTGTAACCACACTTGGTACAAAATCCCCCACACTGTGATTTTGTCCTATAAAAATGACTTGAGAAATTGGCTTGAACCCTGCCTTAGAGCCCATATACACAAATAAAACTTCCTTTAATTTAGCCATGATTTGGGGTGGTTGGTGTTCTTTCTCCTTATAAGATTAACATTAATTGTTGTGACCAAATGTTTGATTAAAAAAAAGAACCTGAGAAAGGAAAGAATTATTTTTGGCTCCTGGCTCAGGGGATAGTCAGTCCATCATGGCAGAAAAATATGATCTCAAGAGTGGTTCTTAGTTATGACAGCAAGTGTGTCAGCTACTTCCTCATGTCTGTGCAAGGCAGAAAGCAAAAACCAGACCAGAAATAAAGCCAAGCTACATGAACCAGTTTCCAATTTCATTTATGGTCTACTTCCTAAAGTTTCTGGTATTCGCCAAAACATTACCACCATCTGGGAACCAAGGATTTAAACGCATGGGTTTGTAGGAACAGTTCATATTCATAACAGAAAGCTTTCTTCATCTTTCAATTGTTGATTCTGTGTAATTATTAGGTAGAGTCAAACAAATAGATAGATGTAATTCCTAGATACACAAAGCAGTAGTGGTGTTTTGGGGTAATGTATTATAAATGCCTCACTTCAGTTCTCCTATCTAGAAAATATAAAGATGTCTTCCACATACAGTTAAAAATTAAAGAGTCTATGCAGAGTTAAACGATAAGTCTTTTCATACAGTGAGCATTTGCAGTGGTGTGTGTGTGTGTGTGTGTGTGTGTGTGTGTGTATCTGCATTCCATGTGTCTATGTCACTGCTATTAACTGGTAGAGTGATAAGTACAGCTGTGAAAATAATCTGGTACAGGTGAAGAATCAAAAGTGAAGATCAAGTGACCATGGAAGAGAATGGCCAAAGCTCCAGCAGAATTTGGGAATGCTGTTATTGTAAAGATATGGAAGTTGAACTGTAAGTAATCCATGGACTGATAGAAGGTACTGAGACTGAGAAGAATTAAGAATGAAGCATCCATCCATCCACAAATTCCAACATTTTGTCTCCATTTGTTTAATTCCTACTTCTTCTGGATTATCAATAATACCACCTAAAATCTATTGGTATCCAGCATCTTAGAGACCAAGCACAAATGAGGGCATCCTTAGGCTTTTGTGGGGGGAGGGTAGCCAATGAAGAAAGAGCAATAAAGACAGGCATTTGTGTTTAAAATTCAGCTTTTCCCTAAAACCTTATGGATGTACCTGGTGGTAAATGCTAGGAAAGACTCAGAGTTCCCAGAGGCTCTGGAAATTCTGTTATAGAAGAGTGGAACTTTGAACACCCAACACAGCATCAAGAAGATTCCAAGGAGAAATAGGAGACAGCTCTAGATCTGTGGTTATTTACATGACACAACTCTATAAAGCAGCAGATCATCTGGACGTTCAAAGGATACTGCATGCTCTCTCTTTAAGATAGTGTTCCTGTCTCACCATCAAACACAAGACATTTCTCACCAGTTCTGCAGAAAACACAGGCTATGGCATAAGTATTGCTTGTTCGTATTGGAAGAAAGTGATTGATATCCTTGTAGCTATACAAATATGGTGAAATAATCCATGTCTAAAGGTAAATTTGCAAGTTTGTATGGAAAAAAAAAATTCCAGCTTAACCTTCCCTCTTCATACTGTAGCATTCTGTGCAAATCCCTTCTTCCTGGGCTGCAATGAGTATGAGAAATGAGATATGAAATACTTTCAGGGCTTCAGAATTTTTCTTACTAAACATGGTCAAATATGATCCTCCAAAAAGGACTGTAAGATATTGTTATCATCATCATCATTGTTATTATATAAAGACTCTATGTTATGAATAAAAAAACCAGTACTAACAATGTTGATATTCTTACTGACATCAATAATATAATGAAAATGATAAGTTGAGAATCACAGTGTGGTAGTACATGTCTAGAATCATAGCACTTGGGAAGTAGATGTGGGAGAATCAAGAGTTTGAGAATAAAATAGGCCCCACATAGGAAGTTCAAAGTCAGTCTAGATTATGTGAGAGTCTGTAAAAGAAACAGAGAGAAACAGTGGATTTTCTGAACATGAATGTATGGAAAGAAGCTGTGTCAGCTGAGGTGGATGGAATAATTCAAGCCTTAGTGATGTGGAGTGGTTGAGATGTAGTGGGACCAAAACCTAATTATTGTTTAGGTATCTTTAGCCCCTAGATGGCCATTTCTTGCTAACATCTAGATCAGACCTAACACCCTGTGACTAGCAGATAAAAATTCTTTAGAATTTATGAACAGTATTAGAGTTCCAAAAAAGGAGCTAAGAATATTGTCAGATAACATCTACAGCCAATACCAGAGTTTCCCACCCCATCCCACTTTAGTATAACCAATGAACCTGATAGACCCACCAATGCATTGATTTATGACTTTTTAAATTTTGTTTACTATAAACATTTCATGTAAGTGCTTCCACATTGGAACATGGAGTTTGAAGTGACCTAAGTCTGTGTCCTTGGCCTGTAGTCACTCATATTTAGCAACCAAATAAACCATTCCATATCCCTCTTTGAGAAAAAGAGCTGTGTTCTTCCATTGACGTTGTTACTGTTGAGCAGCACTGGGTGTATCAAACATTTCACATTTGTTTGTGATTTAATTCCCTCTTGTAGCTGTGAGGTTGATGATAACAGTGGCTAGTCTTACCCTGAAACAGAGGTTCAGAAATTGAAGCCACACAGCTAGGAATGAAAACAATCAGGACATGTCCCAGGCAGTCTTCTCCACAACTTGACTTCTTCCCAGTAAACAATAATAACAAATGGATCTCCTTGCTGCACAAGCTCTGGAGTTCAGTAAGCCATTCACATAACCCTTCTCCTTAAAGAAGACACAGGCCAGTTACATGGGCATTAGGTCATTACAATTCAGAGCAATAACAAAATACAAGATGTGTTATGAGAGAAATAAGGGTGTGATGGAAATGACCTAGAAATTAGGATTCTTCTAGGGAAATTCCACTTTGAGAGTGAAGGCAGCTACCTCACAGCAACAGGGACACAGAAGAAATATTCTCTTCCCAGAAATATGACTGAGACATTACTGTAGGCATAGACTGAGAATCTTTCAGCAACAGTTTTGGAGTAAACTACAAAGGGGAGTGTGTGTATGTGTGTGTGTGTGTGTGTGTGTGTGTGTGTGTGTGTTTGTGTGTGTGTGTATATGCATACAATATATATTTTATGTTATGTATCCTTTTTCCTTTAATACAGGTAAGCATTCGGCCTCCTTTGCCAGTATCGATCAAGGCCAATGTCATGGAGGTTGAGTTGAAGCCCAGGCCTCCCATCTGCATAAGCCCTGTTTCATTCTCTTCTTCACTCAATAAACAATAAGTAAAACAATCTTAGTCAAATGCTATGGTTCTTTTCATGAAGAATCAATTTTTACAATACAAAGAAACACATTTCTCAACCACACCAAACAAGCTGCAGACTTGGCGCCAACAAGAACACATCAAAACTTAACGTTCTGAACCACACTGAAGACTTTTCAGCTCTCCATCCCTACCCATCCCCAAACTCCCTCAGCTTTCACCCTGAGCACTACCCTGAAGAGCCACCAAGGCAAATTCCATTAGACTCATTTAGTAGTGGTGGCCTGATTTAACATGACCTCAAGTTAAATTGCTTTCACTAATGCAAACTTAATTGGGGTTCTTTTAAACCCAGAAGTGATTTTCCCCTTGGAGCCTAGAGTGGACTCTGATAGGAACACTGTGATTGTGGGTGGGAGATCTGAAGTTCAGGACTCTTGGAGAATTTCAGGAATGCAGCAATCCCCTGAGTTCTCTATAGACATCAGCTAGAGACTTTGAACTAATCTCCAAAAGAAATTAAAAAACGAAACAAATAAATAACCAAAAATCACATGGTGCCATATTACTGTATCTATTCTCTCTGGGGTCATGGATTTCTCAGACTGTACTTTCTTCAACAAAAACATTTGGGCGCCAAGGCAGATGATATTGCAATCAGAAAAGACAGAAGTTGGAATTTCATTCCTAAAATAACTTTTAAAATTCAGCTCTAAATTTCTCTGTCAAGCTCAGGGAACATAAGGTGAAACTACAAAATAGGCCTGCTTCAGTGTGTCTTCCAAATATGGTTAGAGCTGGCTTGCGTTTTTTTTTTTTTTTTTTTTTTTTTTTTTTTTTTTTTTTTTTTTTTTTTTTTTTTTTTTTTTTTTTTTTTTGTGAATAATCACAAAAATACCCACCTCATTTATAAGCAGAAAGAAAGACCCAAGGCCTCCCTCAGCAGCTGTGGTGGAAGCCTGCCATCAGATCCAGCCTGTCTGAAGGATGCTGCTCTGTTTTTACAGAGCAAGAGGAAGAGACAAAACATCTGACCTGCCCTGTCTTCTCCCTGCCACATTATGTCACTGTCATACTGATCTCGCATGACTTGGCAATTAGTGTGTGTCCAGTGAGGGCTGACTGCTATGGTTCGCTGATAAGAGCCCAAGTGGGCCCGAGAAGCTTAGCCAGCCTGGCTTCAAGCCAAGGTGCCCAGGCCTACCTTCAGCTATAATTTAGCCACAGCCAGCTCTTCTCCTGCTCCCTTTCTAAGGAAACCTGTTCTGTGGGCCATGCCCACTTATCGAAGTGCCTCTTTGTTGAGTCTTTTTGATCATCTCAAACCAAGCTTCAGCTGAGTCCTTACCCATATACTCTCCATGTTCTGTGCTTCCTGTCAATCAGCATTCCTTTTGATCTGGAACTCACAGTGAAGGGTAACCTTTCTTTCCTGCACAGACATCGGCTTTGCATACCAAATGTCTACTCTCGCAGCTACTCTTAATAGATCCCTTTTTGTACTAAACCTGGTCATCTGAGGGAAGTCATTCAGTGCCCCCTCACCTCCCCCCCAACCCCCAGTCAGAGAGCCCTCTGGGGGCTTTTGTCACCAGCTCTAGCTTCAGGAAAGGTTGGAAGCAGCAATTTGGTCCTCACAGCAACCGGCTCAGTAGGAGCTGTGAATCCAGAATGCAACTGTGGAAAGGTGAGGATAGGGTGTGAATCCTCTTCTTTGGGTCATTCCCTGACATGTTTGCTCTTCAGATTAACTACGGCACCATGGCATTGATCTTGGACACATAGTTCAGGGTGAGAACTAACAAGAGCAATCCATGGTGGGTGATTTCTGTCTCTCTTTGTGTTTTCTAACACGGTAGGAAGCCAAGCAATTAAGGGCAAGCCTACCTGAGCTTGCCAACTGGCCAGCAGAGGGCAACTCTGGAAACAGATGAGAAGGAATAGAAGAGAGGATCTAAGCCTTCTGCCCTGAGAAACAACCTATAAATTTATTCAGCCAGCCACCCTCAAATGGATGCTCTGGAGGTGGCCGGATTAGCACAGCTGTTGCAAGTGAGCTCATCACAAACTTGAATTCATCCCAGAGAATTGATCTGATGTGCAAAGGCCTTGGGTCCTTTCCAGTGTTAATTCTGGAGCCCAGAGCAGCTGGCCATACCTGTCAACCCCCACCACATCCTCTCATCAAACAAATCAATTAAAAACATCAGTTGCTAGAAGAACACAAACACAGGTGATGAGATTGGACCTAGAGGGCTGAAGCTCTGTTCCTGCAGCTCTGGGCTTCAAACACATTCCAAAAATATACCTCTGCCCACACCATGACAGAGTCGCCTTTGATAAAACACAATGTACAGTGTACGATGTTGACACATAACAGATGGAGCTGTGAGCATTTGAAATGTGTTCTTGGTAAAAGGGAACTAGACAGAATGCATTTAACTTTTTGCTTAGAGTGTGGACTTTTTCCCAACAAGGCAATACACACCCAACACAGAGAATCATCCTTTCTTTTCACTTCTTTATCTGTCATTGTTTTTTTTCTGTGACTAAGAGTCACTAGAAGTCACTTTTTCCACAAACCAAATGAAACTAAATTTATTGGTCATGTTTACTTCCCATCTGGCTAAGAAGCAGCAGTAGTGCATGTTTCAGTCACATGAGTGTCCCTGGCCTGCAGGCAATGGGTCCAGGAATGGTGATCAGAGATACTCTGGAAATGGAGGACAGTTTTCCCTCAGCCACCCTACATAGAGCTATAAGCTAAGTGACTGTGTTCTGACAAGCCGACTTTAGGATACGCATCACAGCCATCACAGCCTGCAAAATCTTCCTAAGCTGATCACAAAATGTCCCTTCCAAGCTTTCCTGTAAATGTAGAGAAGCATCTTTAAAAGGTTCAAATAAATTTGGGATGTTCTTGGGGGAGGAGATGTCCACCCCCACATGCTTCTATTTCCATGATGGCAATTGTTAATTGGCAGATTGTAACCAGCACTGTGAGCTGCTAGTTCAGGCCCTGTCGTGATAACCCCATAGTGGTTTGTTGGGTGGTAATAGATGTTACTGGGCACTTGCTCAAAAACAGTTTTCAAATTTAATTACTTGATTTTCTTTTGTCCTGTGAGAAAAGGGGGAAAGCAGAGGAAAGGCCAGCAATGATGCATGACTTTGAACCACCTGAGCTTTGACTGCAACCAGTGGGCTCCTCAGAAACTTGACTTGATACTAAATAGGGACAGAAGACTTTGAAAGGAAGAAGAGGACTTTTGTTGACTTTCTCAAAGTCTAATCAGAGCCCTGCCATTCCAAAAGGTTTAAGTGGGAGGAGGCTGTAGGGGGGTTTCTGGCTTAAGAAACTAGTATGCATTGCCCACTCCATATTAGCGTGTCTATTGGAGTCCTTCTTGTTTAGTTGTGGGTGAGACTTCATGGATGTATTTCTGGCATTTCTAAAATACACAGTCTCACAGCAAGCACCCTTAATCCTCTGGCTCTTGTAGCCTTTCTGCTGCCTCTTCCACAACAATCCCTGAGGTTTAGGTGCAGGAGTGAGTTGCAGATTGATTATCTGGGACCGAGTTCCACAACTGTACAGTTAGATCAGTTGTAGCTGTTTGTCATAGTCTCTGTCCACGGGGGGGGGGGGGGGGGATTCCTTTATGGGAAGAGGACTACATTTATCTGTGGGTATAAGGACACATATTTGGAATGTAATTCAGGGACTGTGCTGATTTGGCAAAGTGGTGTTGCATGTTCTTGTCCAGGATCCATGACTTCACTAGCCTTGGGTACTTGGCTTGGTTTCCAGTACCATGCATAATTTCCCTCTTGGTGAGCAGGTTTTGTGTTCAATTAGAGAGTGGTGGCTACCAGCAAATTATGTATGGCACTACTACATAAGGTTATCATTCCTTGCTGATCATTGTTGCAGTTTATAGCATCACAGCTGGGAAGGACTGTTGGTTGCCTACCTCCTTTGGAAGTTTGCTTGGTGCTAGAAAGTTTGAAAGAGTCATTCTTAGAAACATACATTATACAGACTTAATAGGTTATATTTATGTATTTAAAAATATATATTTATGTATAGATATATACTAGATATATGTGGGAGTATATATGTGGTTTGTGTGTGTGTATATGTGTGTGAGTGTATGTGTGTATGTGTGGTATGTGTGTCTTGTGTGTATGTAGGTGTGTGTGTATGTGTGTGAAAGTATGTGTGTTTGTGTGTATGTGTGACAAAAATTAAAGAAAAATAAAGCATGAATTTGAAAGAGAGCAATAGGTGCTATTTCGAGGGGAAAGGGGGAAGGATGGATTATAATAATAATTCAAAATATAATAAATAAAATTTAAAAACAAATAAGCACTAGGGAGGGAGCAGCAAGTGAGTCTCTGAGTTCAAAGCCAGCCTGCTCTACAGAGTAGATATGAGGACATCTTAGACTACACAAAAATCCCTGTCTTGAACTCCTTCCCCCCCAAATCAAACGAATAAATAAGCAGGTAGAACTCTACACCTGGAATATTATTGTCATATCTGTTTTGATAGCATAGTCTCAATGGATAATTTCTTCAAGTAATCTTTTTCCCACAGAGGAAAAGAAAATGTTGTAATTAATTAATTTTTAGAGACAGGGAAGAGCCTGTGAATGCCTCATTTTCTGAACAAGGTTCAGAAAAAGGGCCCTGCTTCTATTTTGCACCCAGTTCACATCCTCTGTGGCATGTGACCAAGAGGACATTTACATTTTGTTTGGCCTGTCGGGTCATAAATACTATGACACATAATGTGCTCAGTAAATGCCTTGACTTTGTGAAAGATTTTTTTCAGACACCCTCATGGTGTTTATGAGCATGTGATGAGCACTGAGATGGAATAAGAATGTCTACTGTGGCAAATAAAAAGCAATTATGATATTTAAAGAAATGAAGAGGAAACATGATTTGAAAAATAGCTGCAGAAAACCATCTTCTCATTGTATGTTACCTATATCTGAGTGAGGTGAGCCTGTCATGTCTTGAGTTCAAATCCTATATTGAGTATGTATCCACACATAAATTGTAACTCGAAACAAAGCTTTCTTAGAAGCTGGAAAAGTCATATAAAAAGAATTTTGTATAGGAAGCTACAATTACAATTTTATTAGAAATTGTGTGATTCTCTCAGGAAATTTTTGGGTTTTGGTTTTTAAGTGTGTGTGTGTGTGTGTGTATGTGTGTGTGTGTGTGTGTGTGTGTGTGTGTGTGAGTGTGTGTGTGTGTGTGTGTGTGTGTGTGTTTCCTTGGGGATTTGTTCCACTGTGCTCTATTTGCACTGAATAAAACTGTCCTTATTCAGCACAAAGAGGTCAGTGCTTTCAGTCTGAAGAGTGATTTGCAAAGATCAATGAAAGTTCCGCCAGAGGCAGCAGCTGGCACTAGAGAAGAGTCAAAGGCAGGGGTCTTTTCCTGAAAGAATATATGTGCCTCCCCTTCCTGCCAAGGAATCTGACTGCACAGTGCATCCCACACAGTGGGCTTGGTCTACACTCAGCACAAAGTAAATAGTTCTGACTAAGCAAAACACAAAACATCTTTCCACATGCAACCATCCATAATCATGACAAATCATCCACACTGTTTCCAGAGCTTCCACTGGAAAGCCAGATGACAGATAATGGATTGAAGTGAAACAGTGTGACATCAGTGAGACAGGACCGCTCAGCCCACTCTACTCTGAATAAATCAGTGCTCTTTTCTCAATCATTGGTGGCTGATTATTGTTTAGAAACAACACCTGCGAATTTTATTTTCTCACATGGTATCCAGATTTTTTGTGTGTGGTGCTTTTGGTTTTCAAGTTGCACAAAATGATTGTTCAGGAACTACACTCTGCCTTGGTCTGCTTGTTAAACCAAATCCAATTATCTAATGGGTAATTTCATGCACTTAGGCACACATACACACACAAGTACATATACTACGGAGTGTGAATGCATTTAGAAAATGCAAAGTTCCTAGACCTGGGTAGAGTTCGATGATTGGAACGAGGAATAAGTTCATACCATTCAAGAAAGGAATGTAGTCATATGCAGCATGCATCATCTATTCAACTGAACATATCATCTTTTCTTACTCCTTTTACTCAGCTCAGAGGGAAGTACACTGACATGAGGATAATGGAGATACATAGAGGGAGAATGTTTTGCCAAGGTGAAACAGCTGAGCTAAATGCTAATCCCAGGAATCCTGCCTCCAGAGCCCATGCAATGATCTCTTGGTCTCTTCCAGGTTTATCACAGTGGGCTCCAAGACAGTCTGTAACTCCATAGCCTTCTGCCACATGGTCAGGCTCTCTCTCCTGCTATGGATGTTAGTAAGTGTTCAGTGAGTAGCTTTTTGAAAAAAGAATAATCTTCTCTGATTCTTAAACCTGAGCTCTATTTCTGATCACTAAAAAATAGGTAGCAAGGGAGAGGAAAGGATACTGGATTGCAGTGTCACTGAAATGCAGAGTACCTTCCTATGCCTCCCTTCCCTGGTTGGCCAATCCAACACTGCCACAGTATTGCCATGACACAAGGTCACTTATTAGTTACCTCCTGAGAGACTATCCTATTTTGAGGGAGTAATGCCTCCCTCAAAAATTAAAAATAAAAGTAGAGGAAAGTAGCCTGGGAGTATAAAGACAAAGCAGGAGTTCTGCCTACGTGGTGAAGGGAGTCAGCAAGGAAATATAAAAAGGAACATAATCTCATCCCATTATTAACACAAATAAGTGCTGGATGGCAGCCAGTTCAGGAACAGTGATTCCAGTTCAGAAAACACAAAGTAACTTACCGGTCAACTTTAGGGAACTCATAAACAGATACCTCTCTAAAGACTTTGAAAGGGAGAGCAGTTTGTTGAGACCTTGATTTTGCACTTGGGAAACTGGGAGCAGAGAAAACTGCAAAGACTGGCTGGCTGTGGTGGTTTATACTTGTTTTTCCCAACACTTAGGACATAGAGACAGGAGGACCAAGGGCAACGGCAAGCCTGGTTAGATACAGAAGGCATGGCTAACCTGGGTTCTAGGAAACCCTGTTTCAAAGGATATGAAAGAAAGAGAGGGGGGAGTGAGGGAGGGAAGGAGGGAAGGAGGGAGGGGAAAGGAAAGGAGGGAGGAAGAAGGAAAGAGGGAGAGAGGGAGGGAGAGAGAGAGGGAGGGAGGGAGGGAGGGAGGGAGGGAGGGAGGGAGGGAGATCCTACTCAGGCCACTGACACAAGACTGTAAGACAATACACATATATTGTTCTAAATCACTAAGACTGTGTAACTTCGTTGCCTCAGAAATAGAAAGCCAATACTGACTTTTTAGACACATTTTATGGAAAGTCTATGTATGTATGTATGTATGTATGTATGTATGCATGCATGTATGTATGTTCGTTTGTATGTATGTGTGCATGCATGCATGTATGTATGTATGTATGTTTGTATGTATGTATGCATGCATGCATGTATGCATGTATGTATGTATGTATGTTTGTATGTATGTATCTGTCTATCTGCTTATCTACCCACCCATCCATCTATCCATCCATCTATCTATCTATCTATCTATCTATCTATCTATCTATCTATCTATCTATCTATCTATCTGTGTGTATGACAAAAGCTATGTTACCAATGTCATAAGTACAGTTTTCTGTGGCAGAGAGTGTCTATATAAAAGGCCCGAAGCTCTGCTTCCTCCTCTACCCTTGGCTGCAGAAACCTTTCCAAGTATACAGCCTGGGCAACAGCATTTTGAAGTACTGGAGAGATTCTCTGAGCTCATAAAGAACAGAATGTACTCATGTTTCTGACTGAGGATATTACTATCCCATAACATCTACGCATCTACAGCTCCAGCACACCTCAAGGAAAATCACAAGGAATCTATATTTTTGGTTTGTTGTTATTTTTTATTTCTTTAATTGTGGTATCAGAGACTAAATAAAGTTTACAACTTCAACCATTTCTTCACTTTTATTTATTTATTTATTTATGCAGCCACTCACATGCCAGAGCATATGTGGGGAGATTAGAAGACCATTTGTGGGAGTCATATATCTTCTTCCACTATGTGGGTGTCAAGAACCAAGCTCAGGCCATCAGGCTTGGCAGCAAACACCTTTGCCCACCAACTTATTGCACAGACCCCCATTTTAATCATTTTTTAAATGTCACGTCTAGTTTCACTGAATGTGATCACATTGTCATACAGAAATGACTACCATCTATTTCCAGAATTTCCTCACAGGATAAAACTCCATACTCACTAACAATTCCCACAAAGGAAAATTAGCCCTTAAGGGGAAAAGAGCCATAATGTGTGTGTGTGTGTGTGTGTGTGTGTGTGTGTGTGTGCATGCATTTGTGCATGTTATCACATTTGTTCAACACATACTTAGAAAAATTAAATGTTGGTGTCACTATGCAGCTAGAGGGTGAAAGGGACTGTGGGCTGCACTTTTTTGTTTGTTTCAAAACAGGGTTTCAGTGTGTAACAGTTCTGGATGTCCTGGAACTCACTTTGTAGACCAGGTTGGCCTCAAACTCATAGAGCACCACCTGCCTCTGCCTCCTAAATTCTGGAATTAAAAGTGTGCTCTAGCACCAGTGGGCAAGAGGCTGTGTTAAATGAAGACCTTTCTGCAAGATTCCAAAGTCAGTCATCTTTCTAACACAGGAATTCAATATGTGATTGTAAATATATATGATTTTCTTTAACCAACATCTCTCCTTCAATCTGAATAACCTCAAATAATGTCTAACCCAAAACAAATGGATCAGTTAGCATTTGCTGAATGAAAATAGTAAGATCAAAGTAATTATCAAGCCTAGACATATCAAACAGTTCTTGGTGCATGGTAAGTCTAGATGAATACTAGGAACAATGAATAGGTGTTTTTGCTGTTGGTGCTGTGTTGCTGTCTACTTCTGGAGTATGACTTAGAGGCAAGAAAACTATTACACTAAGATTTATGTTTTGCCTCAAATTATCTTCAAATGCAATCATTTTATAAAAGCTTCAACACAGACATTTACACTTGAAAGAGTTAACATGTCGAGTATCACTGACTCATTACGTTGCTTTGCCATGTTAACTTGTTTTCACAAAGACCTCAGAACACATCATCTTCTGCTATTTCCATACATGCACATTAATTTCATATAAATGTGAACTGATCAGGAAGTTTGTAATTTGATAGGGTGTTTATTTTTATTCTTGTCTATTCCTGTTGGCTCATGTAAAACTGTTTGAGCAAGTATTCTATGATGAGTTATATCAAATGTCCATTGATTTAATCTACCCACATTCAGTTGTACAAGAGCTGGGCCAAAAAATAGAGAAAAGTATAATTTTCATTCAACATGAGCCTCTAAATGCAAGCCAATTACTTCATCTGGTACTCAGCCAAAGCAACAGCAATCTGTGTCGCCCCCCCCCCCCCAGAGGAACAACTGGCCACAAGAGACTTAGTGAAAAGATGAAATGCTTCACACAGAACGAATACAATATATTTATGACAGATAATACTGCAATACATAGAGTCTGAAATCTAAATTATCTTAAAAATCCTAAGAAAGGTCTAAAATAATGGGCAGCACCCACCTCTTCACAGATCAAGAGATTTAAAATTGATGTAAGAGCTCAGTGCTGTCCAAAGTGACCTGCTGATTCAGTGCAACCCTCTTTCAGAATCATAGTTGACTTTGTGTGGCAGTGGGGGTGGGGGTGTTCATACTTACATGTGTGCACATGTGTGCAAGCCTTATGGCCTTTGTTTCCACCTCGTTTGGAAATGAGTCTCTTGATGTTCATTCAGTACTGTGAACCCCATGCTCTTGGTATTCTCCCGTCTCTATTTCTAATCTTAATGAGGGATCACTGGAATTAAAATGTTTTCTCCCCACTGCATCTAAATTTACAAGGGTTATGGGGATCCTAACTTAGGTCTTGATATTTACAAGGCATGTGTTTTAATGACTGAACCATCTCCCCCCTCCCTGGATGATATACTTATAGAAATTAATATGTTCTTGCTGGATGTTGGCAGTGTGTGCTTTTAATCCCATGATTTAAGAATCAGAGGCAGAAGGATCACTATGAGTTCAAGTTTAGCTTGTTTGAGTTACAGGCTAGTTGATTTTACATAGTGATACTATCTCAAAACAAACACAAAGTCAGTATGCGTGCATCCTTTTAATCCCAGCAGTTGGGAGGCAGAGGCAGATCTCTGTGAGTTCAAGGCCAGCCTGGTCTACAAAGTGAGTTCTAGGACAGCCAGGACTGTTACACAGAGAAACTTTGTTTTGTTTTGAAGAGGGGGAGGAGAGGGAAAAATAGAAAAAATGAAAGAAGAAAGGATGGAAGGAAGGAAGAAAGAAAGGAAAAGAAACTAATTTCTTATTCTGAAGTTCAAAAGATTGGAAAATGAACTAGAATGGGTCCTAGGGCAATTCTGAAAAACAACAAAGCAGGAAAATTCACACTTCTCATTTTCAAAACTTACAACAAAGTGCTAGCCATCAAAAGAGTAAAGTAGTGTTAAGTATAGCCACAGCAACCACAATTAAGAACTCAGAGATAAAACAACGTGTCTATAGATAATGATTTTTGGCAAAAGTGTCAAGACCACTTAGTGGGAAACCATTCTCAACAAAGAGTGCTAGGGCATCAAATAACCACTTGAGAGGAATGAGGTTGGATTCCTCCTCCCCAAATTAACTCTAAGTGGATCAAAGGCATAAAAGTAAAACCTAAAACTGTAGAGTTGTTAGAAGAAAACCCAGGGGTAAATCAACACCATGTCAGTCCCAGCAAAGGAGTCTTAGACATGAAACTAAAATCACAAAAATACACAACAAAAGTAAAGGTAATAGACTCCCCAAAAGTTAAAAGCTCTCATGCTCCAAAAAGTATCATCACAAACATTTCATAACATATGCCACACAGAACAACAGAGAATATTTTACATACTATGTCTAACAAGGGACTGGAATCCAAAGTACACTTTAAAAACTTTTAGTAACCCAATAATACAAAGAGAATCCAGCTTAAAGATAGTAAAGTGATCTCTAATGAAGGTATACAAATGGCCAGCTAATATATTAAAAGGTAGGCAACATCAAAGTCTTCATGGAAATGTTTATCAAAACCGTAATTAGATAGTAGTTTGTAAAATTTGACTAAGATAGCTAGATTCCGAAGTCAAATAACAGCAAATATTATGAGGTCAATATAGAAGTAAGGATACAAAGCTGAATATTTTGCTACACAGTCTGGCAGATTTTTATGCAATTAAGTGTAGAGCTACCATGCATTTCAGCAAGTCATTTTGTAGATATGTACCAAAAACATGTACATGGAAATTTGTATATAAAGATTTCTAATAGGATTATTCAGGACATCCAAAAAGAGTAAAAATACAAAAGTCTATTGGTTAGCCAATAAATAAACAGATAGGTTAATTAAATTTGTCATATATTCATCCCATCAAATATTAATAAATAGTATCAAGTGAAGTGTGTCTGGATGCGCAAAGGAATAAAGTATTGACACGTATTATTTGTTTCTCTTTCTAGAAATGTCAGAAATGGACAAAACTTTAAAGAAAAGGTAGTTTATGGTCACTCTGGTTTAGGGAGATGGGTGAATGTAGATGTGAATCCTAAAGAAGAGAATTTTGTTTTGAATGGATAAAAGTATCATAAAATTTAATGCTGATAGATATAAAATATGTACATATATAAGAAGTACTCTAATCTATCAAATGGGTTCATGGAATGTTATACAAATTATATCATAATAAAAGAATTTTTTAAAAATAAACCAATACAATTCATCACATTATCACTCAACAATCCCAAATTAGTTGATCATTCAGACAGGTTAAAAATGTTTCAGCAAAAAAGGAAAATACCTAAGTTTGATTAAAAAAAAAAAAAAAAAAAGCGCATCTGATAAAAGTCTGTGGCTGACACAGTAAGTGTGGGATTGGCTAAAATGGTTTCCTCTCAAATCAAGTTCAGAGAAGGTTGGTCTGTGTTACTGTGTCAATACCTCATCTCTCTGGAAATCCTGCCAGGATGACGAGGTAAAGGGAGAAGCAATCGGGGTGCAGCTCAATGTTAGAGGGTTCAACGAGAGTGCATGAGGCAGTGGGTTTGACTCATAGCCTTGTAATGAAATAAAAATTCTTAAATAAGTGCAGATAAAAAACAGCTCAGAAAGGAAAACAGGATAACAAAACTCCCTTTATGTATGTGCAGTTATAAGATTTTTCTATGTAAATAGTACAGTATGCTCAAAATTTACTAGAACTAAAACTAAAATGAAAGCTTAGAAAGATCATGGGATATAAATTCAATTTATAAAAATCAACACTACTATAAAAGCAATAGATAATTGGAAAACAAATTTAAAATTCATATCAGACTGACTAACTTTTAACCAGAAAAAAAAAATAACAAGAAATGATAGCATTTACCAATAACTTAAAAACAAAGTATTTAGGATAAATATTTAAAAATATATTTGCATAATAGTGTGTGTGTGTGTGTGTGTGTGTGTGTGTGTGTGTGTGTGTGTGTGTGTGTGTGCCAAAAGCCATGAAGATTTAATGGCATAAACTAAAGAAGTGATAAGTGATCGCTAACCTATTGGTTCAGCTCAAGCTCAGTCAAAATCCTTACAGGAGTTTAAGAGATGATATATGTGACACTTGTGTAGCTTGGTCCTCTTGTGGGACTCCTAACAGCAGGAACAAGGGCTGTCTCTGACTCTTCTACTGGCTTTTGGGACCCTACTCCCCATTCTGGGTCACCCTGCCCAGCCTTAATATGGAGAGAGGGGTGCTCTGCTGTAATTTGATATGCCATGTTTGGTTGACATTCACAGGAGGCCTGCCCTTTCCTAAACAGAAACGGAGAAGAGGAAGAGGAGTAGATGGGGGGGGGGGAATGGAAACAGGGATGTGGGTGGAGGGAGAAACTGAGAAGAGAGGGGGGAGAGGGGAAACTGTAGCTTGAATGAAAAATTTTAAATATATATTAAATTAAATATTAAATTAATTTGTTATTTTGTTCCCAGGTTCTTGCAATTATGAATAATGCTGCTATGAACATTGTTGAGATAATGGAAAGAGGGAGATAGAAAGACGTGAATATTTCAATAGAGAAAGCCAGTGTGAGGTTGGAAAGAGACCAAATGCTAGGGAAACCTCCAAGAACTCACAGGATGTCCCTGGCTAGGTCTCCAACCAATAGTGGAGGGGATGCCTAAACAGGACTTCTCTTACAATCAAATGAATAACCACCCTAAGTGTCATCACAGAACCTACATTCAAGAATGAATTGAGGCAGAGATCCATGGCTGAGCATTGGGCAGAGTTCCTGGACCAGCTGTGAGGAGGGGAGAAGAGTCTGTATGAGCAAGGGGATAGGGATTATAAGGAGGAGTCCCACAGAGATGGCTGGCTAGAGCTCTGGGGAGTACTCTGAATCAAGAATAGCCACTTAAGAACCATCTGGAAAAGGAACTAGGCCCTCTAAGGGTAGGCAACTGTGGATTGACATGGGCAGTATGTGGAGCCTCGAAGGGTGGGATCAGACTGTGTTCCTGTGCATGGGCTGACACCTTGGAGCCCATTCCCTGCAGGGGAACACCTAAGCCAGTCTTGATAGTGGGATGAAGAAATCGGACTTGCCTGGAGTAAATGTGCCATGCTGAGCTGACCCACCTTGGGACTTCTTGCCCTTTGTGGGGAGAGGATGGCTGGCTGGGGAGATGGGAGGCTTAAGGCTGACTGGGAGGGACTGAGAGGAGGGTAGGGAGGGGAACAGGAGGATGCATGGATAGGGAAGACATTTTTTATAAAAAATAAAAAATAATAATAAAATGTAAAAAAGAAAAAAAGTGCTTGCTATACAAGCATGAAGACTTCAGTTCAAATCCCCAACAGCCACATTAAAAAGCCAGTAGTGACTTCATCTGGAACTTCAGTGCTGTGAGGGAGGGAAGACTGGAGAATGGTCAGAGCTAGTCGGCTGCCAACATAGGTCCAGGTTTAACGAAGACTCCACAAGGATTAAGTTCAAGTGATAAGGTTGAACAGCCCTATGGCCTCTCCTTGGAGAGAAATTAGCAGCCAACAATCCCTACCTGTCTGCCTGTCTCTGATTCCACCCAAGGCCCTAAAGTTACAGACAGATGCACAACCATGCCTGACTTTTATGTGAGTGCTGAGATTTGAACTCAAATTCAGGCCTTCGTGCTGTCACAGCAAATAACTTAGAGTGGGCATGATGTGTGTGTGTGTGTGTGTGTGTGTGTGTGTGTGTGTGTGTGTGTGTGTGTGTGTGTGTGTGTGCTACAGTGCACACGTGGTGGTCAGATGACAGCTCTGTAAAGTAGTTTCTGTCCTACCTTTATGTGGATTCTGGGACTCAAACTCGGGTTACCATGCTTGTGTGGCAAGCCTCTTTACCTAAAACAAGGAGTAAATTTTCCCATAAAGGTATACTTCAATAAACAATACTTTAAAAAAAAATAGCAGAAACCGGATACTCCATGTGTCTACATAACAAATGGCAAAAACCAGCATGGTCACTAGTCTGATGAAAAGACCAGAGAGCAGCTGCCAGCAAGAAGTGCTGAAATAATGATGCACATGACAGCCTAGATGCGGGTGTACCTAGAAGCCTGAGCCCATAAAAAGGGATAAGAGCTTCTGTTCAAGTCTGCCATGTTTGAAAGAACACAAAATAAGCCTGGCTTCTAGTTGCCTTCCTTATAGGATGAAGTAGCTTCCTTCTTCCTCTGTGGGACCTATGAAATGCAGATGTGTGCAAAGTGAGTGGAGGAATAGAGAACCCTGATGCCATCAAGCAGCCTCCTTCCCATGGAACTAGTAAACTATTCTCAAACATGAAAGAAGTACTTTCCTTTGAGTGTTACAGTAAAAGAAAGAATGCAAATAAACTTAATTTCTGGATATCAAAATATACAAACCTACAGTGTTTTGTGTCTTCTTTTATTCCTGTTTCTCAAGACTTTCTGAAACCTGGAGCATCAGGGGAAGATTCCACTGCAATTTTAATCCATCCTACTTAATGACTACTGTGGGCTGGATCATATCTCTGTCCAAATTTGCATGTCTAAAGTGCAGTACCTCAGAGTGTAACTCTGTTTAGAAAGAACTTAACAGAGGTGATTAAAGATAAGCAAGGCCTCCAATGCACACCCCAAAATATTACTAGGGTCCTTCTTAAAAGAGAATTTGAGGATGCAAATATACAACAGGGAAAAGACAACACAGAGATACAGAGTAGAAATTGCCATCTGTAAGCCAAGGAGAGTGATCTCAGAAACAGCAGCCCTACAGATGCCTCCCTTTGGGTCTACAGTTATGAGAAAATATGAAGCTGCTTATCAAAGCCATTCGGGCTGTGGTACTTCACGATACCAACCCCTGCTGAGGCACAGTAACATTGCCTGGAGTGTGTCCATCAACAACTCTAACACCCTGAATTGGCAATGTATAAGATCTCTCTTGCTGGGATCAGACCTTCAAAAACCTCTCAGATAAGACAAAGTCCGACAAAGTCCAGATGCTTGTGTCTCACATTGAGCCAGGTGTGGCTTTTCCCAATAGGTCACTGATCTTGTCTTCCAGGTGTACTTCAGCAGGGCTGGTACACTAGGAATAAGGAATCTGATTATGTGACTTCTTGTGGCATGTTTGCCTTGAGGGTGGCCATATCTGAAAACGGTTAAAAATGTTTAGTTATTTATATTTATTTGGATAAAATATGTTCATTCTAATAAAATATTTTATAATATCAAAAATTATTTATAGTTTTTTATTATGATAAATGTTATCATAAGAAATATATAAATAACAGAAATATAAATATATAAGTATAGTAATAATAAATATGTAAACAAATATAATGAAGATTAAAATATTATTTAAACTAAAAATAAATATTAACAATTTTTATTCCTGAATGCATTGTAAACTTTATTTCCTTATTTCTGCTCCAAATGAGACAGTATCTTATGAGGCAAAGTAATTTCAAGAATTTTTATCAAATTTCTTCAAAGAAAGAGAAGGTGAAAACACACATATATGCATATGTACTTATACATATTTTTTCTATGCAGATGATATAAGTGCATTTTTTTCAGTAATCTGAATGTGAAGAGACAGGTATCAAAGGTGCGCCCCACATTGGAACTAGAACTGGGGTATCTGGTTGCTAGTACAGTGATCCACAGCAAGGATTCAAAACCAGGCTGGTCTCAGTGTGAATTCTGGCCACATAACTTAGTACAATGACTCATTTTCTCATGCTTTTAAAGTTTTTGCTAGAGTCTATTTTCCTGTCTGTAAAATCTTATTGCCTGGAAGACCATCATTATTCATGTTAAATACAAACTATGATAAATATAAACTTTGATCATTTATGTTAGATTTCTGAATGTTACAAAGAACCATACTGTGGGAGATTGTGTCCCACCCACTGGTTTAATAAAAAGCGCTGATTGGTCAAAGGCAGGCAGGAAGTGTGAGCACGGCTACCAGACTAAGAGAACTCTGAGAACAGGAAGCACAGAGCAGAATGCCAGAGAGAAGCTGGAAGAATCAGCGGACAACCATGCTGCTGTGAGAAAAGGTACTGAGTCCCATGGCTGAACAGGATGAGTCATGGGTTAGATGAAGGGTAGAGAGCTAGCAAGCTATATGCCTGGACCTTAGGCCGATCAGCCTAAAACTATCGTAAGCATCTGTGTGTCTTGTGGATCTATGGGCCTAAACCTTGAGGCTAGGCCCGAAAGTCCAGGCCAGAAACCTCTTACAACACCATACCATTAATTTCTGACTGCTTTAGTTTTTATGTCCCAAGTATATCTATCCCTATGACATCAAGGGAAGTATTGGTCTAGATGCTTTCTTTGTAAGAAATGGATGAAATAACATGACTATAGTCACAGGAGACAGCTATAGACTAAATCCCATGGGTCTAACCCATAGTTCTATGTTTCTTCCCAGGAGATCAAAAGAGGTAGAGAATATAGTGCTACTTTGGAGAAAGACTTACTTCAAAACCTAATTTTCTTCTGCAAATTAATATCAATAACTCATAATCCATGCCAGACAAATGGTAGTTGCTGAACTCCTTTTCCAGTATGACTGATATCCGCAATGATCTTCACAAGAAACTCAAGCACATTCCCTGGGGCTCCCTGCCAGGAATCCAGGTCATTTTTAAAAGCTCTTTTAATATAACTATGCTTTGAAAGGCAACTGCTCTTAACATGCTCAGAGGTACACTGCCATAAAGTATTCCACTCCTCGAACACTGGATGTTGACAACAATGGCTGTTAACTAGCCTCCTCATTCTACATCACAGAATTCTCCCATTGAGGAAGCTCAGTGATCTTAGGGTCAAGGGCCAATTGCCTGGAGTGTGTTCTCTGATGTTAAAATGTCTAGATCTGGGCCACAGACAGTAGTCAAATATCACTCAGACTTTAGAAAATATAGCCTGAGTCAAAAAAAATTACACTATAATCCAGATAAGGTTGCTACAGCTGTGTTTAAAAAGAGTGAGTAGTGATATGAGTTTAGTCAGACTCTTAAAAGTAGATCAAAATGGAGTGGTAAGGGATGGAATGGGATGAGATAGCATGGGATGGGATGGGATAGGGTGGCGTGGGATGGGATGGGGTGGGTGGGGTGGGGCGGGATGGGATGGGATGGCAAGGCATAGGATGGCATGACATAGCAAGGCATAAGATGGGATGGGATAGCATGGCATGGGATAGAATGTGATGGCATAGTATGGCATGGGATGGCATGGCATGGGTTAGGATGGTCCGGCATGATATGGAATGGGATGGCATAGTAAGGGATGGGATGCGATAGCATTGGATGAAATAGGATAGGATGAATTGGGATGAGATAGAATGGCATGGGATGAGATAGGATGGAATAGAATGAGATGGGAGGGCATGGGATGAAATGGGAGGGCATGGGATGAAATGGAAGGGCATGGGATGAGATAGGAGGGCACGGGATGAGATGGGATAGGATGGAACAGGATAGGATAGAATGGGATGAGATAAGATAAAACAGAATAGAAGAAAATGGAATGGAATAGAATGATGAATGTTTTTACACATTATGATTGTCTATTAATATCTACTTATACCTCATTTGTACACTATGAACTTTACACCAACTTTATGGTATTTTTCACTGTAGAGTCATAGTACAAAAAGTTTTTAAGAACTGAAAAAATTCTTTAAATTTAAAGAATTAAGAGAAGAATGGGGTGTTTAATGGTGCAAATTTGAAGCAAAACAAAATAAATTTTGAGAAGATAAGTGGATTCTTCATCCACTGACTGGATTCTTCCAATGTTTCTTCCTGTCTAGCCTCCAGTAGACTTTACTTGGATCTGTGTGGCTGGCCCCACTGACTTCCCCTAGTTCATAGTTGTCTTTGCCCATCACTACCACACCTCCAAGCTTCAGAAATGCCAAACTACTTTTGGTTTGGGTAACAAGAAAGCTTGGTCACCCTCTGAGTTTCTACTTCTGTTCTTTCTCTGCCCAGAGTTCTAGCTCTGAGTGAGTCGTTGCCTGGGTCAGCCTACTTGTGGTCCATGGATCCATCACTTGACTGTTTTTTCCAGGAAGTGTTTATTACTCGCTTGGTTTGCCCTACCTTCTTCCTTCCTTCTTTCTCCCTCCTCTCCTACCCTCTTTTTCTTACTCTCTTCCTTCATCATATAACCAAAAACTCAGAAAACACAGACCTAGGCACTTGGAATCATGGCCAACAATGAAGCTTCTACCTCCCTAAAGCTTAATGTTCAAAGGACAGACTAAAATCAAATAATTGAAATTTATATATGATAATGCCACTAAAGACAACTTAGGTCAGTAAGATAAATAGTCAAGAAAGGCTACTCCAGAGATCTTTGAGCAGAAAACTGAACTCTGCTACACAGTGGGTAATAACTATATTTCAGAAAAGTCTGATTCATAAAACTATAGGTACCCCCATTTCTGATTTGAAACAGGACTAGGTTTGGAGTCTCTAGGTTGTATGCATTATTTCTCCCCCAGGCTCTTTATCACCCTCTGAATAGTTGCTTTACAAGTTTTTTTTTTTTATACTTAATTATAAGCTTATTATAGTAAGTAACTAATTAGTTCTTTCTATATATTTGAGTGTGGTGGAAAAAAAGAAATTGTTAAAGCAATTGCCTGAAAGATTAATTGAGGGAATCTGCTTGAGTCCTCTTTCTTGGAGAAAAGGATCTGAGGCTCCCTGTTGGCTATGCACAGTATTTGTCTGTTAGATGACTAAAGTATTCATCTTGGGCAGAATTCTTCATAAAGTGACATATTCTCTCTAGAACAAACTATCCAGCCGAAATAAGTATAACCAGAAAAGATGAGTAGATCAATGCCATGACAAAGTTGTGTCCCTGTAGGCTGAGCTATCCAGACTCCTTAGTTTGAAAAGTACATTGTTTTTCAGTATATAATTGCATTGAATCAGTGTTTAGAAATTTCTCATAGCTTTGCAAATATTCTGTCTTGTGAAGAGAGGCTATGCCTCTGAACATGTTGTCACCTATTTAGAAAATATATCTTAAAATATAAGGAGCTGGAAGGAAAAAGTAAACTATTCCAGGATCCTCAATTTATGGAAGAGATAAGCAGACAGGGATACTATCTGTTAATGCTGTAGTTAGAACTCAAGCCTGGACCATCTTGTATGGGTCCTCACATCCCACCATACTGCCCAGAACTTGCCCATTGTAAAGACGCCTCTTTCTTCCATTTTGTAAGACAACTTTTTCTCAGTTACACTACTAGGATTTATGAAGGCAGCTGAAATCGAATCCTACCGGCTTCTCTCACCTTCTAAATTATCAGAGAAAAGATTCCACTAAGATCACATAAAATTATGTGTCAAGAAAAAAGAGACCTAGGAAACTGTAGCTCCAAGGACCCTCCCCTGTCAACAAATGCCAAGTTTGGAGGGCTCTTTCCAGGTCTTTGTGTATTGGTACACAAATAGAAGAGAAGAGACAGGATCACAGCAGAAGCAAGGACTGTGCTATGAGATTGAATATCTACATGGACAGTGAAGCAGGAGGCAGCAAAGAGAACCTTCTGGCACAAGGGCCATGCTGTACAAAGGTCTGGGGCTTAAGATTAGTTTGCACAGTGTAGGTTTTTCCATGCATGCTCTATTACATGTAGTGCTACCCACAATGTCACATGTCATGTTTTGATAGCATTTTAAACTTTGACACAGGGATGTGTGTTTTAGTTAATGGTACATGGGTCTTCCATGGATACTCTGGACTACTTTTGTGCCTGCAGAGGTAGCAATATATGCCAGTTCTGTAAAGTTGTGCATAAGAAGTTTTCAGACTTTACTCAGCTCTATGCTATTTTGCTCCTATCTTACCATGCCTCTTCGAATTCCTGTACCTCCAATACAACTTAATGTGGGCTGATCTGAGCAATACTCTGTCTCAGATAGCTGGATATTTATAAAACAGCACAATATTTGCTAATCTATTTACATTTCATTACCTATACTTTCAGAAATAGAATATTGTATTTTCAAAATATATGTTTTAGCCAGGCAGTGATGGTCCATACCTTTAATTCCAGGACTCAGGAGGCAGAGGTGGGTGAATCTCAGTGAGTTCCAAGGCATCCTGGTCTGCAGAGCAAGTCCCAGGAAAGCCAGGGCTACACAGAGAAGCCCCGTCTCAAATAAACATAAACAAACATATGTTTTATTTTAGATTTTGGTACTGTTACAAAGATGATACAGAAATCTCCTTTATCTACCCCCTTGGTATGAGCATGCTACATTACCATGGGACACGTGTCACAGTGAAGAAGCCAACACTTGTAATTCTAATTAATTAAACAGCTTTCTTGGGATTCACTAATACTTCCCAATTGTCCTGGTCCCAGGATTCTATTTTGATAACTACACCGAGATCTACCGTAGCTCTCCTGGGTCTTCTCTGGACTATGGGGATTTCCTGAAGCTTTGGTGTTTTTTTTTGTTGTTGTTGTTTTTTGTTTGTTTGTTTGTTTGTTTTTTTCAGAACTTTGACACCTTGAGAGCTGCCATAGATCAGGGATTTCCTTTTGAGCTCATTGCCAGTCTTTGTCAGTTAGCTTGGGGCTATGGACTTTCCAGAGAAAGTCTTCAGGGCAGAAGCCATCCCTTGCAATATATCAAGGACATGTTCTGCCAGCATAACCCTTCTGTGACATTAGCCTCCATTGACTATAAAAGCCAGTTATTGACAGGTTTCTTTAGGGTATAATTGCACATCACTTTCCCAGTCTCAATTCTTCAGAAGTTTCACTAAGTAGCATTCATAGGCATAAGGTGTATCTGTGTATTATACATACATACCAATATACGTACTCTGATATACCTGTGGACACACACACACAATATTCCCTTCTCCAAGGTTAGGGAATGATGGTGAATATTTTAACCACCTAATTATTTGGTTTTTCTAGTGACCATCTGAATCCTGGGGCTGAGTAGCAGCACCAAACTCATCTCCACATTAGACAACTTGGGTATCATTAAATTATTATTATGAACAATAAAACACTCTTGGTCATTTAAGATAATACAAGAATTTAAATGTTTGGTGTCTCAAACAATTTGACCAAAGACACCCCTACTACTTTTATTATTAAGAATGTCACAAAATTTAGGAGTTATGCACCCTGAGCTAAGAATAAAGACCATATATTTCTTATCCCATCACAGAATTTGAGTAAGGAATAGGTCAGTGACTGGATATGTATTACTGGAACAGTAAGGCTTACCTTCAAGGTATCTGCCAAGCAATAAATAATACTAAAATAGAAGAACACTGAATTCGGTTCATGGTCCTTGCAAATGTTCCTCTCTAAGGAGAAAACCTCACCTTTTCACTTTCTACGCACAGAAGCTTTAATCTGAGGTATATGACATCATCATTATTTACATGTTGGTCTATTCATATAATTGAGGGTTCCAAAAAGCCCTCAGCTTTCTTTGTCTGTACTTTTGCCTAGCAGGACTGTTTTGGTTTTTTTGTTTGGGTATTTTCCCCCTATCATTACAGCGTATTTCAGGGAGTTAAATCCCCTTTGCTCATTAGAAGGGAAAAGTACCCCCCCCAAGATGGCTGAGTGCAATGGAAAGCTTCCACTTGGGAATACAAGTGAGTGTCTTTAAAAAAAGATAAATGGGGCCTGTAGAAGAACTCAGTCTTGTGCTGAGATAAGAGTGAATAATATATGAAAATCCTGCAATAATCTGGAAGGAAACTTACTAATAAAATCTTAATTCAGAAGCAGATGTAGAGATTGTCTTGCCATTCCAGGATGCAAGCAGGGACTCTTCCTAGACAGACATTAAT
The DNA here is from genome assembly GCA_033318265.1 of Phyllotis vaccarum. Lineage (NCBI taxonomy): Eukaryota > Metazoa > Chordata > Mammalia > Rodentia > Cricetidae > Phyllotis > Phyllotis vaccarum. The sequence goes on from JARWLC010000001.1 coordinate 26,115,766, forward strand.
TAGAAGAAAATACATGTTAAATAATTGACTTTCTGTTCGTGTGTGTGTGTGTATACGCATGTATGTGTGTAGTAGTGTGTATGTGTGTGTATGGAGATGTGTGTGTGTATATAAGTCTGTGTGTATGTGTGTGTGTGTGTGTGTGTGTGTGTGTGTGTGTGTGTGTGTAAGGAGTTGTGGGAGACAGAGAATAGGTGTCATTTTTTGAGCACTGTTGGTTGGTTGGTTTGCTTGTTTTTAAAGCAGGGTCCCTTACTGGTCTGGAACTGAACAAACCAAATAATTATATCAAACTGGCTGGCAGTGAGTCCCAGGATCAGCAGGCCTCTTCTGGGATTTTGTTCCTGGGATTACAAGTGCACACCACCTTGCTCCAGGTTTATATGTGGTTTCTAGAGAGTGAAATCAGGTCCCTAGGCTCACACAGCTAGTAGTTTATCAAGTCAACTATTTACCCAGCCCAGAGACTGGTTGTTTTTCACAGTGACCACCACCACCACCACCCTCCTCTACCACTTCAAAAGAAACAAATTGTTGTGCTTACTGGACTGTGTGAAACCAAAGTCTGACATCCATGAATCAAGTCAGGGTCCACCTAAGGATCCCAGAATCAAAGCTATTCCTTCACTTGATTAGAATCGCAAGCAGTCTAAACACGATTAGCATTTAATTTGACTTCCTCCATACCAGGAACTGAAACTAAACCTTATATAGACAGAAGTATGACAAAAAGGTCTTCTCTGAATCCCAGCAAAGTAGAGGAGAGCTCCTGGCTTCAGCCATCTGAGCAAGAGAGGAACCAGATTGCTTACATAGCTTGCTTCATATGCATTACAACTGCAATATGGTGTCTTTGATGCCAGTATCGACTGCTGTCATCCATTCAGTGTTTCCTCTATTTCTCTGACTCTGGCATGGGGTATATTTCAGGGCTGCCTTTGCCTGGGCCCTTTCTTATTTTTCAGAAGACTCTCCGATTAATGTTGCCACAAGCTTAGCTCAGAAACTGTGGCCAAAGAAGGAAGAGAATAGTTCGTAAACATATCTGACAAAAACCAGCAATGATTGAAAAGCAGAATCTGGCAATAAATATGGTAATTAAGTCTTTGATACCTCCAGTGAGGGATTCTGTGGGGGGAAAAAAGCAATCAGAGAAATGGAGTTTGGGGCTGATTTTTGCACCATTAAAAAGAATTATAGGAGTCGAAACTTTTAAATGAAATTCAGATTCTTTTCATTGGGAAGTTAACTTTTTGGTACATACTAGGAAAAGATAATGGATACAGCCCAGAAAAAGGCTCCAACTGCTGCCCCAAGCTACCTAGTAACAGAACTGGCAATTCCAAAGCAAACACTTAGCCCTCTGGAGACTAAAACTAAATTTACTTTTGTGTATGTAGTACATTTAGTTCATGCATCAAACTTAATTTAGCTGTATATAAGAAGTAAAAAATGGGTTTTTTCCTTTAATTTCATAGCAATGAAAGTTTAGTTATATTTTGTAGTTGCATAGAAGTGAGTTTTAGATGCCTGTCAGTCTGTAGATCATGGTTCAGCTTAGTGTGTTTTCTGTCATAAAGCCTGGAGGTATCCAGGATAGCTCCCCATTGTATTAAAGAGAGTGAAGAGTGGAGAGAGAGGGCAGGGGACACAGAGAGAGAAGGTGGCATACATATGACTTCTCCAAGGAACTAACTCCAATATTCCTGGGACTCAGTTTTGTGTTTCTGAGTGACACTGAGCTTTAGAATCTCCCCTATTGTAGCAAAGTCTCCTCCCTAAGATCACTGACTGTTTTTCATCTTCTTTTCATATCTACCCTCTAAACATCCACTTTTGAGCTCCTCCAGGCAAATGCCAGGATGTCATTCTTCTTAGCATCCCAAATACTTCCATAATCCTGGAACATCATGGGGGTATATGTTTACTCAATGACTGAAGAAGTGATGTCCTCAATAATGAATTACAAAGTCATGATAGAAAGATTCAGTGTACCGGAAGAGTCCACACTCTGTCTTTTTTAGTTCTACTTGCAAACTTCCTTGTGTGCTCTACATTTTTGAGGGACTGAAACAAAATGAAAAAGACCCTTGAAGAGAAGTTTTCAACCTGGTAATGATCAAAATTATAATTAGCAGTTAAAAATATCAATTTCCTTATGAAATATGGAAGGGGGCCTCTAGACACCAGTATTTTCTAATATAATCATTACTGTTATTATTAGTAGTAGTACTCCCAAGATCTCCAGTTGATTCAAGCTTTGATAGGGGACTGTCGTCTTTTCAGTGGTGGGTGAGAATGTTAAGTATGAAAGGAACAGAGATTTTTTTTCAAAGCCAAAGAGCAAGTTAATAACAGCAGTAGAGTTTAAAATGCATTTCCCAATTTTCAGGGGCAGGGGTGTTTGGTTGGTTGGTTGGTTAGTTTTTGTAATCTTTTTATTTTACTTCGAGTTCTTCAGGATTACTAAACACCTGCTTCATCACACTAACGGCTGTTGACAGTGACAGAGAAATAACAATAAGCCCCCATTTTTTTTTCTCATTACCTATGAATGTTCTACTGTTACATTGAGATTTCTAGCCCTGGTCTGATGTGGGAATGCCTTTCTGTATGCTTTGAATATCAGTCTTTAAATAAAGGAGCTATTTTGGGCCATGACAGGCACCATAGAAGAAGTAGGAGGAGAAATCAGAGCATAGGTAGGAAAAGCAGGGCGGAGTGAGAGGCAGATCGAGCAAGCCACCCAAGGAGCAACATGTAAGGAACACAGGTGAGCCACGGGCCACGTGGCAGACAGATTAATAGAAATGGGTTGAATTAAGATGTAAGAGCTAGCTAGCAATGTGCCTGAGCCATAGGCCAAACAGCATAAAGTTAATATAAGCGTCTGAGTCATTTCTGGGGGCCTGAGTGGCAGCGGCTGGGCGGTTAAGGGGTCTGGCGCTGTAGGGCAGGTCTGTGGGTCTCGGCGTCTGGCCACCCAGGAACAAGAAACCCCACTACTACACTGGTTGACCAGAGGTCCAGACCCACAGACCTTCTGTCTTAGACCACATAACTGCCCGCTGCTTAGGCTCCCATAATGACTCAGACACTTACATTATGTCTATGTTGTTTGGCCTATGGCTTAGGCACATGGCTAGCTAGCTCTTTCCTCTTAACTCAACCCATTTTCATTGATCTGTCCTGCCACATGGCCTGTGGCTCACCTGTGTTCCTTACATGTTGCCTCTTTGGGTATCTGGCTCAGTCTGTCTCTCACTTGCTCTCCTTCTACCTATACTTTGATTTCTCCGCCTACTTTTTCTACGGTATCCACCATGGCCAAAACAGTCCTTCATTCACAACATATAGAAAGACATTCCTAAATAACCTCCCATTTCTGTCTAATTAAACTGGACAATTTCAATTTTAACTTAGCAAAATTACATATAACAAAATATCTATCAAGAAAGAATTACAGTATTAAGCAAAATTAAAGAAAATATTTTATCATCTATCTTATCCTTGTGAATCTAAAGTTTCATATCCAATATACCTTTTAAAATAACTAAGAAAAGCTATACCTATAACTATCTAATCTTCAACTACATCAAAGACCACAGAAAGATATAGTATTACTTGAGTAAACAGGAAGTACAAGCAACTTCCAAAATCTAGAAATGACAATGTTGACACCTATCTAACTGGACAGTCACCCAAAGTTCCTTTATGAAGTTGGGGCATCCATCTTCAGCCTACAGGCCCAGAGTCTCTGGAGTGTTTTTTAGTGAAGCAGGAAGTATGAAGGACTAACTACACTGCCCATTCTGGTATAGTTCATCAGTTGCTTCTCCTTGAGTACTGAAGAATTTCTCGCAGTTTTCTCTGCAAAGCGGGAACCTAAAGGACCATCTTGGCTTATTCTGCCAAAGTTCAGAGGTCACTTTCCTAAGGAACCTGCACATCCAGTTTAAACAGCATACTGTCAAGCAGTCAATACAAGAAATGGCTCTTGTCCAATGGCTAATAGTTGCCACAAACAAAGTAAACTCCATATGAAGCTTCTTCGGTGCCCATTTTTCTCTTGAAATAGATTGGTGCTGCTAGTAGCAGACCTGTCTCACCGAACAGAAAAGTCTAAGTTCTTAAAATATTTTAAATGCCATATTATATAGGTCTTAGAACTGTTAGATGATTATATATCTAATTGAAATATATCTTTGTATTCCTACAAAAGTCCTAACTAGCATAAGTTTGGTTATCATAGGTAACTATTAATCAGCACTTAATCATACATTACAATTTTAAATCAGTTATATAAACATCATACCTTAAACTAGAGTAGAAAAATATATACAGCCTAACAAAATTGACCTCAGATTTGCATCAACAAACCAAAGTCCACACCAATGCAAAACATTTTGAGATTAACAGCTGATTTCCTGATCAAAATAAATACAATAATTTAATTTTTAAAAATAACTCATATGCCATATCCCTTTTTTCTTCTTAGAAAGAAATTAACTATGACCATTAACCTTTTATAATGAAAACAAACATTTATAAACAATATTTTGGGGAATGGGCATAGTTTTCTATTATTCTTCCTGCTGATTAAGAGGCACTGGTAATCTTTCAAGCATCCTGAGACTAGATCATCTTAATCTTCAGCCTGAAGCTGAGGTGACCATCTCTTACAATCAGAGAATTTTCAGGTGGTCTTGGTTGATGAAACCATATTTGCCAGGAAGCAATCCACAGGTTCTCATCTTCTGTGGAAACAAAAGCAGAACTCCTCCAAAACAATATACCTTTAGACCCAAATTTCAAAATCAAGATACCTTTAAGATATATATTCTTGTTTAACTTAGAAGCCTTTGCAATAAATTGTCTTTCTGCAGTTAGCTCATTAGCAGTCAAAAAATTAAAATAAAGCACAATAATAACCATAATTCAGACTCTGTGTATCTATTTTCCATCTTTACATAGCTTATTATATTTTTGTTACTCTATTTCTCTTATTTAGGGACTTCCTCTACTTTCTTTCTCTCTAAAACTTATGTACATTTTACATACATTGTAACCTGTTTACAGGGGTTTTTTTTTTTTCATCTGAATCTGTTTTATTGTGAATCCTTAATCATTTTCCAACCATAGGGTCTTTGAAAATGCTACCACTTTCTTAAAGAGCCACATGGTTTTCATATATAAAGCTGAGTCAGGAAGTTCCCTTAAAGGGGCCGTGTCTCTGTTCACCACCAGAAAATAGAGCAGACCCAAGAAATGCTTCTTTGACTCTGTTTCCTTTTTGTTGAAAATAAACAGAAACCTTAAATTAATCACATGCTACTGAGTCTTCTGTGAGACTTCTGGAACCAACCTGGTTGCTGCTTATGCTGCCTGTCACCAGTCCACGGCCGCCATTTTGTTCTGAGGCCAAGAAGCCATGCTTTCTCTGTATAATGACCTGCTTCCAAGGCACAATTTGAAAGCTGATTTTATCCCTGTTTCTATGCTCTAGAACCTTTTTAAATCTTTCTCAGGCTTTATGTGGGTATTCGACCCACCTTAGGACACCATCTGTTACAATGAGGTTTTCCGGCCCCTTCCGGCCAGAGGTCCAGACCCATAGATCTGCCATCTCAGACCACTTAGCTACCCACTTCTGCTTATAGCACCAAAAAAATGACTCAGACACTTATATTAATTCATGCTATTTGGCCTACGGCTTAGGCACATTGCTAGCTAGTTCCTTCATCTTAACCCATTTTCATTAATCTGTCCTGCCACGTGGTCCGTGGCACACCTGTGTTCCTTACATGTTTCTTCTTTGGGAATTTGGTTCAATTAGACTGTCACTCTGCCCTCCTTCTACGTATGCTCTGATTCCCCCACCTATTTTTTCTATGGTGCCTGCCACGGCCAAAATAGCCCTTTATTCACAACATATAGAAAGACATTCTCCCATATCGCTCCACTGAATGAAAAGTTCTATGTAAGATACGCTGAAAACAAATTTATCATAATTTAATTGTAGAACTTTTACTTATGGAAATTAGATTTAGATTATAGAATTTTAACTCTTAAAAAGACCAAATTCTTCAAATTAAGAGAAATGGACTAGTTTTTAAATAGAGGTAGCTAGTATTGGAAAATGTAGTCTCATAGGACAGACAGCTGGATTTAGAACTGATGCCATATGATTGGACGGAGTTTCCCTCTCTGAATATCTGCCCAACTTCCTGCTCTTTCTAGGCCTGGTGACTGTGTCGCTCAAACTGGAGAAGAAATGAGCCCAATTCAGTGCGATGAAGTACAGAGTAGGTGAGTCCAGGAAACAGCCTGTAGAATGAAGATCCAGCAACTGTGATTGTGTTTAAAACACAATCCTCTCGAGAACATCACTGCTGTGAAGGTCTTAGCTCTGAATCACCCTGGTATATCATCTAAACCTCAAAGCCTTTGAGTCTCCTGTCACTGCAAAACCAAAGTGACGAGAAAAGACCTTGTTTAAAGATGTAACAAGGAAAGTGGAGGGCTTAAATGGCTCCGTCCAGTGACTGGCGCAGCAAGAAGGCATGCAGGAACATGCAGAATGCTGATTGGTGGGGAGAAAAGGCACATGCTGCAGATATGAACAAGAAAGGGAGAGGCTGGAAATCCTAGGCGTGACTCCAGCTTCATAAAACAGAGCTCAGAGACTAGGACAATTATTTAAGAGTGTTGCTCCCAAATGGACTTTGCTTTAGAGAATTATGGAAATAAAAACACAGAATCTTCTCCCCAGGGCTTTACATGATCTTTGGATCTTTTCCCCTATGTTACTGGCTGTGTAGGTAGCTAAATGGTTAACAGCACCGCCTGCTGTTCCAAAGACTTTAGATGCAATTTCCAGCACCTACATTGTGATTTTGTAACTTCCATTCATGGTGAGCTGACCCTCTCCTCTGGAAATAGGCATGTATGGGGCACACATGCATACATGCAAGTAAAACATCCATATACACAAAATAAAGTAAAAATACAAACAATGTAATGATATCTTCCATGAATGAGTGTAACTAAGGCCAGAACTGGGGTATATCTTTTATTTAACAGTAAGACTACTTTGTACTCTGTGGCACCCAGATGGAAGAGCAGCTACATCCTCCTGAGGATAAAGAGTAGGGGATGAATACGTTTCAGAGAGTGCTTAGCAAGACCACTTGCTTACTAGCATTTGAAGATGATCCAAGCCTTGTTCTAAGCTTATGAGGACACAGAGGTTTGAAACAGTGAACTACAGAGAAAACACTGTAGTAATGCTGACTCTGTGCTCAAAGCTTACCCAAATGCAGAGTCACAGGCCTTTCCCTGAAAGTCCAAAATGAAAAAGAAAATGATAGTGGTAGTACATGCCCTTAATCCTAGTACTGGTGAGGTAGAACCAGTAGATCTCTGAGTTGAGGACAGCCTGGTCTATAGAAGAAGTACCATGACAGCCAGGGCTATACAGGGAAGCCAGGAAGGAAGGAAAAAAGGATGGAAGGAAGGAAGAGAGGGAGGGAGGGAAGGAAGAGAGGGAGGGAGGGAAGGAAGAGAGGGAGGGAGGGAGGGAGGAAGGAAGGAAGGAAGGAGGCAGAGAGGGAGGGAAGTGGAGGGAGGGGGAGAGCAACTTTGGTATTATCAAGAGAAGTATGCCTGCAAGTTGAAAGATTGCATGAGGCATTAGTTACAAAACTGAAATCAAAGTATACCTTATTTAACAAATGTGTGTGTGTGTGTGTGTGTGTGTGTGTGTGTGTGTGTGTGTGTGTGTGTGTATGTATGTATCACATGTGTGTACTCCACCCAGCATTTCAGAGTGGTTGATTTGAGTAAAGTAGGAACAGGGAAACAAAAGCATTTTTAAAGCAAATTGCTGAATGTGGAGTGCTAAGCTCTCTTTAGAATGAATTTATGCCGATTGGTGTCTGCTTTGCTTCTTCTAGGATGGAAATATGTCTGTTTGAAGGTTTGTCTTCATTCTTAAAGACTAATATTGATAATGTTAAACCTAACATGAGTGATTCCATTTTGATCTGATGCCATGAGCTAGAATCTAGTACAGGAGATCCGTCCAATGTTCTCCCACAAGCTTTAACAGAAGACATAAACTGGAATTTAGATAGTCCCTGAACCTGGGCAGAAAATGCTTCACATATTTCTTTTTACTAAATTCTAAATGAAGTTTGTAATTTAAAATTTTTATGTTTTGCTTGAGCATGTGTCTCTGTACCACTTGTATGTTTAGTGCCCATGGAGGTCAGAGAGAGCATTGAATCCCCAGTAACTAGAGTTACAGATAGTAGTAAGCCACCATGTGGGTACTGGGAATTGAACCCAAATATTCTTGAAGAACAATAAGTGTTCTTAAACACTGCACCATCTCTCTGGCCCTAAAGTTAGCCATTTTAAAGACAGGAATCTAAGTAGATAGTTGTGGGGTTATGTTTCAAATATAATAAAAACAGTTGGAGATATCAGAGGACAGACATCCAACTTTGAGGCATGAATTCCTCTCCTCCCTACACCCCAAAAACCCAAAACGTGTGCTTGCTGGCCAGGGCAGCACGTGGCTGGAGGAGTAATTACCAGCTAGCTAGGCTTTCTGTTCTGAGTTAGCCTCAGACAGACCGGCCTTAGAAAGATCGGCCACACGTGTTTCCATTTCAATCTCATCTGTGTAAGTTTTTAGACATTGGCCTCTTTCTCCAGGTGGGTTGTTTCTTTTTTCCTTTTTGGACCCCTCATTGGGCTGCTATCACACTAGGTAGCTGCCCCACTTCACAATCAATTGAATCATCAACAGACAACAAATTGGTGAGTAAATCAATGTTTTTAACAGGGAATTTGTTTAAGATAATGGAGGGTGCTTGGTCCTTCTGTGGTCTTTTTCTAGATGATGTGATAATAGAATTAGTGAAGGAAGAGACAAATAAGGTAGATGGGACTATCACAATGTTTATTATATTTTTTGTTTGATTTCTATTTTATCATTTAATAAGTCAATTAATATAACTGTAAAGAAAAAAGTCTTTAAAAAGCCTGTCAAGAGAGAAGACAAAGTTGTTCAAATTCAAGCATAGGAATATGAAGAACCAATTTCAGCAAGGTCATCTAAAATTAGACGAAAGCAGGCAATATTAAAATACCCAGTAACCTTTAAAAAAGCGAAGAATGATAAAGATGATACAGAAGATAGTTGGGCTCCAGTACAAATGCTAGAATTAAGGAGAGTAAAAGAAGCAATTGTAACACAGGGGATGCATTCATGATTTGTAAAACAAATGTTGAACAGCTGGTCATACTATAACCAGGTCACCCCCAAAGATTGGTTATATATGGTTACAGATGTTTTAAAGGCAGAGCCACGTATACAGTGGGAATCATGGTGGTGGAGGAAGGAGGCTAAAATAATAGAACAAAGAAGCAGGGCCAGAGGCATAGAAGTCTCCCAAGACCAACTTCTTGGGGAAGGAGATTATGCTGATATTGAAAGGCAGTCTTTATACAATAAACATACTCTGGATTTATGTCGCATGGCAGTTTTAAATACCTGGGACCAGATTGAAGAAATAGGAAAGAAAACTGAATCATTCACAAAAGTAATTCAAAGCCCAAAAGAAACTTTAACAGACTTCTTGCACAGATTAACTGCAGCAGTAAACAGAATGGTATTGGACTCAGAAGCCAGGCGAATAATAATTGAATCACTGGCTATTGAGAATGCTAATGCACAACGTAGAAAAATACTTAGACTGTTAAAATCAAGGTCAGCATCCTTGGAGGAATTGAATTTGTGAGAAAATTAATCTAGAGTCTTATGATGGTGATGATAACTGGGCAGCAGAGCTTATTTCTAGAGATATAAGAAAAAGTCAAAATGTTAAATGTTACAATTGTGGAAGGCAAGGTCTCATAAAAAGAGATTGTAAACAAGACATTTCCAGAAACAGTGCTTTTGTTAGGAATAATTCGAAGATACCACCCCTCCCTTCTAGAGTATGCAGAAGGTGTGGAAAAGGAAGACATTGGACTAATGAATGCAGATCAACAAGGGACAGACAAGGTAACTTTCTGCACTTGGGAAATGCCCCAAGGGCATTCAAAATCCCCCATATCCAATCTAATCCGGGGAAAACATCTTTGTCACATGAATAAATGAGACTCAGGGATAGATCTCTGAAGAAGTTGGAGATATTAGAGAGAATAAACACCACAGTCAGATCTTACCCAGCTGTCTTCCAGCTTCCTCAGCCTCCCTTCCCTTGGCTTGGCTTCTCCTCCTGTGTTTCTATTCTGTCTTAAATACCCTTTTATAAATTAAGGCATGGCCCCACCACTGCCTGCTTGGGAGCCTGAAATTCCTTCTATAATCTGAAGTGACCTTGACTCAGTTGGGATTAAGGGTGTAGGTCACCACTCCCAGGATACTCCCTGTACTGGGATTAAAGGTTTGAATCACCACTCTCTGATTCTCCTAGACTGGCTGTGGTTAGAGCTCTGGAACTTCTGGAGCTTTTATTAACTCCCCACATAGACTGTGGGTAGATTCCCTCTGATATCTCCAAAACTTCTGAAACTTTTATTGAATCCCCACATACCTTCCCGGAACAATTAAAAAAAAAATAAGTTGTAAGAAAAAACAAAGGGTAGGGGCAAGTTTTTATTTTTGTCTTTACAGAAAACTGGAAATACCCATCTTCAAGAAGTTAAAAGACCTTGGACATCTAAACGTCTAAAGCAGAAGGGAGTCTATCCAGAAAAATGTATAAGCAAAAGAATATTGGACCTATTGGTACCAGTATACTTCATAGGATAAAATCTCATTGCTTAACCTCTACATATTTTTTTGGTAAGTTGAAGTCCCAGTTTAATTATAAGTTAAAGCTGGCTTTAGAGTTGGAGTGTGGCTCTCTCCTTCTCTAAACTCAAGCACACTTATACTTGTTAAAGGAAAATACTAAATCTCTGTATCATATCAGAAGAGCCACTTGCTATGGGATAGAAAAATAACAAAAAATAAGAGACTATTCTATTGTTACTAATCTTATGTTAAAAAATACTTATATATTTAGCTTTCTATACATTGTGTTGGGTTTTAGTCTCTTATAAGTTTTCTCCAGTGATCCAAGACAATGCCTAATTGCAAACTTGAAGTATCCTAAAGGAAAATAGGGCCCCACGAGGATGACTTCACATGGACTCTGACAAAGCCACTAGGTTGACAAACACCAATCAAAGATCAGATTTGGACTACAAACTACTCAGGACAAGTTTAAGGTAGCTTGCTGAGATGAACCAGCTTCACAGACTACTATAGCCAGAATTTGAGACAAGCCATGCACTTTCCTGTTATACAGAGATTGGACAACAAATGTCACAGCTACTTGTTTCACAACTTGACAATTAACAAAACTTTTCTTTTCAGGATCCCCTAAAGGTTAATGGACTGGACATTACTCATTTATTTTTGTATATCTTGTATATAATTGTTGTTACCTATAACCTTTTTTAAAAAATTTGACACAAAAGGGGATATGTGGGGATACGTTTCCTCTTCTATCCCTTAATTATAAAAATTTATCTCATAAATTGACATATTTAGAATTTTTTACTCTGGAAATACATACATATAATATAAAATACAAAACATAAGAAGCTTACTTCTTACTGACATGTCTATTTTTAGGTACAAATCTGGGTTTTCTGATGTTAAGGACAAGAGGTCAATCCTGAGAACCTCTAGGGTCTGGTGTGGAGTTGAGTATGTTTGATTTTCTAAAATAAGGCAACTGGAGGTGAAGTGAAGGGTTAAGAAACAACAGTGTATGGCAGTGGGACCAGAAAGTCACAGGAACTTTGGAAGTCTTCCCAGGACAACTGATTCTGCAGAACCCAAAGAATGCCACACTCCCAGTCTCACATGTGGAGTCACAGACAAGCAGTGCTCGGTCCCAGCCACCCACCTGTGATTTGCCTTTTCGCTTCTTGCAGTTCCTGTTGACTCCAGAAGGAAAGTTCCCAGGGTTTATATGCATGGCTTCTCTTTCATGTCTGATACCCAGACCAAGAATGGGAAGAAAAGCAGTGAACTGTGACTATGAGACCAAAAATCACACACAAAAAAAGGGGTGAAATTCCAGAAAAGCAAGGTGAGTTAGTCAAACAAAGTTGGGAGCCAAAGATTCCTGTCACCTTCTGCTTTAAAATCATCTGGGAGTATAGTCAGATCCTCTTGTGTATAAAGATAAAAAAGCTATATGAGCCACAATGGCTCATAGCAATGTATATTAGATAATAGGCAAGATAATTATATTATTTTTAGATATAATTATATTACATTAGGTAGACAAGGTATATTGCCTAATTTCAAGTGTTTTCCTTGACCTCGGTGTGTTTTAATTGTAAGCCACATTAATCTATGTCTTCAAAGGAACAAAGAATTAAATTTAGTAGCTATTTACTACAAACCAAACAATTCACATATTTGATATCATATAACCTACTGCCCTGTTCCCTACTTGGCAATTACAGGAGGCCCAGAGAGATAAATGACACCCTAGTTAGCTCAAAGGGCCACTCTACAAACTTTTGCTGTTTTTACAACTCAATGTAGCTACTCTAGTTTGTACCAAGGAATTTTTAAAGTTACTGGGGGAGAAAACAAAAAACAAACAAACAAAAAAAACACAGGTTATGTCTCAAATTAAAGATGGCGACATACACTCATATATTTATTCAGTGATCCAAACAGTAAAAAGAGAAGAAAAGGAATGTTTTAAGAACATACATTCAAGGACAAAAGGACCTACAAGATATAAATGCAGCAATATGTTAGAAGTGGCAAAGGAGAGATGGATAGCTATTGGAGGGGTAGGTAAAAGATAATGAGTTGTGAAGTAGCAGGGTGGGCAGGCTGACTTATTCTATATGTTTCTCCAATTAGCAAATATTAGTGGTCTTCTGGAAATAAAACTCACTGACTAATGAAACAGGAGGGAGGAAAAAAAAAAAGCAGGCTTGTGAACTTAAACTCTACTTTTGCTTAGGAATGAATCAAACCCTGATGGTTTAATCCTTCGAAAGGGCCCAATGAAGAGCAGTTGTGTGTATGTGTGTGTGTGTGTGTGTGTGTGTGTGTGTGTGTGTGTGTGTGTGTGTGTGTCCTGTGTAACAGCACACTGAACTAAATATAGGACATCCATATTATAAATGATTATATAATGGAAAAGCCTACAGACTGTTTTGAGACAGCCTCCTTCCTAGCTAAATCTAAGAATAATGTCATATCCTCAGAAAGAAGGAATGAAGGAACTTGGAGACTCTGGCTGGCTCCATAGTACAAAGAGATTCACCACCCAGATCTCCTTTCAAAGAACACCTAACTGTACATTTGAACAGCTGTGTCTCAGTTCCTTTTCATACCTGGCTCAGATATGAAAATCCAGTGGTCCAAGGTCACACTTTTCCTGAGATGTATCAATGGATATTGGATACATCTTTGACTAGTAAATGTCTAAGCTGACTGGGAAGAGGCAGGCCATTCTTCCAGATCAGCACCAGGCACTGAAGGACAAACCTCTCTGCAGATTCTGCTAGGGTCACTTGCATGACAATTTCATGTCTTACCTTGTCAGGCCCTCAACCCTTCTCATCCTCACACTGTAGATCTCTAAAAAATGTCTTATGGCTAGTTTTGATTTGGTGTTTACTTTCAGAGAAATCTTAAAAGTCCCATCTAATGAAGAGCTAAAGAAAGTATTAGCAGTTTCCTAAAGGCGGTATTTTCTACCATGAAATCCACAGCCAAGGAGTCTGATGTATGAACTCCGGCTTCCAGTCAGCTTTGTAGGTTGATCCATTTAATATGAGCCAGTGTCACATTTAAATATGAGACATTCAAGTATGGTTTAACAACTTAGAGAAGCCTTTCAAAAACACCCACAGCACTATCTCTAAAACAGCTAACAGAGAAGCCTATATGGGTTTATCAAAGGCCTCTAACAAAAGAGAAATTACAGGCCTTAGAGCAGCTAGTACAGGAGCAGTTGAATGCTCAGCATATAGAAGAATTAACCAGCCCTTGGAATTCTCCTGTATTTGTTATTAAAAAGAAATCTGGAAAGTGAAGAATGGTAACAAACATAAGGGTGATAAACAAGGTGATCCAGCCAATGGGCTCTCTACAGTCTGGGATTTCTTTGCATTCTCTGTTACCTAAAGAATGGCCTATTGTAGTTATTGATTTAAAATACTGTTCCTTTACAATACCTTTACAAGAACAAGACAAAAAAAATTCACCTTTACAGTGCCCACTTATAATAATTCTCGGTCTGTAAAGAGATATCAGTGGAGGGTACTTACTCAAGGAATGCTGAATAGTCCCACATTGGTCACCAAGTATTGCACGAATGAAGGAAACTCAGAGCCAGAGATACCAAAGAGAGGAAATACCACAGTCAAATCTCAGCCAGCTGTCTTCCAGCTTCCTCAGCCTCACTCCTCCTAGCTTCTTCTGTCTGCTCTGTCTTTCTACATCAGCCTTAAATATCCTCTTCTCCCAGTTGTTTCACATCCAGGTTAAGATTAAAGGCATGGGCACCACCACTGCCTGCCTAGGAGCCTGGATCTCCCTCTGTAAACTAAACTGGCCTCAAACTCAGATTTACTTGGATTAAGAGCGAAAGTCACCACTCCCCGATATTCCCTGTGCTGTGATTAAAGGTGTGAGTTACCACTCTCTGATCCTTCTAGACTGACTGTGGGTAGATCCCTCAGATATCTCAGACTGGTTTTATTAAATTTGAAACATATCCCACATCCTACTTTCTGGCTCATACATGGAAAATCCTAGTCATGTCCTATGATAGTGAAAGGGGCAAGTTAGTTCTCCGGGTCTTCTTATTAGAGAGTCTTTAGTTTTCCTATCTCCTAACACTATCCACTGAGGGTTAAGACTGAACATGTAAACATGGGGAGAGAACGAATCATTCAATCCATAGCAATGTACAATGAATATGCTTTTAGGCATCAGTCATGTAAACCGTTTCTTCTGTACCCAAGTTGAAGATGAGAGTTCTGGAAAGCAGAAAATAAACTAATAAACAAAGGAGACTGGAGGGATGACTCAGTGTAAATCACTTACCCCACAAGCATGAGGCCTTGAGTTCCCAGAACATATGTAAAATATATGTAAAAGCAGAGATGGGATGTGTGCTAGTCTCTAAAGCCACTGTTTCCTCTGAGCTCTAATGTCAAGGCCCTTTAAGAAGAATTTCCCGCCTCTGAATATCTCTCTTGCCTTTGTCCTGTCCTTTTTTCCTTCTTTCTCTCTCCTCCCCCTTCTCTGTTATCATAACCGTCTCTGTTATCATAACCATACCCCTCTGTCAATAAAGCTCTTTCTACATAGAAACAGCGTCTAAGTGCCTCCTGCTATCTGCTGCTGCTTTCTTCCCAGTTCCCCAAGAAGTCCCTGCATCCATAGAAATCTGCCACCAGATAAAGGGTAATTCATGCCATACCAAATCCACACAAAATCCTAACAATGTGGAGATGGGTGGCTCCCTGGAAGTTTTCAAACCATGCATGCATAATGACAGTCAACAAGAACCTGTTTCAAACAAGGTCTAAGGCAAAGCACAACTTGTCTTTTTACCAATTTGTCTTTTTGCCTCTACTCACATGCTATGGCACACTCAAGCATACACACATAAATACCACACACACACACACACACACACACACACACACACACACACACACACACATTGTGGGAAAAGACAATCAATTTAGCATCAAAGTGTAAAGCCTTGCAATGATGGTATGGGGGACATAGATTCCTGTGTCCCAAAAGCTCTGAGACAATCTTCACTAAGATATCATTGAAAGACTCTTTTATGTCTCAGAATAAGACACACTAAAAATTTCTTACCAAGACACATAGCAAAGGAAACAAATAAGGAAGGGCAATTATTAACTTCAGCAAAGATAAATACCTGTGCAAGAAAAAATGTAGAACACTGATGTCCTCTATAGTTTTTACATACATACACTTACATCAGTATAGGACAGTAGTCTGAGACAGTTATAATGAACCTGGAAAAATTCCTCTAACATTATTATTAATGTCCTTTTCCATATCTAGATAAGTTGACATACATAAATGACATTTACAGTTCCCTACATGATTTAGCACAGGACAATGCTGCATAGGAATGTAGTCCAGGAGCCACACTGTTATCCATGTAACTTGTGTGTATAGTAGGCAATAATATATATCAAGCACTCTGTGATGTCTGCTCTGTGGAACTGTCTAATGATGCCTTTTTCAGAATGTATCCCCATCGAGGGACACATGATTGTACATATTTACATGTAGGCATTTAAATATGTGAATATGTAAATGTATGTCTGCATGTTTTGATCAATTAAACCCTGAAAAGCTAACTATAATTATATAAATAGGAGAAAAGGGTCAAGGGAAAACAGCATATTTCCATATGTCTATGGCAACAGAGCAGAAGAATAAACTCACCCCTCAGTTCCTACAGAAGATGAACTCATTCCTACAATAGATTTAGAAAAATAAGGAAAATATGTTTCACATATTTTACCCAAAAGGTAGTATTAAGAGTTATAAAGAGGATGCCTCGAAAATAAGGCTGCCAGGCTTTTAATGGCTGTCTCAGAGAATTTATAGAATAGAAAGATATAGAAAAGAGATTTTTGGTTGTTTGAATAAGCCTTGGGATTATCTGACTCTTTAAACCATGTTCAGGGATGAGTTAATAAAAATTAAAGTAAATTTTAGCAAGAAGGGACAGAGTGTCTCAGACAAAGATGACCTCTCACTATCCCCTCTTCTATGGGTTCTTGGCTGTGGATCTCCTGAAAACCTGCTGAGTCTGGAAGATGGTGATAGAGGAGTCAGACTCTTCCAGCAAAATGATCATCATTTAAGAAAGAAGAAAGTACTTCAGATGGAGAGGGCAGAGCAGCAAAAAGGAAGCAGAAATTACCCAATAGGCTTCACAGAAAGGTTGATGCCAACAACTGATGGGGGCGGAGAGGGAGCTGTCGAAAGTGTCAGCTTAGTGGCAGATGTTCCGAACAGTTGCCAAACTTATGTGTGCAAATGACTCCTGAATTCTTCCGCCAGAACTTTGTGCTCCATCCTTATCTATCCACTGGTATGTGGTAAGTGTTTGGACAGAGTCCTTGCACCCGGACAATCACCTGGCACAACACTGCCAGAATGTCGAGGAACATGAAGAAAATGAACACACTGAGGGCCAGCACCTTGTGCCTCACTATAATCATGGCTCAAATGCTTGTCTGAAGTAGGAAAGTAATAAAGAGCACTGGAGCCTCTAGGGTTTCTTTGCTCTAGACAGTAGAAAATAATGTCCTTTTTAACCACCTTCTGCTGCCTCTACCAGCTGGTGTTGAATAAAGAGACTAGCAGTGAGGGAGCTTAAATGCTCTGCCAATGTCTCTGCCTTTCTGAAAGAGTATAGTCAGGTCCAGCGGCATAGTCTGGATACTAGCACCTGGGGAAGCTGAAGCAGGGAGATGGCAAAATCAAGGCTTGCCTGGGCAGGCGCTGTGTCTCAGTGGCTGAATGCACCCTTGGCCTATTCTGCGTGTTTAATCCCCAGTAATGACAAATCAACCAAAAGTATACAAAATAAGTGACTGATAAATTTAGGAACAATATTGGGTTAATCCATTAAAAAACAAACAAAAAAAAAAAAACTTGAAGCAATGATTTTAGAGAAGAAACAAAGAGCAAAGGAGAAAAGGGTTTTCCAAAAAATATACTACCGTCATTTTTAAATGAATTTCATTTCTCTGTTTCCCAGAAAGGGGAGGATAAACCCTTTATGCATGTCTTCTGGATTAGAGAAAAGAAGCAGAAGAAAGTAATTGCAAGGAAAAGCCAGTTCTCAGTGAATACAATCGGGCTGGAATCCAATAGGGTTATAAAACGTCCTGTGTTTGAGGTGGAGGAGAAAATTTAGGAAAAGTAATAGCAAATATTGTATCCACTCAGCTGGTATGTCAGGATATGTCCCCTGGATATTTTTTTTTTAAATAAGACATTAAAAACTTTCTCATCATGGAGTACTTCAGAAATTGGGAACAAAGACAGAAATTAAGATGGTGGAAATCTAGGTCTATGAGCCCTACCCTGCATGCACTGTTTCATAAACGTCTTCAAAAATCCAGGGGCAAGATGTTGAACCTCCCGTGGGTATTTTTGACAAAGATTTGAGTTCATGTTTGTAGATGGTAAAGAAGGATGATCTGGCAGGAGGCAGAAGAGGCCAAGCATCTCAAAAGGACCCTGCCTCTTAACCGTCAATGGAACGGAAAGTGATCATCTCTGAGCCATCCACTTCCCTCTTTGCTTGATTTAGAGATAATGTCACCTAGTCATTTCTCAGACAGCACAGTGGGATAGGAGACAATCCAGCTGCTCACTACCAAAGCACGGGCTCTCCCCTAATACATGCCTTCAAGAATGCCCAGGTGCTTGATGTTGAAAAGTATGGCTCAAAGAGGATTCTATTTTATTGAAAATTAGGAGACTATGTAGTTTTAGTGGCCAAAGTGATTGTGTTGTTAATAATTCTGAAAGTGTCTGAAGGTCAACAAGAAGCCTGAGAAACCTACAGAGAAGGAAAGAAAGTAGAGACCATGAGGGAACTTGGTAATCCTCCAACTCTAATCCTCCAACCCCAAGGACGGACTCAATGCAGAACACAGCTTGTTAAGTTGGATCAAGATGTGAGGATGAGGAAAGCCACATATACTGTTATCTACAAAATTTCCAACTGGGGAAAGTCTTGGAGGAACATGGGGATAAGATCCTAGGTATCGTAGAGATATGTGTCTTCTGCTGACTGGATTCATGGTGTTGATAGGAAACTGAAAACTTGAGATCAGCACTGTGTCTTTTTCCAGTGCACAGGTTTTCTGCCCCAAAGCGACTTCTATTAGGAGCTGGAACATGGAGCCTCCAGCTGGTCAGGGAATGTGGGAGTGAGGCTAGAATGGTTATGCTGACCTTTACTAAGAGCATGGAACTGTGGGTCCATCAGAAGAACCACACTGGACTCCCCTTAGTGTTGGCTTATTTTACTGGATAATGGATGTCAGGAGCATTTCTTTCAAAGGGGCTTTAGCAGGCTTAAGTGAGTGACCACACATGCTTTGAAGGATGGATGGTCCAAACTTAGACTTCCCCTTATGTTTTATTTATTAATATTATGGTGGTGGCTATTGTCACAGTTACTAACAGAACTATTAGCATGTAGGCCAGGCTAAGGAACTAGCTGTTTATCAGAACACCAGCTGGACCAAAGCACCCAAGTCCTCCTTACACCTAATATTGCAACATTTCACTATGCAGTCTTCCTGACTGGTTGAAAACTCATTATGCCTGCCCTAACCAATAGAGATTCACACACCTCTGTCTAAGGGCTAAAAAATCATATTTTTTAAAGTAAACTGGATAGCTCTTCAAGTTTATACGTTCTGGTAAGTGTCCTACTCCTTTGAAATCCCCAAACTGTCTTTGCTGACAGTTTATCATACACAGAAAAAAGACATTCGAAGGTGCACTGTAGTGGGATTATATTCTGTTACATTGTAAATTATTGTCCCGCCTACTGGTTTAATAAAAAGCTGATTGGCCAGAAGACAGAAAGGACGTATAGGCGGGGCTAATCAGACTAAGAAAACTCTGAGAACAGGAAGAGCAGAGCAGAGACACCAGCAGACACAGAGGAAAGAAGACACCATGCTGCTCTGAGAAAAGGTACCAAGCCACATGGCTAAACAGTTTAATGGAAATGGGTTTAGTTAAGATAAAAGAGCTAGCTAGTAATATGTCTGAGCCATAGGTCAATCATCATGAAATTAATATAAGCCTTTGTGTGATTATTTGGGGCAAAGTAGCAACAAGGCTATTATCAGGTCCAAATCTCTGGACTAGGCTAGAAGGTCCAAGACAGAAACATCTTCCTACAGTGCATCCTAACATTAGAGAAACTGGTTCTAGCATCTATGATCCAAGAGATCCTTATTTAACATCAGGCCCATTCTTGTCTTCTGACTGGACCCAGCTTTGTCAGCCCTCTAGAAAACTGTTTCAGGATAAACTTGTTCTGCTTATGTTCAACTGCTAACATAGCTGGGATGGTGACCTGAGAAAGGAACAGTCTCTACCTTCAAGTAGTGGGTTCACATGAACCCTCAGACAAGTATTGGTGTTTTTATAGGAAGAGAGAAATGTAGTCACAGAGAAGAAAAAAAGATGCCAAGGACAGACTGAGATAACAAAGTGATGCATTTGCAGGATAAGAAGTGTTGTGGGATTCAGGTGTCAGCTGATAAGGTCCAAAGAAGCTTATCCAGGGTCCCGGGCTCCTGGAAGGGGTGTGGCCGACCCCTTTGATAAGGGGCTGCTGGGACGCTGGGGGGCTCTCTTCCTGGTTCCTGGCTGCTGGAGGAAGGACCCCTTCGTCCGTCCGTCTGCAGACTTCGGTCCCTACTGTGCTTGGTTACCTGTACCGTGAGTTCTGGATTATATTCTAATAAATATTTTTCTAGTATTGGTGTTCTTGTGGGTAAACTCCGCCTACATCTGGCGCCCAACGTGTCCCGGACCCACGGGCGGGCCCACGGGACGGGTTTAATTCACACTCAGGTCAAGTTTTGAGTGTGGGCGGGGCTTATCCAGCCCCGTGCAGATTTGGTTTTGAGCGGTGACCTCCAAACGGCTTACGCCATCAGTTTCCGAGGCTCCCGGTCTGTTTCAGCCGGCGCCAGCGGGGGCTCCAGGCCTCTTAGCCAGCCTCACGGCCTCGGCCCCGCTGCCACCTGCGGTCGGTAGACCCCCCCCACCCAGCACACGACCCGCGGCTAGCTGAGACCCGGGCCGGTTGCAGCTGCCGCGCGCGGTCTGTAGCCCCGCCCCTCGACCAGTCGCGCGGCTGCGGCTCTGCGCACGCCCCTCCCCCAGCGCGCGGCTGTGGCTCTCTTCCTAGCTAAACGGCTGAGACCCGGGCTGTCTGCCTGCTGCGCACGCCCCTCCCCCAGCGCGCAGCTGCGGCTCTCTCCCTAGCTAAACGGCTGAGACCCGGGCTGTCTGCCTGCTGCGCACGCCCCTCCCCCAGCGCGCGGCTGTGGCTCTCTGCCTACTAAACGGCTGAGACCCGGGCTGTCTGCCTGCTGCACACCCCCCCTAGCTGTACCGCTGCTCAGTTCATTTTAATTGAGTTTGAACTGCGGCTGCAGGAGCGCCCTTCCCCCAACCTGGCTGGCTGAGTTTGACCCAAAAACTGCAGATTCAAGCAGCAGCTCCGCCCCTAAACCCTGTAACCTGGGACAATTGTGAATTACTCCTGTAGGTGAACAAAGATAACTAAAACCATTCTATCTTGTAATTAACATCCTGTCTTGACTTGTGAGAATTTGTTTTTTCCAAAGATTTTATTTTGTCTGCTGAGACCCTTTTAACACCTAGGATCTGTGAATAGCGTGCTGGGTGTCTCTACAGCGGCCATACAGCAGGGCACTAAACGTTATTGTGACACCTTCTGACCACACAGCGTCATTGCACCTGGATTGAGGTAATGGCTGACAACTATTCTTTTGAGGAATTTGGTATATATTTTTCCACGATGGTTGACAAGTTTTTAAATGAGTATCTTGAGGTGTTCAGTACCCCAGTTTTACTATTTCTTGGTCTGTTTCTGTATGTTGTGTTCCACAATAGAAGGGTGATGACTGAGGTCACGAATCTGAACTTTCAATTGCCATCCAAACTTGGTATTATAGAATCATCAAACGCTACACTGTCAGATGACGTTAAGCAGATGCAGACCTTCAATCAGCAGCTGTTGTCCAGGATATGTGAATTAGACTCTGCTATGTCTAAAACGATGGATATGCTACAAACTGGTTACAACAAGCTTTCACATAATGATAACACTGTACTAGAACAATATAAACTCTACGTAACTGATGAAAACAAGAAACTTATTGACCACATTAATAAACTGGATGAAAAATTCATTAATTATGTTAATGATGTAGATCTGAAAATTGCTAACTCGGCGAGGTCTTTAGACCTAGAACAATATAAACTCTACGTAACTGATGAGAACAAGAAACTTGTTGACCACATTAACAAAGTGGACGAGAAAATCATTAATTATGCTAATGATGTAGATCTCAAAATTGCTAACTCGGTGAAGTCTTTACAAGGATCACTTCATCAAGAAAGTCAAACTTTGAGACAGATGGTATCCGAAATACAAGAATTTGTACCTGCACTGTCCAAATTCCAAGAATGGGAATCCGTAGTGTCCAAAATCCAAACATGGGAACCCATTATATCTAAAATGGAACAATGTGGGGACCATATTGCAACACTACAAAAGGGCAATGATACATCTGATGCTCAGAACAGTTCAGGTCAACCCCCAATGGGGTGTTATGGTACTGGAAATACTTTACATAAAGTTGTAAACATCACGGGGATACCTCCTTCACCACCACTATTATTCCCAGCTACTATTCAGACCAAGATGGCACCAGGGGGTTCCTCAGAATATGTAGAGTATAGTTATGAGCCACTACATATGAAAGACATCAAAGATTTTAAAGAGGCAATATCCATGTATGGTATTCACTCTACTTATGTAAAGCAGCTCCTGAATTCATGGTCTGCAAAAAACCGAATCCTCCCCCTCGATTGGATGCAGCTAACGGCTGCTGTCTTGGACCAGAGTCAAAATTTGCAGTGGAGAAGCTGGTTTAGAGAAGAAGCCAGGACCTTAGAACACCAAGGAAGAATTAGGGGTTTCTTTGCTTCTCAGGACCAAATCCTTGGTGAAGGAATGTTTGCTGACGTGAAGACTCAGACTACTTATGACGAACATACCTTATTGCTATGCCGTACGGCCGCACTTAATGCATGGGAAAAGATTTTAGACTCAGGTCAAAAAGTTGAGCATTATGCTAAGGTCAAACAAGGTTTAAAAGAGCCTTATACTGACTTTCTACAAAGGCTTACCACGGCTGTTAATAGAGCAATATCAGATCCAGAAGCTAGAAAGCAAATAATACTTTCTCTGGCCTTTGATCATGCTAATCCAGAATGTAGAAGAATGCTTCTGCCTTTAAAAATCAGAGCCGCACCTCTAGAAGAATGGATTCAATATACAATCAATGCTGAACCTCTCCATAGTAATGAAGACAATTGGGTAGACCAAACCATTGATAAGGTAAGGAAGAGGAACCAAGGAATCACTTGTTTCAACTGTGGTAGACAAGGCCATGTAAGACGAAACTGTACACAAAGTACTCTTGGAAACGAGGCCCGATCTAGGTTTAATTCGAACAGAAGGCCATTGCCTTCTGGATTATGCAGAAGATGTGGCAAGGGACGACATTGGACCAATGAATGTAGATCTACCAGAGATAAAGAAGGCAACCCTCTGCCATCGGGAAACGCCTTTCGGGGCTTCCCCCGGGAAGCCCCCCAAAATCAGACTCCAAATTCGAGGATGGTGAGATCATATCCGGTCGTAGTAGAAGACCAGCATCCTCAAGACGAATAGAACACCCAATACCTGATCTTGAAAAACATACGATATCAGATGATAACATAAATTCAAAAGAAGATTCAAAAACTCCAAAGAAAATTACGAAACGGATATTTTGGCAGACTTCGATAAATGAACAAAGACCAAAATTGGGTGTACTGATAGACAATATTTATATCCAGGGTTTAGTCGACACGGGGGCTGATGTTTCGATCATAACCCCACGGTCCTGGCATCCGAGATGGCCTTTACAGACAGTAGATATCCAATTTCTGGGTATTGGAACAATATCTCAGGTGAAACAGAGTGTGAGGTGGCTTGAATGCATAAGACCAGAAGGTCAAAAAGGACGGTTAAAGCCATATATGGCTGATATAGCAGTGAATCTGTGGGGTCGCGACCTCCTAATGCAATGGAATACCCAGATTAAAATCCCTCCTGGTTATGATGTCAGCCGGAGGATCAACTATGTTTCCAAAAATGACAAAAATTCACCAGCCATTCAAGTTGTACAAAAGAATCGCCCTCTTA
Source organism: Phyllotis vaccarum (assembly GCA_033318265.1). Lineage (NCBI taxonomy): Eukaryota > Metazoa > Chordata > Mammalia > Rodentia > Cricetidae > Phyllotis > Phyllotis vaccarum. Next base: position 26,139,927 of record JARWLC010000001.1, read on the forward strand.
ATAAGACACTCACAGCACTGCCTTTGAAATGGTTAACGGAAAAGCCTATTTGGGTTCAACAATGGCCTTTGACAAAAGAAAAACTTCAGGCTTTGGAACAGTTGGTACAGGAGCAGTTACAGGCTCAGCATATTGAAGAATCAACCAGTCCGTGGAATTCTCCTGTTTTTGTTGTCAAGAAGAAATCTGGAAAATGGAGGATGGTGACAGATTTAAGAGCAATTAATAAGGTGATTCAACCTATGGGCTCCTTACAATCTGGTATTCCCCTGCCTTCTCTGCTACCTAAAGGATGGCCTATTACAGTTATTGACTTGAAAGATTGCTTTTTTACCATACCTTTACAGGAACAAGACAAAGAGAAATTTGCTTTTACAGTGCCTACTCTTAATAATTCAGGGCCAGCTAAGAGGTACCAATGGAGAGTCCTGCCCCAAGGAATGTTAAATAGTCCCACCTTATGCCAATATTTTGTACAACAACCACTAGAAATACTGCGCAAGCGCTTCCCACAATCTATCATTTACCATTATATGGATGATATTTTGTTGGCAGACCCAAACCCACAGACATTAGAAACATTGTTTGAAGAACTACAGAAAGTATTGCCTAATTGGGGACTGCAAATTGCTCCAGAAAAAGTACAGAGGGGAGATTCTATCAATTATTTAGGATATAAGATAGGTTTACAAAAAATTAGACCACAAAAGGTAAAATTAAATAGAGATAAATTGAAGACTCTTAACGATTTTCAAAAGCTACTAGGAGAAAAAAAAAAAAAAAAAAAATTTGGTCCTGATTTGACTATTAATAAGGCTGAATTTGGATTGGGAACTTGTGGCTTTCTCCCTATCTAAACCCAAGCATATTGGTAAAGAAATATGAAAAATTCTGTCTCACATCATAAAAGCCACCTGGTGTGAGACAGAAGGCATAATATTTAGGGACCAATATTACTGTGACTTCATCTTAAACCTTGTTCCTCCCTGTTTCTGTACCTCTCAAACATCTCATTCTATCTGCTTCCAGTCTCCTAAAGTCATGAAAGATATAAATATCTCTTGAATATCGACAATGCTTCAGTTTTCCACTGTAAATAACATTTCCTCCTATCAGCTATCTACAAAGAATTTGAAACCGAGATGGGGCCTCCACCGGAACAACTCCTGCTACAAAAACAAAAATAGAAGAAAGAATATGAGAGAGAGAGAATAAGAGACAGATAGACAGACAGCAGAGACAAAAATAGAAAAATCAGGAACCTGGTGCGCACCAATCAATAATTGCTTTCAAGAAATAGATTATTCAAAAACAGCTGCAAGATAGCTCCTTATGATTATCCTTCAGATCACACTGCTAATTAAGTTTCCAGATGGAGTTAACCACTATCCTAAAATTGGTTATAGATGTATATGGTCAGTCCATTAGGAACTAACCATTGTTTTAGCTTTTACAGGACCCCAAAGAGATGCCATCGCCCTTAAGTCAGCAGAAAGCAACCTTATAAACGACTACGCCCCCTTTCCCAATAAGTTTTATGATCCAAAGGTTGTGGGTAAAACTGGGTAAAAGACAAAGCTATAATATAGCATCAGAGATCTTTTTTTTTAGAAGAGAGGGGGAATAGATAGGATAGATAAAGATAGACTGTTCTACCTACCTATACTTCATTTTAACTAAATGTATGGGCTAAGCTAAAGACAATTTGCACTGTCATAGATATCTGTATATTGATACTAATGCAAAATCATTTCATATGTTTAATTGTGATAATTTGTACATTGGTACAAAGTTTAATCTGAGATTGTTTTATGTAACCAAAGCAACTTGTACTTCGATATAAATCTGAATCTGTAACTATTATGTAAAGCTGAATTTGAAATTGCTATATTTTATGTATGCTTCTACCTCTGTTTAAAATATTTGCACATCATTGTCATGTATACTATGCAATTACTACCTTCATTTGACTATACTAGATATAATGTATGATTGCACTAGTTATGATATATGCACAAGATGTTTTATATACCTCTGTTTAGATGATATATATGTATTTACATGTATAAAATGCTGTGGACACTTTACCTGGTAAGATACCCCTGGCTAATGCTCGATAGTTCTACTAAGAGTCATTGTTCAGAGATTGTACATCCCTTATATAAGTATTCTAATTTTTAGTACAGGGTTTATTCCTTAAGACGATAAGATCTGCCATCAACACTATTTAAGGTATCATATCCCAGTCATTTCAGATACAGGTTAGAATATCATAGATGGACAAGAATCTTCAACCGTTTCATAGACCCAGAGAATATGGCATTTAACATTTAAAATTTGGCCACGAGAGACACGACGACTCCTGGTGTCACTGCTCCCTTCACGAGATGGTGTTGAGCATCAAGGATACTCCATTGGAGTTGGTCCTTTTGGCAAAAAATGGCCGGTTGAGTAAGGAACTGTCCTTACCTTGATTGCTGACAGTACACACATGATATCAAGCTGGATGAACAAATTGAGATGGAGACTGACGAAACCTGCCTAGACAGGATAAGACAGTCCCTTCAAAACTGTTCTGCTTGTAAAAAGATCTGTCAGATGCCATAGGCCTATAGCCAATCCGATAGATGCTCTAACGGTGCACAAATCCAGAGGTGATTGTCCAGGTAGCTGTGTTGCTGTCCTCTCCCAAATTTTAGAAGTAGCTGCTTCCATGTACTTCTGTCTTTCAGACAAATTTACCTTCCTTCTCAGGTCTTGAAGAGGTTGAAGAATAGATGTTTAAGGTTTCCACCCTAGTATCCCTTAGATAAGAACACTCAGGTGTTAGATTCTCACTTTCCCAGATTAACCCTTTAAAATAATCTATACACCCTACTATCTACCAATATTCTAAAACTATTAGATATACCTTATATAAGTTAGGCTTTGATTAGCAATTGTACTTTAACCTCTCCTAGATACTACCTCATAATGATTCCTACTGTACATAGTCTTAGTTTAGAACCTTCTTAGTTAGAAAAAGGGGGGAGATGTTGTGGGATTCAGGTGTCAGCTGATAAGGTCCAAAGAAGCTTATCCAGGGTCCCGGGCTCCTGGAAGGGGTGTGGCCGACCCCTTTGATAAGGGGCTGCTGGGACGCTGGGGGGCTCTCTTCCTGGTTCCTGGCTGCTGGAGGAAGGACCCCTTCGTCCGTCCGTCTGCAGACTTCGGTCCCTACTGTGCTTGGTTACCTGTACCGTGAGTTCTGGATTATATTCTAATAAATATTTTTCTAGTATTGGTGTTCTTGTGGGTAAACTCCGCCTACAAAGAAGTGCCAAGGATTCCCAACATCCCCTGGCCCCTTAGAAAAGGCAAAGACAACCGAGAGCCTCTTAATTTCATATGCAGGACTTTTAGAACTCTGAGGAATATCTTTCTATCTCTGTGCTCCCAGGTGTGTAGTAACCTCAGGAAGGTAATGCCACCAATTAGCCGTGGTCCCAGTGTGTGTGCCTCCCTCAGATTAGTCCTGGTTCTTTTATCCGCTAAGTAGCTCTTTTTGGAAACTTTGGGAGGAGACAGGAAGAGGCATCAATGTGTCCAAACTTGAGCCCTGTTCACTGCCTTTCTGTTCAACGTCCCCAGGGAAGAGCAGGCAGGGGTCCTTGTAGAATGACGTAGGGGGAATATAGTTTCTGATTCACATTTCCCTCTGGGTGGAGTTGCCAAGCATATGTTTGCACACCTAACAAAAAATCCTAGTAATCACTCACTTTGTCTTTGCCATTTCACCGCCAGATCTTCTGAAAGTACCAAAATACCTACCTTTCTTTCTTTCTTTCTTTCTTTCTTTCTTTCTTTCTTTCTTTCTTTCTTTCTTTCTTTCTTTCTTTCTTTCTTTCTTTCTTTCTTTCTTTCTTTTGTAATTTCACCAGAAAGAGGGAAAGTAAATTTATCTCATTAAAAATTTTTCAACTTGTTTTTCATGTGTTGATGGCAAGAGCTGAGACTCAGGACAAACTCATGCACAATGATAGAAACTTGTTCTTGATTCATGTTTATCAGAGTCTAAATCTGGCTCCTTTACACAGCAAGTTCTCTGTGCAAGATGTAAACAGAGTGCAGAAAACTGTGTCCATTATTTTCTTTGGATTCCAATTTTGATAGTTTCTCTCTGGGTATTGTAGGGAATGTCATGGACCTCATGGGATACGACCATATTTTAACAAAGGATGGTGTATACCATACTTGATAATTCCAGGAAATGGACAGGAGAATCCAAAGAAAGATGTCAGAAACCAGAGAGGAAGAAATTAATAGCTTCAAAATAACAGAAAGGACAAAAATTATCAGAAAGAATTATCTCAAAATGCAAGGGCTTCAGTTTTGTCTCAAGGAAACAGGATAGACAGCAGGGAAAGTGAGCATGGCTTAGAAAATCCCACTGCAATGGGTGTGAGTCAATCCACTCCCTGCCTCAGCTGCCCAGTAGACATCATCCCTTGGAAGAAACATACAGATGTAACAAGAACTTTCTGGAAGGTAGGAGGTGCAGAATGAAGCCTTCATCAATTATACCCACTGTGCTTATAAGTTCTAAGGGCTGGAATGACGGCCTTCTTAGGGACCCACTAAAGTAGGAAGTCATGGTCAGCTAGGATATACACTGTCAGTTTCTTTATGGAGGAGGTTTTGCTGAGAACCATAATGGCCCACTGACAAGTACTAGGCCTTCCGGGTGTTCCTTCCCAAGTTTTTACCTCCACTCTGCAGCCTAGTGAAGGCTACAGAGTAACAAGGACAGCCAGCTTCTCTGGAACCTTCCCAAATAATAAAGAAGGGTTTATTCTCTGAGTGAGATTGGGCACATGGCTGAAGGTCGCATCTCATTTATGACTTGTCCTCACACCTAGCTCTAGTCAGAATTCTTTTTAGCCATAAGGCAAGGCAAAGCCTCATTCCTTGTTCTGTTGCATGTTGAACCTCTTTCCTGGGTGAGCCCACTAGGGAAACACCCTGTGAAAGGCCAGGGAAACCATGGGCTCTCTTGAGGAAACATGTTCCAGGAGCAGGGGCCTGTGAAGCTTGAGATCAATGGACATAAACAAATAATGTGAAGTATTGACAAAGAACAACAATAAGTACTTTTTATTTGTACCCCCCGCACACACACACGGATGCTTACATAAGAACATGAATGAATTTGTACAAAAAGACAAAAAGATTAAATTATATGCAGTTTATTCATTTTCATTAACTGGGCTCTCAGCCTTTGTAGATTTCATAGATCTTAGTGTGTGAACAGTTTGAGAGATTGTGGAAGTCAAACTCCCATGTCATCTGTGAGGTAAAGTATTCTTTCTTTCCTGGAAAGGCAGTGGGAATTGAGTAGTAACAGGAAATGCAGACACCCCCTTCCTGGTGTTTCCAAAGGAAGAAACTCACATTCAAGCAGTCCCTGACACAGTGAGGAGGAACGTACAGGCTGACTGTGACCCTAAAACATGTTCACAATAGTTCAAAGGACAGAGGACAATTTCTGGGTGCCAAAATGGGTTTGTGCATTCCTGGGTTTTCTTTTGTTTCTTGTTCTTTTTAAATAGTGTCTGGCTCACTGTGTAGCCCAGGCTGGCCTAGAACAAAGCACTCTTTCACATTAAGAAAATATGGTCATTTTATTGAATCTAAAAAAATACTGTTTTGTTGGGCTTTCTAATCTGAAGAAGAGATTTCACTATTATTATTAGTGTGGCTTGATACTTACGTATTGTTATTGATGAGCGTTATTGCTGAATCCTCCTTGTCCTCATGCCAAGCAGCTATCTCTGCCCCTACCTTCCAGGAAGGGCAAACAAAGTGCAAGGTCAGACAACAGATTAATTTGCCACTGCAGATGCTCCCTACAGACACTCCAGCTTGACTGACGACCCAGCATGTCTCTGCTGGCAACTGTGCTGCTGCTCTGGGGTAAGATGTCCTGGGGCCTAGAACTTCTGGAGCAGGGGTGGTATGAATGGAAACTCACAGACTCTGTCCCACAGGTTTCACTCTGGACTCAGCAACTGATGCAGCCACCAGCATATGGAGGAATTCCAGAGGAAACAGTGAGCATGGGTTATGGGAAATCCCTTTCTTAACAGTTAGCTAACTGTGAACTCATTTGTTCTCCAGATACTAGAGGACCACCTATCCTAAGGGCAAAGCAAGAGTCCCTGCTACAACAAACTTGACACTGATGTGTAAAGCCAATGAGGCAGCCAAAATCTCCCAACTGCTCACGTTGGGATGTTCTACTATTCCATGTTGACATACCTTCCATGTCATACCAGTTCCCAATGGGAATAATAACAAGTGACAGACAGTGGGGGCCTCTACCAGTTCCAATAAAGCTTGGACTACCCTAGTAGATGGGAAGAGATTACCAGTCTCATACACGTGATAGAGACAGGTAGATAGGACCTTAGTGGAGTAAGGAGGCAGAGGAAGGAAGAAGATGCAAGAGCCTCCATCAATGTTTGCTTATCTATCAAATGGAGATGTTCACGTTTTACCCAAAGGCTTATGAATAAACCCTGTAGAGCGATGGAGACAGGCCTGGTGTAGAGCAGTGTTCTGCTCTCTGTCTCATATTCTTATCCCTGCTTCACCACTACCTTCCTTCTGTTTTCTCAGTCTGGAGTTCATATACTTGCTACATCCAGAGTGAGAAAGAAGCATTTACTGACCCTGCATTCTCTCCTTCACAGATCCCTTGCCCAGACCCTGGCTTTCTGTTGAGCCAGTGTCCTGGATCACACCTGGCCTGAGCACATTCCTGACATGCGAGGTCAGAGTGCCCAGTGTAGCCTTTGTGTTGAACCGGGAAGATGATGATTTCCAGGAAGTAGCTGAAACTGATGGTTTCCTGGGGTTAGCTGAAGCCGGGGTAGGAGATGGGGAACGAGCCGTCTTTCTAGTCGATCACCCTGGCACCTACAGCTGCAGCTACTTAATTGGCATATCAGATGATCCTTCTGCACCCAGTAATACTATCACCATCAAGGAGTATGGTGAGTGTTGAATCCAAACACTGAAAACCTTAGCGCAAATACCTGATGCAGTGTCCAAAGATAAGGCAGTTGTTCCTGAGATGTCACTGGAGGTTTGGGGCCAGACAGAGGGCAGTTCTTTGTGGGACTCTGCAAAGCAGGGTGTTGGATTCCCGCCTCAGTAATCTTCTCTGACTTACAGTCATACCACCTCCACCTGTGCTGACCTACCCTGGAAATTCCATAGTGATTTTAGCCAAGATGGCTCACAGGACACTTGAATGTGAGGCTCCCCTGATGGATGTTGAATTCCAGCTGAGGCAGGGAGAGAAGCACCTGAACCTCCCGTTGATGAGCACCAGCCCAGAGCAAGTCAACTTCTATCTGAAACGGTCAGACCTGGGTGACCAGAGCCCGTTCACATGCCGCTACCGTCTACACAGTAATACAGCTTGGTCTGAAGACAGTGAGCCCATAGAGCTAATGTGGAGCGATGGTGAGCCTCACAGTGGGGCTGCAGACCCAAGGCAGGCGGAAAGGCATGGGTGTTTGTTAGTCAGAAGCCAGCAGTGTGGGAACTCCAAAGCAGAACCCCAAACCTGAGCAAATTATCCAGTAAGCTTAAGTTTCCCAAGCCTCAAATAGGACAGTTATTACAGCAAACTTGAGACCTGGCTGAGAATTGAATCAACACAAAAGTCAGGCTCAGACCTTGGTGGGACATTGCTTCTCAGGATATCCTTGAAAGCATATTGTGGGCTTGATGCCCATCCAGTGTTTGCTAAGGCTAGGACACTGAAGCTCTGACACAATCTGGCAGTACTGCCTGGCCTTCAGAAGTAGACAAGGAAGCAAGATAGTAAGTTACTTTAAGCAAAAGACTCAGCCAAAGCACAGGCTAGACCACGCATGGGCCCATGACATGCCCTCAGACAGGGCCAATGTTTCTGATCCTCCACAGAGACTCTTCCAGCACCAATGCTCACTGCAGAAATGGCAAATGAAACCTTTGAGTCTAATTCAGTGGTGCAGTTTCGATGTACAGCCCCGAAGCGTGGCCTGCCACGGCTGCGCTTTGGCCTGCACCGTGAAGACCCGTATGAAAATGAGCTCAGGCTGGTCAAGACGCTGAAGTCAGTTAGTAATGAAGCCATCTTCCAGATGCACAACATCTCAACAACAGATTCTGCCAACTACAGCTGCATCTACACAGAACTGGCTCCGCCCTTCTCAGGATCTGCACCTAGCAATTTCGTGAAGGTGGCTGTGAATGGTGAGCTGAGCATAGCCATATGGGTAGGAAACCCAGTTGGGTGCTAGATAGGGATAAGAGTTCCTGGGTGGTGACCTCTGAGGGACCATACTGCCTATATTATGCTTTAACCTGGGACTTGGACTTTGAGATTCTCGAAGTGTCCTCCTCCATGTAAGGTATGAAACTCTGGCCTTTTTCCCAAGTCTGAGCTAGAAGGTGGCAGGTAAAACCATGTTCCAAAGTGTTAGGATCCAAGTTTTTGGTGTTCACATGTACCCTTCTGTGATTTAGTTTCCCTGTGAAGCATGTATGTCACCATCACAGAGACTGCCTGTTCTGGCCTGGGGCTGTCCTCACAGGCTTGAGCTAATGTGTAATTTTACAGATCCCTGGAGTCCCTGGGGTCTATTTGTTCCTCTGATTTCCTCATCAAGGTCTCATGGGTCAGAGGTCATCCAAGCAGAGACCACACAGAGCTTCCTGTTAGGTTTAAGTTTGACCCAAGACCTTTGATCTGTGCTTCTGCCACAGCAGTTTCCTGAAAACACTTTTCACCCATCTGGGGAGCCAGTGAAGCCTCAGGATAGCTCAAAGCCTTGAAGATTTCATTAGCCCTTGTGATGCTGGGGATTGCACACCTAGATGAGGGTAGAAGAGATTCAAATGGATACCCAAGAAGAAAGGCAACAGAGGGAGCTGGCTGACTCAGTTTGGGCAGTGCAAAGAAAGTAGCCCAAGTAAACTAACCACGGGACAGAAGAAAATGTCCCAAACTTAATACCATTTCTTGCATCCCACCCCCAGGGCCACCACCCCCACCAAAGCTCCAGGCTCTGTGGACAGGTAAAGTACGTGCTGGCAGTGATGTTGTTCTACGTTGTCAGAGTAAGATAATGGGGGTCACCATGGAGCTGCTGCGTGGTGGTAAATTTGTGCCCCACAGGATAATCAGAGTAGAAAAGTCTTGGAGTGACCTGGGGCTGGCACTTGTGGGTCCCCAACATACAGGCAACTACACCTGCCGTTATACCTCCTGGAAGCCTAAGCCCTTCCATTCAGCACTCAGCAACACTGTGGAGCTCATAGTAGAAGGTATGACTTCTAGGGTAGTGGTTGGGTTTTGCCTCTAAATCATTGCTGGGCTGTGCACTGGTTAATTGTGTAATTCAAGCTGGTATGCAAAGGCTCTGTGGCAATGTGATGCATCAATGGATCTATTTCTTTGTCTATAAAGGTGATGTAGCTGCAGACACAGGACGACATAGTCTTCGTGGAAGGAGATGAAGATAGGCAGAACTCCAATTCTTCCCACTACAAGATGTGTTCCCCTCAGCAACCCTGCACTTATTAAAGGTCAACCAAGAAATTACTTAAAATGTGTGCCTTCCAATTGTGGGTCTAGAGTGCCTAGGAGGCAGGGTTGGGGGAGCTACTCTTCCAGGTGTGGGATACCTTATAGAGTGTAGGCTCAGAACAAGATCCTTAAGACAAAAGGTGGAGGAAGCCTGGGCCTGATCTCCTATTTCTCAAGATGGCCTTCTCTTGCTCCCTCCGCTTTGTCTGGCTGTCTCTTAACTCCCAGAGGCATGTACTCATGCATCTTGGAGCTCTGGCCATTGCCTATCTTAACATGGAAGGGTCTGTCCCTAGCACTGCCATAGGTTAGAAAACACTACATTAAGGATCTCTGGCTGTGATTTTAATTTTTTACAAATATGCTCTGATGGGTGGCATCGGAGTGTGACCACATCAATGAAGTGACTCAGTTAGAACAAAGAAAAATCAGACAACATCATCAGAGCTGAACCAATATTTTGTTCCCTTCAAGCCTCAGTGGAGCCTGAGACTGAATCCTGAAGTTCTGATCCCTGAAGCGGAAGTGTCCCTCAGCTCAAAACAACCCTGTCTCCCTGACTCATATTCCCGCAATCCCCTGCTGCTTCTGGTCCTGATGATTACTCAGAAATCCCCCATGTCCCCCTGTGACCACTGATCCTTCAGTGACTTTGTTCAGAGGGCCCTTCCTTTTCCCTTTACCTCACATACATGCTAAAATACTGACTCAAACTCCAAAGTGAAGGGGCATTTTGTTTATTTTCCAACAAGTCCGAACTAGAAGCTCAGCAGCATAACCCAAAGGCTGGTTTGATAAGTGGAGATTCCAAAAGTGGAGAATACATGGCTCGTGTTCTTAAACAATTTAAAGTTTCAGGCAGAACAAATGGTTTAGTGAGTAAGAGATCTTAACCCACAAGCAGGACAACCTCAGGTGGTACCCAGAGTCTGTAATAAAACAAGCAAACAAGAAGAGTGTGGTGGCGTGCATTTGTAATGCCAGTGCTCCTACAGCAATGGAGGGGAGACGGGAGAAGAGAGCACCGCCAGGCTTGGAGGACAGAGGGATCTGAAAGAAGAGACCTCATAGACCTCAACATGGGAGAATGAGCGAACACGCTCCTCAGAGTTGTCTTCTGATCTGCATGGACCCATCATGTGTTCATCCGCACTCACATATACACACATAATAAGTAAATAGTTTAGCTACACACAGCAAGATGCAGTCATAGCAAGAGAGATGCTGTGCGAGAATTCTAGTGAGCTCACAGTGCTGGTGCATAGACCTCCATATTAAACTCCTTGAGACTATCACATTAGGTCACATAGACTTTGCAGAGTTGTTGGCCCCTGACATAGCTAGAGATGTGAACGAGAAGACAGAAATTCTAGGAGATACAACCATTTCACCTAACATCATTCACAATTCAGAGACGAGTAAACACCAAATGAGCATCCCAAAATGCTGAGTTAACAAAGAGCAAAGCTGCTTTTGATCCCAATACCTATCAGCCAAAGGCTGATATCACTGATAAAGTCTCTTAATCATTAACCCAGCCTGGCTTCAACTTATCTTGGGAATCCAGGCACAAAGGATCCCAAGGATGACCTTTTCTGTTTTTGGTATGAGACAGACCCCACTATACATCCAAGGTAGCTTTGGACTCCTGATCTTCCTAATCCTCCTGCCTCAGCATCCAATTCACTGGGATTATAGTCATGTAATGGAACTATGTTATTGTACATTGTAAATAGTTGTCCCTTCTACTGGTTTAATAAAAAGCTGATGGGTCAGAAGGTAGACAGGAAGTGTGGGTGGGGCTACCAGACTAAAAAACTTTGGGAACAGGAAGAGCAGAACAGAGATGTCACTGGAGACACCAAGAAAGATGCCAGGAGAGACACCAGCAGAGATGCCAGCAGACATAGAGTAAAAAACAAAACCATGCTGCTCTGATAAAAGGTACCAAGCCACATGGCTAAACAGATTAATGAAAATAATTGGGTTAAGATGAAAGAGCTAACTAGCAATATCTCTGAGCCATAGGTCAATCAGCATAAAATTAATACAAGCTTCTGTGTGTTACTTTGGGACTGCTGGTCCAGATCTTGGGGCTAGACTGGGCCAGAAACTTCATAAGTCCTACTGTGAAGACATAACCAGCAGAAACAGAGAAGCTCAAGTATGGGCTATTCTACACAGGGAAAAACCCTATGCAGAGAGAAGGTTTGTAGTGGAAGCACATTATTGCGGAGCTGGGAACTCACCCAGACGGGATAGGCTTTACCTTAAAGCAGGTATGCCATGGTGTCTGTACAGAGCGTGTGTGTGATTGGAGATAAGCATCAGTGATTTGAAAGTAGAAGAAACTTAAGATGATTTTTGAATCTTTTGGTCAATAAGGGAGAGTTCTTTGAAAACACAATGAGGGTCTTCATTTTTTTTCTATATAATGGCAACAGCTTGATCTACATTATGGGGTTATGATAAAGGTCAAACTAATAACAACAAGAGAGAGAGTACCAAACCCATTTCTTGAGACACCACATGGACTGAATACTCATGAACTTCTTTTATATCTTTCAAAGATTCCACTTCATGCTAAAGAGATGGGTCTGGGCCAATTCATTTCCCCTGCCACAGAGCAGGCAAGAATCTGAGACCCATTTTAATATGGCAGGGGAGATCCTGGCAAAGCTGCCAGGGAGTAGCTTGGAACAGACTCCCAAGGCACTGAGCAGGCTTGTGAGAGACAAAATGGTGGGAATAGAGTTCATGCTTAGGAATGACCAAGGGAACAAGCAGCCACCCATCCCCTCAGGGAAAGAATGGTTAATTGTATCATTAATAATACTTAGCACAGTCCCAGTGCTTTTTCAAGCTAATTAATTCTGTTCCAAATCCTGGAAAACAAATGACTGAGTGTGTCATAAAAGAGCTCTTTTTCTTAACTAGGGATGTGGAGAAACATGTCCTCCACAATGTTTGATGGGGAGAAAAGATGTATCACTGCTTCTTATAACCAAGTTACCCTGAGCAAGAAGAGGCCATTGAGCCCTGGTAAGTATTTAGCCCTTTATTTACCAATCCTGTCTTGAAATAAGTACATTACTCAAAAAAAAAAAAAAAAAAAAATAGCAACACAAGAAATCCCACTTTGTCACTTTTATTCTAACAATGTGTCCCAAGTACCAGGAAGTAACAGGATTTTATCAGCTAGTATAATAGTTGTAATTTGTTTTATCCTGAAACTTAGAATTAAGTTCTTCTGCCTGGAACTTGGCCTAGAAGTCCGAAAAAGTAATAGTGACTTTTCTCCAGTGCATATTTTCAGCTTTTATGATGCCTTCTCCAGTGGTAGGAGTTGACATGGATTGTCTACTTAGTGTATGTTGCTGCAGGAACCACCTGAGTGCAACAGCAGTGCACCCCTACAATAGTTTAGCAGTGTTAACTTCTCATGTCTCCCCTGAATAATCAGCCATCCTTTCTGACCCAGTGTTGCCATTCTCCGCTGCACTACTATATCTCTATCAAAGCATGGCGACTGTTTATGAGCATTGAGTCTCTCTTTGCTGGAAACATCTGTAGGGCTTCTTACTTCCTCCCTGGCACCAGTGACTCATTTAAGGCAGAGTGGTTAAGTAGCCTGTTCTAAAGAAAACAGCCAGGCAGTAACCCAAAGCCCACATTTAAAAACAGGATACTCAGATGTAAATCAAGCCAGAGCCCTGTAAACACTTTGTAGGAGGACTCAGCTGCTGTTTTCCTCCCTCAGTGTTCCACAATTGAGTGGCAGGGTGGCCCCTCACAGGCAATTGTTCAGTGGTTGGGATTGCTAGTACATGGATGAGCATATATCACTCTCACAAGCAGGAGTAAACCACCAGTGTGATCAGCAGCTGCACCGGATGTTGGGTCACTGAGGAATAAATAATAATCAAATGAAGATGCTCCAAGTCCAGAACAAATCAAGCTGTGGAATGAATTTGGCTTTGCCTCTATACCCTTCCTGTTCTCAGACACAGAGCTTGGCTGTGCCTAAGAAACTAAGTGCTCACATCCATTACACAGTATAAGCAGATGATAGACACATATGTGCTAAACAAATAAATTACAAAAGCAATCAAATGTGCAATAAATCACACAACTGCATGATGATGTTTACAATTCCAGCTTATTGACAAACAGTTTTCCAGGAATAAAATGCCAAAGCAAACCATTGTATTTTCCTAAAACAGCAATGAAAGGCCTCTATCAGAACATCCAGTGAATAATTACACAATAATGTCTGTAGCTGGAAAGAATGCAATTCAGTCAATCTCAGGGGACCTCCTGGTGAACAGGGAAAACAATGTGTCACAGATTCTAACCTCCTATTTATAACCTGGACCTGCAAATGATCTGTTGCTAAAAGAGGGAAAATCCATTAATCTTCCAACACAGGGAGTAATTTTATATTTGAATAAAAACAAAATAAACAACATTAAGGTGGGAAATAAATCAGATATGCTGTAATTAGTTTGAAAGAGCCAGACTTTGCTGCCTAACTCCCCTTGCACTCCAGCCTCATCCATCACAGTTAAGTGCATCTGATGACATGGGGATTTTCCATTCCCTTTTCAGACTGAATTAGCCAGTTGATCTGAATGGTAATTTGACAAGACTCTGGAAGGGAAAACATGGATGAGAGGATTATAACAGAGGCGGGAGAAGATTCTTAGTAAAGTTTGGTGATGGCCCTGCTCTACGCTTATAATCTCTTACCCTGTGTTGTAGCTACCAATCACTCCACTCTCCCTTACTGTGTGTTACAACTCTTCATTCACTCCACTCTCCCTTCCATGTTTTATAGCTCTTCATTCACTCCATTCTTACTTTTTTTCTCTGGGAGATCTCTGGAGACTAGTTTCTCTCACTACAGTCTGAGAAGGATCTTGTGCATTTCCTAATCTAACTTACCGATTTCAATAACTCAGTAGGAGACAGTGGATTATTTACTTTTGTTCATACAACACAATCAGTTGAAGCTCCAGGATCAAGATCCTAGGCATGAGTTCCCAGTCCTGTGCCACAACAGCTCAGTAATGACAGAAGTACAGTCAGAGAGTGGCAAAGCAGTTCCTTGCTGGAAGCAGTCTTGGTCTCCAGAGCCCTTTCTGGGAGGGAGCCCTTCTGTATATTCATGACATAGAGGGCTGGGTCTTCCTTTCCCAGGCTCCACATTCTGCATGCTATTCAGAGAAACCTCCAATTACATGTCCTCCTAGACTCTTGTTCAGGTATGCAGACTTTGTCCTGCTTTCTCATGCTGCTCCTCCCCCCCTTACATTAACACATCCTGATAAAAGAAAATTTCTAGAATAAACTTAACAGGAAGATTAAGCCCTTCAGCTGTGTTTATGTACCTAGAATTGCTCCCTTTACTAGTATGAACAGGGCTCTGTGCCCAGGCTGCAGGTGAGCGCAGGGAAGGCAATAAGAAATAAGACATACTAGAAGCTTCCACTCTATAAGAGGCAAAAGGAGAGAGACAATTAAAAGCCCAGTGATGACAGGTTTTTACAGAAAAAGTAATAACATCACCAACTAATGCATACCATTGAATGTTCCAGTGAGAAAATTCGAATATTTTGATTATGTCAGTAATTGGACCTAGGATCTTTGTGTATTTCATCATTGAGTTACAGCCCGACCCCTGTACAAGACTTTTGTACTACATTTTGTCATAGAAGACCTGTATTATGCCCATAAGAAAATCAAAAGAGTATTTTTTAAAAGAAAGCAATATGCACAAAAATTGTTCTTCCTACTTAAGAAGCAAAGCACTTTAGGAAATTCTGTCCAAGTGTTCTGTATGAACTGTAGACTACTTGTTTCTTTCTTTCTTTTTTTTTCTTTCTATAAGCTTCAAAGATTTTGAGGTGGGCTTTGTATGTTTCCACAGATGTTTGTCTCTGAAATAATCTCTGTAAGTAAAAGAAGGACCAAGTATAGAGACTCTCCATGTCTCAGCTGTTTTTTGAATGTTAAAGGCTGGCCTGTTTTGGAACATAATCCAAAAATGGAGTTGTGTCAGGAAAATTCTGAGTGCTTGTGAGAAAACTCCAAGAAAATAAGACAAGAATCTTGTGACCTCAGTTTCTTCCAAAACATGGAATTTTTCTTGGAATGTGCTTTTGTGCCCCTCGCAGGTATAGCAGATAGGAGTGAGTTTATTTCAGACTATCATTACAACTAATCATTGTTATCTGTTTATATACCTCTATGGAAAATTGTGTTTTTACCGTGTGCTGCTTGTCTGCCCTTGTGATTGAACAATTTACACATTTGACCTTCTTAATTTTCAGAGTATAAATTGTCTGAGACTTTGAATAAATTTGGCTATTGCGTAAGACTTTAGTCTGCCTCATTTATGGACTCAATTCTCCCAGGCCCCACTACTTCTAGAGTGGTGATCAATCCTATTTGCTCACCATCCTGGCTCTGAAGGGAGGTGTGATTTCTGATATTTCAGAAGCTCAATCAGACATGATCCCGTGTCCAGCCTAGTGCTGTAGTGGGCAGTATGTGGGCAGTAGTAAATGAGGAACAGAGAGGCCCAAGCCATGTCTTTTCACCCACTCCCTCAGTGACATGTGGATCTCCCCACTGCCTCAGAGTTTGGGGTCATAGCCCTCAGGGTCTCACCACAGGAGATCGGTTAGTGATACAGATGTGGCAAAGTAAAAATGAAGCTAATGAGTGCATTCTAACCTCATAAAATCAGTGTTCCTTATAGAAAAGGAAACATGGACCCAGACATCTATGTGAGACAATGTAAGATGTTGTGAGACTCAGAGAGGATATGGTCATTACGAGGTAAGGAGGGGGTGCTGGGCAGACATTTCCTCCAGAGCTCTCCAGTGGAACCAGTCTTTGATCTTGAACTTCCACTCCCCAAAATTCTAAGAGAAAAAGTAAACTGCTGATTTAATTATTCATTTGATGGTGTTTTGCTATGGAAATCCTATCAACCCAAAAGGACCCTGTTTTCGTTGAGGTTCCTGTTGCTATGAAGATCCACCATGACTACAACTCTCATTAAGAAAAACATTCAGTTGGGGCTGACTTACAGTTTCAGAGATTTAATCCATTGTCTTCATGGTGGCATGCAAACAGACTTGGTGCTGGAGATGGAGCTGAGAATTCTACATCTTGATCCCAAGGCAACAAGAAATGAACTGTCACACTGGTCATGACTTGAGAATATGTAAGGTCTCAAAGCCCATCTCCACAATGACACACTTCCTCCAGCAAGGTCATACCTTCTCCAACAAAGCCATACCTTCTAATAGTGACACTCCCTATGGGCCAAACACTCAGACACATAAGCCTATGGGGCCATATCTATTCAAACCCACACAAACATGTGAAAATCAATTTTGGTGACAGAAAGATGCCCTTAGATGTACAAGAAATTTAAGGCAGTCAGCAGATGGAAGAGAGAGGAGGTTTAGGGCAGATGAGGCTCAAAGGCAGATGGAAGAGAAGGGAGGTTTAGGGCATGGGTTCTCGAAGCTGGTTTGCTTTCTGCCAGTACCAGCCCTGTTTCCACAGATAGATCTGTGGGCACAAATTATTCAGGAGCATGCTCATTGAATCCAAAAATGCATTATTTATTTTTGCAACAGATGCACCTTTTAAATTTAGTTTGAGTTTAGACCAAAATTATAATATTAAATTTTAATATTCAAATAAGAGCATGGGTTTCTAGTCCTTGAGCACACTTTCACTTTCTCATCCAGATTATGCAAGGAGACAAGTGGAAAGGGATCAAAGTAGAATAAACTGTGACTGATGCCCCTGTCCGTGTCTAAGCAGTCATATGACCTAGAACCAATCACTCACTGGAGTGTATAGTTGTTCTATAGAGTAGTGGGGACAGCATAGATGTTCTTTATTTTTTTATTATTTTTTCTTCATTTTATTATTCTTTTATTTAAAAAGTCTTTTTTATCCATGTATCCCTCTGCTCCCCTTCCCTTCCCTCCTCCCAATCCCTCCCAGTCAGCCATCAGTCTCCTGCTCACCATCCTCCCATGCCCTCCCTATAAAGGGCAAGAAGTCCCAAAGTGGGTCAGCTCTGCATGGCATATCCACTCCAGGCAAGTCCAATTTACTCATCCCAATATTAAGACTGGGTTAGGGGATCCTCTGCAGGGAATTGGCTCCAAGGTGCCAGCACATGCACAGGAAAACAGTTTGATCCCACCCCTCAAGACTCTACATACTGCCCATGCCAATGGATAGTTGCCTACCCTTGGAGGGCCTACCTCCTTTTTTCAATGGTTCCTCAGTGGCTGTTCTTGATTCAGTGAGCCCCCCAGAGCTCCAGGCAGCCATTACTGTGAGAATTTTCCTCATAATCCCTATCCCTTTGCTCATACAAACTCTCCTCCCCTGCTGACCGCTGGACCAGGAGCTCAGCTCAGTGCTCGGCCATGAATCTCTGCCTCCACCTCTATTCAGTGTTAGATGTAGGTTCTGTGATGACACTTAGGATGGTTATTCATTTAATTATAGGAGAAGTCCTGTTTAGGCACCCCCTCCACTATTGGTTGGAGACCTAGCCAGAGACGTCCTGTGAGTTCTTGGAGATTTCCCTAGCACCCAGTCTCTTTCAAATACCACATTGGCTTCTTCTGTGGAGATATCCATCCCATTTTTTCTCCCTTTTTGTTGCTCCTCTCACTCAACCATCTCCTTCTCTCATGATTTGTTCCCACCTCTTCTTGGTTATGACTCTCAGTTTGTTAAAGTGATCTTCTCTATTTTCTTTTCTTAGGGGAATCTCTGGATCTCTCTTGTTCTTTAAGTTTCCTTCAGCTGATTACATTCTCAAGTCTGTGTATCTCACAGAGTGGAGGGAGGTGGAGGAAGAACAGCAGAGAGCTGAGCCCAAATTGACCTTTGTACTCCTATCAATGTCAGAGCTGGGACAGGTCTTGGAGCACCAGGAAAGTGAACATTGCTCAGGACTGATAGGTATTGTGGTCTAGTTAGGCTTTCTGAGAAGGCTAAGAACCCTAAGCAAGAGAAGTTCATATTGGCTGCTCTCTAGCCTCTCCTGTAAATGGCAAAATATAAACATAGCGCATATATCAAAATAAAAGATTTCATGACTACAAAATCTTAGATAATTTACTTTTGTGGCTTTTGTGGCTGCATATGTGTGGTTGTGTCAAAGTGTGAACATGTGCATGTTTGCTTTGTTTTAAAACTTTTCCAAGCAAGTTCTTAGTCTTTCTTTAGGATTATGGTGCCTTGGAAAGTGGGTTTTATAGAATTGTATTTCTCTAACTTCTGTGAGGGCTATCTTTGGATTTCTTCCACCAACAAGAGTGTACACTGATGTCACTTTTACAGTTCTTACATCTTCCCTTCAGTCTCCAAATAGACAGTTTTCTTGTTATGTCTCCCCATTGACATCTACCTAAGAATTCTTTGCCAGAACTTTAAAATAAATTGAGTCAAAAGTTGACTAACTTTTTATTCCTGGATCCCTTCTTGACTAACTCCAATCAAACCAAGCAGAGTGAAAAATCACTGCTATGTGTTGGCTGCAGAATGTCCCCTACAGGCTCATATACTTAAATACTCAGTTTCCAGAAAGGAGCTCTGACTTTAAAAGCCTGTGGAAAATTTCAGCAGTGGATCCAAGCTGGATAAAATGAGTCTGTGGGAGACAAACCTTGAGATTTATAGCCAGAACCTGCTTTCCAATCAGATTCTGTTTCCTGATGCCTGGATGTTAGCAAACATCCTCACTATTTGCAGCCACTGATGTAAACCACTCCAATCATCTTGCTATCTCCTCCCTGATGGGCTAATCCATGAGACACAGCAATCTTTTAAATTGTTTCTCATTAGATATTTGGTTGAGCAACAAAGAAGGGATCTCTAGACATACTGAAGCCATGAGAACTGACATAGAGCTTCATTTAAAAAATGATTTTCTTCTTAAACCTTTAGTAGGCTATATAGTGTAGCCTAACCAAGAAAATTCTATTTCATAGTCTTTGCTAAACTTCAAGGCTAAAAGCATAGCAATTCTGCTCATTTTGAAGAGAAGAGGAAACTATTTACTGGGAAGGTTATCCTACAACATGTATACCTCACCATGCTTCTGTATGAGATTGCAAAACATTTGGTGTAGAACTCTGTTGTCTTGGAACGGTTTTGATTATTCTTTAGGCTAAATTTTAGAGGCTAATGGCTCAGGTGATTTGACAGTGTATCCAAGAGGAAGAGGTAATGTTTGGATGTGCAACATCTGGCTTCAATCTCATCTAGGAGCTTCAATGAGAAACTAGATAAACACTAAGAATATTTTTCCCTTCTCTGAGACTCAGGGATGATCAGAGAAGAGAAAATAGAAAGACCTGAGAGCATTAAGAAAGTACTGAAGCCAAACAGTGTCTTCTGGACATGAAAGGACTAGTGCATTCATGAACTCACAGCAGCTACGGTTGCCTGTACAGATCAGCACAGAATCAAGACAGTCAATAAATACTCCAGTATTGAGGAAGGAAGAGCTCAGAAAACCCCACACTTAACAGAAAAGTTACTGATAATTTATGGCTTCTGTGGGAGGGATATTTCTGTCAGTTTTCTTTAAGCTTCTTGTTCCTGGTACACCAACCATGCTCCAGTGGATGACCCACACCTAGAAATATATGGACAACAGAAGTTAGAACTGATAGGCTATTTAAAAGCTTTTTAAAGGAGAACAAGTTATGGGGTTAGAAATATGGAGTGGACCTGGAGGTAGTTAGGAATAGTGTGGTGGGGGCATGAATATAATAAATATATATTGTATACATTTCTCAGAGATTTGAAAAATATTTTTAAAATAATTGCTATTTACATTTTGGAGTTTATATTGAATTCTATGGAAGCTGATTAGCTCTTTTATTTCATTAAATGTGGTAGACTCCTGTGGAGGTGTCAAGGATGTCCCTCCACAGTCTTGGGCATTTGAAGCCTGGTCCCTAGTCGGTGTACTGTTTGCTTAGGTAGAGTAAGTATGTCAATGGGAACAGTGGTGAGAACTAATAAACTCTTGCCATTTCCGGTTAGCTCTCTGCTTCATGCTGTGGTTTACAGTATGTGCCCACAGTTTCCTTCCCTTGACACTAAGTCTTCACTCCATCATTGTGAGCTCTTCTACCTTTCTGGACCCATAACCCCAAATAAACTCTTTATTCTGTAAGTTGACTTGGTCACTGTGTTTTGTCACAGCAATAGAAAGTCACCAATACAGTGCTTGATGTCCATTCTATTTTTTAAGTGTCCAACCCAGGACTCAGAACTTTGAGCAGGAGCTGTGAGTCAAGACTGTCAACTTTTGACACATCCCTTCAACAAGCAAACACTGTAAACTGTGTGTGTTCCATGAGCTGCTCTGTGTGTTCTTCATCTGTCAGTCTTCACAGTGGGTCCATGGCACAGATATCACCATTAATCTAATTTTGTGTGAGGAAACTGAAGGTCAAAGAGGCCTGTCAACTTCTGTTAATTCCATCCAATTGGCAAGTTTCAAAACTAAAGTTAACCCTGAGTGTGTAATCTCAGAACTTAAGAGTTTTGATCTCTGCTGTCTACTGCTACCTCTTCAAAAGAGAGGAAGGAGGGTTCTTGTTAATGTGTCTGCAGTCCCAAGGATTAGCATGATAACCCAGAGTGGAAACACTTTTGCCTCATTCAGAAACAGTGTGCTGAATTATAACAATGTTGTAAAATGGAACATCTCGACCAAAACCGAGAAGAAAGAACACTATCACCTAAGGTACAGGTTGAACTAATCAGGTTGTATGTTTGACAACATTCAGAGATTTTTATTGTGTCTGTTTCCTATTGCTGCTGTAGCAAATTACCATACACTTAATGGCTTACAGAACTGCCATTGTATTATTTTATGGTCCTGTAGTCTGAGTGGCCATCACTGGACTAATAAAAGGTGTTATCAAGACTCCATTTCTTTTGATGTCTCTAGGGTTAAAGAAAAATATTATATAATAGTTTCCAACTTTTGAAGGTTGTTCACATTCTTTTGCATATGTTCCCTTCCCTTACGTTCAAAGCACATGATACTGGACCAAGTCTTTATATTGCTATGTCTAAGGTTCTACCACTCTGTTACTCTCTTTCCTTACTAAGGATCAACTTTATAAGATTATACTGGGCCAATCTGGATAACACATTATCATCAGCCTATTTTAAGGCCAGATGATTAGAAACCAGACTCACACCTAGAACCTTAATTATCCTCTTCCATGCTGAGTAACAGATCCAGGGACTCGTTCAAGATGTAATTCTGGATGCTAAAACTATTTGGTGAGTGAAGTGCTGAGAATTATCATAATTACACATATGATACTTGGAAGTGATTCACAGGAAGAAGATGTCTTAGTCAGTTTTCTATTGCTATGAAAAGACACCATGACCAAGGCAGCTCTTATAGAGGAAAACTTTTAATTGGGGGCTGGCTTACAGTTTCATGGCCTTAGTCTTTTATCACGGCAGAGAGCATGGTGGCAGGCAGGTGCTGTGCTAGAGAACTGGCTAAGAGCTATATCCTGATCTGTAGGCTGAAAGAGGGAGAAACTCTGTCAGACGTGGGCTTTTGGAATCTCAAAGCTTATCCCCACACTTCCTTCAACAAGACCAAACCTCTTAATCATATCAAGGAGTTCAACTCCTTGCACAGTTTTCATAAGAAAGGTACAAATAATTGAAAAGAAACAGCAAGGTAATGCCCATGCTACATATTTCTGTATCTCTGTGCCAGGGACTCAAGTGGTTCCACACAGCCAATGAAGAAATTCCTTTCACACACACACACACACACACACACACACACACACACACACACACACACACACACACACACAAACCCAGTGGCTTGATAGGCTAAATTATTTCCAAGTAGATGAAAAGCAGGCACTGAATCCAAAGTACCTCTGATACAAAAACCAATTTTCTTAACGATTATTTCTACTTAAGGCAGCATGTTGGGTTATGAGCTAACACTGAGCTCTCTTTAAGGGAAGATAGTAATAAAATAGAAAGCTTATCTTAAGGATATCAGGTCAAAGTCCTACAAAATATCTATTAGATGGTGATTTTGGTCTTGGCTTAGCCACTTACAAAAGAAGAAAGGCCAATTATCTGAGTCTTTTGACTCCAGGCTCTTTGTCTATGTGATAAGATCATGAAATCTCTTCAGCTAATCATAGAAGATCAGATGCAGTCACTTAAGCCAACAGGGTTACAATTGAAAGGGGAGGAGAGATGTGTAGGTAGAACGAAGCAAATGTAACTCCTGTTGTGATGAGAAAATGCTCTTAGGAGGGAATCCAGTGATGTACAATGGTGTATATGGATAATTATGGAAACATCATCATCGCATTCCTATGCTAAGAAAAATATAAGTATGCAGAGCTCTTCCCTCATATAGAAAAATGTTGTTTTGATATTTTGACCTCATTCTTCTAGGTCTTCTGGTTGTCCTTCATGAAAGGGTCTCAGCAAACTCCTGTATGAAAAAATCTGACCTTAGGAGCATCCAGAAATGGCATTTCAGAGCAAGTGTAGAGAATCTTGCTCATCAGACTAACACCTCTTCATGCAGTTTCTGTGTTTTTGTACAGACATTATAGTTGATATGGTGACTTCTGACTTACTAGTTGGGATGTGGTGTGTTAGTGAGTACAACAAATGGTGTCAGATGCTTGTTAACTTTTAACCTATGTTCTGCATGATCTAGTTCAATTTCAACCACAACCACATGAATACATCTTTGCTGTGGGAGGTTGTATTGTTTCATTTTAAATAATTGTCCCAACCACTGGTTTAATAAAAAGAGCTGATTGGCCAAAGGCAGGCAGGAAGTGTAGGCGGGGCTACCAGACTAAAAACTCTAAGAACAGAATGCCAGATCAGAACACCAGAGGGAATTCCAGAGAGAGGCCCGGAAGAAGCCAAGGACAACTATGATGCCTTAAGAAAAGGTACCGAGCCCCATGGCTGAACAAGAGACATGGGTTAGAATAAGGGTAGAGAGCTAGCATGTGATATGCCTGGGCCTGAGGCTGATCAGCCAAAAACTATTGGAAGCTTCTGTGTGTCTCTGTGGGACTGCAGGACTGTGGGACTGTGGGACTGCGGGTCTGTGGGTCTAGACCTTGAGGTTAGGCCCGAAAGTCTGGGCCAGAAACCTCTTACTACACTTTGCATCTGCTCTCCACTCAGATCTGACCCCAAATACAGTCTGTGGGAAATATAAGCTATGTCTTCCTAATTACAATGCTCATGTACAAATACCCTTCCTCTTGTTCAGTCCCTTCTTGGCCTTTAAAATTTAAAACTTCCTTTATTTCCCAGTTAAGTTAGATGTCCTTAATTTCCATTAGAAACATGGAAGGTACACTTAACCCTCTCTAAATGGGAGCACACTGCCCCATTTGGTTTCTACTAAGCCCTAAAACTTCAAAGTGTACATTCATTGTCTGTGTTGGACTGCATGAAGAGCTGTTGAGGGCAGTGTCTGATGCTCAGTGAGGTATCACTGGTGTCTATAGAAGTGCAGAGAATGTAGTCAGTGGTTTGATTATTTACCAAATGAAAACGGGTATGCATGTGACAGAAACTAAGTCATGCAATCTACTCCTCCTTTTAAAGGGGTCAGGTTTTTGTTGTTTTATTTGTCATTGAAGGAGTCTTTACTAAGTGCTGCAAGGGTTTTGGACCTGTAACTACAGAAACAGCTCCCTGAGGTCTGTGATGTTCAATATTATTAAGAAAAAGTAGAATGAAAGGAATATAAGATTAGACACAAGTGGCTGCAATCATTTGTGGAAGGCTTACTACGATTATGGACACATGAGGAGACAGCATAGACTGAAATACAGTGAAAGATTTTCATTCACACGAAGTTTTCTTTAAGTATTTAAAATTTTGTTTCCTACTCCATCTCACACACAAGTTCCAAATGACAAAAAGTGTATGTACCAATTAGGATTGGGATTCGTTTTGTTGCTCAGAGATACTGGATATGGGAAATACACTATCAACAATTCTTGGACTTTAACATCCAGCCAGCAGAGGGCAGAAGAGAGACGACGTGACATAGGATGCTATGCACAATGTCTTAACAATGCATCCCCACTACCCACGTCCCACTTTTAGACTAGCCTTGTGGTTGCACCTACCTGTAAAGGGATCTGGGAAATGCAGTCTAGCTCTGTATCCAGGAACAAGAAAAAACACTTTCTAAGTAACACATGACTACCACAACCACGAAGACTATGGGATGAGAAATAGTTTAAAAGCAGATTAAAATCTTAAACCTGAAAGAAAGAGAAATATGTAAGAGAAGAAGAAGAAAAAAAAACATTTGAAGGAGTTTGGGGTAAGTAGTGTTGTGTGATCTCCATTTTATTGATCTAAAAATACCGCCAGTCTGCTCCCTTGTTCAGTAATGACTGTCCATTTGGAAAGAACGAGAAGAAAGCTAACGTGGGAGATAGAAGGGATAATTTTGAAAATGTGCATGCTTCTTTCAATTATTATTGTACTTGTCAAAACATGACTGACACTCCTTTTGGATTATTGCCTTTACAGCAGATTCTCAGCCTTTCCCTCAAAATATCAGAACCTCTTTTTAAAGGTGCTGCCACTGACTGACACAAGTTAACAGCACAGGCAAGATGAAGACCTGACTGTATTTCCAGTGGCCTCTTGTTTTGTTACTGGAGTGAAATATGAGACAAGAAGAATGTGAGCTCCAAACACTTCGGTAAATGACCCAGAACTTCCCTTTTATCTCCTGTTTGCTGTATACTTGCTCCATCTTACTGAATCCCCCCCCCCCAAGCCCTCAGTAGGGCAAATGCCTCTTTATCCATTTACACATGAGGAACCCAGAGCCAGCACTAAGAATCCAGACTTCCGATAATATCAACAACAATAACCAAGTAACTTCTTCTAATGTGCCCTGGAGAAGACTCCAAACATCATCTGAGCTACTTGTGTTTTAACCTTTGGGGCAAATAAACTGGGAATGGGAACCAATCAGCATTCCTGCTTGGAGGATGGGAAAACCCAAGTCGGAAAGTAAGTGATTTCATCTTGCTTTGTCAGAGTTTATTCGAAAGTATTCTAATAAGTCTGGAATGTGCCTCTTTCCCCTGTGTCTGCCTCAAGCATATCTATCACTTACATCAGTTACTAATTCTCAGCAATACGTTTGCCTTACATGAACCCACAAAAACTCTCCAGGGATAGGACATATTTTGTAACTTTTACAACTTGGACTATTGTGTGAAAAGCCCTTATATGGGAGAACAACTCTCTTGGTTTGCCAAAAAGTGGCCCAGATCTATCTCTTAGAAATAAAGAAAATGCTCATTCCTGGACAAGTCAGGATTGTCTCCCTATAGTAATTCTGAGATCTTTGTGCACCTACACCTTATAAGAGATGTTTTTCTCTATCCTGGAAGGAGCAGGACTGATGGTCCATAACTTCCAGACAAAAGCATTAAACAAAAGCATGCATGAGAATTCCTCAAGTATGGAGAAAATTTTTGTTGTAGATATAAGGGAGAAAGCAGGCAGAGAAGATAGTCCAGGCTGGCTGTCTAAACCATATCATGAGAACTGAGAGGGAGGGGGAATAAAAAAGGAACCATGCACTAAGTTAGGTGGCCCAGAGATCAAAAGAACAGCCTGGACAAAATGGCTGAGTTATATAGAGATCAGGCTGGGGGAAGGGAAATACACGCCTACCTCCTGGGAGAGAGAGGCTTAGAGTATGGTGAGAAGTGTTGAGTGAGATTTGTCCTGCATTTAAGACCAAACATGGATTTTTATCTTTTCCTCTCAATTAGTCAAAGCCGATTAGACTAATGTGCTGATGCCATTGTCAGCAATGAGGACCCATCATGTCAGTGGGTTATAAAGTTTCATCACGCACAAAGGCTTAATGGGGTAGAGGAATCATCTTTTACCTCTAGGAAGTTGCCTAAGAAGCTCAATAGAGACTAAGCACCCTTAGAAATGAGCAAGTCTTTGCCTAGCTTGGGGTGTTCCTAAGACAAGAGGATGACGGGAAGGCAGAAGCAGAGGCTGAGCTGAGCTATAGAGTGAGCTGGGGCAATATTCTCAAGTGCTGGGCAGCCCTGAATACTGTAGAGCAGAATCTTAAGCTATTAATGCAAATGAGGTACCAAAGTAAATTAGCTGCAGAAATGTCAGAGTCTGATATAGGAGCACATCAGTAGGACATACATAGGAGAAAAGGTTACCTGGGTCAAATCCCAACTTTGAGAGAGAAAAAGAGACTAGTCATTAGCTCACCGTCCTGAAATTTCATTTCAGGGTTTTATCCCTTTAACTGAACACCTCTAATAAATTTTGCCTGTCCCTGTTTCTTAGATCAGGATGCTGAAACAGACCATCAAAGTGGAGAAGGCACAGTGGGCATTTGCCATGTGCTGCTATGTTTCCAGTGAAGGATATTCTCGGAGTACAGACAGACAACACCTTTCCAACTCTCTTGGTCATGGAGCTCCAGCAACTCTTCCTTTGATAAAAACGGAGCTAGCATTGTGGCCCTTCCAGCCTCATGAGCTCATCTAAATCTGCCCACCTCTCACAGTGCACCTCTTCCACAGGCCTCTCTGGTGGTGTCGTAGCAGGATATATGAGCTTCAAAGCTCTATCCTCTAGACTGTGGCAAGGACAATGATGCAGTTCAGTCTATCTCACCCTGTTCAAATTTCCGGGGCCTCTTTGATGCAATCAATGGTAAACCTCACCTCTAGATTTACTCCAGGCTCTGCCACAAAGTGTGTTTTTACTAAGATGGCATTTGGGAAACAATGCAGTTTTGATAAACTTTTCATCTCAGTATGGTTTTAAATTTACTAGATAATTGTAAAGACAGCACAGAGGCCACCCATGTGCCTTTGACCTAAGAATGTCCTTTGTTTTGTAATTTGGACCTTGAATAGGTCCTTTAATTACCTTGAGTCTTACTTAGATTACGCCTTAGGAAAAGAAAAGATAAACTCCAAGTCCACAGTACCTCTGTGTGAAATGAACTGGCCATGTGGTGTGTAGGGGATTGTGCAGCACGTGAGTGTAGCAGACGTCAGAGCTCCTCCCCTAAGCTTTGTCTTCGATATCTCCTGAAGGATTGTGTTTAAATACTACCACCTGCCTTTGGTACTTAATAAGTGTGCACAGGGGCCTAGGGAGATAGCTCAGTCATGAAGTGCTTGTCCTGCAAGCCTGAGGACCCAAGTTCAATCCCCAGAACACACATTTTTTTTTAAAATAATCTGAGCACTTCTTATCCCAGAACAAGGATTACAGCCTCCCACTCCCAACATGGCCAGTGCCTGACATCTGAGATTGTCCCGCTCTTTTCCACATGCATGTGTGAGCACAGGAACCTACACATAGAGACTCAGACATACAAGACTGAGGTATTTCCCCAAATCACAGTTCTCCCATGCCTTGTTTTTGGTTTTTGTTTGTTTGTTTGTTTTTGTTTACTTTCTTTCTTATAGGAAGAGGTCCTATCTGCCTGGCCACAGAGGAGTGTGTGGTTACCATGAGTCGCTGTTTCCTGGCTATAGGGATAGGTTCTGGCCTATCTAATAGGTGCTTTTTCCTGTAATTTTTTCCCATTGGAAGAAAGCCCGAATGGGAAATACGACTTGCCTATAGTCATACTTCCTACTCTGTGGAGCCACCAGCATAAAATAAGAAATTAGCAAACACGAAGAGTCAGATGTGAAGTTGGAGAAAATTTTCCATGGAATTCTGAAGCATCAGTTCTATGGTCCCAGCAGACAGCTCACTTCTGGTCTTTCACCTCTGACCTTTCTAGCAGACTGGTGATTCATTTACATTAATTAACCCCCTTCCTTAAACTAGGTTGGATTTTGTTATTATATAATAAAACTAAACAAGTCTTTATAGATTGCTGTCTTATTCTATTCCTGGAATGAATGTGTTGTTTCCAAACAAAATACCCAAGACTAATTGTTAAGATAAGGGGATTATCTACCCCTCCCTAGTTCTGAAAGTCAAGAATGTGCTGGGATGTCTGGTCAGCTTTTGGTGGGAGTTCTCTGGTTGCTGTTCTATGCAGCAAGAAACAGCAGAGGAGAAGTGGATGTGTGCAGAAGGCTAATATGTTTAAGGAAAGACTTTTTTCTCACAACAATAAACTCCCTCTTCAGGAACTTCACTCTGTCCTTCATGAAGATGGGGCCTCCCTGACCTGGTTACTCAAAGATTGTGAATGTTAGTGATTCTGCCACAGTGGGGACCAAACACCTATTTGACAGGTGGAGGTGGCCCTGGAGATCTCACTTCACCGGTCTTCCTTCTTCCATGGCTTGGTGGCATCAAGAACACCCTGTCCCTTTGACCCCTTTCCCAGCTACTGCCTCTCAAGCTAGATTTGTAAATGCCTTTGAGATGCACAGAGTAAAATAACAAAACAAACAAACAAACAAAAGGTCTGGACCTGTCTGGTAAGAATGTACTGAGGAGAAATGGAAAAATGCCTGTACCTCACAGTCATTCTGAACCCTGACTTGGGGCCCACTGTATGTAACTCACATTCCACTCTGCCACTCAGAATTGAATGCCACTCAAGAGTTGAATGACTTTGAATCTATTCATGGAACTCTCAGGAGCTCAGTTTCCTCACTTGACAAATGAGAATAAAATTCCTTTCCCATGAAGTTATTGTGTGGATTCAACTGGACAACCACTAAGGCTCCCACAAGCCATCTGAGTCCACTGATGAATTGCATTCCCATGAAAAAAGAGCATGAGCTACTGTAACACAGAACCTCTCATGAAGTCTCCGGCCTAAAAAAAGAAGTCTAAGCCAAATTCAGCCTTAAAAATTCACTTACCATAAACACTTTAATAGACAAACAAATGAAATAAAATGACAAAGAAGCAGTGAGATCGATATCTGGAGTGCTGAACATCTTGAAAGACAAATGGTTTATTTCAGCAATGGATGGGTAAAGAGAAACACGGATCCCATGAAATGGGCTATGATCATCCTACTGTCTTCCTGTACACTCAACAGAACGCCAGGATGGCCACTGTACAGATGGCCTGTGCATATCTTCTACTTCAGTCGCTGTCACTCAGCAGAAAGACCTGGGGATGAAGTAGAAGGAGGCGCATGATTCAGAAGTCACATCTGTATGACACTCTGTCTACACTACCTATCTCCCTTCATAATGGTTAAATTTGTGTGTGTTTCTCCCTTTCCTTGCCCATTCCCATGAATCTTAAGCTTCTGTGCAGCCTGACCTTCTCTTTCTGTTGACTCTATGAAAATGTTTTGCTTTGTGCCTATGGATATTTTAAATGGAAGTGCTGTTAATTCAAGTCCGTGCTTGAGACTGTTCATAAAGCAAGAAAAAAAAAATATCAGTCACAGAACAAATACAGACAAAATCAACAAAATGCTGCTTAATATTGGAGACTTCCTTCTGCATTTCCCAAGCTCACCACCACCATTACCCAATGTGTGAGTCAAACCCACTCTCCTTCCTGAGCTGAAAGAGTAACTTACAGGAACACCTCCAACAAACTCTGGTGTCCTCTGGTTCTATACCCAGATTTGCCTTGAAAGGACAGCCACCCCCTTGATGTGTAACTTTGGAAGAGCGTCATTATGTCACCTAAAGCCTCTACCCTATCCAAGTATCCTTGTGACACACTTTTCTTCTTCCTTCTCCCATAGTTCCATAGGGCAAAGCTGCTTCTAGCTAGTGCGGGCCTACCGCATCTCACTGGCTTTTTAATGCTGTCCACATATTTTTGTGAGTTATTTTTTATGGTCAGTGTTACTTTTAAATTACCACTCAAAATAATGAATTTCATGACGCTATTTTCATGCGTCTCTGTCCTGTGTATTTTTCTTATTTGCCTCTGTCACTGTTGCCTCCTCACGTCTTCTCCTCACGTCTTCTCCTCACGTCTTCTCCTCACGTCTTCTCCTCACGTCTTCTCCTTGTTGGTCCTTTCCCTTCCACCTCACAAGTAGTATCCCATTACGCTTTCATATATATGAAAGAGGTACTGTTAGACTGCTTTCTCCCCATACAGTCTCTCTTCTGTAGCCAATATCTATATATTGTGTGTATGTATATATATATATATGTACTATATATATATATATAGTATATGTTTCTGAGTCTAGCTTATTTTATTTAATATGAAGAGCTCCAGTTGTACAAGACTACTTCCATAATCTTCTTTTTAATAGGTTTGGACATTGTCACCATTGGTTAACCACCAGATTCCCATGGAGACCCTGAGTAATTCAGAGATTGTCGTAGGAAAGTTTCTCACACTTTTCAAATCATTTCTTTGTTTTAAAGTGAGTAAAATTTAAGTCTTCCTTCATGATCCTTGGTAAATTTTATTTAGAAAAAAAATACTGTGAGATATGAAAAAGAATGTAAACATGACAAGGGGGCAGATCAGGGCCTAAACCTGACTTTTGGCCTTACAAACACACTAATGTTGTGAATTGGAAATGGGGGATATCTCTTTACAATGTGGTTTTCAATGAGGAAATAAAAAACTGTAAGAAAAAAAATTTGTATGAAACCATCAAACTGAGGACAAAGCTAGGCAGCAGTGAATCCTGAGGAGAGAAAATGATGGCCTCACATGAGAACTGCTCTCCAGAACCAATCTAACACCCAATGGCTTGCTTCAGAAAGGTGAGAGCTTCATTTGAGAGAAAGAAATTCGTTCAAAGAGCTTTTAACATTGAGGCAGCCTTATTTCCACTCACTCACCAAACAAAAATAAAAGCGTTAGTGGGAAAACGTGTGAAAAAAAAAAACAGACTTGGAGATTTGTGGCAAGAACAACAGTTGGCATCTCACTCTTGGGTGCAGAGATGCAACTGTAAATACCTAGCTGCTCCAGAGGGTGTGGCAGTGTAGAGTTCTTGGAGGATGTCTAAAATATGTGTCCTGACAGTGAGAACATACAAACTAGCACCTAGGGCTTCCCAGGAGAAAACTGAGGCTAAGGACCCAACAAAGCTGCTTACAAAATCCCAGCAGGTGCTTATTCACTGGAGCCAGATGAATGGTACCAAATGCAGTGGGCTTCACTCATCCATTCACAAGAGAAGGGTACCAGCAAGAGGTGGTAGCTACAAGCTTCAGGCTACCTGCATTATTAATGTACAGAAAAAGGGGGCCAGGCAAAAGCTAGCATCTATATTTGACCACCCATAAGGCTTTCAGTAGGCCAAGAGAGCACCACCCTCTGCCACTTGCTCTCTCATCTCTCACACTGCCTTAGCCTTGGCCAATCTGTTAGCAATAGAGTGAGTGGGTTGAAAGGTAGAGGCTAAAGTTTTAAAAAAAAATACCTCCCAAGTTGCATCTCTCTAAGTTGCATTTTCTTTTCATTTCCTGGATAGCAGATTGGAAAGAACAGACTTTCCCAGTCACTTCCAAGCATAGAGAAGTCTGATTCCCAGAGCTATGAGTTGGCCCATCCCATCATCCACCCCATCTATGATCCACTGGAGCATACCCAAAGCCACTCTTGCAAGCCCAAAGCTGCAGGATCTCCATGACACAGGACAACTCTAGGATATCCAAGACCTAGTGAAGGTTGTACTCACCTTATGGTTGTACCAAGAGTTGACCATCTAGCCAACCCTGATGCAGGAAGTGGGGAAACTTTAAACCAGTGGTGGAATTAAACATTGACATGAGTAGAGCTGGATGTCTTTCTTCTATAATTTATTGACTCTTTGTCTATTTCATATCATGCAACTTGATCCCACTCATCTCCCCCACCTTTCCTATCTGTCATATGACTTTGCAACCTCCCCCCTCCAGGATAAAAATAAGTAAATAAAATTTAAAATAAAGGAGAAAAGAACAGACAAATCTTTCCATGGAAGCTGTAGTATGACACAGTGGGTCACACAGTATACTCTTTAGTCCATATAGCATTACTTGCCAAGTGTTCGTTGCAATGAGTCATTGGTCTGTTTTGAGGTCTCTGGTTTTTCTACATCAGAAATACTGGGCCCTCACTAGGACTTGGAGATATCCTATTGTTTCCTGTGTCATGGAGATCCTGCCGCTTTGGGTTTGCCAGAGCGGCCTCTTCATCTGTTCCAGCAGATCCTAGATGGGATGGATGGATGATGGGATGGGCCAACTTATAGCTCTGGGAATCAGACTTCTCTATACTTGGAAGTGACTGGGAAAGTCTGTTCTTTCCAATCTGCTATCAGGGAAAAGAAAAAGAAATGCAACTTAGGAATATGGCAAAAACCGAATGTTACTTCCAATGATATCAACCTGCTCCAACAAATGTCTTCTATGGCGTGTTTGTAAAACTGCCGTAACACACTATAAAATTGCTAAGCAGAAAAAAATCCTAAAATCATAGTGCATCTGATTACCAGAAAGATATCACCTTATATGTTGTAAGCTAAAACATGAAAAAGCTTTGTTCTATCAGCGTGAGTGCAGAACAATGGTTTCCTGAAGTAAGATTCAAGGTCAGAGATCTATTTTTCAGGACTGCAGACTCCACAGTGGCACAGTAAGTAAGAGAAAATTATAAAAGTTCCTAGGTTTATTCACAGGAATCACTGAGCCAATATTTGATCCAAGCAAGGTGAACTCACCAATTGTTCCATGAGGGAAAGACCATGTAGCTGTATTTTTTTTTTTTTTTTTTTTTTTGCGGGGGCGGTTGTTTTTGGGGGGAGGGAGATGTTTATTTGTTTGCTTGCTTTAAAACTCTTAATGGAACTATGGAAATATTTTGACTCTGATTTACAAATATCCTTTTAGAAATAACTCTTACATGTGAGTCTTCCTTTTGGAAGCAACCCATAGCTGACTTTCCATAACAATCCAGTTCTTTCCATCAAGACCAAAACACCTACATTTCTATGTTCTTTTGCCTTCATTTTTTGTCTTTAAGGATTTCTACCAACTCTGTACTGAATTTATATTTGAAAGTCATATTAGATGAATAAAATTTACCTGAATTAATCAAAACAGGTAACACACGGTGTAATATTAAAAGACTTAACAAAATTAACAAAACAGATACTCGAATACAGTCTTGCTAACTCATGTGTCCTTGAGAAGACTCACTCCCTAGCTTTTGCCCACTCTAGATACAGGCTTGCGAATTGGCTTGTGAATGTACATTATGGAAGTATACAGAAGTCAATACACTTCCTGTATTATCAGCATTTTTTCCCCAATTGCATCAGCATTGGACTGGGGAATGGAATGAAAATAGGGGCAATGTTCCGCTCTAACTACTTCTAAGAGTGTTATGCAAGACCTTCAGACACACAAAGTACACTTATATCAGAGCTTGGATGCATAATGTCTTCACCTACCACTGTACCTGCTGCTGTCCCCATCTCTGACTGTCTCTTTCTTTCCTGACAGTGACAAATGAATATCCTAAGAAAAAAACGATTGTTTATCATTCATTATTTTTCTGTGTATCTCTTAGAATATATTGTATATAATTTACAAAACATTTCAATAAACCCTCTAGTGGTGCTTAGCATTTGAGGGTAATCATTTAAGACTTTAAGACCTTGTGGAAAGTCAAGGAATTTTTATAACCCATAAGATACATCAACAGAAATTAGAAATTATGTGTAATTATCAATAGGCTCATGAGCATTCTCCACTGAATTTTCTAGAGATCAGTGATTCATATCCTCACTGAAATGACAAGGTCATGTCTCTCCCAAGCACTTCCAGTTCGTCACTAAGAAGTAGAAGATCAATGGGTCCAAATTATATATTTTAAGGATTCCACAAGAAGAGACCAGAAGACTACTTGGATAATTGTGTTATCAAAAGGTTTTAAGTGGAAAACCTCAGCAGAGGATCCCCATACATTTTCTTGGGGCATCAAGCAATGTTTACTAATACCCAAAGTCTCAGTGAGATTGCTTCAACTTTATCTGAGATGTATAACTCCAATTTCCAATCATGGCAATATTGTAATACATGCACACTAAGTTGCCTTCTGTCATTTGAAGTAATTTTTAAAAACTCTGGAAATATGAAGTTGGAACTTAGGCCCTCATAAGGCTCGGCAAGCCCTATCACTCAACCATAGTCCTAGTCCATTACAAACTTTTTGTAGAATCCTTAAAGGAAAGTAGTTGTACAACCTCTTCTCCATGCCCTTCATCCCAACATCTATAGGGGTATTGTGTTGCTTCGTTGTAAATAATTGTCCCACTCACTGGTTTAATAAAAAGCACTGATTAGCCAAAGGCAGGCAGGAAGTGTGGGCAGGGCTACCAGATTGAGAAAACTCTGAGAACAGGAAGCACAGAGCAGAATGCCAGAGAGAGGCCCGGAAGAAGCAGAGGACAACTATGCTGCTCTAAGAAAAGGTATCGAGCTCCATGTCTGAACAAGAGACATGGGTTAGATGAAGTGTAGAGAGCTAGCAAGCTATATGCCTGGGCCTGAAGCTGATCAGCCCAAAACTATTGAAAGCATCTGTGTGTCTCTGTGGGACTGCGGGACTGCAGGTCTTTGGGTCCTAAACATTAAGGTTAGGCCCGAAAGTCCGGGCCAGAAACCTCATACTACAAACATCCTTCCTTGCCTCCATCATTCATGCTGCATGAGATGGGAAGAACAGCATCTTGGAATATCCATGAACACAGGCTAAGGAAAGGCCCAGCTTGCAGGCTCTGGTCACATCAGAGGTGAGTATTTGACAGGGATCTTGCATTTACCATGGAGAGAGAATCATTCTCTTTCTATTAAATATCATATTGACAACTTTACCACTAACTTCACAGGATCTATAGAAATTAGTGGAGGTACGCCCTAATGTGGGTAACCATCTGAGCTTCTAATAGTGGAGATGAAAAACAAAATTAACTTTCTAGGTCTAGAAAAGGTGGTTGGCAAAGAGGAAAAATATAAGAAAATAACTGCAGCTAAACTCGAACCACTTAAGCACCCAGCTCACAACCTACAGTTGCCTGGCTTAGGAAGGCTCAGTAAGGCCTAAAGGTCAGATACTTTACCTCAAAGAATTCAGTGAGATAGATTCCGAACTCTTCTTTATGATGCTGAGAGGGAAGAGAGGGAGCGTGCCCTGTTGTGTTGGTTTAATAACAGAGGTCACTTTGATACCTGAATAGCTTTCTGTCTGCTGTCTTCTCAAGTGGAAGCTTAGGACCGGTGCATTTCTTCAGGAGAGCTGTGTGGAAATAAACATGCTCAAACAATAGAGACTGCACAACAATGTCGTATCCCTAAGCAAGGTTCTTTTTTCATTATCATGGCC
Organism: Phyllotis vaccarum; assembly: GCA_033318265.1. NCBI lineage: Eukaryota > Metazoa > Chordata > Mammalia > Rodentia > Cricetidae > Phyllotis > Phyllotis vaccarum. The sequence continues at coordinate 26,175,961 of JARWLC010000001.1, forward strand.
ACTGTCACTATGGTATGGTGCTGGATGAAAAGCAGTATATGGTGTGGATCTGAACTGTGTATGTGACTTTCTCAATAGCCCTGCAACTCTAGGGGAACTACCCTCTTCCTTTCTTTCATTCCTCCTGTTTCTCTCTCTCTCTCTCTTTCCTTCTTTTTGGTTGTTTAAGACAGAGTTTCTTTGTGTAGCTCTGGCTATCCCGGAACTTCACTCTGTACATCAGGCTGGCCTCGATCTCACCGTGATCCGTCTGCCTCTGCATCCGTAGGTGACAGGGTGAAAGGCCGGCACCACCACCAGCTAACACTTCCGTGTCTTCTATAAGTAGCACCACATGACTTCCCTCAAAACCTTTTGTCAAAGGGCAACAGAACTGCAACAATATTACTGACATCACTGGATGTCAAACCTCTGAGGATTCTGACTATATTGTTTCTGATTCATTCATTCAGCTTATATTTGTTGATATCGGCTACCAAGTTCCAGGTACAATACCAGGTGCAAATGTCCCCCACATGAAAAGACATCATTTTCTAGACATCCGCTGCCTAATAAAATAACCATCTTCTATCACAGTACCAACCCTGTGCTTTTGGCTACCAAACACTACTCTATCATTACGAAGAGTTTCTAAGGAAAGAGAATTGTTTATTTCTGGTTATTTTTGTGTAGGGAGGTGGGGTGAATGTGTTTGTGCTTTATGAACACTTGTGTACAGACACACATGCATGAGGGCCAAAGAAGAATGGTGACAATCTTCATTTATCACTCTCTGCTTTATTCCCTTGACTTTGTGACAGACCCTGGACTATCTGGGAGCCAGAAAGTCTCAGAGATCTTCTTGCCACTGTCTTCCACAGGCTAGTGTTAAGGCAGACTGAAGCCATGACCATATTTTTTAGTTGGGCTCTAGGATCCAAACTCAGGTCTTTAAGCTTAAACAGGAAAATCTCTCTCTCTAGCCCCTGTCTCAATTTTATGAGATACTCATTGGGAAAACATCTAAGAACTTTCTTGAAACACAAAAATCATTCTAGCTCCTGTTTCAGATTTTGAGAGTCCAATTGGGGAAACATCTAAGAACTTTCTTGGAACACAAAAACACAAGATTAAAAGTGGCTGCTTTTATTAGGCTAAAGTAATAACACTCTCATTTTTAATTTGGTTATTCGGAAGCTGTTCCATGCAGGCCTTATAACCTTTGTATCTCTCTTTTGCCTAGATTTATGTCTGGGCTACAGGTAAACTCTCTACAGTCCTTTATATCATTTCACGTTTTAGGGTCTCAGATCTGTCTGTCCGATCTGCTGTTTACCTGCAGGAAATCTAGCCTTTTAGATACCAGATCCTAGTTTCTCAATGCTATGATCATGGACTCATCCTGCATTAAGAGGGAAAGCAAGGGTAGAGTAGAAAACCTCCCCCCAAAGGTGAAGAACACAGTCTACTTGTGGGATACCTCCAAGGAGAAGAAGACTACAGTTTCAGAGTATAAGGCTCTGGAAAGGAGACGTGCAGTCTGAAAACGCTGGCTCATTCTAATCTCACCGATTTGAAACTATGTGGCTTTGGCAAAAAACTGCTTCCTTCTTCCTTCTGGGAAGGGTAACAGCAAATGCTTTGTATTATCCTGTAACCTACTATTATGGCAGAATAATTATCATCATACATCTCACTTATTTTAAAAAAAAGAACTTAGATTACCATAAAAATGAGACATGCTCCCCATCTTCTGAGTGTTGGTGTGCTTGGGTCACCAGTCCTTCACCTTTCTACCCAGTCCTCTGGGGGGTAGGGAACAGCCTGTGGGTGTGTATCAGTGAACTCGTCACTTCTCCGCTAGAAAAACTATCAAGATAAAGAGGAAGAAGTTGGGTGAAATTAATTGTTTTTGTACTATTAAGGATAATAGAACTGATGTAATTAATAAGAGAAAAAGCAGGAGGATTGGGTTTTATCGCAGATTTACATCTGGAGCTAGTCACTTGATCATTTCTCGGGTCACACTAGGGACAGGTGTGGAGCTTCTTCCGTGTAGTCCTTTCAGTCTCTGAGACACAAGGACCACATACCCTTTCTTACTCATCAAACCTGAGCCAAGCATTGCTTCAGCTCTTGGATCTTGGATTCTCTCTCTCTCTCTCTCTCTCTCTCTCACTCTCTCTGTTTTTGAGACAGGGCCTCGTATAGAACTCTAGCTTCCAGTTTGATATTCAGCTGAAGATGATCTTAAATTCCTGATCCTCCTGCCTCAGCTTCTCAGAGGCAGGGATAACAGGCATAAGCCATCCTGCACCTCTAATCTTGGATTTTCCTTTGTCACATTATAATGCAGATTGGAGTGACATACTCCTTCTATTTAAAGTCCTGGTTTCCACATTATTGAGAGTAAAGTCTTTTTAGTGAAAACAATGTAACCTGGGGAGGAAGAATAACTCTGGAGGAAAGATGCAGTGTTACAGAATGACTGAAGTAGCATGAATAATAATCCCCAAAGAAAGAGTCCAGGAGGAAACGCTTACTCATGAAGATCATCAGACTATGCATCCTCCGTGGCTAGCATCCCAAAGTCCCGCACCCAGGACTCCTTATAGCTGTGTGCAATCTAGGGCTGAAAGATGACTTATGGAAAGCAGAATGGATATGCAACCTTACGAGTAGCCTGGATTAAGGAAGCAAAACAGCAGTGATGCTTTTAAATGAAGAATGCTTTCTAAATCAGGGCTCATGGTCAAATCCACATTTCCATACAGAGACTTCCTGTGTCATCTCAGAAATATAGAGATGCAGATGAGGTCACCATAGCCTACGGGAAGAAAAGATCTGGGCTAGCTACACATTTAAAACTACTTTTAAATTTATCAAAGGACTGAAGTCATGAATCTAACCTGGGAAAACACTATGTAAGCTGGTATGATTTTTAAAAATTACATGTGTATGTTGTGGGACATTTTCTTGTATGCTGTGAAGTATCAACAGATAATAAAAGAACTATTTGGCCTATGGCAATTCAGTTTATAGGCAGGCAGGAAATCCAAGCATAGATAAAAGGGGAGAAGGATAGAGTTAGCAGAAGACACTGTGAGCTGCTGAGAGAGGGAAATGTAAAGGAACTCAGGTAAGCCACGGGACAAGTGGTAAAACAGATTAATAGAAACTGGTTAAGATGGGAGAGCTAGCTAGGAATAAGCCTGAGCCATAGGCCAAACAACATGTAATTAATATAAGCATCTGAGTCATTATTTGAGGCTAACATGTAATTAATATAAGCATCTGAGTCATTATTTGAGGCTAAGCTGAAGTGGGGCTGTGGGCGGTGCCCTGACCTTGGGCTGGATGGTTCAGAAACTTTTTACTTCATGTGTAGAATACACATAAATGTAAAGTGAATTCATATATGGTATGTAAATCTACATACAGAAATATATTCATAAATATGTGAATTTACACGTGAATACCTAGGGTGTGTATGTACTAATTTGAGCAAAAGATACCATAATACCACACATAGTTCATCTCACAATATGTGTTATTTCTATTTTTTATTTTTTTGTTTTAAAGTATTTTACAGTTTCAAAAAATTGCTGAGATCTGACAGACATTCACAACGTGGTCACTAACCAGATTTAACACATGCAAGTCTGTTCCACTTCCCACATGCACTGTCCATAATCATTTAGGATGATGCAGATCCAGTTTGTGACAGTTAGGAGACTCCAAGGACCCCAGACACTGTCCACTGACTATGTCTACCTCCTCATGTCTATAGAACTATAATCTATAATATTCCCTTCTAGCACAGCTACCAGTGACCTTCTTCTCTAAACAGAACTCAACTAGAAGGCAAGAGTGAAGTCTGTGTTTTGTGCATCACTACCGATTGCAAGGTACTTGGAAGACCAAGTTGGGGTAGAGCTTGGTCTTGTGTGTCTGAATAAATAAAAGGATTAGATTTTAGGCTTCAATCAGAAATAGAAAATGGCCTGCTTGTAGCCTGACTAGAACAGTGTACTTCTGTCACATGACTATTTCATGATTAAAAATTCTACGTTTAAAAACCTGATATACAATTATCATTTTTGGCACTAGTATGTCATTGTCATCTGAGCCAATTATGTTGCACGGCCCCTTTGGTACAGAAAAGAAAGTAAGATCTGGAACATTCAAATATTTCTCATTTTAGGAGTGAGTCAGTCATATGTGTTATTTGTCAAGTTCCTGAAGCTCCTCTTTTTCGAAACAGTGAAGGTACAGATTAGTCTTCATCATATCTGATTAAGTTATCCATGAATATTTTCTGTTATTTATGAAAATATTACAGACAGATAAAGTTGAAATATAAATGTGATAATGCTAGCTACCAATTTGGCAAGCTTTAAAATCTCTTGAGAGATGGGCCTCAGAGGGACCAAACAGAACCCGTTAGTAAATGTGGGAAGAAATATCTTAGTTATGGTCCCACTATTTCTTGAGTCCTGGGGCTGTTTAATGTAGAGGAAGAGAGCTGAGCATGAGCACGCATGTAATCATTGCTCCCAGCTTCCTGACTGTAGGTGTAACATGACCTGCAGCCTCAAGCAACTGCTTCTGAACCATGATGTCAAACTGTAAACCAAACTCAGCTTTGTCTTCCTTGTGTTGCTTTTAACTCATTATTTTATAATAGCAACAAGAAAAGAAAGTTAAGACAGAAAATGTCCCTTGAAATACTGACATAAGATGAGAATGGGTTCTTCTTCAACATAGAGGAAGGATACCACAGAACGTTTTCACTTTCTGTCTTAGGAGGTGCCTGCAAAGCAGCATCTGAGACTGACTAGGAATGAGGGTGACTCAGTGGGTGTGACTTAGAACAGAGAAGTGTGCGAACAAGATGGGAAAGAAGGATGCTGAGGGAATGGAACGCCAGCTGCACATGATCATTCAGGAGCTCTGGGACACAGAAAGTCTGTGGAAGAGCAGATTCACCTTCTCACAACAGCTGGGCCTTTACGCAGAAGCTGGAAGGCAGACTGGAAAGGAAACCAGAATCTTTAACCTCTTCCCTTATTTGAAGGATTAATTAATGGCAGCCACAATGGCCATTTGCACTGCTACAGAAATACACTGAGAAGTAATTAAAAGATTTGAGTTGCCTCTCTAGAGAACTACAGTCATGCATTCTGATGATTGGATGCATTGAACAACCAGGGTGATAAACAGAGGCGTGTGGTGGTGGGGGGTGGTGCCTGTAAAGAGTTAATTTCTTCTAAAGCCATCAAACTCAAGTTGAAAATATGTATGGTCCACACCTGGCTACCTCCAGAACCTTCTGTTCTTTCTCCTGATGAGGTCTTTACCAAGGTCCCACTGCCTGGCTCACGACTGCTTATTTCAAGGCACATCGAAAATGAAAATAAAAATTCCATTTCGTTTCTGCAGGGGATGATGGTCTGCTCCCCTTGAGCTGGGCCAGAAGGAGCTTCTAGAATACATTGCTGGAAGTAAATGGACTTTTATAGCTATTTTCATTACAATTCGCCCCTGAAAACTCCATTTTATCAAAACTGCTGTTTAATACTATTTTCCATGCTCAGATGTTTCTCAAATGCACAAGCAGGAGGTGCAGAAACCCAGACAAGACTGAAGCAGGGACAGAGTCCCATAAAAAGGACTTAGGTATTAAAATTCTTCTGTGCACAAAACCAGAATTCAAGTGGTCCAGACTACTGCACTAACTCTAATTGCTCCATAATGAAAACCCAGATCCAGATATTGGGGGAAAAGCTGAATACCAGAAAGAGAGAGAGAACAGCCATTTCTCACCCAGCCAACTCCTTAGGCCTGTCTCCAGGAATCCTCCAACAGAAAGTCTCTCAGTCCTAGGCTGAAAGGAAGGAGGGAAGTCTCTGGGAAAGCTGAAACACCCTCTTCTCCTGCTCCTCCCAGCTCTCTTAACTTCCTCTTTCCACATTCCTAAGGCGAGGATTAAAGGTGTGGGTTGCCACTCCTTGACCTTCACAGCTAGGCTCTGTGGTTGCTTCTGGTATCCCAGAATATTTTATTAAATGTACATTACCACACCCACCATCTTAGCTCTGCCAGGGCCATAGAAGCAAAACACAAGTCTCCCTCTTCAGGCTTGAGAACTTGCTGCTCAGCAGCCAAGCGCTTAAGAGCAAGCCATATTCTTTGCTGTGACTTCACAAACGCTTGGAAGGGATTACTTCAAATAAATAATTAACATTACGCCCTTGTTGTTAGTTATTAAATTTGACACCTGCTTCATGAGATTCCAGTCTACAATGCTCTACTCCACTGATTCTGGGCACACCGTAAGATAGAGGGCCCACACTGTAGATGCTGCTTACCTCCTGGCATAGATAAAGCAGAGAGAAAAAAAATATGGTCTAGGGTACCAGTGCAACATTCCAAGGCTAGTCTTTTCCCCACTAATCTATACCTCTTAAAGTTTCCACAACCTCCCCAAATACCACCATGAGCTGGGGATCATGTTTAACCTAATGCCTAGGCCTGTTGGGGCTGGAGGCATTTCACATGAAACACAACACATCATTAGATTATGTTTTATATAAGACTCCATTTGAACAGACTAGCGAAGAGGTTTTTATTGACCAGAATAAGCTTCTGTGGCAGGATACTGAGGGTAGTCTCTGACAGTTAAGACTGACCAGAAGCCATTCCTTTTGACAACTGCAAAATACTGAAGTCTACAGACAACTTGAATAAATAATAATAATAATAATAAACACCTTGTGCTCCAGAAGAAAATTGCCTGCAGTCCAACTAACTTGTTGATTTGGCCTTTTAAGTCTTTTTACAAAAACATGTTACTCGGTGACAGATCTTTGATTTATAAAACTATGAGACAATAAATGAGCATATTTTAACTGCTGTGTTTATGGTAATTTACTATGTATCTACAGAAAGATAATATGTAACTGTCTATTTGAAAGTAATATATTAAAGTCCTCTGAAATTCATTATTCTATAAAGGCAATGAGAAAAGTAGTGAAAACTGTCAGAATCAATATTTTAGAGTCTTAGAAATTGACTAAAGGATTGCAATCAAAGAACCAATTATTCAAAAAATAATAACTGGATTTCATACAGTAAAGCACCATGACATATTAACTTCCCCATCACATTCTCTCTAGCCCTTTGGTAGCACTGAGGACCATCAGCTTCACAATCATTACGTTTTATGAAAACTAACAATTGAATGATCCCTGAGAGAAAAGGGGAGTTAGAACTTCCCAGAAGCCTCATCTCCCTAGGGAATTGTCACTATTCATGTGAGAAACTATGAAAACCTCTAATTTTGATCATTGTCTTTATTTGATCTAATGCATAGTTTATTATTCTCTAGCAGAATAAGCATACTTACATGGATAGCTGTCACACATGAACAGTGACAATTACTAAAAATTGTAGCTGCTAAAGAAATTGGTACTACTTGGAGCTAGAAACAGGCTGAAAAAAACATGCCCAATGTGGCATCAACAATGACCTTGAAGCACATACACATTTTTAGAATTGTCAATAGACCAAGAACATACTTGAGAATTGGTAATCCTGTCTTCTTGAAGTGTCTTGAGTCTCTGAACTGGCAGGAAGTTAAGGCTAAATCAGAGATAAGAACCACTTGCCAGTATGCTGAACTTAACACACACACACACACACACACACACACACACACACACACACACACACACACACACACTCATGTACACATACACATGCACACACGCACATATGCATGCACACACTCAGAATAAGACATTTTCAGGAATTTGTTTATAATAATTAACTAAACACTAAATTATATGAAGAATTTAGTGGCCACATATGAAAAAATATATACATTAATTGTACTTTATACTTTCCTTTTGGTTAAAGGAAGTCACTAGCCACTTAGTAGCAGCAGCAGTCAGTAACAGTAACAAATGGTAAGGGGAAGAGAAAATCTGATTTCCAGAGTGGGCCCAGTAGTATGCCATGTAAAAAGTCCAGTTTCTTCTAGCAAGGGAAGAAAAACAGAAGCACAGGAAATACTGACCATCCAAGCCAAAGCATAAGTGTTGTACTTATCAGGCAAAGACATAAAATCAGTTATTATAAACACACCCAAAGATTTATACTTAGGAAACTAAAGAAAACCTGAGAGCAGTATACCACTAAGTCGGTTATCAGTAAATAGATACAAATGATTCTAAAGAAGCAAATACAAGTCTAGAGGTGACTCAGGAGACATGGAACTCCAGAATGAAGGAGCTGAAGGCAGATCAGCTTTTTTTCATATCAAGTCCAAGGCCAGCTTGGACTGTGTGAGATCTTGCTTTACAAACAACATCAAAAGTGGGGAAGGTAGCAGAAGCATAAGATGATCTGCAGGAGTTCAGTTGTGTATTTGAACAAGGAAAAGGAAATAGTCAGTAAACCTGAAGACACATGGATACGAATTGTTCAAAACAAAACACTGAAAGGAAAGAAATAGGACTTTAAAGAATAACAGGACTTTAGGACTGTGAGATCCAGACAAGCCATATACCCAAACTAGGCAAAGACACAAGAACACGAGAAAAATGATATTTCACAAGAACAGACTTTCTTATGAAAAAAAATCCCAGAACATTGAATTCTCCAACATAGGAAAGGGGTCACAAATCATCAGCAGATGAAATTTATAACAGGAATGTAAGGTTTGCTCAATATATTTACTATAGGGTTTTCATTGCTGTGCAAAGATATCATGACATGGCAACTCTTATAAAGGAAAACATTTAATTGGAGCTTGCTTAGTGTTCAGAAGTTTAGTCTGTTATGGGAAACATGGTGGTATACAGGCAGGCACAGTCCTGGAGAGGCAGCTGAGGGTCCTACATCAGGATCCACAGCAGCAGAAAAGAGAAAGCTCCTGAAACCTCAAAGGCTAACCCCAGTGACACATTTTCCCCAACAAAGCCACAAGTACTAGGACAAGACCACATGCCTTAATCCCTTTAAATAATGTCATTCCCTATGAGCCTACGGAGGACATTTTTGTTCAAACCATCACAATATTAAAGCAACTAATGTGATGAAATTAATAGAACAAGATTTAAAAATGTATTATCTCCACAATAGAAAAGAGTAGAAAAACACAATGTCATATCACAATATCATAACACACACACACACACACACACACACACACACACACACACACACACACACACACACACACTTAGAGAAAGAGAGAGACCTCAACTAACAGATCTCTGAAACATCCACGACCAACAGCTAGTTAATAATAAATAACTGAAAGTCATGCCATCATGACCAGGTACATGACATGATGTGCATTCCACTGCTGGTTGTATTGGGAGTTCTAGATGAGTGATTAAATAAACAGGAGACAAAAGCTATCTGTATCGAAAAGAAGATTATAGGACTCAAAGGCTAGGCCAATAAATAACAACAAAAGAAAAGCACAAAATGTTTCGTATGAACATTGTCAGATGCCCTTCTCTCACGGGAAGATAAATTAATGTAGACTTCTGTGGTATATCTGCTTATTCCAGGCTTTGCATCACTATTTCCATCATGAAGAAGGGTAGCTATAGTGATGTACAGGACCCTTGCCCTGTAGTCACAGATGTGAAATAAACAGAAATGGAGCCATAGTACACTCCAAAGCTCCAGATTTATGAGCTTATGTGACGGAGACAATAAGACCTAGGGAGGGTTTCTGTAATCCTTCAACATCACATTTTACTATGCAAATCCAGGTGTTCCCACCCCATGAAGAAAGATCACATCCTTGAATGACGGAAGAATCAAAGGCTGAACTTGTACAATAGCACCCAGTGAGCAACAGTACTGAAGACCATTTATAGCTTCAAAAAGAATATGAAAGAATAAAATCAATAAAAGAAGTAGAAGCCACACTAAGATTTAGATAACATCAATAAATAAATGAATAAAAATGTAATCAAATGGAAAAACACTCATGCTAATAGTTTGGAAAACATAATTGTAAAGATGAGAGGTTTAACTTTATTCCCCAATCTGATCTGCAGATTCAAAGCAATCCCTTTCACAATTTAACCGGGCATATTTACAGAAATTCTTAAGTTCATCGTGGAATGTATATGAATCTGCAAGGGCCTGAAAATAGTCAAGAGCCTTGAGAAAAAGAAATCAGTAGAAATATTTACACTCTAACAAAGAAAACATAGCAAATCTGTAGTGAGGATAATGAGGACCAGGAACAAGAGACCTGAGTCAACAGAGAAGAATCCAGAAAGAAAACTTAGGTTTGTGTAAACTGGCACTTCATGGGAATGCTAAGCTCATTAAGAAAGAAAGAACCGTGTTTTCAACAAATAGTTCTGGGGCGCTAGATTTCCAAGTGCAAAAAATTTAAATGAGGCCCCTTTTAAACCCCTGTGAAAAAGTTCTTACAACATAAGTCATCAACTTAAATGTGAAAATTAAAATGTTGAAACTCTTAGAAGTAGATGTAGGTATTTATGGTCTTGGATTATACAATATTCTTAAAATGATATAAAACACATAATAAATAACCACACTAAAAAACTCTTCAAATGCTATTTTTTTAAACATAGTATCAAACAGCACCATTATTTCATAATGGCCAAAAGTTAGAAACAAAAATGTCCACCAACTGCTGAACAGATAAACAGTATGCCACATTTAAGAAACCCATTTTTTACTGAGACGTATTTTACATTTGATGGTATAACTATTATATCTCAATAAAGCTGGTATTAATAAGAAAATCAAAAAGATCCAGAAGGCTAAGGCAGGGAGATGTCTAGTTGAAGGACAGCATAGGCTACCTACCAAGATCCAGTTGCGATTAAGAAGAAGAAGAAGATTAGATCGAAATTCAAAAATTAAAAAGGATATTCATCCACAAGGTATGACCATATAAAAATGTTATCTTTTCTAGCAAACATTGCTTTACTTAAGAGAATCGGAGAAATAAAGGCATTGAATACAGGCATGGAAAGGAAAATACAGTAACCTTGGAGAAGAAACTGTGTAGTTGTGAATGTGGCAGTTTCTCTAAAAAGTTACAAACAAGGCCTTGCTACTAGATAACAAAACTGCCAAGACTAACATACTCACCAAGAGGCCAGAATGACATTGGGAGAATATTTACTGAGGGACTGCTGTGTGACTGTCATACTGCAAATCACCTGCCTCAGGTTTCTGTTCTTTTGGGATGTTAAATGCTACTTGCTGCTTCACTGGGCTCATCAGGCCTTTACATTGTTTGTCATGTGGCTTTTTTGACCTTGTTATTTAATTTCTTCCTGAATCTAGAGGAGTAGATTCCTGGTCTCATTCTATAGATGGTGAAACCAGTTGGGTCACTTACCCAAAGTCGCAGAGGCAAAGCCTACTCATGAGCCTGGATCTGAGACTCCAGACGTGCTTTATCTGGCTGTCATTATTACAGGATCTGGTCATACCAGAGAAAGTGGGGTGATTATAAGCGTAGCCTACTGCCAAGAGTTTCACTTGAATTTTGATTCAAATCCTAAAATAAAGGTCATGTGACCCCCCTAACCAAACACTGAGTAACTCCCATGAAAGGGAAAGGCCAGCTATGGTGATAGATCTGGTTTTTTGTTTTGTTTGGTCTTGTTTAGGGGTGAGGTTTTGGAACTAGCTAAATAGCATCCGGTAATAACTCCACAACAGCAGCTTAAATATAGCCTGGTGTGTGTGTGTGTGTGTGTGTGTGTGTGTGTGTGTGTGTGTGTGTGTGTGTGACAGACTGAGAGTCAGCTACAATTTACCAGCCTTGGGGGATTTGCGCTCCTGTCTTCAGGTTGGGCACAAATCTGAGCTTCATGCTCCTCTAGTTTCCTGAGGCCAAGGGAGGTCCAAAGTGTGCTCTTTCTCAAGGTGATCATGGAGAAGAAAGACTCAAACAAAAGAGGAAGATATTTCTAGTCACCTTTGTCCACATTCTACTGGCTTACAAACAATGGGACAAGGAAATATTCCCACAAGCTACAATGTGGATACAGGAAAGGAATGGACTACAGAGAGAAAACATCATTTCCAGACACTCAAAGTTAGATATTTTGGTATTATAAGATTGTAGGGCAAAGCCTGGCAACTATTTGCTCAAAGGATAAGACTTTCTAGGACTTAGCTAGAAAATAATGCTTTATTGAAATTATTGGATTTATGCTCATTCACTAACATGTCATTTTAGGCTACTGTCATAGCACAGATGGAGGTGTCTTTTATGAAGCTTGAACGTTTCCTGCTCTTTTTCTTAACAAGTTTTTTAACCTTTCTTTCTGAGCTATTTGGTCATTTGTGAGATATTTTCTTTTTGTCTACCTATCATCTATCTATCATCTATCTATCTCTTTCAACTTGACAGAAATTTAGACAGACCTATAAAGGAAAAAATTCACTTGAGGAACATCTTCCATCAGACTTGTCTGTGAGCCTTTCTATCAATCATTTTTCTTCTGTTCTTTTTTTTAATTTATAAATTATTATTTTATACTGTTTATGCCATATGTGTTTTACCTACATGTGTCTGTGCATCACATGTAATCTCTGAGAATGCCAGAGAAGGATGCTGGTTTCCCTGAACTGGAGTTACTGCTTGCGTAAGTTACCATGTTGGTGCTGGTAATTAAACCCAGGTCATCTGAAAAAAACAGCAAATGATCTTAACTGTTGCCCATCTCTCCAGATCCATGGGGCATCTTTATTATTGTTAATTGATGAAGTGGCACCCAGGCCACCGTATGCAGTAATATCCCTTGACTGGGGGAGGAGGAATTGGGCCATATAAAAGAGGTAGCTGAACAAGCCAGTAAGCAGCACTCTCCATGGTCTCTCAGTTCCTGCCTCCAAGTATCTGTCTTGAGTTGCTCTGCTTGACACCCCCCACACACACCATCACTGCCCAATCATAGGCTGTGACCTTGGAGTTGTAAATTAGCATAAATCTTTTCCCAAGTTCCTTTTTGAGTATGTGCTTTTTTTCTAGAAACAGAAAGCAAACTAGGACAGTCTCCCAACTTTTCTTGCTAAGAAGCAGTTAAGTGTATACTCACTTAGTCATCTGTGACCTTGGACAAGTTACGCAGTCTCTTCTAGTATCAACATCTTTATCACTATTGTAGAAAAACATACTAACATTTACCTCCTTGGGTTGCCATGGAGACTAAATAAGGCCATATGTGTTGTTATATATTGACATTATTTTTCTCTAGAAAATGAATGATGAACTCCTAACTCTACATATCTCGGGATACGACTTATTTGAAAATAAAGTCATCTTAGAAGTTTTTAGTTAAAATTGGATATTATCAGAGTAAGACAGGGCTTTCTTCCAATGTGACACATTTACTTAAGATTAGATGAGCATGTGAGAATACAAACACCTGAGAAGAGTTCTGGGTGTCAGAGAGAGCAGAGATTCAAGCCTGGTAATACCTAGACCTATCAGAAATTAGGACAAGCAAGGGTGAAGTCCCTCTCAGCAATTCCTGAGAAACTATGGCTCTGCCAACACCTTGACTTTCTAGTCCTTAAATCCATAAGGAATTGTTAAGTTGTTTTAAGCCATCTAGTTTTTATTATATATTATTTTATGGTGGTCTTTGGAAGATAAAATACACATGAAACTTTTAGAATAAAATCTGGCAGGTGATAACTGTGATTAATGTTAAAAACTAGTCTGTTTGTTTTCCTGGGGGTTGTCATTTATGTTCCTAATCATTTTAGAAGATAGGTATATGGTATATGCTGCAAGAATAAAGGAAACTCAGGGCTAAAACAGTGGGAAAGGCAGAGGTATCAGAGAAGAAACACCACAGCCAGATCTCACCCAGCTGTCTTCCAGCTTCCTCAGCCTCACTCCTCCTGGCTACTTCTGCCTGCTCTGTTTTTCTATACCTGCCTTAAATACTTTTTTGAAGGCATGGCACCACCACTGCCTGCCTGGGAGCCTGGAACTCCTTCTGTAAACTAAGATGGCCTCAAACTCAAATTGGATTAAGGGTGTAGGTCACCACTCCTGGGATATTCCCTGTGTTAGGATTAAAGGTGTGTAGTATGGAGGTTTCTGGCCCTGACTTTCAGGCCTAACCTCAAGGTTTAGGACCCAGACCAGAAGACCCACAGACCAGCAGACCAGCAGACCCGCAGACCCGCAGACCCACAGAGACACACAGATGTTTACTACAATAGTTTAGGGCTGATCAGCCTAAGGCCCAGACATATCACTTGCTAACTCTTTACCCTTCATCTAACCCATGATTCTTCCTGTTCAGCCATGTGGCTCGGTACCTTTCTTTAGAGCAGCATAGCTGTCTTCTGCTTCTTCTGGCTTCTGTCTGGCGTTCTGCTTTGTGCTTCCTGTTATCAGAGTTTTTAGTCTGGTAGCCCCACCTACACTTCCTGCCTGCCTTTGGCCCAACATCTCTTTTCATTAAACCAGTGGGTGGGACAATTATTTACCATGAAACAACACAATACCCCCACATAGGTGTGAGTTACCACTGTCTGATCCTCCTAGACTAACTGTGGGTAGATCCCTCTGATATCTCAGACTGTTTTTATTATATTTGAAAATATACCAACATATCTCCTTTTATGTCAAATTTTTTAAAGGAAGGTTATAGCTAACCTTTTCTAAAACTGTCACTAGAAAACTGTAACTATAACTATCTCATCATCAACTAACCTCAGAGACCCAAGAAGGAAATGATATTTACCCAAGTAAACAAGAAGTGCAAGCGACTTCCAAAATCAAGAAATGACAGAGATGACACCTATCTTCCTTGACAGTCACCCAAAGTTCCTTTATAAAGTTGGGGCATCCATCTTCAGCCTATAGGCCCAGAGTCTCTTTTCATTTCAGTGAAGCAGAAAATCTGCTCTGCCCATTCTGGTATAGTTCATCAGTCACTTCTTATGTCCTGAAGAATATCTGACAGTTTTCTCTGAAAAGCAGCAACCTGAAGGACCATCTCAGCTTGTTCTGTCAAAGTTCAAAGGTCACCTTCCTATGAAACCTGTATGTCCAGTTTAAACAGCAGTCAATAAAAGAACAAGTTCTTGTCCAGTGGCTAACCATTGCCACAAAGAAAGTAGACTCCATATGGAGTTTCTTCAATGTCCATTTTTCTCTTGAAGTAGATTGGTGCTGCCAGGAGCAGACCTGTCTCGCTGTACAGAAAAGTCTAAGTTCTTAAAATATTTTAAATGCCATATTCTATGGATCTCTGAAGTGTTTGAAGAAGACCTGTTCATCTAAAATATATTCATTTGATCTTGAAAACATATTTAAAGCCAGTAAATCATTTTAAAAGAAGATTCAATAATCTATCCTTGTATCCTATATATCTGTATCCCCCTTTTTTTTCTATTTTTTTTTTTTAACACAAATCTTGAATCTAATGTAGTATGAGGTTTCTGGCCCTGACTTTTGGGCCTACCCTCAAGGTTTAGGCCCCCAGACCCATTGTCCCACAGTACCTCAGACCTGCAGACCTGCAGACCTGCAGACCCGCAGACCCACAGACTCGCAGACTCAAAGACTGGCAGAGACAGAGACACACAGATGCATACGATAGTTTTAGGCTGATTGGTCTAAGGTCCAGGCATATAACTTGCTAGCTCTTTATCCTTAATCTAACCCATGACTCTTTCCTGTTCAGCCATGTAGCTCAGTACCTTTTCTCAGAGCAGCATGGTTGTCCTCTGCTGCTTCTGGCTTCTCTCTGGTATTCTGCTCTGTTTCTTCCTGTTCCCAGAGTTCTCCTAGTCTGATAGCCCTGCCCACACTTCCTGCCTGCCTTTGTCCAATCAGCCCTTTTTATTAAACCAGTGGGTGGGACAATTATTTACAGTGGAACAGCATAATCTCCCATAATCTAATTGTTCTAGTTTAACTTTTGCTAACCGTAACTGTTAACAATTTTTAACCAATTAACCTAAACAATGACAATCATCCATAACTCATTGAATGACCAAAAACATCCCACCCCACCTCTGTGGAATGTGGGATCTGTGTTCTTAAATTTACTTCCTGCTGTCTAGGGGCTATGATATCTTCAGGGGAATCCCGAAAACAAAAGTTTTGTTAAATGTCAAGTCCTGAAATAAGTAGCTGTATCATTTGTTGTCCAATCTCTGCATTACAAGAAAGTGCATGGCTTGTCTCAAGTTTTGGCTATAGTAGTCTGTGAAGCTGGTTCATCTCAGCGAGCTGCCTCGAAATTGTCTTGAGAAGTTTGAAGTCCAAATCTGGTCTTTGATTGGTGTTTGTCAGCCTAGTAGCTTTGTCAGAGTCCTTGTGAAATCATCATTGTGGGGACCCATTTTCCTTTTGCATAGTTCAGGTTTGAAATTAGACCTTGTTCTGGATCACTGCAGAAAACTGATAAGAGGTACATTTACCCAACACAATGTACAGGAAGCTAAATATGTAAGTATTTTTTCAGCATAGGATTAGTAACAATAGAATAGTCCCTTACTTTCAATTATTCTTCTGTCCCATATCAGGTGATTCCTCTGATATAATAAAGAGATTTTGTATTATCCTTTAACAAGTATGCTTGAGTTTAGAGAAGGAGAGAGCCACACTCCAACTCTAAAACCAGCTTTAAATTACAATTAAACTGGTACCTCAACTTACAAAAAAAATTGTAGAGGTTAAGCCATGAGATTTTATGCTATGATGTATACTGGTACCAATAGTTATGATATTCTTTTGCTAATAAATTTTTTTGGATAGCCTTCTTTATGCTTTAGATATCTACATGTCTAAGGCCTTTTCACTTCTTGAAGATGGATATTTCCAGTTTTCTGTAAAGACAAAACAGAAACCTGCCCCCACCCTTTGTTTTTTCTTACAACTTAAAGAATTGTAATATGGGTGGATGAGCTATAAATTCTTATTTTCATGAAGTTTCTCTGGCTCAAATCAAGTCTTTATTAGTATTAATGGTATCCATAACTTTTTTTTCATCTGTGGAAACAAAAGCAAAACCTCTTTCCCAATGTAGCACATATCCTGGCTTCCACTCAGACTTCAGTACATCTTTGAAGTAAACAGGCTGATTTAGTTCAGCTGTTTTTTCTATAGTCCAATGCCTTTAAGCAGCTGTTGTTCCTTTCTCATTAGCATTGAGAAAATTCAAAGTTGGTAAAGCGTTATGTAGTCTATCTCTAGAGATCTTTGTTATTCCTTTATGTTTATTTAGTATATTCTATAGAGTTCCATTTGATCTCTCTATGACTGCTTGCCCTGTAGGATTGTGTGGTATTCCTGTAATATGCTTTATATTATAATAAGTAAAATTTGTTTTATTTTACTAGAGACATATGTCAGAGCATTGTCAGTCTCAGTTTGTACAGGTATTCTTATCATGGCTATAACTTCCAGCAAATGTGTGATTACAGAATCAGCCTTTTCTGAACTCAAAGCAGCTGCCCACTGAAATCCTGAAATCATATCTATTGTATGATGGACCTATCTTAATTTTCCAAATTCTGTAAAATGAAATGCATCCATCTGCCAGATTTCATTTCTGTGTATACCTTTAGGATTACTTTCTGCTGGCAATGGAGTTTGGTTATAGAAAAAACAGGTGGGAGACCTTTTTACAATTTCTTTGGCTTGTTGCCAAGTGATAGGGAAATTTTTTTTATTAATTATTTGCTTTTGACGTGATAATTTTTATGAAATTCTGAGGCCTCTAGAGTACATTTACTATTAATAATTTATCAATTCCATCATTATCTTGTTCTAAAGGGCCTGGCAGGCCTGTATGGGATCAAATGTGTGTTATATAGAAGGGATGATTTTTTATCCTGATTATTTCTTGTAACTGAGTAATAATGAAGTTAATTCTGACTCATCATTAATAAAATCAGTTGTTTCAATGTGTAGAACAACTCTTTCTGCATACTGAGAGTCAGTGACTATGTTAAGAGGTTTGGTAAAATCCATTAATACCATCACAATACCATATAATTCTGACTTTTGAACAGAATTATAAGGTCTTTGTGCTACTTTACTTATATGTTCTGATTTGTATCCTGAGTTTCCTGATTTTTTTGCATCAGTATAAAATGTAGAGGCTCCAGAAATTGGTTTATCTCATACAATACGAGGAAGAATCCAATTAGTTTTCTTTAGAAATTCAATTCTTTTGCTTTGAGGATATTTGTTGTTAATATCTCCCAAAAAATTACTGCAGGCTCTTTGCAAAGGTTCACTTTCTACCCATAATGGGTCAATTTCTTCATTAGTTAAAGGTACAACACTTTCTGCTGGGTCCATTCCTGTCAAATTGACGAAGTTTTAATTTTCCTTTAAAAATAAGTTCAGAAATATTTTCTACAGGTATCTTAGACTGTTCTTGTTGCCATAATGAAAATGGCATAAACTGGGCATTCCTGAGAGCAAAATTTTGTCTCTCACAATTCTAGAGGTTTATAATTGAGGATGAATGTTACCATGGGCCAGCCTGGATGAAGGTCCCCATCTTAGCCTAGAGATTGCCACCTGTACCATCTTCACATGGGGGTGATACGATAAAGAATGACATATAGGATTTTCTATCAGAGGAGAAGTCACCTCCTAAGATCCCTATCCACATGAGCTCATCAGTTCTAGTCACTTCCCAATAGCTTCTCCTACAAATATAGTAACCGTAGATATTAAGATTATAATATAAGAATATTTGAATTTAATATGTAAACTGTTTCATAACAGTTATTATTTATTATTCTGTCTTTATAGGCAAACTAAACCTCAGTAAGAAAATATGCAACATTGGAAGAAAATTCTGGAAGTCTCCAAAAGTCCCCATGGACACTTTTATATACAGCCATGCACACTGCCATGATGATACCTATGTTTCAACTCTGGAGTCTACAAAACTGCATTCAATTTCACATTCTGTCACTTATTTTCAGGTGACCATGGTTGAAGCCTTCCACGAAGAATGGATGATTCCTAGCCCTGTGGAGTGATTAGTGGCATGATGTTACAAGATATATATGGAGAGGAATGAACCATACCTGATACAAAACAGACAATAGATTACAGCTAAAACTTCAAAGACAAATAACCAAGACATTCAGTATAGACATTGCAATATGATTAGAACATACTACAATAACTTCAAAATCTAATGAACAAGTAGATGTGGTATAACTTCTTCATTTAAAAAATGCTAAACAAGAATAAAATAGTACTCATTAGATTCTAGTAATGTAACTTATTTCTGAGTCAAAATCAACTATAAAAAAGAAGGGTTTGTGCTGCTCAGCTTCAGAGTTCTCGTGCTTGGTGGGCCTTGTCACTTTGGTATCTACAGTGAAAGAGTCCACCATGGTGAAAATACAGGAAGGGTGAAGTATGTTCACTTTATGGGGGCAAAAAGTAAACAGACAGGCAGAAATGAGCCCGAGTACTTTGCTGGTTGACTAAGAATGTTTCCATAGGCTCATATATATGAATGCCTAGTTACCAGGAAGCAGCACTGTTTGAAAGTCTTAGAAAGATTAAGAGGTATGGCTTTGTTGGAGAAAGGTTATCACTGAGGTTGGGCTTTATAGTTCCAAAATCCCATGTCAAGTAGCATGGTCTCTCTCTGCCTATGAATTAATATGCAGCTGTCAACTAGTGGTCCACCATCTGCTTGTGCTTCCCCATCATGTTAATGATAAATGAAACCTCTAAAATGGTAAGCAGACTCTCAGTTAAATGCTCTCTTCTATAATAGTTGCTGTGGCTATAGTGTCTATTCACAGCAATAGAATAGTGATGAAGACAGGTCCCGTTACCCCTCCTAGGAGATCTAACTTCTCATTAGGCCCTACATGCTAGAGGCTCCCCCATTCCCAATAATGTCATGAGCAGTGACCATGTCTTCACAACATGGGCATTGGGGGGAGGTGGTATTTAAGTTCCAAACTATATGTTGGAGATGTAGCTTAGTGGAAGAGTACTAGCATGCCGTGTGCAAAGGTAGCATGCCGTTTGCAAAGGTAGCATGCAATGTGCAAAGGCCCTGGACTTTGATCTTCAACATTGCAAATAAAGAATTTTATTTTTTTAAGATCTTTGATGATTTGAATGGGAAATGTTCCCCATAGCCTTCTATATTTGAACATTTGGTCCCCAGTTAGTGGCATTGTTTGGGGAGTTTATGGAACCCTTTGGAGGTGGAGCTTTAGCAGAGGAAGAATGTTATTGAGGGCAGGTTTTGAGGATATATTGTGGTGATATGTTTCATATTTAATAAAAACCAGCCTGAAATATAAGAGAGTCTACCCACAATCAATCCTGGAGGATCAGAGAGTGGTAATTTACACCTTTAATCCCAGCACAGATAATATCCCAGAGTGGTGACCACACCAACTGGGAGTAATGACCTAAACCCTTAATCCCAGCAGATCTGAGTTTGAAGCCAATTTGGTTTCCAGAGGGAGTTCCAGGCTCCCAGGCAGGCAGTGGTGGTGCCAGGCCTTAAATCCCATAACTCCAGAGACAGGAGATCTTTCTGTTTTTCTGTGAGTTCAAGGCTAACTACCAAATCTTAACCTGGATGTGAAAAAACTGGTGTAGATGGTATTTAAGGCAGGAGTAGGAAGACAGATTGAGGCAGTAGAAGCCACGAGGAGTGGGGCTGAGGAAGCTGGAAGACAGCTGGGTGAGATTTGACTGTGGTGTTTCCTCTCTTTGATATTTCAGCCTTTTCCTGATAACTGGCTCTGGGTTTCCTTTATTCATGCAACAGTTTATAGTCTTGCCTATTTCCTGTTTCTGGTGTGAAGATGAAAGATCCCTTGCCACCTGCTTCTACTTTTATAGCTTTGCTACCATTATGGATCCTGACTCTCTGGAAGTGGAACCACGAAATAAGCTCTTTCTTCCTTAAAGACATTGGTTTTGGTCATGGTATTTTCCCACAGCATCAGATTAATAACTAATACAAGATCGAAAATATGGACAAACAAGTAGCAAGATGGGTGAGTATATGTTTATTTCATAAGTTTGGTTTCTGTACCTGTCTACTGGAAAAACCTTAGTGGGTGAATTTGACTTATTTAAGTGTCCATTGCCTGGTGAAAAAAAAATGAAAATTCAAGAAATGTGGCCTTCATAGAGTTGCCCTAAGGATTAAGTAAAATATAGTCTATATAAAGAGCCTAAGACACTCTCTGAAACATGTAGTAAACAGCCATTACTGTTTTATAATTCTGTCTGTAGAAGGAAGGCTAATTGGTTAATTACCAGATTGAAGACCTAAAACCCTGATACTAATTGTTCTCTTTAGAAAGCAGCAAAGGAGAAAAGAGCTTCTACATTTACTTTGCTCTTTCTGTAGTACAGAAAACAATCCACTTCCACAACCATCATCTGTCCCATGTTCTCTCTGCCCCACAAGAGGAA
Source organism: Phyllotis vaccarum (assembly GCA_033318265.1). Lineage (NCBI taxonomy): Eukaryota > Metazoa > Chordata > Mammalia > Rodentia > Cricetidae > Phyllotis > Phyllotis vaccarum. Next base: position 26,197,424 of record JARWLC010000001.1, read on the forward strand.
GAGTACAATGTCGGGTGGCTGATGCCCTTCTTCCTCTTCCAGGCAGGGCTTCTTTTTAGCTAAACATAGAGGCACAGTTGCTAAAAGGTGTCCTTATTAGTTGATAAATAACAGAATCCTTGGTCCTGCACTCTATCACAACGAAGGTCACCGAGTGACGTTCTGGGTGCTTCTGAGGTGCTGAATCATACTGACCCTGTTTGGTTGCTGCCTGAGCAGTGGTGTAGGCCATTAAATATTTTATCTCTTTTCCCACCTGTAGGCACTGGTTTCAGGGTTGGGGCCCATTGTGTCTCACTCTGAACAGCTCTTCAAAGTAATTGCTCTCATGTTCTAAGTGATAAGCCAAAGTAACTTACTATCCTGCTTGCCAGTGATGTAGCTGACTTGTGGAGGCTCTCTTTGGCTCCCATGGTCATGGAAGTCTCCGTTTTTACTGGATCACATTCTTGTTCTTTGACTGTTTGTATGCTATGCTTCCAAAGGCTATTTTCAAAAAGTTTGTTCTCCTAACTTTATGGTTCTGGCTTGTCTCAACTGGTTTAAGAATTTCAAAAGAGGAGCAGAGTCACCAGCTCTGTGAATAATTAACTGGCTGAGTTTGATCTCTGCCCTAAAATGGACCACTGATTTTGACTATTTGCTTTGAAAAGAAGAGACAAGAAAACATGCCTTTCTACAGGAACTTTTTAATACTCAGACAGATACAAAGACAAAAGAGCCATGCTAGGCACCCTCCACCTCTGTCAGCCAGCCGAAATCTCTGCCCAAGGTTATAAAGCTCATCCATAAGTTCTTTGAATTCAAGGAGACTGGAAGAGGTTTTGGAAATTAAACACTCTCAAGCTTAAGTCATTATTTCCTGTGTGACCTTGGGCAAAGTTACACAATTGCTTCTCTCAGCGACTTTCTGATTTGTAAATGAGAGAAATAGTATCTATAGTGTTCCAAGCTAATATTCCACAGTGATATGAACATTTTAAACAGTTTCCAACCAATCAAAATTATGTACACTGCTTCAGCCTCTCTGGATCTTATCTCTACATAAATATACTGGAATAGCTGCGTTATAGGAATACATTTGTAGGAGTCACCAAGGAAAAGCCAAATGGCCAATGAGGTGGCATAAGATCCCAATACAGGATGGGTTTCAGTGCCATATCTATTTACTAGCAGGATGGAAACGAACCATAGATTAACAACAAGTTTGCCTATACAATTGATAAGGGGCTAAAAATGGGTTCTTTGCTTGTAAGTTCACATTTTTAAGGAAATTTATTCTGTGCTTGGTACCATCGGTACCTTAGCCTGTTTGGCTTAAACTATAGTTTGGAGATTATTTGCCCCCTGTTCTGATTTAATCTCTGTTGCTTTGATAAATAACCATGACCAAATGCAACATTGGGGAGGAAGAAAGTCTACTTCATGTTACACTTGTATGTCACTGTCAGTCACTAAGGGAAGTCAGGGCAGGAAACTGAAGGCAGAATGACTTGTTATCCCACACAGCATGACTTCTAATCTGGGAACTAACTCACAGCTACAGAACAGCAAACCCTATGAATGATCACTTCTTGGTGGCTTTGCTACAGATTTATGCTTAGCCAGCTTTCTAATGTGGCCCAGAACAACCTATCTCAAGATGGTACTTCCCAAAGTAGATTGGATCCTCTTATGCCAATGAACAATGAAGACAAATCCCACAGACATGTTTCACAGCCTCGTCTGATCTAGGCAAGTTCTCATTCAACACTTCACTCTCAGGTGGCTCTAGTATGTATCAAGTTGGCAATTAAAACTAAGACACCCCTCAAATGTTATTCTCAGAGATTCAGTAAGGGAAAATGGTGCAGGACCCTTGAAAAAAATATCTAATGGGAAATTACTATGCTAAATGGGTGTGTGTTCCTCAAAGGCATTGTGGACCCTGATTCATTTTGGCTCCCTATTTCAAGATATTTTATTTTTCTGATGTGACACAGGGAAGGGGTCTCTCACCAAAGCTAAGCCAATGACAGTCCATACCCTAAACTTCTGTATAATTCTATCTCTGTGAAAACTTGAAGGAAAAAGGATTTCGATGGTGGGTTTATAAGTCTCAGCTCATGTTCGCCTGGATGTATTATTTTTGCAGCATAGTGAGGAAGAAAATTCATGAGCTCTCAGATTGAATGGGGAAGCAAAGGCAACCCCAAAGCCAAAATGGAAGGATGGGATAACTCCTGCCTTCTCCTAATTTATATTCCTTTTCAGCCTGGCCATATCACTTTCTGTCTCAAACTTTCTAGTGCTGAGATTAAAGGTCTGTGTGCTTCCCAAGTACTGGGAGCAGAGGCATGGGGTCCCAAGTTCTGGGATTAAAGATGTGTGTCACCACTGCTTAACTCTGCTTCTTTTTTAGACTGGATTAATCTCATGTAGCCCAATGTTGCCTGGAACTCATAGAAATCCATAGTGATTTTAATCTCTGCCTCTTGAGTGCTAAGATTAAAGGTGTGTGTCACCGCTGCCTGACCTCTATGGCTAACCTTGTGGCTGGTTCTGTTTTCTGATCTTCAGGCAAGCTTTATTTGATACACAATATATCACCACGTGCTAATTTCTTCCCATCACTTAACTTTCTTCAGCCAAAGCCCATTCTTTATGCTTTCCTTTACTCTAACATGCCCTCTCTCTACCATGAGCCGTCTGCAGATCTACAGAGTCCACCTTGAACCCATCTAGTTTATTTCCTTGTTTTTGTCTTCCGCTTCTACTGTAACCATCATTTGTGGAGGTACTCTGAATGACCTGAATTTCCATTCTTACTCCCTCACTCCCAGATAAGACCATCCCAATCATAGCAACTATTCTGAGCTTTAAAAATCACAACTCATATCCAGCTGTGCCCCTAAGTAAAAATTTTTAACAGATTTCCATTTAAATGGAAATTCAAGTATTTTGCCATCTTTTTAATATATTACCTACAGTTCCATTCATCCATCAACAATGTGTACTGTCCATATGAGAAGTGCTGGTACCTGAGAAGGAGAAGGGCAGGCAGAGAAGTCCTTGTTCCCATGGATAACCTTTCAGTGCAGTCTGCCTAGCTCTTTAACCTTGACCCTCAGAAGCACAGTTCACTTTCTGTCTACACTCACTACCATTTGTATGATGAGAGGTTTACCCAACCCTATAAGATAAAATAGTAACAAAAGCATTATCCAGTATTATTGTTGCTAAGATACCCATGGCACACACTGATGTCTTCTCATAGGAGTCTATTATCAAAAATTAAAATGAAAATGTGTTTATAATCATTTGAGGGGAATTTTTGGCTCAGTAGAACAAGTCACACTGCTCATCAGTCTTACGAGGTCTCCTGATACGGACATTGTGACCACAGAAGAGTAGCCTATCCTGTAAGATTTTTCCATCAGATATTAAGAAGGTTTCAAAAGAGGTGAATTAGCGTGGTGAAATGCCCAATGACTAATCCTGGAAGGAGGTAGAATCTCAGGACTCTGTCATCTTAGCTCATGCCAACTTTTCCCTTACCCAATTAGCTTGAAGACCTTGTAGACCTTATACCAGAATACTTATGCTCTGTCTTCCTGGGGTTCTTTTCCACAAAAGTGGCATCTAGTTGTCCTTCCTGCCTGATTTTAAGAACCTTACTTTTAAAATCATTTTTTTCTCTCTCCTGAATGACTGTCTCATGGAACCAACTTAAGTAATTGTGTTTATTTACTATGCAACATTTATCTCTTCTTTTTGTTGTTGTCTTCTTTTGTTTTTTCACAGTTCATTTTCTGTCTCTTCCCCAGAGCTCTGATCACAGCACTTCAAATGTCTGAACAAAAAGAGCTTCTGGAGACACACTCACTGAATAAACAAGTAGTCCAGACCACTCATACTTGCCAGAGTCAGGCAGCATGGAGATGTGTGAGTTGAAAAGACTCCATCCTGAAGATAACAGATGATTTGCAGGTGTGAGACATGAATCCAGATTGTCCTTTACTAGCCCCCTAACTGTCACATCAGTGTGGTCCCCCAAGTTTATATGTCAAAGTCCTAGTGGCTTCTTGGATGTGACCTCATTTGCACAGATTCTTTAGGAATCTATGATTAAATGAAGTAATCAAGATTAAATGAGGTTATTAGATGAGCTCTAATTTAGGATGACAGGTACCTTTTTAAGAAGAAGAATTTAGACACAGACAGAGAGAAGGTTGTGTGAAGAGGACACCGGGAAAGAACAGCTGTGTACAAGACCTCTAAAACTTTCCCCACCAGCACCTTGACCTGGAGCTTATAGCATTCAGAGTTGGTGGGGGATGGGGTTCAGTCCTGTTATCTATGTCACCAACCCTATCAGATGGAAGGGAAATCATGAAAAATTTTTGCCAGCCCTTAGTTTGTAACATGGAGTTGGCACTTCACTTAGGAGTCAATTTCGCAAACTTACAATCACAAATTCAGGCTCACGATAGGATATTAGCACAGTTTTATGCTTATCTGCCCCACTCAATTATTTTCTTCATTCTTAATTTGAAAATATGAATTTGGGAAGTTCATTAAAACCTGCCATATCAGGTGGTGTCAGGGTCCACACTGCCTTGATCATACTGATAATTCTTGAAATTAAGATACTTTAAGGCTGGGTAGAGACTGAATAGCTGTGGGCCTCCTCTGTTCAGACCCAGAAAAGGAAGAATTACTCACGACAATTTCTTTCCCCTTAGACAGCTGAATTCAATTTAAACTCCCAGATTCTCGTGGCTGAAGAAGAATTTCACAGTATCATTTGACTCTTTTTCCATGCTAACTTGAACTAACGTTTTGGGAATGTCTGTTTCTTGAGTGTTCTTCAGATCTTCTGGCCTCACAATTTCCAATCCTGCACTTAACATACATGAGGACTCTGGGACATGTAGGACATTTAAACACGGGATATGACCCCTGAACTCCAAGCGGCCACCCTATATGTACTAGATTTATTCCCAAGGCCCTACCAAGAAGCCTTGATGAAGTGTTACAGTCTCTCCACACCTATGGGATCTGTCTGCAATGAGCTACCTCTCTGTCCCCAGAGAAAGTTCCTCAGGGCTGATCCTCGCCCTGAATTGTGCCCAGAGTTTCTGTATAAAATGGAAAGAACATTGAACAGTAGATTTTCACCGACTTATATCATTTTTGGACTCTTCTCCTTTACTTTTTTTATCTGTTACACGCTTAGCCTTTCTTTTCTCTCTGTGTACCACCAGCACATTACGGATCTCATAATGTCCTACATGACCAAGAATGCTGATGCAGCTACAGCATATTAGATTAGCCGTTTGCAAATATCCCACAAAGGGTAGAGCATCTTAAACCATTGCCAAATGTTTGTGGCAAAAACTATGCACACTAGTGTTTTTAGATTTAACAAATTAAATATACATATTATATATATATATATATATATATATAGTACATATATGATAAAAATCTAAGACACACTTGTAACTTTAAATTTACAGTTTACTGTCTATCCTGTATTTTACTGACTACTTTAAATTAATTCCATAGGAAAATTTCTTTGAATCAGGATTTGAAAATTTGAGCTCACTAAGACCCTCCAAGGGGCTTGTTAAATCAGAGCACCACCCTGGGATTCTGCCACTTAGTATATGCGAGCTAGCCCCAAAACTAACTTCTTCAGCAAATCTCAAGGTAACATGAATCTTGCTTGTTCATGAGCCATGTGTTGAGAGAAACTGTCCTAGAAAATGGAGAAAGAATAAAGTTCAGTTGAATTTAGCAAGTTATAGGGCCTGTATGTGTGTTCTTTTATGTGGTGGTTAAATTCTATTGTTAATTTGACAAGACTGGGGCATCCATAGGTTTGGAATACTAGTGAAGCCTACTGTATGCGTGCATGCATGCATGTGTGCATGTGTGCATGTGTCCGTATGTGTGCATGTTTGTGTGTAATGGGGATTGGGGAAGCATTTCCAGAGAGGAGTAATTGAAGACCCTCTTTTAATGTGGGCAGCACTATTTCATGTACTGGAGTCTTAGGCCAATAAAATGGGAATCAAGGGCAAGGACCATGCATAAGACTTCATCTGCTTCCTGACTGCAGTGGGTAGAACATGACTAGCCACAACATGGCCCTCCCCATGCCTCCCTCACAATGATGGACTGTATCCCTCAAATTGTAAGGGAAAACTGTGAACCAAAACAAGTTTTCCCCTCCTTCTTTTCTTTCTTCCTTCTCTCCTTCCTTTTTCCTTCCTCCCTCCATTTGCGAATATCCATATCACGAATTTGGTCACAATGATAAGAGTAATTTATCAGTTATTACAAAAACTGTAGCATGGGGATATTAATAACAAACAACCTCACCTACTTCTTGGCATTCTCTGCAAGACAAAGTGATTTTATAAACAGAAACCTTTTGGTAGAACCTGGCACTTTGGTGTACTACACAGGATGAACTTTTAATTATCAGTGATATCACCATAATGACTTTGTCTCCAGATTAGAAATGATATTAAATTATGTTTTCCCTGACGTTAATTTTTTTGACCATGTAGAGCTGCCAAGAAATGTGGAAATTATAATATAATGAGTAGCTTCAAATTAAAAAAATAGGAAGCATTGCATATTAGAAGTAATTAACTAAAAATGATAAAAATTCATGGTATCGCTACTGTGGAAAGTCTTTGGCACGTTCTCAAAAAGTTAATCATAGAATTACCATATGGCCCATCAATTTTACTTTTATTAATATTTCCCTAAGAAGAGAGTACAAATCAGGAAATCAAACAAATACCTATACTCCAATAGTCATAGCATCATTTTCCCCAGAAGCTAAAGAATGGAAATAGTCCAAATCTCCATCAATGGATGAGTGAGGGAACAACATGTGGTACAAACCACGGAGATGTGTTCCAGCCACAGTAAGAACTGAAGAACAAACACATAGAGTACTATCGCTGCTCTTGAGACACATTAAGGAAAGCATTCAGAAATACAGCACTTACATGGGAGATCCAGGGTAGTATGTCTATAAAAATAGAGAAATGGGTAGTTTCTATAGCCAGATAGAAGAGGGCTAGGGAGATGGCTACACAGGACATATGGATTTTCCATTTGTACAGATGGCAAGGTTCCAGAATTGCACAGTGATGGCTGTGCAGCACAGTGAATCATGTCATTTTCACTGAGTCGAACACTTGAACTAATTTAAACGGTGAATTTTGCACAGCACATTTTACCTCAATTAGAAAACAATGTACAAAATAAACACTTAAGACCTTGGGTTTTGTTTATTTGAGTGTACAAAACCCAAGAAAGTGTTTCCTTTGGCAGTTGCTTTCACATGCCTTGGCTCATGATTCCTTCCTCCATCTTCATAACCAGCAGATGTGCCATCCTCTAATTTCATTCCATCAGTGCTTGATCTCTACAGTTTTATTCTCAAAGACCAAAAGGTAAAAATGAAAAAAGAAAATAAAGAAAAAAAAATGGTGTTCTGAAACACAATGCTAAGTTCCAGCAGCCCCACTCTTCCTGCCTTCTTCTTATAAGAACCCTTGAGGTGACACCATGCAGGATAATTTCATCTTTAAATCCTTAGTTTATTGCAACCACAACATCCCCTTTGACAAGTAAGATAAAGTATTCACAGGTTCTGGGAAATTAGGTATGGGTATCTTCTGACTTTGCAAGGGAGAATTATCCTGTCTATCATATTACCACATGGTTGGAAAACAGAAAAACTGGCCTTGCAACATCAGTCTCAGCCCTTGGTGGCCTTGCAGCCCTACTCACCTAATCTTCAGCATTGCCTTTAAAGTGGGGGTCTCAGCTCCTCTCAGGGCAATATGAGAAAAATGGGATGAATCAATAGGCCCTGGCACTGGAAACCTTCTCAATATTCTCAGCATATCATAATCATATGTTATCATATTCCTAAATCCTCTTACCTTTTCAACAGGATTATGATAAAGTTGAGATGTTTGCAAAGCCATCAGGTGAAATGCAAAGTTAATCCACATACTGATTGTGATTTCTTTTTTAATCAACTTGTACATTTCCTTTTTAAATTTTCCATTTCATTCCCAGTCAGTGAGAAGAGGCAGGTAAAGCTGGATGAGTAATCTGCCTTGTAGTCTCTACTCTTAATGACCACACATTCTGTGTCTGGAGAAAGTAAGCATTGGGATCTTTTGATTTCTTATTTAGAGAGAGAGAGAGCTGGGGAGCTACTGACTTCAAATTTTACTGAGACATTCCCTGTGATCTAAAGCAGCAGCAGTGCATATGGAATGTGTTGGGTGTGACATAAAGAGAAACAAATCCTCAATGTATAAAATACAAGCACTGCTTGTAAGTTTTAACAAGCACTTACTATTATCTAAGCACTATATTGCATGCTGGATATACTGTGATGTAAAACGCAAACAGGATTCTTGCCCTTTATCCAAATGGAGGTGACATACAATAAAGATATATAAAAGTTGTATAAGTAGGTAATTATACATTTTGAAAATTGGTCCAAAGGAAATAGAGTTCTGTGTTGAAATAATGAAGTGAACTTGAACAACAAAACAAGATAATATTTATGCTCAGACGTGAAATACTTGAAGGAGAGCCAAGGCCTCTACCATCCAGAGGGAAGAACCCTGGGCTTGCTTCAGGCTCTGTTTTGCAAACACTGGGCCTTGCATTAATGTTGTCAAATATATTTAGCGGCTACTAACAAGTTTATTTCCCCTCCAATAAATGAATCAGATGAAGCAAATCAGACGAGGTGACATTGAGTATGCAGTAAAACAAGTCAGAATTGCTTAGTGATATTTTAGTTTGGTTACATGCGGACACACATGTATGTGGGAGGGAGTAATCATGCAGAGTTTTACTTCCTATGCAGGTCAGTAGTCGGGAAGGCTGAATGATGCTGCTCTATGACAAAGAAAAAGACCTTGGTGTGTTTAGGAAAATAAAGAGTGCTGTAGATAGAATCTACCCTTCAAGGAGAAGTGTTAAGAAGCCCACATGAACAGAAGCCAATTTATTCAGATGAACAGGCCACTGCAGGGAACTGAGACTTCAGACTGCATACTACTAAAAGCCACTGGTTAATGCAAGGTGGTGGATGTCACACTTTGATGCACATATTTTAGAAGAAGGATGATTTTGAATACCTACCACTAATGCCTCTCTACTGTTCATGCAACTTTATAAATTGGATTCTAGAATGCACGGCACTAACCCAAGAACCAAGTGTTTTGGCAAATATCCAAGTGTCTGCAATAGAAGAGTGATGCTGAACGAGTGATTTCGATTCTTGCCAAAACATGTGTGACCAGGTGGTAAATGTAAAACACGGGAATTTAAACTTCGATGCAGTACTTTTAGAAATCTATCACTGAGCAAAAATTTTTCGAACACTTGAGAATGTTATCAGTATTCCCACAAATATACAGGCTTTTGTAGAGGGCCATGTGGCTGTTGTTATCAAGTTTAAATTGTGCATAACCTTTACCCAGAAATCTCATGTCAATGATTATAGCACACACACACACACACACACACACACACACACACACACACACACACCAGAAATAGTCACAGCAAAATGCATCTGCTATCACCCATTTTTATAAACCATGGGGAAGACTTTAGATAGTCATTAACAGGAGAATTGGCAAATAAAAAATGAAAGCATTTACTATGTTAGATGGTGTTTAATCATATCACTAATACTTGAATTGTAATACAAAATTTCTAACTTGCTGATGAGAAAAACATAATTGAGAAATATCTATAGCATGATGTAATCTTAGTTAAAAATCAAAGCCAAAACTACAAGGCCTGTATGAGATGTTAACACAGTTGAATGGTCATAGAAAATACCAAAATCTAGAAGAGACATTGTCTTAGTTTGGGCTTTTATTGCTGTGAAGAGACATAATGACCATGACAACTCTTATAAAGAAAATATTTAATTGAGGTGGCAGCCTACGGTTCAGAGGTTCACTCCACTGTCATCATGGTGGGGAGCATGGCAGTGTGGTAGTGTGCAGGCAGATGTGGTGCCAGAGGAGTAGCTCAGAGTCTTATATCTTGCAACTAGCAGGAGTTAACTGAGACATTGGGCAGTACCCTGAGTATAGGAAACCTTACCCACCCTCACAGTGACAGACTTCTCCAACAAGGCCATGCTTCCTAATACTGCCATTCTCTGCAAAACCACCATACACAGCAAACATAGCAGATGAGGGTGAGAGAGAGTAGCTGAAGAGGCCTCTCATTTACTTAAAAACATTGACATTTGATTTTATTTTACATTAAGCACATGATATTTTTGGACATGTAAAAAATGGTAACAAAATTATCTTAAGAAAACAAGTACTCACAGGCAAAGCAAGCAAGAAAGTGTCATAAGGAGCTAAGGAAGGGGTCACCCACCTATGGTCCTATCAATATCCAGAGCCTCAGCCCTTAGATGCTCACTTTGAAGGAAGCTGTTAGTGTGTCTTTTCTCAAATGCTCAGGAATCTGATTTTACGCCCAGAAAATCAAATGCTTAACCATTTTAATTGGATTTAATCCTGAATGGCCAAACACTTCAACTTCATTTGAGTTTGTTTGAACCTGTTTCAATGAGAAATAAATCTGAGATTCTGGTGTTGATTTATAAACCTTGGGTGACTGTAGGAGAGTGACAAGGGATACAGATAGTTACCCATCTCTGAGTTTGTAATCCCGGTCCTTACTGGATTTGGGGACTGAAATGTACACACTGACTGTAATCCTTGAATAGTGGCTGCTATTTACACTTTGCAAAGGAAGACTTAAGTATATTTGTGGCCCAGCAAGGCATGGGTGGGGGTGAGAGTGTAGGGGCGTGGGTGGTCCTAGTGATGCTGTACATTCTGTAATACCTCTCAGCTTCTTCAAGACAGAGAAGGCTTCAGATCTTTACTCTAATGGACTGTCAGTGCCTTTTCAAGGCAAAATGAACAAAGGCACTCAGTCAAGAGATTGATTTAAGCGTAGTAAAGTGGAGATCAGTGAAGTTTGTCATAATGTCTATGTAAGTTATAATAATAACCTATGATGTGGGGTTAAACACAATAGTATGGAACCTATGTGGCTAAAATCCATATCAGCACCATGAGGGGGAGTAAGGAGGAAATATCATGCTTGTTTTCATATCCCTCTCTATTTTACTAGCCGCATAAATTTATAATCCAGGGGTGAAGAGAACTGACCAGAATTGTGTTGCAAACTGATAAAATCTCCAGCACTTAAACCCTACCTAGAAAGTCTCTCCTGGAATCCTCCTCCAACAAGGTGATACTGCTCCTATGCCTGGGGCATGGCTGGCCTCTCATTACACTTTATCACAAGGTCTAGCCAGTCTGCCTTCTGTCATGGAATGTGGCCATGCACCTGGACCACAGAAGATTCCTGGTAGGCCAGGCCCTGCAGGGCTCATAAATTTCTAAAGAATAAATGAACACCCCTGTGGCAAGGAATGTTACTGGGCCTGTTGAGGAAAGCTGGGTGGCACACAGGGAAATTTCTCTTAGGCTGAATCAGCCTGGGGAAGCAAGAGAAGATGAAAGAAGCATGGCTGGGTAAAATGTTGTAATGGCTACAGCATGGATAAGAGGAGCTGAAAACAGTCTAGTCTCAGCCTGGGGGAGGAAAAGGAGGTAAAGGAAGAGAGGCTGGGGCGACAGCTATAATGGTGGATACAGCTGTCAAAATTTGTAGAACACACCACACACACTCAGCCATGGTGTAAAGTGTGGGCTAGAGAGCTAATGTTGTGCTCATGGATCAGGACAACGATGCCCTTGGAGTTAGGTACTGAGGCTATGGTATATAAAAGCTCTCTGTGAACTTAAACATGACTCAAGTTTTAAAATATATGTCAGTACAGAGAACAACCATTATTAATGTTTTGTGGATTTCTGGACAAGCATAACTCTGTCTGAAGTATAATAAGAAAAAGATACCCTTCATATAGATTATGCATATACAGTGAGATACAATATCCTTCCACAGTCTATGATGCACTGGCTAGGAGTAAGCCAGGGCAGCAAAGGGAAATGCACTCTGATATGGAAAGACTATAATAATATTGAAAGTAAACAGAAACACACAAAGCCTTTAAATGCTTTTTCCAAAATAAAGAATATTTAGATGAATTTACCATCTTTGTCTTTTCCATTTACTCTCTGCCCTGGTTTTGAATATTATGTATGTTAATAAATCTTGTCAGAACTAAAAAAAAATATAATAGGTTTGAGAATATTGTCTGAAAAATCAGTCAATTATTTTTACTATATTTATTTGATCATTAACTATATAAATGCAAAATTAATTTTCAAATAATTCTCTCTAAAACAAAATCCCCAAAGGGAAGATTTCCTTTCCCAAAGAGTAATTGAGTAAGGCTTTAAAATATATATAATATCCCACAATATCCTTCCTGTGTGTGTGTGTGTGTGTGTGTGTGTGTGTGTGTGTGTGTGCGCGCGCATGCCTGGTTGCTCACATATTTGGAGGCCAAAGGTTGATACCAGGTGTCTTCCTCCATCACTGTCTACATTGGTTTTGGGGACATCCTCTTACTCACTGAACCTCAAGTTTGCCAATCTGGCTAGATTGGCTAGCTAGCAAGACTCCCTATAACCCATGGGAATTACAGAGTTGAGATGTGTGCAACTCCAACCAGCCTTCACGTGGGTCCAGGGAAGCCAAAGTCAGCTGTCATGGTTTCCCAGCAAGCACTCTACCAAGTGCTACCCGTGACACCCAAAATTTTCCTTTCTAATCCTAGTCATTGTTGGGCACCTCTAAGGACTCCTTTTAGCTTGTAGGTATCATCTAAAATTATTAATAGATATTAATATTTATGCTGATTTCTGTTTGTATTAAGTATTAGATGCTGCATAGTGTCATATACAGAGAGCTGTTTTAGAAATGCAATTGAAATAGTACATTGTACCAAAGAAGAAATCCAGTGTTTCAGGAAGTATGCAGCTCCTCCCCAGTGTCACAGGCTAACAAGCAGAGACCACAGCAGAGACAGCAAGTCTTTTAACTGTACAGTCTCAAACGTACTTTGTGTCCAAGGCGGCTTTTCCCTTCAGTGTAGCATCCTAATGACAAGACTAAAACATGTACTGAATAGTGGGATAACCACCCTGGGATGTGATTGAGTTCTATGCTTCCCAAAAGAAGTAGTCTAGAGCGCATCCATAGCCATTTATGACTATTCTTGAGACCATTATAGCACTAGAGACTCACAGCAGAGGTTTACAAGATGACACATTTCCCTCTTCCCTAGTAATGATTCTAAGGCTGTAAATCCTGCTATTTACTTTCCTCATCTAGCAGAGGCCTCCCACTTGACTACTTCTGTCCTGCATTGGGCCACAGCTGAATCCACACCCCATTTTTTAAGCTCTAATCTAAGGCCTGCATAGTATTAAGAGGACAATCTCCAGCTCTGACAGTCATTGACTGTCCCACCCCATGTCTCTTAAGAGCCATTGCTATGCTCATCTGGTTCAAACCACAGTTCTAACGTCATGGTGAGATGAGGGAGGGTTGCTGCCTTTGTTCTGCTCTGAGGAACAAAGGGACTCATGAATGAGTTGAAGTCTGTAAGTACCAGGAGGTGGAACAAAAGCTTTTTGAGAGCACTAAGAGTTCTTTCATTTACTCTCCAGTCCTCCGGCCTTGAGGAATGTGTCTGCACTGGCTTCTGATCTGTCCCTGCCTCTTGACATGTAGCATTCTGACTCACTGGTAGAGAGAGAGACTCTTCCACACACTACACATCTTCCCTGAACTTCATTACAACTGTAATCAAATACTTTGGTTATATTATTGCTGTTACCTGTCTTGTAAATGGCAGTGACTATGGATGTAGTTCATCGTTGTACATTAGGTGCATACAGGAATGGCGAGCCTCCTACCTAATGACATATAAATATCGGTCACGTTGGTGATTTCATGATCTCTACTATTTGTACTCGTGTTTTTGTCTGATTTTGTGACAGGACAACAGGCTTCTCCTCTGGTAGTTGCAAACTTGTATACATATGTCTGCTTTATTTACATACCCACAAACCAGCAGCCCTTTACAGGGCCACCTTTAATATAACCTGTCCTGCAAATATATATGATTTCCCCTTCCCAAGTTCAGGGTCTGGATCATTTCTTATAGATTTTAACGAAAAGTATGTACTTTAACTTCTTGGTGTTCTGGTTCCTAGTGGCAAAGTCAAAATTATAGCAGAGCCAAAATGAAGTCACTTAGCCAGGAAGTCATGACTAGTTATTAGGCGATTGTCTGATAATCACTATAGCAAAAGGCTCTGCCCAAACCACAAGTTTACACAGAAGTCATGGAACCTTATACCAATTATAAGGGCAGTTCCTTGCCAACTCTTCAACCACTCCTTTTAATTTCTGTGGGTAAGAGTTGTTTCTCAAACCTTGTCTTTAGGACCCCTCCCCTGGCCTTAACTTGTTTGAGCACATAGTGTGGCATGTGTATTCCCAATATGATGCTTGGCTAGTCTCAAATGTCATTCCTCTTTGAAGACCCACCCCCCCCCCCCAAATTGATGCAGGTCTGAGTTTAACACCCTCTGGTCCTTGATAATACTCAGGACCTTATTGTGATTGCAAATGCATTTATTCCGCAGGAGAAGTGCTATATTTGTTTAATAAGCAGTTTCCCCCAGTAAATTTAGTAAAAGGAAATAGAAGCCTTTTTTTGCACTTATTCTGAGCCTGTTCATTTTAGAGTTCCTTTTAAATGCTTTGGAGCATGTCATTTTCCTACATCAAGCAAGCTAAATTCACTTAGGAAAAGTAAGAACAGCAGCCTCCACCAAGACTACCAAAGGATTAGTGCAAATTCTGCATTAGGCTCCCCTCCTTGAAGTTTCTTGTGTAATGAGAACCAAGGTAACAGTAGGGAAAAATAGCCTCTTGCTGCTCCTTGTAACCTCATTCAGTTTTGCTACACACAACTCTCAGCCTAGATCTGAACTTTGTGAGACTGTGGTGGTAGCTTCAGAGGTTGTCCTGGGGAGTGCTTGTGAACCTCCAAGGTATCCTCTTAGATGTCACATTTGTGTTCCCCACTACATGTACCTGTCACGTAGTTGCCATGCCAATGGTGCTGTGTGATAAGCATGGTGCTTTACTTGACGCTGTGAATCCAACAAAGTTCAACACAAGTTGCCCATCACAGAACTTTTCACTGTAGACTCTATAATAAACATATCTTCTGATGACATTCACATTGTTTCTGAAAAGCATGTAGTGAAGATGTGTGGTCACAAGACACTTTCCATGAGCATGGATACCATAAAGCATTGGTGATTAATTCCTACCTGGTAAATACAAGAGTTTAGGTCACTGAGTGAATCCACCCAACTATTCTGCAAACAATGCAAAAATGACATACACTAATATTTTCAGACATATTACAGTGTGCTGAGTAGCTTGACTTAAGATCAAAAATGTCAAAAGAAAAGGTGTATATGTAGAGAAATGAATGCAATGAGCTCTAATAATAGATGGTTTATTGGGAACCCTCACAACATTTTTCAAAAGACTTTGACAGCTTTTATTTTAATAAGACAGAGTGAAGAGGAAATGGCTTAAAAGATGTCATTAATCTTTTATTTAACTAAGTAATGCCCTTCATTTTGAAGGAAATGATACAATTTCAAACTAGAACCTCCTCAAGAAGTGGTGAAAGAGAATCAATTTAACATACCAACAAAATTAAAATTTCTACAATTTGCTGAGAAATAAAAAGCATGTGGAGTATGTATCCTGATGGTAATTATTCACAGGCCACAGATTTATAATCAAGGACAAAACAACATAATGAAAAGATGAATAAATTGTCAAATTTATCATTACCCTGATTTTTAAACAATTCACAAATAAAATCTAACTTTCCAAACAAATCCATTGGATGACTATGATCACACTCAATTTTGTTTTTTAAAAAAATGGCTAGATAACCACATAATATCAAGAGTCTTCAACACAGTGGATCCCATTTTAAGAAAAAAAAAAGTAGTCCTTATATTTTCTTAGCTTTCCATAGTATATGTCATATAAAATTAAAGTTTTGCTTCCAAAAAATATGTTTTCACGTGGTTGTTCTTGTCCAATGGTGCCATGAGGCCCAGAAGCACCAAAGCTTTGAGAGGCTTAACCACGGAACCATTTTCATAAAAAGTAAAAATCTTCTTCAAGATCTGGAATAAAGTCTTCTGCTAGACATTTTACTGCTACAAAGTCATTTTAAATTAAATGTGGAATAAAAGCTACAAAAGTACCAGTTCATTCCATAGAAAAAGTTGTGTAGCTGAAGTTGTAGGCTCCTTTGACATACATATGCAGTCTCAATAAAATATTTGCTCGGGTAAGAAAATAGAATCTGTCTGGTTTCTTTTAGTATGTGTTCCACAGGGTCTTACTTATCCCTTCGAGCTTCAGATGAACATTGGAATCAATATTTCTTTCCTTCAAAGAATGTCCATAATTCACAGTACAAAATAGTTCTATGTTTTATTCCTAAGAAGAAACAAAAATTATTAAATATACTTTTGTTTTCTAAAGTGCCAGGTGTAGTCATTGCCAGGATATTAAAGTAAAGAAAAATAATTTTCCTCCACAACACTGTTGTTTTAAAAACCAAGAGATAAACAACATTTTTCTTAGGGCCTAAGATGATGCTGCTTTACTTCAAACCAGTGGTTCTCAACCTTCCTAATGCTGAGACCTTTTAATACAATTCCTCATGTTACGATGACTCCGACCATCGAATTACTTCATTGCCACTTCATAACTATGATTTTGCTACCATTATGAACCATAATGTAAATATCTGATATACAGGATATCTGGTATGTGCCCCGTAGGGTCTCAACATCAGGTTGAGAACCATTGCTAAAAACCTACCCCCTAAGAAAATTTCCAGTGGGATAGCTCTTCCTAAGTATTACATATTGGCCATCATTGGTACCCAGCTGAATTGTTGGCAGCACATTCCAGAAAATATCACCTGCAAAAGATCTATTTCCAAGAAGGAAGAATGATACGGGTGGGGTGGATCTCCTTCCTTTGGTGGCACTCCATGTATAACACAAATCACCCCTCGCGACATTCAGTGTGAACAGACTTTCATTGGGTAGGGGTGATGAAAATGCAGGACTGGGAGAGCAGAAGTTTGCTATCCCAGAGCTGCTGGGGATGGCTGCTGCTTCTCTCCTGTTGTCCACACAATGGGCATCAATCTTCACTTTCAGAAACTCAAATCTGTTAGACATAGGTTTTCCTAAATGTCATTGTCTGTGTTTATCTATCTTCTATTCCAAGCACAAGATGATATAAACGAATAGCTACAAGTACACAGAAATCAGATCTACATTACCAATTAGAAATTGATTCTCTTCCAATGTCCCAAACCAAGGCTATCTTATAACTCATCTTTAACATTCAAAGGACAAGGATTTGTTTGGTAATCACCATGAAAGCAGGATATGCATTTCATGCCTTTATAGTGAAAAAGTTTCATGCTGAGGTACTATGAAGATCTAGGCTTAAAAAAAATAGGATCTAAACTTGTATGTCTAAAAAAGATGTGATTTAGAGATCCCTAAGCAAGAAGCCCAACAATGGTCACAGCTTCAGGGCACTCAAGTAAGACTCTGTTCCACTGGCTAACTAAGAACTAGATCACAAATGACTTGTCTAGTGCAATACAAATGACTCTGGGAGGTGGGAAAGGTCTTCAACCATGCTCAGTTTTTGACAGCAGCTGACAGGCAGCCCTAAAGCACTCTAGTCAAAGGCCTGCCCACAGTTCAGGGGGCAGGCTCCAGCCATCTTAAAGCCTTGTACTAAAGGACATGGAAGTTCAGCAGCAGACCCAATTGCTACCTCTCAGTCAGCCACTGACACATTCCATCATCAGCAATCTATGTTTGGGGCCATAATCAAAATCTGTGTGGCTTACGTCACCAGTCTTCATTAAGAAAAGGTTCTGAAGGCAATGTTTTCTATGCCACAAAGAAACTGGATCCATGTAACAAGACTTCGATACTTGAATTAAACTTCATCCATCGTGGACGGCAACCTGAACCCAACATGCCAGGGCAAGTGTCTGAAACCTAGGATTTACCACCAGACGGAACAAAGCTATGGTGAGGAAGGTGGACCAAGAAGAAAAAAATTAAAAAGCAAAAACAAGCCTAGGTCCAGCTTTATTTGTTCAGGGCTACTCTCACCATTCAGCAAGGGAATAAGGAGAGAGATTTAATTCTTGCCAGGGCATCACTGGATGATTCCCTAGAGGATATTTTATGGGGTGGCACAAGCCAACCCCATCTGTGACCTGCAGATGAACACGCCAAGCAGGTTTAATTAGATCAGAGACACAAAGGGCTATTGCCTCCCTTGATAACACCGCCATAGCTCTCAGAGTCCACAGCAGCAGGCCAAAAACAGAGGCAGCCGAATGGTACCTTAATTGAATCCTTTCTCTGGCTGGCCCTTGACAGTGATTTACTTGTAACTGGGGAAGGGTTGGGAGCCAGAGACTCTGCTTAGAGACAGCTTCCCAAGCGGAGGTACTTGGGGATTGGGGGCAGGGAGGTAGTAGAGTCTGTTTGTAGCTTGTAGCCTGAGTTTGCTAAAGTATTTGTTGCACTTAATAAAGGGCTGTTTGGTTTTGGTCTGCTGCTTCCAGATCATGTGGTTTCAGCAGCCCTGTGCCCTGGGAATCCCATAAAATAAATCACTCCAGCCTCTAGGATCCCAAGCACAGCTCAGTGGGGGGGAAGCAGATAAGCAGCTCTTCTAGCTGCCCTGCGGCGGCGGCAGCACCTCCCCTACCCGCTCTGGCCTTTGTACCCTGCATCCACAAAGCTGAAAGAAGGTACACAAGAGAGGCCTAACACAGGGCATAGGTGCTCTGAAATCCCCCAGGCTTGCTTGTATAGCAAAGGTTGAATTTAGTCCCAGATCTGTCAGGGTTGAAACTCCAAGCAAGTTCACACTTTACCTCACCTCAGATGGGAAGGAAGATTGAGGAAGCTGGAAGAAAATGCTCCCTACGGCCACCCACCAGCCAAAGTGCTCCTACCTGCTCCCTCAGTCCCCTTCCTCCTCCCCTGTCCAAAGTCCGCTGTGCATTTCACCAACTTTGCGTTCTCCAAAAGGCCCAGGATTATCAAACCGGGCCCAAGTGAAGAGGGTGTGGGTGGGGAGGAAGGGGGCGTGGCCGTTGCAAACAGCTCCCTTTTACCGCAGCTTTGAGCCCAGGTTAAGTATCAGTGCACCACCGAGTCTCCATCCTCTTCCTCGGAGCCCGGTGCAGGGGGGCGCAGGGGAGACGGTGTAGTCCGAACCGCATCGATGTCGCCCTCATCCGGCTCAGTCGGGTGCAGGTGCGTGGCAAGCTCCTGCAGCACCGCCGCGCGTCCAATTTGGTCGTTGCGCCGCTTCTCCATGATTAAGTCCTCCAGGCTCTGAAACTCAAGTGTGTGGCTGCGCTGCGCCGAGAGCTGAATCTGCAAACGGTAGGGCTGCTTGCCTATGCGTAGCTCGCCACCGATCTTGAACTCGCGTTTGCCATAGCGGCACCAGGCGGCAAAGCTCTCAGAGTTGCGCCAGCTGAGCTCCCGCTCCTTGGCGCCCACGTGCGCCAGAGCGTTGCGCACAACAGCACTGGGACTCAGCGGCTTGTAGCGATACAGATCGTTGACCACGCGGCCGCGCCGACCCTGGCTTGCGTCGGTCAGGAAGCTATTGCTCACCTCCAGCCGGTGCAGATGCACCACCTGGAAATTGCCCACATAGACAGCCCAGTGCGGGTACTGCGCCTGAGACACAAACTCCACGAGATCACCCGGACTGCACTTGTTGAGCAGGTTCTCGGGTGTGTAGGTGCTTAGCGCAGCCGATCCCGGCGCGAAGCTTTTCTGATAGATGCACTCGTCACGATAAAACACTGAGCATTCCACTTCATGCTGCCGCGGGTCATAGGGCTGCGGCGGGGGTAAGGGAGGCCGGTCCCCAGAGTCCGGCAACGCTCCACCATCAGGCCCCTGGGGCGTTGGCTGCGGTTCCACATCCTCGTCGTCATTGGAGAAAATATAGGATACTCCTATGCGGGGCCCATCGTCTCGGTCCACGCCGGTCGGGTCGGCCGTGGGAACTTCCTTGTAACTTAGGTGGGTCAGTTTCTCCACCTGATTGCCCATCACGCTATGGACACTCGTTCACAGGACTGCAAGAGGAGAAAGCGAAACCACCACCAGAGTCATTGGCACTGGTCCCAGGGCAGGGGCTATAGCCACCTGTTGGAAGAGGAGACAAGTAAAATGTATTTGTAGGTGCCACTCAAAAGGGAAAGACGTTCTGTTCTGGAAAAAGAACGGGTGGGGGCCGATCATCTGGAGCCATTTTAGGGGATTCTAGGGGGCGAGCTTCCTCGCGTTTCTCCACCTCTAGAGTCAGGATTACCAGAGACAAGGCTACTCCAGCTCTCCCCAGCCTCTAGGCAACACCTGGCCCCAGCCAAACCCCATTGCATCAGCAGCTCCGACAGCTTCCGCCCGCGCCCTACCTGCCAACCTGGGCAGGAGGGGGGGAAGGAAATAGAAACTTTATTCCAATTCTCTTCTCTCTCCTAACTTCCCCTCCCACTCCCGGTCATAACTAGCCCTTAGACGTCCCAAGAGATCTGAACCTCCTAGGAACCAGAGAGACTCCCGCAGCGTGGCAGTGGCAGGTGAGCCACCCCACCTGGCTCACCTGCGACGAGTCCTTGCAGCGGCTTGCCGGCCCCTCCCCGCGCTCCTGCCCTGGGGTTCGGATTACCTGCGCCGACTCACTCGCGGGGAGGTGGAAACCCTGGGGGACCGGGAGGGGCGCCCTGCCGCACCCTGAGACTTCTAGGGCGAGTTCGCTGGTGCGGGCTCCGCAGTGCCTCCTCTTCCAGTGCGGACCAGGGCGAAGCTAGGCAGCCGGGAAGGACGCATTTCTCCCCTTCTCGCCCCGCGCGACTGCGTAGCGCCCCAAGAAATGAAGATGGAGGGGGCAATGCCTGTTCACGCTGGTTGCTGCACAACCCTCAAGCAGATCTCCCGGAAGGTGGAGAACGAAGAGAAAAGCAGAAGGAGGTAGCTGGGCTTCCCGGGATCTGCAGCTCCCATTCGGGCCGGGCGAGCAACAAGCGCCGGGGCGGGAGGGACGGGATTGTAGATCCGGCGCTGAACTCCCGGGCGGGAGCGCAGCCCTTGGCATTTAAAGAGACAGACACCAGCTCCCAGAGCACAAGGTCTTTCTGGCACCAGGCTTAGCCTCCCGGAGCCCCGCCCCCGCCCGCCCACCCGACCTGCGCCGCCCTTCCATGGCCACGCCCCTCCTCAGCGGGTTTAAATCTCCCTTGTAAATAGTCTTCCCACCCCAGGAACTGGCTTCCTGCACCTCCCTGTGTCCCCCGGCCTTCCTGTTGGGGTTCTGAGAAGTTGGAAGTTAAAAGCTACCAGGAAGTAAAGAGATGCAAGAGGCCAGAAGAATTTGCTTTTCTTCCTCATTGCCTTCCATTTCTTCTTAAATGAAGTATCTAAAGTGGGAGGGACTGCCTTTTATTATTCAGAACATATCTATGACCTAAAGGAGTCTATGCTACAACAGCTCAAGAACAAGTAATATTTGGGGACGATAGAAAGCAATTTTATTTTTCAGAAAGATGAAACAGGATAAAATAGTTATTGGCTGTCTCCCAAGGCCCCTGGTGATTATTAGGTGTCCCTTCAATTAAAGCCAAATTAATTTCATAGACTTCTTTGTTTCCAGATTTTTTTTTTTTTAATCTAGTAGTGACAGAAAGCATGCAGAAGCTGGGTGGGGGTGTAGAATTTCCTAATTGTCTTTAAATTAGAAACAAATTAGCAAAGGCGCCTGGTGAATATATTTCCTTCCCCCTGACTTAGAGGGAGGTGACAGTCCTGCTGCTTATTAACCTCCACAAGAGGACACTTTTCTCCCTGCACTGTTCATTTCTGTACCCCAGACCATTACTAAAGTGACCTTTGCTTTTTTTTTTCTCTCTCCAAATAATGGACACACTTAGAAAGCACTCAAACCAGTTGGTGATGCAATTCAAGACCTATACCTTGTTTTCCACCGACCAAATTTTTCCAAGTAACATCATTATTTATTCATCCAGTGTATACCAACCTGTGGAAACAAACAGGAATACACTAACACTACCATGATCCTTTTTAGTTTGAGAAAAGAATCTAAAATCAATCTACTTATGTACCTTTAAGCCAGAACAATCAATATCGTCAGGCCTGTGATGGAAGTTAGTTCTTCAGCAAGCCTAAGATCACAGTATGAGCTAGACCAAAAGAGAGATTTGTGCGCATCCTGAAGATTTAATTTTAATATTTTTGGACTGATTGCAGGTTGTTGAGGTTAGGAGAGCAGTTCCTGGACCTTTGCATAGCATGCTCCAGGGGCCACTGTTTCTACCATGTGACCACACAGAGATGAGTATTACACTTAAAGCTTGCTTGTTGAATGGGGAAATCTATGGTCAGATACTGTGGGCCAGTTTGCCTCAGATGACACTGAATGGGTTGGCTGGAGATGGAATCTGTAGAAGGGAACAGTTACATAGTAAGCTGCTGTCAGCACCGTGGGGTCATGTCTTAATGGGGAAAAGAGCTGAACTTGCATTCTCATATTATCACAGTAGAGGTTCAGTTATTCAGCTGGCCAGCTGTAAAGTTCAGAGGTAACAGACATCACATCATCTTTTTTAGTGGTCATTCAGTTAATAAGTGTTTAGAAGATGGCGGAGGGCAATTTGCTGTAGTCCTGGAATTACTCCCTAAGGCCTAGATATAGTTCCATATAGAGTGCTTGCTGGACTGTGGGAAGCCCTGGGTTTGATGCTCTGCCCCCCCCCCCCACACACACACACAAAGAAAAAGGAAAGAAGAGGAAAAAAAGTAAGAGATGTCTTAGTTTTATGAGGCAATCAGCATGTGATAGCTTTGATAACCAGAGTCTGATGCAGTTTTTTTTTCTTTTTTTCAAAATTAATGAGTCTAGGATTCAGCCTCCATCAGGTTACCTAGATCACTGGGTCAGAGGTTACACAAAGGCTCCAAAAAGACTTTGTTCATCTCAAATAATTATTTAATAAAGATTGAGATTATCAGATTTATTGGAAAGCTCTAAGGATATAACTCATCAGAGCTATTCATTACCCAGAATGGCAATCAACAAAGACTTAGGATGGCTTAAACTGGTTCTCAACCTGTGGGTCATGACCCCATGGGTGGCCCCGTGGCTCTTTCACAGGGGTTGCATATCAGATATTTACATTATGATTCATAACAATAGAACAATTCTAGTTATGACGTGGCAGTGAAAATAGTTGTGGGGTCACCACCACATAAAAAGTTGTATTAGAGGGCCACAGCATGACGAAGCTGGAGGACCACTGTTCAGAGCTAAGGCAGTGGTGAGTGGCTGTCTTACAAATGTGTACTCTCTACTTGCTTCCATTCCTGTCCTGTCACCTCACCTACAGAAGTCTCCTGCCAGGCCCTAGGAAGGCGTCTGCTGACCCCTCTACATATAACATACATACACTTCATACCTTATCACTTGAGTATGTGTAATTCAGGTCACGAACATATGCTATTTCTCATTGTTTTCTAATGCGTATGTTTACTATTTATCTATTATTTATGGTACAGAGGATTGAACCTAGACCCTTGTACATGCTAAGCATGCATTCTACTGTTGTCCCCCCCCCCCCCCCCAGCCACTAAGCTGTCTAGGCAGACATTGAATTCTTTATGTAATTAGCCAGGGCAGGCCTTGAACCTTCAGTTTCCCTACTTAGCCTCCCAATGACTCTGTCACCAGGCTTAGATCTAATTCAGATATTTAATATTTTTCTTTTATTTTGAGTTTTTAAGGTTTCCTTTTATTATTTTTTATTTTGTGTGTGTATGTTTGCATGTGGGTTTGTTGTGAGCCATCCGAGTTGGTGCTGGGTACTGAACTCTAGTCTTATGCAAGAGTAAGACTTTAGGACTCATTGACCTGTGCTACAGGAACAGGAGACAGAGAGACTTGGGACAGAGTGAATCTCAAAGCTTGTGGATTGGTAATGGATGATAATGTGCTTGCAATGGGATTTTAGACTGTTGGGTCAACAAAATGCTAAAATTAGAAGTAACTACCATTGAATGGTCTCTCAGAATGAAAGCTTTACAGAGGCCATGTCGTCTCCCAAACTGGGAAGATGGAAAGTCTCACATGTCTGCCCCACTTTTTTAACCACTTGTTTTAAGAAAGAGATAGTCTATGACATTCAATGAATATTGGAGTGTCTGCTTTAATCCTGCTCATAGTACATCAGTTACTGTGGCTTGTTCATCTTGTGGTAGTTTAATGTAACTGGCTGTTATAAGCTGAGGAAGTGGCACTATTAGGAGGTGTGGCATTGTTGGAGGAAGGGTGTCAATGTGAAGGTGGGCTCTGAGGTCTCATATGTGCTCAAGCCACACTGTGACCCAGTTCATTTCTTGTTGCCTGAGGGTCAAGGTGTAAGAGCTCTGAGCTCCCTCTCCAGCACCGTGTCTGCCTGCATGTTGCCTTGCTTACCACCACGATGACAATGGACTAAACCTCTGAACTGTAAGCAAGACACCACAATTAAATGTTTTCCTTTGTAAGAGTTGCCATGTCATGATGTTTCTTCGCAGCAGTAGAAACCCGAACTAGGACAAGGAGGAGGCATGTGATAAATAAGCAGATGAATCTGAGAGGACCTGAGATCAGGGCAGTGAGGAGGGTAAAACAGCATCCTAGGATGGAGCAGCTCAAGTGATAGAGAGAGGGACAGGGAAGTGTCCCGCGCCTTCTTCGCCCGCAAACAAGACACAGTACAACAGGATCCTTCTGCAGCAGGTTTATTGAAGCTTCACACACTGGGGCAAAGAACGGAAGACCCCAAGCCTCCCAGGCAAGCCGCTTTTATAGGCAACATTGTTTATCTCTGACGTGGGCCTTTCCCATTGGTCAGCACACCCTCACCCGATATGATGTATCTGTCTGGGGGCCAGGCTTCTTGCTGGAAAATTACAAGGTGTCATGCGCAGTGACTTGTTTACTAAGGAGCTTCCTTAAACCGCTTAGTCATAGGCCCGATACAAGCGACATCTTTAGGGTGCGGCTGGCTCCCTACATCTCCCCCTTTTCTTATATTTAAAATGAGGGAGGCTATCCAGTGGATGGAAACAGAGGTTTGTCCTCCCAAAACTTCTGGGAACTATGTACAAAGGAGACATTCCTGATGCGTCCACCAGGTACACCTCCCGACCAGCCTGGCACCTTTGTGGGAGATGGGATTTGTGTGCCTTGCCCATATGCAGACAAACATGTTCCATGGAACCCCTCAAACTCTAAGGTGGAACCATTGCAGTGCTTAGCCTTACAATCCACATGGAAACTATAACAGGTATGCTCTAATGAGGTGTAATGGCAATTAAGCCTCTCAGTGCAAGAGCCATACCTATACAGTATACACAATCAACCCTGCTCAATTCCAAGCAATAGGCCAAAGCCTGCCCAAACTTCCTCACCAATCAGGGAGAGCAATACCTTCCGCAAGGTTAGGTGACCACAATCAGTCAAACTTAAAATTTTTGCTCATTCAGAGCTGCCAGCCAAATTGTAGGGGATTGTCCATCTTCAATAGCCATTAAGGCTTGGGTTAAAATTGTCCTTTCTCTCTTTCTGGACGCTCGCATCTGGCAAATCAGCCAAAGACTGCCTCCGAATCCCACGACCATGAGGATCCTAAGGGTTCTCATGCCAGCCCATTCCTTCAGGTACGAAACGGCTGAGG
Source organism: Phyllotis vaccarum (assembly GCA_033318265.1). Taxonomy (NCBI): domain Eukaryota; kingdom Metazoa; phylum Chordata; class Mammalia; order Rodentia; family Cricetidae; genus Phyllotis; species Phyllotis vaccarum. The sequence continues at coordinate 26,223,402 of JARWLC010000001.1, forward strand.
AAATCCAGGTGGAAAGGCCCTCTGTTAAGGACAGGTCCAGACGGGTGGAATTAATCTGAACGATGGCAACGCGGAGCTCTCGTAGCGTCTGCTCAAACTCTGAAGACCAATTTTGTAAGATAAACTGAGAAAGGCTTTTCGACAAGTTAGCTGCCCTAGAAAATTTTTCATACTGAATGGAGGTAACACAAAGTCTAGGAAGCTTTTGTTCACATCCCAACTGGGCCATTTGCCATAAAATGTCTAATTGTTCTTGTACCAAATCAATACGCTGGTTAACCAGCATAAGTCCTCCTTGAATTTGGGTATTAGCGGATGCTTGTTTATCTAAGGCCATTGTTACTGAGGCTGATAAATTATTAATAGCCCGAGCAGTTTGCACAGTGTTGGAAAGGGCGAGGGCTGAAGCGGTTGCTGTGGCCCCTATAGCTGCGACCGCAACAATCCCAACAATTATAGCAAAAATGCCAAAATCTCTTTTAGGTCGAAACAAACTCATGCTGCTAGGAGCCTCAACCGGCATAGGCACAAATCGTGGCATGCGAGTCACCATAGTAAAGGAATACTTCTGAGCATCCCAACAAAGGGTATAAAAGCAGGTGCTCTGGGCACACTCTAAAACATCTTTACCTATAGAAACATTACTTACAATCCAAATAAAGGGTGGCCACACACACACGGGGGCAGCCGATATTGTTTGTTCAAAGACAAGTTGTTCTATAAAAGGAGTGACAGAGTCAGGGTCTCCAAAGATCCTTCCTGCTGCCTCCGTCATGCGTGCCACAAAGTCTGCAAATGGTTCATTTGGTCCCTGGATAATCTTAGTAAGCTGATTGCTACCCTCTCCTTTTTTAGAGAGTGCTTTCCAAGCACGAATGGCTGTGGCTGAAATTTGAGGGTAAATCCCCCAAGGAAATTGGGTCTGCTGTGTAGCATACTGTCCTTGCCCAGTCAACATCTCAAAGGTCCATTCCCTCTGTTTAGGGGTTATGGCCGCAGCATTTACTCTAGCCTGTTCTTGAGCTACCTCATGCCATAGAGCCTTCCACTCTAGATACTGACCCATGCTTGACAGGGAAGCTTTAGCCACCGTCTGCCAGTCTGATGGAGTCAGGTTCCACAAGGCAAGCCGATCAAGTTGTGTAACAGTGAAGTTGGCATTTACACCAAACTTGCGGACAGATTCTGCAAGCTCTTTAATCTGACTAAATTCTACTGGGGCATAAACCCGATCATTATTTTGGCCCTCATATACCGGAAATGCTAAACTAAGTTGCTGCCTCGTGGCCTCCGGCAGGAAAGAAAAGTTTGTAGCACCGCTCACACCATAAGGAGGAGGAGCTGTAGGAGGAGGTCTGTGCATTCGCTGGCTTTCTGCCTTGTGCCTGTTCTTTCTGATTTGGTTACGAGGAGGATCATCAGGGTAGTATCTCTCTGCCTCATATTTGGCTGCCTCCTCTTCCAAATCAAATTCATCTCTTGGGTCTAGTGGGTCTTCCTCATCTACGTGGCTGGATTTAGAGGAAGAAATGGAAGATTCTATTTCATCCCTGATCTCTAAATTAGCCAATTCTTTCCAGGGGTAGGTAAGTTTGGTCTCTTTCTTTCTTCTAACCTCTGAATTTTTCTCATAATTTTTCTTGAAACTTTTCTCCCCCATACCAGTACCGGGGGGTCCTTTTTCCTTTTTCTCCCCCATACCAGTACCGGGGGGTCCTTTTTCCTTTTTCTCCCCCATACCAGTACCGGGGGGTCCTTTTTCCTTATGTACAGTTTCCTTGGGGCGCGCTCCCAATCTCTCATCCCGCTTGGTTTCTGATAGGCTATCCTGAACCTCTCTCAACATTATCTGTCCCTCCATGACCACTGGCAAGCAGGACTCATCCTTTAAACAATTCTTGATCATCTTCCATATAGCTTTGGTGCCCATCCTTAAATCCAAGATCATCGACTGCGAAGTACCCATGATACCGTTAGCAGCGCGGCTTATCCGCGTCCGGCTTATCCGCAAAACGAAACCAAAGAGCACTGCCGCTTACCTACGTCGGTCTTAGGCACTCAGCACTGAAATCAATGAAAAAGAAAGGCAACCACAAGAAAGATGATCAGGGTGACTAGAACCAAACCTAATCCTGCCAAAACCTTCTGCCAGTAAGCACTAAAAACCAAACCTCAGTCAGGGACCATACCTCTCCGAGCGAACACTCTGCAGTTCTGAATCCTCCTCGTCACCGAGGGGTCTCCGCTGGTGCAGCTGATGTTGTCTTTCCCGGGTTTCGGCACCACTTGTCCCGCGCCTTCTTTGCCCGCAAACAAGACGCAGTACAACAGGATCCTTCTGCAGCAGGTTTATTGAAGCTTCACACACTAGGGCAAAGAACGGAAGACCCCGAGCCTCCCAGGCAAGCCGCTTTTATAGGCAACATTGTTTATCTCTGACGTGGGCCTTTCCCATTGGTCAGCACACCCTCACCCGATATGATGTATCTGTCTGGGGGCCAGGCTTCTTGCTGGAAAATTACAGTGTCATGCGCAGTGACTTGTTTACTAAGGAGCTTCCTTAAACGGCTTAGTCATGGGCCGGATACAGGCGCTGTCTTTAGGGTGCGGCTGGCTCCCTACAGGGAAGGCCTTCTTTACAAAAGACAGTCAAAGAGGACCCTCGGGAACGGAAGTTTGGTCTGAGACATGCAGTATGATCAGGATTGGCATTGCTTTCCTCTCCAGAAGGAAGACTGAATGCAAAAGCCACAGTAGGATGGGCCTGGGGTGTTTAGGAAAAAGGGGGATAAAATAAGGTCTGGGAGATGCTGATAGTGGTAGGCCAGCACAGGGACTCAGCTTGTCTCTCTGGCCACCAGGGCTGTAAAATAGGAAAGGAAAAATTGTGAATGACCCGGACATGAGAATATGACCAAAACCTCCTTAGCCAAAAATGGAGTCAGTAAAGACACTGATTTAGTGACTATTGTATTTGCTTTTGGGTTTTCTGTAGTACTTGAAAATTTTATTATTCAACACAGCAATCCGAATTTTGTATTCTTCACACCTCCTCTAAGAAGAAATTAAGTAAAACCAAGTTATGTGGAGTGCCAGTGAGTTACTCTCAGGGCTCCTGTAGAAGCCACTGGGGATGAACTGAGAATTGACCTTTCTTCCCCAGGAGGCCCAGAGTCTGATGCTGGAAGTAGGGTGAGCTATTGGCTTGAAAAGTGCGGCTCTAAAAAGGTACAGAACAGCGGATCACTGAGCTACTGGTTAGGCAATCTAGACTTCTGCCCTTCCCCAGACTGGGCCCCAGGCTCACAGACATAATAGCATTTTCTGAAAACGAGTTTCCTCTATACCACCCTCCATCTCAAGTCCCCTCGTTTGATCTCTACCAGTCCTCCCTAAGGGATTCTGGACATCTTGGAAAGGGAATAGTAGCATAGTTGAGCCATTAACGAGTCATTCTTTGTGTTTGCCAAGTATATGATATCAGAGTCATCTCTCTGGGCCTGTTTTCTTGGCCTTTCTGGTAGGACTAGCGATCTATGTCTCACTGTAAATGTTCATGGGGAAGCTATGTGCAAAAGCACCGTGTAAACCTGTCTGTGGTTCACAACCCATGTAAAAGCCAGACAATCACTGTGTAAGGAGTGAAAAGGTAACCCACTGCTGTGGAGTTCATTGTATTAAATCTCCATGCAGTCCTGAGGTTTGTCTCTCCCCATCATGCTCAAAAAAGTATGAGCCCTACTCATTATTAAGGAAGAGGTCTGAAGAGGTCAGATTCAGGTATGAACCTGGCTGCTTCCTGGTCTGGTTTTCACATTGAATCAAGGAAACTGGGGTAGGGTTGGAATGCTCCTATCCTGTGTGTGTTTTCTCGGGCTGTTTTCCAACAGATCTGAATGATCAGCTTGCCTTGGTTTACCAGGGACATGCATGGTTTTAGCTCTCAACTTTTCCTAGCCAAAGTAAATGGTGACGATGGTCATCTTGGATGCCTCCTTGTCTTGACCATTGTCCTCTCTGAGCTAAGAGCTGTCATGAGAGATGAGTTGGGTATGTTGCAGGGATGGGAAAGAGTGGGCATAGAAAGCAGGAGAATCATTTTTAACTGGCCTAATGTGGGACAGAGACATAGTCATTCAACCAAAGAGTCTATGCTTTGAACACTAATTCTGGGATTTTTGCTTTTAAGCCTCATTCTCTGGGAAAGGTAATTGCTGCTGCACCCACCTCACCTTTGAGAAGTAGTGACCTGCAACTATGTGCTTCCAAACCAGCCAGATTGCAGATGTAAAACCAGCAAAGGATGTAAAACCAGCAAAGGATGGAGTGTAACACATCCGCACAATCTCCAAATTAAAGAGAGAAGCATCAGAGGCTGCCTAATCAAGAAAGCTTCTGTTTCATTTTTCCTCAGATCACCAGAGCAGACTCTCTCCAGTAGGCTGGGAAGAAACTACTCTTCATATAGACAGGAATAAGGAGGGGGACTCTTGAGAAGGGCACCTCAGGGCTAGAACCTCAGGCCATCCCATCTGCAGTCCAGGTATTTCTCTTGATATCAGGCTGTCTCTGAGGGAGAAGAGATGAAGCTGGCCCCTCCAGAAGGCCCATTGATTCAGGGGCCCTGTGATCACATTGTCGATGTTGCTGAAAGGGTGATTTGTGCTCAGGAGTCTGAGCTTGTAGCCGGGCTCCTGCAGGAGCCTCATGAAAGATGCATTTCACCAGGAGGTTCCAGGGGAGAGACTGGCTTAAATTACAGCTCTCTGAATCCAAATATTGGCATATCTGCAAATCCAAATGTGAAGATTGAAAAAAAAAATTCTTAATTCCAAGAATCTTATTCTGCACTTGGTGTATACAAAAGAGAGGATGAGATATTCAGAAAGGAGAGACTTTCAATAGTCAGGGACTCCAGAGAGCACAGCCCACCCCCTTTCCATTTTTCTTTCCCTGTGCATTCTTCATGTTTTCAAGGAGACAGGCTATAACACAAAGTAGAAGATAGCATTTGTTCAGTGTGGCACTCTTCAGGGCAGGTAGGGTAGGGGCCCAGTATGTAGGACATGGGAGGGCTTAGTTGTCTATAAAGCCAATTCCTGTATGCTCGCCTCAGTTCACTTTTCTGGGCCTAGGATGAAGGCTACCCATGGGTCAGTAACCGCCCTATCATCATTCACAAACCAGCAGTGCCAGGAGTCCTGCACTGCTGTGAGGGAAGCCAAGTTGTTTCTGTGCTTAAAATCTTCATGTGACTATCCACGTGCCTTGGAGATGAGCAGAGGAGTCCTACCATAGTCTCCAAGTTCCTTCTGCTAGCTTTTCCCCCATCACCTCAAGACAAGATGACCCTTCATTACTTTCTTCCCCATGGCAAGCACACTTGTCCCTCAGAGCCTAAACATTTTCCATGCCTTCTTCCTGGAGCCCTCGCCCTTGCAAATCTTATCATCCTCTTTTCAGTGTTAATTAAGGTGCCAGATTCCTTGTACTCATCTCTGATAATATTATTTAACAACTCCAATGTCTTCCTATACATGTTCTTATGCCTTGCAGTGACTTACACATACTTCTGAGGACCTCTATGTTTGTGGCTTGGTCACGAATATTGAACAGGTGACATCTTTACAAAGTGAAATCTCCTCAAAGGTGGTTAGATCATTGGTGACCCTTCCTATTGTAGGGATGATGATAATTCTGAATTCCTGATTAATTCCCAAGAACTCAAGTTGTTAGGAAAGAGCAAACCTGAACTCAAAATCTCTTTCTGACTTCCTGTCTTGTCATATGATCTCTTTCCTGGGCATGCTTCAGCAGTTGTAACGTCATCTACTATGAGGCATGTGCCAAGTAAGAAACCGGTACTGTGATCTACTTCCTTGAGAACTGACTAAATAAACCTTTCTCTTTGTAAGTACACGGCATCAAGTATTTTGATATTCCCATGAAAATGGCAAATTGTGCTCCCTTTTTGTTTTCTTACACATTATTTAACCTACTCACTAACTTATAACTTTATAACTTAGTAACTTTATTTGGTTGTCATCCCTCACATATAAGTGTTGAAAATTATTGGCCCTTATTTTGTTTACTGCGGTACCTTCAAAATCTTGGGAAGGTTCCTGATAAATGCTAGGCTCAGTAAATTATAGTTGAGTGAGTAATTAAAAATATTTTATGAGCCATCTCTAGTCGTCTCCACACAGTCTTCACGGTATGAATCCTTTTCAATTTATTAAGTGCCTAAATTGTGGCCCGCACAATAGTCTAGACATTTGGGCTTCAGTCAGGTCTTTGAATTAAATTCAAGTGCGTTAAGAAATAGATCCTTGTCCTACCTGACATGGTATTCATCAGTCCAGCGTGGCTACTGGGTATCTGACTCGAAATGTGTCCTCCATTCGTGGTGCTCAGTGGATACTAAGATGTAGTAGAACAAACCAAATATAACACAAAACTTTAGCTAGTGTATTTATTGCATGTTGAAATGGTGATAATTAGGTTTTAGGTTACAAGGAATATATCACCCAAATCAATATTATCTGCTTTTCCCTTTGAAAATGTGGCTGCTATAAAAATGCAGATTACGTCTGTGGTCGCTGTGTGTCAGTGTATTCCTCCAGCTACTTTCATTTACACTTCAGTGTTTGCCTTCAAGGGCATTTCTCCTCGGTTTCCAGAAAAGGATTGGTGACCTTATCCTTCCTATCAGAACAATGACACATAGAATGCATCAGTCCCAAAGGTACCAAAATACCTGCTGCAGTCAGTTCTGGTCTTTATAACAACTTTGGATAAGAGTATGTGTATGTGTGTGTGGGGGGAGGGGTGGTTAGGAGGCTTCAGACACAGAAAATCACTTTCATAGTTCTATCTTGGATATCTGAGGTGGGATGTGTGCTGGCTAGTTCGGGTTTGTTGCTGTTTGGTTTTGTCTGTTTGACACAAGCCATGGCCATCTGGGAAGAGGAAAAATGTTAATGGAGAAAATGCCTCCGTTTGATTGGACCGTGGGCAAATCCATTGGTCATTTTCTTGAATAATGATTATGTTGTTGGTGCCACCTTCAGCAGGTAGTTGTGGGTTGTATGAGAGCAAAACTGGGCAAGCCATGTTCCTCAAGCCACTCCTCTATGACCATGGTTCTCAACCCGTGGGGTGCAACCCCTTTGGGTTACACATATCCTAGAATCTGACATTTTTGTCAGGGCCATCAATTTCCCTAAGAGCAATTAGAATTCATGCTACAATATCCTGCATATCAGATGTCTACATTTATGATTCGTTACAGTTATGAAGTAGCAATGAAATAGTGTATGGTTAGGCGTCACCACACCATGAGGAACTGTATCCAACCGTTACAGCATTAGGAAGGTTGAAAACCATTGCTCTACAGCCTCTTTCAATTCCTGCCTCCAGGCTCTTGGCTTGAGTTTCCCTTTCTTACAGACGGGGATCAGAAAAGGTAAACCAAGTAAACTCTTTCCCTCCAATGTTGCTGTGGGCCGTGGAACTTCCATTGTGGTAACAGCAATGGAAAACAAAGAACACGTAGCCCACGTGGCAGGGTTCAGGTGAGGGCTGTCTTCTGGGTTGCAGACTTCCTTCTTCTGGTTGTACTTCTTAAGGCAAAAAAATGGAGAGTACCTTCAGGAGTCTTGTACAATGGCACTAATTCATACATGTAGTCACCATGCTCATGGCACAAGTACCTACCAAAGTCCCCACCTTCAATACTGTCACATGCTATACAATAATATTTGCATCATAAGCTTGCTGACTACTGCAGATAGCTCCCAGAAGAACCTGGAGAGGTGGGTAAGCAAGGAGGAATTTCTGCTGGGATCAGTTGTCCAAAGATTAGTATCACTGTCAGAGCATTCAGCATTAACATGATAGAGCATGTTAAATTCCCTGATGACTAAATGACCCTGTGAGTGACATTTGGCCTCTATGGGGAAACGTTTTTTAGAGACTACAAATTGACCTGATAATTTATTCCCCCCCTTTTTTCCTTCTTTTTCTCTTTCTCTGACGTTCATTACCTTCCTCCCTCCCTCCCTCCCTCCCTCCCTCCCTCCCTCCCTCCCTCCCTCTCTCCCTCCCTCCCTTCTTCCCACTCTGTCTTTCCTCTCTGCGTCCCTTCTCTCCTTCTGTCCTTGACCATCAGCAAGCTGCCAATCTGGCGTATACCAGACTCCATGAGCTGGGTTACTATGACCCACTTTAGTGGACTGGCAGAGCAGTGATTCTGAGCTTGTGAGCTTGAGGCTTCCACTTCAAAGGGAGTGATGATAAATAGCAGCAGCTAGTGACTTTCAGTGTTGCTGTACCCAGCACATTAAGAACTCTAGATGTCTCTCCAAGTCCTGGCATGGGAAGTCATCGTGCCATTTCTTCATTTTACAAATGACAAAATGGGAAAGGGCGTTAAAACTGCTTGCTCATGGGAACACAACTAGTGTTTTCCACAGTTGCATGGTCTAGTTCAGACACCAGGCAGTGTCATGATATGTGTGTGGACTTTCCTCTTGCAAACATCTCACCCAAGCCCAGACACTAGCTACAGCTAACTTAGCTGAAGTTGAGCCTTAGGTGAGTCACCTTCTCAGCCCATGTCCACAGCCAACACTAATCTTTTCCAGTCCTTTTAACCTCATTTCCTTGTGGTTTCCTGTTTCTCTATTTTGCTTAGTTACCCCAGGTTAGGCTTTTCTGTTCATACGAAGAGCATGGTTGCCTTTAGCCTTGACAGGGCTGTTTTGAGGGCTTGGGATGCTCTGAATCCTACACATTCCTAAACTGGATGCTTCGAATTCTTTATGCCTCAGATCAAATCCTCCAGGCACCAGGCACACACCAGCATCTTAGCAACCTTTCTCTTCCTCAGCCCCTTATCTCTTATATAACGTGCGCTGGGAGGGGTCGACTTTCTGATATCTCCTTGTTCTTTTCCTCTCTAGGAAACCAGTCTACTCTATGGTTAGAGTATTTGCCCACCTAGATGCCTACTCTGTGAGATGACACATTTGCACTCCCATCTTCTAGTGTAGTGACCTCCACATTTTAAATGCTTAATAAATATATTCAGTATAAATGAATTTTTCTTTGGATGAGCCAGATAGTCTCCTCTGGGGCACAGGGGCAGGGTAAGAGAATGAATACCTTCTTCAGACGATCATACCGACTTCGCGTATTGATCACTTTTGCTAAACTGGGGTCTTCAGTGGAACCAGGAAAAGGTTAACAATAAAATGTAATTCAAGATGGAAAATAGAAAGTAAGGGGAAAGAGAGAGAGGAAAGGAGGAGATACGAGACAGGAAGAAGGAAGGAGGGAGAGAAGAAGCAGGGATGGAAAGCAGGAAAGATGGGTGGAAGAGAGAAGGAGAAGAAAGGAGAGAGAGAAGGGAAGAATGAGAGAATGATGGAGACTTACTAAGAATAGACACCAAAAAAGGGTTTTGCTGAAATTGGTTCAGTTGGGAGTTGGCTGGTAATATTTTGAGTGACTTGAATGAGAGGTGGGGTAGAAGTCTTGCTGCAAATAGCCAGGACTTGTCTTTGGTCTAAGGTGAGAGTCTGTGTTCCATAGAGCAGCCTGATAGAATCTGGCAGCTGAGGTTTAGGTGTTCCTAGGACCCATGTGCTATCATGCCTTGATCTAGCTACCAAGTTAATATGAAGGAAAAACCTAATCTTGTCCTACAAGAGAGTTCAGTTGTGCCCAAGTGGCACTTGGTGATCAGTACAAATTTTGAAGTAATAGATTAGTGAGTGTATAGACTTAAACTATGGAAAACAGTTGAGGATGCCAAACAAAGAATATTTAGAGATGAAATCAAAAGCATAAATATGAAAGCTGTATTTACTTAGCGTTTGCAAATCAGAGTAGCCTAAACTGCGTAGCTATCAACTCCCAAGAAACAGGAAGAAAGGCTTGTCACTGCAGGATTTTCCTTTGTCCCTGACACCATGCCAACTGGGTTAGCTTCCCTACATCTTGACAGGGCAGACATGCCATTATGATGATCTTCACACGTGCTGGTTAGTTTTAATAATCAACTTGACACATCTAGAATCATCTGGAAAAAGCGTGTCAATGAGGAACTATCTAGATCAGTTTGACCCGTGGCACATCTGTCGGCATTTCTCTTAATTATTAATTGATATAGGTTGACCCAGCCCTCTGTAGGCAGCACCATTCCCTAGGCAGGGGATCCCAGAACAAAGTAAATGGATGTGCTTATTTTCTTTTGTCTTGACTGTGTGTGTAATATGACTTGCTGTCTGAGTCCTGTGTGAACTTCCCCCAAATAATGGACTGCAGCTTGGAACTCTAAGCTAAATAAACCCTCTCCTTCCCCATGTAACTTTTGTATCAGGTTTTGTCCCAGCCACAGAAATGAAACACCATTCTACAACTGAGAATGGTGAATGACCAGAAGAATTTGTCCCCATTTGTGATGACTGACTCTGGGTGTCATTGTGGCAGTATCATGGAACACTAGAAAACTAGGGAAAAAAAAAAAAAAAAACTTTAGAATAATTGTCTGTGAAAGTATTTTCAGAAAAGATGGGTGTGTGGCTAAGTGGACTGAATAGGGAATGCCATCAAACTTGCTGGGAGTCAGAAGAATACAAAGGCAGCCCAAGGTGACTCATATTCCCTTCCAGCCCTTTGCCTCCCATCCCCCACCAAGTCTTTTCCATTAGATACCAGATTCCATTCCAGTTCTCTGGTCTTTTGGGCTTTAACATTTACCCCAGCGCTACCACCATTCCCATCTTCAGGGTCTGCATTCAGACTATCACATTGACTTCATAGACTCTAAGGCTTTTGGAGCTGCACCAAACCACAATGCCTCCTTATATACCACTTTTCTTGGTGAGACAGGACTGAAAGGCATAGGCAATTGTAGAGATGTGAAAAATGGCGAAAAAATAATGCCCTCTTTCTGGAATCCATTTGAGGCCGTGGCTAGCAGCATAGCAAGCATTCTAGCACAATGAACAGCTCTTTACCACCTTTCTCCCTCTCCAACTACGAGCATTCACTCTTCTGTGAATCCCAGCAAGAAAGGACATGTACCAGACCCCTTATGAAGCTCCTATCAAATCATAATCCCATTCAAGTCATCTGAGGAGTCACCCACATAGTTATCTCTTTTTATCAAAAGGGGAGGGGGAATGAGTGAATACAGAAAGGAGATTCTTTGAAGTCTTTGAAGTGGAATCTGAGAGCCAAAAGGCTACATGTAGATAACACTAAGGGAATTGCTTGCTCCTTCTTAGACAAGTGGGACTTGAAGAAAAATGAGGACATGACCACTCTAGGTATGGTCCAGGAGACGATTTTTATTGTAGATTTGAGGAAGAGAACAAACAGAGGCCTCCAGAAGGGTCCAGTCTGAACAGGGCTGGCAGACTGAACTGGACTGTGAAAGGAGAAAAAGAGGAGGAGAGAGAGGAAGGGAAGAGGTGAGCTGCAAAGAAGCCAAGGGCAAGCCAGTCAGGAGCAGAGAGAGAAGAGCTAAGGGTGTGTAGGCAAAATGGCTGTTATACAGGAGTCAGAGAAGGGGAGGAAGGGAAGAGAAACTGGTGGAGAGGTTTAGGATAGGGGGTGGGTGAGAAGTCATTGAGAAGCCAAGACTTTTGTAATCGGCACTCATTTCCAGCCTGGCACCTCAGTTAGCCTAGGACTCAGTTTCTTTGGAACCTAACTGTAGCCATACTTGGGAAAGCCTTGATTTTCCCTACTCTCCCTTGAGAAACATACCCTCCATTTGGGTATGTCTCATTCTACGGAGTGCCTTCTTTCTCTTAACCCCAACACTTAAGTCTATATAAAGATACCTTCATGCATTTGCATGTAACAAGAATTAGTTTTTTTTTAAAAGGCCATAAAATTGAAAGAGAGCAAGGAGGGGTCCATTAGAAGTTTGGAGGGAAGTAAGGGAAGGGGAAATTATAATCTCAAAAAATTAGTAAGTAATAAAAAATATATCTCCAATAAAATCATCTACTTTTTTTTTGGCCATACTAGCTAGTCCACAGCTTCAAAGCCAAGATCCTTGTTTGGCCTGAGATGAGGTCCCTAGTAGCTTAGTGTAACACCTCTGTGTAGTGAGTGGCTGCTGTGTCTCTGTTTCCTTACTACGGACATTAGAACTAATCGGTCTTCATCATTTTGTGAATCTGTTCTCCTGTCTGTCTGTGCACTTAACTACCTTCTTACCCACCCACCTACTTACCAGTCACTTCTTGGATTGGTTTCTATGAAGAACCCTGATGAATAAACCATCCCAGAACTGGTGGTTTAATAGATTGTGGACCCAGGCAAGACTGACTCTGAAACTCTTCTCCTCCCCCCGCCCAGCACAGACCACCTTTTTACCCTTGTCAGTGTCTATCCTGGTACTGTTACAAATCTGTGGCAAGAAAGAGCTCTGGTGGAAGGTGAAATATATCTATTAGCAAAGTCTTCCTTATTCCTGTTCCTTATCAGACTCATAGCAGGCCATGCTTAACCCAAAACAGCCAGCCCAAGAGTTTCTGCTGGGGCTTTAGAGTTTGGTCTATCCACAGAGATTTCAGAAACAGATGGATGGGATATGGGACTACTGGCACACAGAATCTGACCTTTCTATATAAGGATTGCCTGCAGTAGGATGGGTGGAGGGTGACCCAGAGATCCTGACTAATTTGACAAATGAATTAGTTACCAAGGGAGGATGTGAATCATTAGAGCTTTGAGGACATGCCAACAAAGATAAATAAATTGGGTCTCAGTGTGCTGTCCCAAATCATTGCATTCCTGTAGGCACTTACACACACACACACACACACACACACACACACACACACACACACACACACACACACACACACGCCAACCTGAGCATGAAGGAGTCTGCCTGTTTGCCAAGGTCAAAACTGATCCCTATTCCTACCAGGCAAGTTCTCCTTACTTAGCGACTTACCGTTTACTATGAAAATTGTCAAGGACTAGATCCATGTTTACCAAAGTCTCCTTAGCTGCTTCCTGTCATTATGCCTGAGCCACTGAGGGCTTGGCTTCCTCATTCATTATATAAATGCCTTACAGATGGAGTACTCTCCTCTGAACATCTCTAGTTAACTAGATTTCTGTTTAACTGGACTTAAGTAAAGCTTGCCTAGCTGCACCTCAGTTGTCGAAAATCTTTGTAAACTGTGTTAGTTTACATAGCAGCCTGAGATCTTAAGAGCTGAATAAAATTCATTGCATTTTTGCTACATGATCAGGTATCTCAAAGTTCCCTGAGGGCACTATAATGCCTATCTATAAAAACTAAAATTAAACTGCAGTCATAGAGTTTTGTGAGACATCAGCTCCCTTCTGCTCTGAGTTGAAGAAGAAATCTAAGGGGTCTTTGTGGAAACTGCAGACCCTGGCCTTCTTAAGTTACAACAGAGGGATTTGATCTCAAAATTGCTAATGAAGTCCTGGAATACCTGATATGCAATACCTGATATTTCTTAGTGAATGTTTTTGGTATTTTTTTTTTTTTTAAATGCTGCAGGTGATTGAGAGATGAAGTAAAGACTGGGTGGCATGGCACACACTATTTTTTTTTTTTTTTTTTTAGTTTACACACAATAAGTGCCAAGCTTTGTGGGCTTTCTCTGTACATACAGAACATGTACAGAGAGGGCCAGTGACTTGCTTCATGGTCTTCCAAACTGGCCATATGGGTTCACCTGAAGACTTCTCAATAACGCAAGATGACCTTGAACTGCTAAGGTGTGCTGCAATTTACCAAAGTCTCCAGGCAGTTTGTGTGTCTATGTGCACACGCACATGTGTGTGTGTGTGTGTTGTGAGTATATGTGTGTGTGGTTTGTGTGTATGTGTGTGTGGTTTGTGTATGTGTTATGGTGTGGGTATGTGTATATGTATGTGTGGTTTGAGTATGTTTGGTTTGTATGTGTGTGTGGTTTATGTATGTGTGTGTGTATCTGTGGTATGGTGTAGGTGTGTGTATATTTGTGTGTGTGTGTATGTGTGGTTTGTATGTGTGTGTGTGGTTTGTGTGTGTGTGTATGTGTGGTTTGTATGTTTGTGTGTGGTTTGTGTGTGTGTGTGGTTTGTATGTTTGTGTGTGGTTTGTGTGTGTGTGTGGTTTGTATGTTTGTGTGTGTATGTATGGTTTGTATGTGTGTGTGTATGTGTGGTTTGTGTGTGTGTGTAGTTTGTATGTTTGTGTGTGTATGGTTTGTATGTTTGTGTGTGTGTGTGTGTATGGTTTGTATGTGTGTGTGTGGTGTTTGTGTGTGTCCTTGGAGGCATCAATTTAAAGTACAGCCTCCAGAAAACCACTTGCTTTCATTCAGCCCTTTCTTTTCTCTGTGGCCTTAGGCACCTCTCTTGCAGGCTCTATGTCCAGTCTCTAATTTTATAACACTCTCCTCTCTGTACTTTGGTGAGCCTTCCTGGCAATGCTCCTAGAGGCCTTAAGACTGTGAAGAGGACTATACATGCAGAGCATACACAGGTCTCTGTAGCAAGCTCTGTTAATCTTTTCCCAGTGTTGTTCCCTAGGCACCTAAGACAAAGATCTTTATCTTGATGGTTTAAATTACTTGTTAATTTCATAGAATGGTTTCCTTTCTCCAGTTTGAGCCTAATTACTGGTATTGGGTCTATCAGTGCTATTTACATCCCAGTTGCACAAGTTCTCTGCCCTGGGGGATTATCCATTCAAATCAACCACTCTGAAACTGTGAGTTTTCCAGAGACCCTGATAAGTTCTGAGTCCCCAGACTATGAGAACAGGGCTCTCCTGCTTGAATGGGTCTTCTCAGCAGTTGGAATCTTGACACACTCTAGGTTCATGCTGCAGCAGAATCTGTGGCTGCCTTCTATGGGCTTCCATTGTCTCCTAAAATAAAGGTGTCCTCCATTGTGAATGACATTCAAGAGCCTGGAGCCAGAGAAAAATCTGGGACAAAAGTCAACAGCTCACTAAGCAGAGTTTGTGGGAGATTTACACTGAAAACGATCCCCAGGCACAGCCATGGGATTTATAACAAGGCTGGGTAATTTGTTCTTGCATGCCAAGATAAGGATAAACAAATTTCATGCTGAGATGTAAACCCCTATCTGCAGAAGTCAGGAAGGATTCTGTGCCCTGTTGCTCAACTGCTGCCTTGACAAATTATCCCCAGGAGCTTGTTTCTTGCAGACTTTATCAAGAGGTCACACTGAGACCCAAGTGTTAAAGGTAGAGATGGCTTGTCTTAATACAGAGACAGCTCTTATGCTCCTCTGTGTGGAAAAGCTCAGAAATAGAAGTGACCACACTATTTGGAAGACCACAGAAAGACAGTGTGCTAGTCTTGAGTCTGTTCTATCATCTCTGAGATACCCAGGTGAGATAAGATATATGCCAGAATGCTATACTTGGCCTTGGGCCCTGAACTGCATCCACAGGGGACCTGGTTCTGGTAATTAAACATTCTATTTCCTGTGATTTCTTGCTTTATCTGCATGGACTGGAGATGAAGATCCATCCTGTGTAGCTTTCCTTTCCACAATGACATCCATCTGTAAGGGGAGAGGGCAATTGCAGCTCCTCTGTTGTCTTTCTCCTCATTACTCATAAGTATACTCTGGGCATTGGTGATGTTTGTAGAAATTAGAAATCCAGAGCTCTGAAGTTCCTTTGAAAAATATGGGAATGAAACTTAAGATTTGGAAAATTTAGGGATTAGGGAGGTACCTCGTGCTTAGGAGGACCCGCGCTCAATCTCCAGCATCTACATGGCAGTTTCAAACTGTCTATAGCTTCCAAGGGGGCTCTAACACCCTCTTCTGGCCCTCTCAGGCATTCCATGCATGTGGTGCATGGACACACAAGCAGACTGAAACACTCATAGACATAAAATCAAAAGTACAGGTTCAAATATTGGAAAATTATTATCTAATAAAATCACATTTTTGGTGTTCTCTGTGCTTTCTTTTTTGTATGACTTCAAACATTTTGTGATATAAGCATTATTACTCCTGTTTTAAAGATATGTGAACTGGGCTTTTAGAAATAAGAAATTCAACCCAGAACACAGCCAGAAAAGGCCATATCAGACACTGGTGAGCAGAGTGTTGACTGTTCTAACACATTCATCAGGTAAGTCAAGCAAGGCTATTCACCTGATGCCGAACTAGAGCACCAATACTTCAAAGTATTGAGAAATGTGAAGGAGGCAGAGTGAATTTATATATATATGGTGGACAGAGTTCTTGAAATGCCCCTTGCCCACAAGGCTGCTGGGAAATGGCTATGAGAGATCCAGAAGACTACACTGAGAACCTTCCTCTGCTCCAGACAGTGGGATAGTCTGGTAGTTTGTAGGTCTTATTGAATTCTTACATGATCCTTTAAGTACCACCCCACTTCATTCATGACAAAAAATAAAGACACCAGAAGTTAGGGGCTAATAAACTAGACTAAGAGCTCCTAACTAATGAGGTAGGGTCACCATTTAATGTCATGTTCTCTGCGACTCCAAGCCTTACCCAATACCCTTTAGAATAGCATTTCCCAACCTTACCAGTGTTTTGACGCTTTAATACCATTCGTTAGTTCCTCATTTAGTGGTGACCCCCAACCATAAAACTATTTTCACTGATACTCTTCATAATTATAATTTTTCTTTTGTTATGAATTATAACGTAAGTATCTGACATGCAGGCTATCTCGTATGTGGTCTCTGTGAAAGAATCATTCAACCTCCAAAGAGGATGCAACCGGCAACTTGAGAACAGCTGTTCAAGAAGAAAAGGCATTGGGATTCACTATCCACCAGCAATTATACATCAGAAAAAGGCTTGCACTGCTGACTGCTTCAGAATCATGTGTGAACACTACTGCTGGCCCAAGTGCAAAAGCCTCTAGTTCACAGGTCAGGGTGGGAACTAAGCCCCTGTATCTCTATCAGGCAATGCATCTATCAGATGATGCCTAAGCAGAGGTTGGAGGACTTCACTTTGAGAAATATTGCTTGAAGAGATTAGAGTGGGGATTCCAAAGAGCTTATATAGTGACACAGGGTCAAAATGTGGTGAGAAAGAAAAATTTCATGTTGTTTACATTTAATGCATATATTTATAATATAATTAGTTCCCTTATATTAGTCTTTAGACGTCAATAGAATGCTTTTTGTGAGGTTGGAGATGTAGTTTTGTCGACAGAGTTCTTGCCTAGCCTGCACAAAGCTCTGGGTTCAGTCTCCAGCTCCACATACACTCAGTGCAGTAGCAGACAAGGGGATCAGAAGGTCAAGGCTATGTAGAGTTGGAGGTCAACCTGGAATACAATTGTGCCATACTCAAATAAGAATACTTTGTGTAAATATCTACGTATCTTGTGTATTTTAAAGCAAAAGAGGGACATGACTCTGTATATATACATGTGCTAGAGAGAATATTAAGTCAGTTTACCTTATAGTATAACCAGTATGAATTATTAATTATTAGTCTTCTGCTGAAAGGGATGGAAGTCAAATCCAGGTTCATTCTTTTGAGATTGTATTTATCTGTGTATATCAAATACATACCTTGCACAGATATCCAGAAAGCATACTTCTGAGGTTTTTTTTTTTTTCTATTTTTTTTAGTAATAGCACTTCTGGAATTTGGTGACCACTAGCAATCTTTAGTATGCCAGTAACAATCTTTACTACCCCAATTTTTAATAGCCCAATCTTTAGGTAGCCCTTTAAAGCAGTTTTTACTAGTCCATTAACATTGGGTCTTTCACTTATTATCTCACACATTTCCTTTTATACTCAAGATCTCAGTCAGCAGGTATGGATCCAGTCACCTTCTCTGTGTTTTGGTGATGAGGGACAGAGGACCTCAGGTATTCATCTGTCTCTGCTTCCTGACTGGACATGATGCAATATGATCTGCCATATTTTTTACCCACTCCCATCCCCATCGGTCATGATGAACCCCTTTGACTCAAAATGTTGGCAAACCCTTCTAACAAAAAGAGAGAGAAGGAGAAAGAAGAAGGAAGAATGGGCAGTAGGAAGGAAAATGGAAGGGACATGATCATTTTTTATCAGGTGGTCAGATCCACCTTTATGATTTCAATGATGTTATCTGTATAACATATATAACTATATCTAGTAGCTGGGAAAATGGGTAAAGTAAGTGTTCAGTTGACATGAGAATTTTGTAGGGGAATAGGGTGATTGTGTATTAGGAATACTCTCAATAATGTGCTTGTAACAATTTGGGCAAAATTAGAAGAGCTTAACCCTATGATAAAGACAGGAACAGAATAGCTCAGGAGAAGGTAGAAGAGCTTGGAGCAAGCTAACCCCAAAGGATGTGACTTTAAGTTTAAAGATGAAGTCAAGCAGGCATCTATCTGTTTATGAATCTGGATTAGAAGCTGGAGCTGGGCTCACCTGGAGACACATCTCTGCTCTATGTGGTGTCAGCCTGGTTTAATGATATACAGTGGCTCTGCAGGACTGCTAAACACTGGAGTACCTGGAACACTATGGATTTTCTTTCTTCATAGTGTTTTGTCCTGCAGTCAGTCTCTTCAGAAGGTAAAGGTTTCAGAGAGCTATGAGTTATCACTGTTGGATAACAAAAAAAAATCTAAACCTGATGAAATAAGCCATCATTGTTTGCTCATACTTGGGAGTCCTCATCTGAGGTGACACTCAGTGTGATGATTCTCTGCTGATCTCTCCTTGTGTCCTTCATGTAACTTATTACAGCCAGAGATGGCCTTCTCAGGACTCTAGTTGGTCCTGTGCAGTGGGATTATGCTTTTGTACATTGTAAATATTTGTCCCACCTATTGGTTTAATAAAACACTGATTGGCCAGAAGGCAGATAGGAAGTGTGGGTGGGGCTACCAGACTAAGAAACAGAAGAGCAGAGACACCAGGAGACACAAAGGAAAGAAGACTAAAATGCTGTTCTGAGAAAAGGTACCAAGCCATGTGGTTAAACAAGATAATAATCATGGGCTAGTTTAAGAGTAAGAGTAAGCAAGGTATATGACCGAGCCATAGGGCAAACAGCATGTAATTAATATAAGCCTTTGTATTTTTATAAATGGCCATAGGACTTCAGGAGGGAAGATTCCTCCAGACCTCACGTCCAGAGGGGTCAGAAATTACGCACTACAGTCCTGCATTACTGACTGAGATTCTTGCCCCTAGAAAGCTAGTATAGGCTTCATATGATAAAAAAAATTCTTGAAGCCACAAGCAAAAGAGTAAGTTCCCATATTCAAGTGCTTCATAAGCCTCTATTATCCTGTTTGATCACATCCACTGGCCAAAGCAGCACCATGGTCAAGCCTATAGTCAAGATTCATGGTCAGATCTGGGGCTAATGTGGGAAGGCCTGAGAATAGTAGTGTGTGCATCAAGATTAACTTTTGGAGTATTTACTATCATCTACAGTGTTTAATTAAACTAGGCATGTGTAGCCTGTAGTCACTGAACTGTGTGTGCCCTTAAGAAAGTGGAAATGCAGCCAAACATATTTATAAGTGATAGCAATATCATGTGACAATGTTAAAAGATTGAACAACCTTGAAAGGACTCATATGTCTTTAGGACTCTCCTCATCACAGATTTCCCTTTGGATGCATATTTTCCTCTTTACTTTAAATGCATTCCTTGTCCCAAAGCTGACCTCTGCTCTAGGAAGCACTTCCTTAGCTTATCAGCCAGAGGGAAACCGATCTTTCTCCTTAGTTCTATTCTGAGACTTGCTGGGGAGAAGGGGCTGATTAATGATGGGGCAGATGCATGCCCTGAGGCTAAGCAAGTGGGCTACTGTGATTGGCAGTTCCCATTTGAACTTCACGGTTAGACAGACACCATGGAAAGAGCAGTTTGGGAGACACCATTATTAAAATGAGGGGGTGTCTTTCTAAAATGAGAGACACATAGTCCAGATAAACAAATAGTTAGGCACCATGGTAAGAACTGTGTGAGCCAAATTACTTTCTTCTGTGAGGGTTGTATTTGTATTATTAGATGGCCTGGGGAGGGGTCTATTTTTAAGAAAATTTTAGCAAGTTTAAATCCACTTTCTATCTTCTCTATTACTTTGTTAAGCCAATGTGCACAGCATTTTCTTTGAAAAAAAAAAATGTAGACTGCTATCCACTGCTAGCCCTGTTGGATAGCATCTGACAGGGTGTTCTTTGTGGCAAATGTACAATAGTGATTACATTGTCTTGTCACTCATCTCCCCTGAAGTTGTGCTAGAAACCAGAACAGAAGGCAGAAGAACAAAAGAGGACCTGGAGCCTTAATTGCCTTTCATCTTCCAGTCTGGCTAAGACTTTAAAACACACTAATGATGCTCCATACCAGGCTCTTTGCATATGAGATATGTGGCAAACAGAAACACTAGGGTCCTCTCAGCCACACACAACCTGTGAGCCATGCCTTCCAGTTTGGTTGTATTGAGGGGCCCCAGCATGTGTGGACAGAATATCAAGCTCTCCCCTTGCCTTTTTGTTTAGAGAGAACAGAGGAGAGAGTAGGGAGAGGCAGATAGAAAGTAGTGCAGGAGAGTGAAGGCATGTTGGCCTTGGGAAGATGCTATCCAACTTCCACAAATAGCATTTCTTGAGAGACTGTGCAGCAGGCTCTGTGACATAGGTAGTCATGGCGATGTGATTCCTCTGTCTTCTGCTGCCAGGGGACCTGAGCTGGCTTTGCCCTCACTTGTTTCACAGACCTCCTTAGACAAAACACTGCTCACAGGCACTCCTTAATTGGTGGCACTGGCTCCTTGCTGTCTGGTGCCCTGCGGCATTACACAGCCACTCTGCCCAGCAAGAAACTGCAGAGAATTGAGGTATCTCCACTACAGTGAGCAGATACTGGCTTGGCTTGAAGGAGTTGTGGAGTTAGTTCAGCTGAATTCTTTCTTAGCAGTTGGACATGCCTCAGCATTTTTTTATTTTTTTGGGCGGGGGGAGGAGTCTGGGCCATGGCTAAGGAGTATGAGAGAACTCTGGATCCTCTTCGTGTACCACTAACCGCCCCCCCTCTCCCGCCGCCCCCATCATCAGTGAGTCTCAGGAATCAGGGAGGAAATTTATAATGCAGATGGATTTGTAAGGGCAAAGTGGGACACGGACTAAGATACTTCTTCACACCCACAGGCTCAGTGAACATTAATTTTTTTATACATCTACAGAGCTTGAGCAAAAATTACAAAGTTTTTATATTCCTTTCTTTTATTTTCCCTGTCATTAATATCTTGCATGAATGTAACACATTTACTGCAGTTCCAACTGATGAACCAATATGATATGTTCATTAGCTGACACCTACAGCCTCTATCAAGGGTCACTCCTATACAGTAGTAAATGCATCATGCTGTACATATAGATTTTCTCTGTCCTAAAAATGTTTTTGTGTGCAACTTATCTATTCTTTTCTAATTTTCTTTGAATTTTGATTTGTCTACCTGATTTTGCCTTTTCTAGAATATTTTATAGCTACATTTACGGTGGTGGTAGATATTTCAGGCTGGTTTCCCAGCAGTATTATTTAACATTCCTCTTTACCTTGGTGTCATTGAGTGGCATTTCATTGTATGAATGCATTATAATTTATTAGATACTATGTATTCTAAGCTAGCTACCCTCCTACCTCAGTTGGGATTTTATGCACATCAATAAGCAATAGGGCTGGAGACATGACGGTATAGGGGAAAGCCCTTGTCACACAAACATGAGGGTGAGGATTCAGATCCCAGTAATCTCCATGAAAGCTCTATGTTCTAGTGCAAGCATTAATAATCCCACTGAGACTACAGGAAATAGCAGGCAAAGACAGAAATTTTTAGAAGCTTGTAGGATAGTTACTCCCAGCTTGTACAGTGTCAAGGAAACAGTGCCTTAAACAAGGAGGAAAGCACAGGACCCAATGTTGTCACTTGGTTTCCACATACATGGTTGCTGTACATGCTCTGCAACCTCTATACATGTTCACTACACATAAAGCAATACACATATGCATACATTCATAAAATATGCTCAGAAAAAAACATTATTTTAGTGCTTATGACTTGCTTTGATGAGATAATCAGGGTATAGTTGGGTAATCTACTAAAATAATGTCTATAGACTCAGAAGAGAGGTGAAATCAGAATAACTGATTTATAGTAATCACCTTATCCATTTTAAATTGCCCATGTTCAAAATAAAACAGTGGACCAAGAATATGTGGTCCAATGTAAGTAATAAAATTGATATTATTCATCTACCCACTCCTTTATCCAAGCATCCATCTATGCATTGCTTCTGTTGATGTTGATATTTTCAATGCCTTGCTATATAATATCCTCGCCTGGCTCCAGGAAGAACATAATGAGCAAAGCAGATACAGTTTTAACTGATGGAGCTTACTGGCAAGTTGGAGACTTATCAAAAAGTCACATTAATGAGTGTATAATTAATTATAAGCAGAGGGAAGCACTAGGAAGGAAGGAAGGAAGGAAGGAAACTTGACCTCCTTTGTGAGTCAAGGCACACTTCCTAGAGAAGAAACATTTGAGAGAGATCTTTAACCAATAATCAACTTGGAAATTAGCCTTCTTCTGAGACAAGTTTCACTAGCGTCCTGCTTCTAAAGGCTGCCATCTATGGTCTCCTGATAGGGTGCCTCCATGCTGGAACTGTCATTCATTTGAAATGACTAGGGGGTATGGTGTGCAGGAACCTCAAATTGCTGGCAAAGCTTCTCTAAGAGATATAGGAGCGCGATGGGTAAGGGGATTTTATTTCTTTTATTGTATTTTCCACCTCACTTTTCCTACAAAATATGTCTTCAACAGTCAGGATGTTCTCAACACAGTGGTATAAAATTAAATGAAATATGATCTCTGCCTTTGTGGTAGAAATTATTGAGTCAACACCAAGTTGCATAATGTGTTTTCTGACAGCAGCCGTCATGGGGTTCTCTAGGGACATAACTGTGTCTGTTCACCCTGTAGCATACATTAAGTGCATTCTGTGTGTCTGGTGTTAGGCTGGGCCAAAGATGTAGACAAGAAAGATATATGCCATCCACCTACAGGTACCTCATTTTCTAGTGCGGGGGACAACTTGTCAATGCCATTAGTGCAGCTAATTTTAAGATGAAGACATGAGGTAATGGAACTTTGTGAGGAGACACTTTCAAAAGTCCCTGCTTCAAAACTGTTTTGCTTTAAGCAGAAGAAATAAACCTCTTCCCATTTTATAGTAACATCACTTATGGAAATGTATATGACTATTTTAGCTAAAATATTCTCTTAAAGTAATCTGAGACCTGGGATGACAAATTCCTTAATGTGCAGAGGAAGGCTCAGAGTCCCAGCTCTAAATAGAGAACATTCTGCTTCCTGGGGTGGAAGACTGAAGTCAGCAAGCAGAGATCAGTCCCTCTCAGATGCAAACAGCACTTAGTTATTTCCCAGAACACATCTTTCTGGTGTCTTATAAATGAGTTGGATAGTCTCAGGGCAAAGGTAGCCCTGCCTTTTCCTTTAGGATAAAGAATTAACCCTTGCCTGTCTTAGTATGTTTGGTTACTTTAAAGAAGCTCTGCCTCAATTGTGGCCCATTTTGGTTCATTCAGAACAATAATCGAATAGCCAGTGTGGCATGGGATATAGTCACATGTATTGAATAACCCTTCACAGCCTGTTTGGACAAGTAGATGCTCTGCTGTACCATTAGTTGGGCTCGAGGATGAGAGAATTGCAGGCACCAGTGGAGATGCCTTGTCTTCCACTTACGCCCTTCTATCTGTCTGATGGAACTGGATAAGTAGATATCAGGAAGAAACAACTGTCTCTTTCCCACACAATATAGTTCTCCCCCAGTGTGCTTCTGTGAGGGGTGCCTGCATATCCCAAGCCCCAAACTTGTAACACTGTCCAAAACTTTCCAATTCTGCTACAACACTACCGCTAAGAATGGGGGCACAGTATTAAAATTGGGCTCGGCTGCCATAGCAATGGGGTCACAGCCAGTCTTATTGATTGAGAGTTGCCTGTTAAGTGAGTTCCATTATAGTTATATATCAGGATCCAAATAGGAAATGTGCTGCACTCATGTTAGCTTATTTACAGAAGGGTAATTTATAAATGTGTAGGAAGAGGTTAGAAAAACCACAAAAGGGCTATGGAGAGCCATCACCTGGGGAAGTGTTTGCTGCCCAGTGATGGAGGTCTGGTGACCTGAGTTTGATCCCGAGAACTCATATTCATGTGGAAGAGTTGTCTTCTCACCTCCACACTAATGCTGCAGCTCCCCTCCAGTCTTAATGTGCGTGCACACACACATACACACACACACACACACACACACACACACACGCTCTCTCTCTTCCTCTTTCTCATGCTCTCTCTTTCTCTCACATACACACACATACACTCTCTCTCTCTCTCTCTCTCTCTCTCTCACACACACACACACACACACACACACACACACACACACATCTTTTTTTTTTTTTTTAGACAGAAGCAAAGCCACAAAAGATGACGTAAGGAAGGGAGCAGATTAAAAACAGAAAAAAAAAAAATCCCCCAAATAGAGCTGGGAGTTGGTGCTTAGAAAAGCCTTCTTCTCCTTCCTCCTTCTTCTTCCTCTTCCTCCTTCTTCTCCTTCTTCCTCCTTCTCCCCCTCTTCTTCTAGACATAATGGTTTTGATAGTCTTATATAATATATTCTGACCATATTCATTCCCATCCCCAGATGAGGAACTATTGACATATGATGGGAACTGCTTCTTAAAGGGAGGTCATAGTATTCCACTCTCTCAGAAATGACCTTTCAGGGAAGGAATCTAACTTTCTTTGACTTCCTTTCTACAAAATCCAAACCCAGGCTCTTGCTCTCCTGAGGCTGTTCAAGGAGAAACTAGAGAACATGGGAGCAGCCGACAGAATCTCTGTGGAGTGGCCTCACAGAGTGAAGCAAGACAAATGGAAATTGATGGCCAGGCTTGTGGAGAGCCACCAACTGCCCCACAGGCTGCATAGCTGACTAAACCATGTGATGGTGTCAGGTGCTCTGCACAGTCCCTGGAACCAAGTGTTTAATGAAAGGCCACTATCAGTGTTGCTGTTGTCAAGATTAAGTGTGGAAGAACAGCCAATGTTGTAGAGCTAAGAGGCATGAAGGAGGACTCACCCTGTGTAGCAGCGGTCACGACCCTACCCCACCAACCCATGTAGTAATAAATTGGTGTTTCTTTTGCTATAAGAAAATTTGGCTTTGGACACCTCTGCTTTGAGTAAGCCTCACGTATTTCTTCTAAGCTTACCCACTCTCTGTATGTATGCTATCTTTTCTGCCCATTTTTGTTCCAGTCATGCTTTGATGAAGAAAATGTTATTCTAGATACCACCCACCAAAGTCACAGTTCACAGAAGAGCCCAGGTTCTTGAGGGTCTCTGGAAGGAGAGGAAGTGGGGCCTTACTGTGCCAAGACAGTTACTTGTAAGAGGTACTAACTATCACCACATCGTCCAGCTTTTCTGGACAGAGAGATTCCTCCTGTCTCACAGGGTTCTTTGGCCCTTAACTTTCTGTGTGACAATTATCATATTACATAGATTTCTTTCAACCAAAATTTTACCTCACAGGAGCATTTTACTAATTTAAAACGTCTGCAACCAGGATAGTCTTCACATGAAGGGGACAAATCAAGATGGTCACTTGTCTCTCCATCACCCACCTCTGCTTTCTGGGGTGGAAGGTTGTCTGTCTTGCACTTGTTGGGATGAGCAGAGCAGAGCTGCTTCTCTATTTAGTAACTCTATGATCTTCAAGGAGAGGGATATTGCAGAAGCTGATTGGAGGAGGGGAGGCAGGGGACACCAAGCTGTCAGCCCTCCATGGCAGGCTACATAAAAGAAGGGACAAGAATAACTTTGGCGTTCACTCGTCAAGATAGGCATGCCTGCCACCTGCTTCTACTTTTCCCTGATGCTGTGAACTTGGGTGAGTTAGTCATTTTCTCCACCTGCCTTTTCATTGCTAAAGGTGAGAGAAGAATATCTCACCTCTCTGCACAGACCTGCAACTCCTGCGCTCAGGAAATTGATAACAGGCAGACCAGGAGTTAAAGACCAGCCTGGATTACTTGGAAAGACCCATCTCAGAACAAGCAAACAATTTACTTGTAGGATTTTTTGAACAAATGAGTCCAAGAACGTAGGACTCTCTCTCTGCCCATCCCCACTCATTTTTATTGCACTTTATCTAAAACATAAGGCAAACAAATAAACAACAAACAATAGACCCAGATTGCCTTGGTAGAGGGCTTGCAGAGCATGCATAAGTCTCCTGGTTGTTTAGTTCCCAACTGAAGATAAAGCTGGTCACATGCTTGTAATTCCAGGACTTTGGAGATAGAAATAAGGAGGATCATCCTTCATTACTTAGAAAGTTCTAAGCCAACCTGGGCTGTGTGAGATCCTATCTAAAACACAAAAAGAAACAATAAAAGTGACCCTAAATATACCAGCATTAGGGAGAGAAAGCATCCTCGGGAACGCTCTAGTTTACTAAAACACAACTACTAGGGGAAGGAGGCTCAAGAAAATGTCTGGCTCAACACTTTGAAGGCTGTCTGCTGCTCTATGGGAGCGTTTTTATGCAGAAAGTTCCTTTGTGTGGCCTATACAACACTGTACTCACGCACATGCACATACCATACTTGCTCTCTCTCAGGAAGGAATACGGTGGGAAGCTCAGAGAATAAGATTGTAACTGTCTCTGTGCTGATGTAGGAAAATTTCAATAATTGCCATTTAGAATGTTGCTCTCGGAGAGATACCAAGGCATGAGATAAATGGTATCACTATTGAACTTGACTGTAGTTTAACCTCAAGGTCACTGGGAGGCCAAAGCAGAAGAAGGGAAGAATGTTGGCCTTGGAGCCAACTCAGCTTGAGGCAAGAAACCTTGGCTTCTGTCTTAGGCTTCCCACCTATGAGTTTTGAGCTGTGTCAGGCAGTACCAGCCCTGCACAAATCAGCTGCGCTTCTCCCTCCAGCGAGGGAGCAGAGCCTTCTGCCAGGCAGGAAATTAACTCCCATTGTGACCCATGCACTGCCTGGCCCACACAGCCCCTCTCCCTACTCAGACAAAAGAGGCTTTCAGAACCTGGCTACCTAGAGCTGAACTCTTCAACAAGGCTTTCTGTGTTTTGCCTTTAAGCTCCATAGCAGAAATACCAGGTTCTGCAGTTGCTAAGATTAAGGATTTTCTTTTTTTTTTCTCTTTGAGATCAGTTTCTGTTGAGGGGGAGAGACCTAGAGGTAGATTAATGTTTCCTTGGCAAATAGAGAGAGGGTGCTTGAGCTGCTGGGGCATTTGGAATTTCTGTGATTCAGACTTCTGATAATCGTCCCTAGTTACTAGTTCTGTTCAAGTCACACCCATTTGTGTCTGTAACTAAGGCCTATTGCAACCACTCTGCCGGACCATGGATTGGAGTAAAGAGGTAATCGAACATGAATATTTATGCATTGTGTAACCTCCATTCCATTATCTAGTCAGCCTATTTTCATTTCACACGGTTTCTTTCCAGTCCCAGTCCTTATTTATTGCAAAGATAGGGTTATTAGCAATATAACAATCAGGGTCGATTTTCTTTTTCTGTTTGTTTCTTTAATTGCTCCCCCCCCCCCGTTTTCTAATATATTTCTAGGAAAATGTGTGAGGACAGCAGCATAACTGATCATTGCTGTCAACATCTAAGAGATTGGAGGGGATGTTGTTCCCATTTTGGTGTTTTGCTAGGCACTTATCACTGGTGACAGAGACCGTGAGTCCTGTAGCCAGTAAGACAAGCCCACTCATATCAGTCAACATTTAGGGATAGAAATCACCCATTCTCTATTTTTTGAGTGAAAATGGAACAGATATTTTTATTTAATATTATTATAATTCATCATCATCATTATTATTGACTTAGGGTCTTACCTTAGAATCCAGGATGCCATTAAAACTGTGATTTTCCTGCCTTAGCATCTGGAGTGCTGAAAGAAAAGTCAGGTACCATGACACTGGGCTCAGGATCAACATTTCTAGAGTGTCACTAGGTGCTATGATTTGGACTTAGAACATGGCTTCACAGCCCAGCAATGCTACAGATTAACCTTCTGATGTTAGGAAATACTGTGAGCTTCAATTTACTTTTATAGAAAATGAAAAAATTAACAGAATCTTCTCCATAGAAATGGTACATATTAAAACACCTGAAATATAAACTGATGTTCACCTGGTCCTTTACAAGCTTGAAGCTGGTAATTGCACATGTGATCCTAATAGTAGCCCAGGAGGAGAATGAGGTACTGCCTGGTCTAGCAGGGAGAGATTCTTGTCCCAAGACAATACCTAATACAATTTGGAATTAGCTGTCTGGAGCATGTCTGCTTCCTTTCACAGCTATGAGCTACTCATCATGAATAGCCATCAGTGTATCATCTTTTGCTGGAACTATTTGAAATCTGGCCATTTGGGGCTTTGGAGGCCCATGTTCTGGATTCAAATGATAAAAATCAACTCAGCTGATTTTTTTCTCATACTAGATCCTGTGTAAATTTAGAGTTTTTAGAAATGTCGTCAGGCTTGACTCCTGATGAGTGCCTTAGCAATGGAAACCACAATCTCAACACCAAAATCTGCTGGTGTATTTCAGTGTGACGACATTTTGCTGAGACATTTGTCACTAAATCTCAAGCAAATACCCTGTCTGTCTCCCTTTGTCATTCTCAGGAATGATCAGAAAGAGCCATTGGGGAACTGGGGGCTGTGAGAGAGGTGGGGACAGCTGCCTAATTATGTGGAACAGAAATTGGATGTTACTTTTCTGTTCCTTGGCAGCTGGTCATATGCACTAGATGTTGTTATTGAGAGGAGCATTTGGATTGAATGAAGAAAGAAGGCTTTAAATCCCAAATTAGATCAGTTGTAGAATGAGTTCCAATGAGTTAAATTTTGCACATTGACAACTATGTCCTATGGTCTAGAAGCCATTTTTAAACATGCTAGTCCAAGAACTGTTTGCTGTCAAGAACAGAACTAAGATCCCTTCTGTTATTGTGATATATCTGATGCCTAACCATTTGCAAAGGCTTCTCTTTTTATATTTGATTTTACTCATTCCTATGTAGGTCATTGGCTGGCCATCAGATAGCTACTCTGTCTCGTGGATGGCATCAGGCTTCCAATCTGTATCAGGCTTAAAGGAAGTAGCGGTAGCTATTGGTTTTGAACATCATATAGTCTTACTGCAAAAATCAGCAAGCAGAATTTTAAATAGCACCTGATAGGTCTGTAGTGAAAATACAAAGAACACAGGAAGGGCAGAACACAGCTGGCTCCATCTTAAGAGGAAGTAGCCTTCCTGGAGGAAAAAGAGAGTTGAGCGCTCTGTTTGAACTAGCTAGGGAGCAGGTTGGGGGGAGGGAAGGAGAGAGAGAGAGAGAGAGAGAGAGAGAGAGAGAGAGAGAGAGAGAGAGAGAGAGAGAGAGAGAGAGAGAGAGAGAGAGAGAGAGAGAGAGAGAGAGAGAGAGCCCCAGCATCAAAAGTCAGAGTCATGGGATGTCAGGAAAGCCTTTAAGGAGACTGTCATTGGTAGGGAGATAATTAATTACAGAAGTAAAGAGGTACACAAGGATAAACATGTTCTTTATATCACTATTTCTAAAAATGGGAAATTGAAGATATAAAGTATTGGGGAGTCACACGATTCAAATCTATGCAAACTTTAAGTATTTCAAGAACTATGACAGAAAAATTTATAACAACAAAATGTAGAGTCTGTAAACAACAGCAGAAGTTATTTATTATTCTTAATTGTTTTTAATAACTAAATGTCTGTAAAAAATAGTGCATATATATGGCTTGGAGATGCATGAGGCAGAATTTCAAGGCAACCCCACAATAACTAGTCTGTTTTCACTATTGGAATAGCCTCTATAATGAATTCTCTCCCAAATATTTTGTTACTTAGATCCAGTCCAGGGCATAGAAGGATGTGGGATATTCCTTTACACTGTGTGAATATATGTCACTGTGACTGGGTTAATAAAAAAGCTGACTGGCCAATATCTGTCTAGGATAAAATTAGGCAGGAGGACCAGACTAAGGGCACTGGGAAGGAGGGTGAAGTTAGAGGAGTAGCCAGCAAGACATGGGGAAGAAACAGGAGGTGAAAGATGGAAGAGAGATAATGCCACGTGACAGAATGTAGGTTAGTAGAAATTGGGTAATTTAATTTGTAAGAGCTAGTTAATAGTAAGCCTGAGCTATCAGCCAAATATTTATTTATTTTTTTTTATTTAAAAAGTTTTTTTTTTCCATATCTATCAGTGATCCCCCTCCCTTCTCTCCTCCCAGTCCCTCCCAGTCTTCCCTCAGCCTCTCCTACCTCATCCCCTCATCCATTCCCCAAGGAGGGCAAGGAGTCCCAAGGTAGGCCAGTTCAGTCTAACATATCCAATTGATGTTGGTCCGAGTCCCTCATCCCAGTATTAAGGCTGGGTTAGGTGTTCCTCTGTAGGAAATGGGCTCTGAGATGTCAGTTCATTCACCAGGTATATATTCTGATTCTACTGAAAGAGGCTTCACAAACTGCCCATGCCGTTTGACAATCATCTATCTTTGGAGGGTCTATTTCCTTTCCATGAAGGTTCCTTAGCAATTGTTTCTGATTCAGTGAGCTCCCAATAGCTCAGGTAAGCTTTCTCTATGGGTCTCGTCTCATGATTCTGGTCCCTTTGTTCACATACTTTCTCCTCTCTCATCAGTTAGACCGAAAGCTCTTCCTGGTGGTATCTATAATTGATATTATATCTGTTTATTTATTGAGGAGCCAGTGGTCCCCCAAAAACCTATGCCTACAGAAGGCCTTGATAAAGCAGAGTCAATGAAGAGATAGAGGTTGAAATAGAGTAAGATAGATAGATAGATAGATAGATAGATAGATAGATGGATGGATGGATGGATAGGTGATACTTAGATGTTAGACAGATGATATATAGATGATAATGATGGATAGAATATGAGACATTGTTATGGAAATCTGAAAGAACAAGACATGCTGGATGTTGTAGTTAGCTTTAGTTGTCAACTGAGAGTCACTTGGGAAAAGGGAACCTTGTCATATTGGCTTGTGTCCCTGTCTGTAAGACTGTTTCTTCATTGCTAACATAGAGAGGGTCCAGTTCACTGCCTGCAGTGCCATCTGTAGGCAGATGACCACAGCTACTATATGTAGAGTTCCTCCATGGTCTCTGCTTCAGTTCCTGCTTCTAGGTTTCTGCTTTGAGCTTTCCTTCAGTGATAGACTATAAGATGTCAGATGAAATTAACCCTTTCTTCTCTCAAAATGGGTTTGGCCAGTGTTTAATCAGAGCAACAAAAAACAAATTAGGACACTAGGGGACTCACAAACAGTTCTGTTTCTGTGGAATAGAGTGTACTGAATGATTCGTGAAAAGAGGTGTGTTGGAGAAAGGAAGTGTAGATGATATAATGGCATTTTCTTGTCTTAGTCAATAAACCAAGTTTTTCAATCCCTTGAGTTAGAGATGCCCATGGGATTTTGATTCACCAATGAGAAATTAACAAATATGTAGAAGATTCTTGAGAAATGTCAATAGAGGCAGTATTGATGTTTGAACTAGAAACTGACATTGATATAAAATCAGAGTAGTCTGTTGGATGATAAGAAACATTTGTCTGTTTCTTAGTCACTTTAATACATAAGCAGTGATGCCCAGAGTTAGAATGGCCTAAGTGATCAATGGACATAGGAGTAGTGTAACTGAGCTCAGCAGAACTGCCCTACTGGGCCCAGATGAATGTACTGAATATTGAAATTGTGAACTATATAAATAGCTCTGGTCTTATTAGAATCCATTATGTTCGATTGTCTATGCATATGTGAGTGTGTGCGTACATGCATGCATGCATGATGTTTGTGTGTATATATAAACTTTGATTTATCCTTTAAAAATATGCTCAGTGACATGGTATTTATGGTGATCTAAAATCCATGTGAAGTAATTTGAACTCTAGTCTGAGAGTGCATGATTACTTCAAAATTAGAAGTCATGAAAGCAGAAGTATCCCATACATATTTCAGAAACACTGTTGGATTTAGTCAATGACATCATGTGTACTTAAGTACATTGCAAATTATAAATTCAAAGACAAATTATGAGTTAAAATAGTGCATGCATATGACTTGAAGAAGCATAGGACAGAATTTCAAAGCAATGCTCAAAACAACTTGTCTGTTTTCACCAATGGCATAGCTAGCTATAACAAATCCACCCCCCCTCCCCCCGCACACACACACCAAATCTTGTAGCCAGGCCAGAACATAGAAAGACTGGTTAAAGCGAGTGGCTGAAAGAATGTTTCCAGACAATGGTAGCTTCCCCAGTGTTTACCTGGAACATAAGTTCTCGTTTGGCTCCTGCATCAAAGGTTTTGAGTAATGAGACCCCGAGAAAGGCTTTCAAGAGACTGTTGTTGAGAGAAAAGTCAAATCAATAAATTAGAATTAACATGGTTTTTAAGGCCTTATTTCCAACACAAAATAACATTATTGATGTCTAAAATAGGAAAATGAAGTTGTAAAATACTATGGAATTACACAATTCAAATCCATGCAAACTTGGAGATGTGTTCCAGGAAGTTTGGCACAGAGAAAAAATTCATTACTACAAAACATAGAGATAGCAGACAGCATAGCTGAAGACATGGACACTCACAGGAGATCATATTCCTTAGTCTTCCTGGATCGATGTGAGCACATGACTAAATTCTTGCTATGCCAGAAGATCTAGAGTCAGGTGTGCTGATTCTGAGCTGTCTCCATCTGTGCTGATGTTTACATACTCTTGTGCCCGTTATTTTTCCTGAAGGGTGACTTCCAAATGGGTTTGTGGGAGCCAGCAGACACATTAAGGACCCAGAGCTTATTTGTAGGTTGTCTCATGTGCCTGAGACCCTGGCAACACCAACCTCATGTGATCTATGAGCTTCTGTGTGTTAGAGGGGCACTATTTGAGTCTCTGGGGGACAACATGGAATCCTTGCCTATTCATTCAGTCACAGTCATGGAAAGTCAACCTTCACACTCTTATCTATTTGATTTTCCCATTAGGTTAACTCTGGCCTTACAGAGACTGAATGCTGTAAGATGAGCAAAGGAATGAAGAACTAGAAGGAGCTTGGGTAGGTGGTTATAAAGTCTGAATCAACTTAACCTGTTGATTTGGACCCATTTCCTTTTCTTTCTTTCCTGGTTCGGTTGACTTTGTGGTCTGCTGCTCATTGTTATGTTTATAAGTGATCTTAATAAAAGTAGATTATATATTACACATGCAAACACAAAATCACACCCACATATGAATGCATATACATGTTCATATAGACACACATATGTATATTGAAATTTGGTTCATATGATTATGGAGG
This sequence comes from Phyllotis vaccarum, assembly GCA_033318265.1. Taxonomy (NCBI): domain Eukaryota; kingdom Metazoa; phylum Chordata; class Mammalia; order Rodentia; family Cricetidae; genus Phyllotis; species Phyllotis vaccarum. The sequence continues at coordinate 26,256,943 of JARWLC010000001.1, forward strand.
TCTGGATCTATCACTGCCTGTATCTGTAAGCAGAGAGGCTGGAGAGCTAATGATGTTGTTCACTCTTTCTTTAAAGCTGTGAGAATTGAAATTGAAAAAAGGTAGAAGATGTATTTTGACTCAGGGAAAAAGAAAGAGATTTATCCTCAGGCCCATAAGAGGCTGGATGATGACTTTGCATGCTGGTGAGGACAGATTTTCTTAGCCTAATGATTGAAATGCTAATCTCGTTTGGAAACCCCATCACAGAGATACCTGGAAATATTGTTTTATCGGCTACCTTGGATCCCTGAATTTAAACAAATTGATATCTAAGATTAAGCATTGTACTGCCCTCAAAAAATACATATGTTGAAATCTTAATCCCTGGACCTCACAGAGTGACACTGACACCAATCATAAAGGGACCTTTGCCAGTGTAATGAGATTAATATGTGACTCTTAGGATGGGTGCTAATTCAGTATGACTTGCACTCTTCCATGACACACAGAGAAGATGACGCCAGTCATGACAATTCATAAAGTACTAGAGTTGCAAGCCAATGACTACACAGAGCTACTGCTAGCTAGGAGAAGCTAAGGTAGGATTCCACACAAGAACATTTAGAGAGACTGCAGCCTTGCTAATTACCTTCACTTTGGGTTGCTGCCCTTCAGAACTCTGACATCATGTATTTCATGTTTTTTTCTTTTCTTTTAAATTAAGATTCATTTAGTTTTTATTTTTATGAATGTGTGTCATATCAGTGGGAGTTTATGTTACTGTGTGTTTATATGCCCACAGAAGTCATATGGGGGAAGGAACCTCTGTAACGGGAGTTTTAAGCAATTGTAGACAATCTGTTAGAGTGTTAGGAACTGAACCCAGGACTCAGCAGGAGCAGTCAGTACTCTTAACCATTGAGCCAGCTCTCTAGCCTGTTTTAATTCCCCCAGTTACTGGTACTTTGTGACTAAAATTCTTGAAAGCAAATACACATTCTGTAGGTGGCATATGTGTAGCTTGGTGACTTATAACAGCAACGACTGAGTACTGTTTCCTCTCAGTTCCTTCGGTTAAGGACTCCAGTGCCATCTGGACAGGGATTTCACATGGGATTGCAGGAGGCTACTGCATGTCCCTGCATAACTGTCACTAGATAATGCACTTTAGGGTTGTTTGTCCAACGGCTACTCTTATGGGTGCTGGCTGAGGATAACTTGTAACTCCCTGAAACCACTGGGCTGCTGAGGGTAAGCTAGTCATTAAATGGTCGTTTCTTTAGCAATGGGACAAATAGCAAGCAATGGAAAATTTGGAAAAGTAATTAACTGTCAAATAGAAAACCAGGCAAAAACAAAAAACAATCCATTTTTCATTCACTGATTTTCTTTCTTATAGTATTGGATATACAAATAGGGTTTTGGAAATATAGTTCAGTGAGTTTTAACAAAGGTAAATACCTGTGCTAAACACTTCCACGGTCAGATTTTAAGTACTGATTTTTTTTTTTAAAGTTTTAATCATGTGTGTATGTGTGTGGCTTTGTGCACATGAGTGTGGTACTTGCAGAGACCAGAAGAGGGTGACAGATTCTCTAGAGGTGCAGTTAGAGATGATTGTGAGTCACTTAATGTGGATGCTGGAACCAAATTCTGGTGCTCTGGAAGAGCAGGCCACAGATTTAACTCCTGAGCCATCATTCCAGCCCTCACAATTAGGTATTTTGTGTGTTTGTTTGATTTTTTTTTTTCCAAGACAGTTTCAGGTAGACTAGGCTGGTCATTTGTAGCTAAAGATGATCTTGAACTTGAACTTCTGATATTTTTGCCTCTACTTCCAAGTGCTGGGATATCGGTGTGTACATCATATCTGAGTTGGTTTCTGATGTGAGAATGTCTTTCTAAATGCTATAAATATTAATCTTTAAATAAAGGACTATTTTGGCCCATGACAGGCACCATTGAAAAAGTAGGCTGAAAAATCAAAATAGGAGGAAAGAGGGCAGAGTCACAGACAGATGGCGCCAGACACCCAAAGGAGCAACATGTAAGGAACACAGGTGAGCCACCTGAGCTTAATGGAAATGGTTAAGATGAAGGAGCTAACTAAGCCATAGGCCAAACAACATAAAATTAATACAAGTGTCTGAGTCATTTTTGGGGGGCCTAAGCAGCGGTGGAGAGCTAGGTGGTCTGGGATGGCAGGTCTGTGGGTCTAGACTGAACGGGGCAAAAACAAACAAACAAACAAAAAAACCCAAAACAAAACAAAACAAAACAAAAAAGCATATTGTAACAGGTTTCATTGTTCATTTTTTCCCTCAAATTTTTTTCCTAACTTCGCCCCCTCACTCTAACACTTTAGCTCATGCTTAAGCAAATTTTTCTTTTTCCCCACCCAGTTTTAGTTCTATCCCACAATCCGTTTTCAGAGATTTATAGAATTTCATCTGACACTCCTTTAGAGTCACCCCTTCCCAAGTCTGTGCAATCACTGCTCTGCTGTCCATCACTCTATGTTATTTTGTCATATGAAGAGTGTTAAGTGTTAAAATGGGATCTCACGAGACTAGTTGAATATTTTTTCACTTGGCACAATTTCCTTGAGATCTATCCAGGGTGTTAGATTCATGAATATTTGTTCCTTTTAGTGTATGGTACTCTACTGGATGATACACTAATCACTACTTGTTTATTGACTTGGGTACTGAAGAGCTTTTGCCTTCATTCTCATTTCAAGCTGTTATATATAGCATTACTATAAATTTTTATGTACAGACGTTCAAGTGAATAGTTTTTGTTTTATAAGAGGAAATGGGCAAGAGTAAAACTGCTGAGTCATCATGTGTTGAAGACATGAGTAACTACCAGATAGTTCTTTAGGGCGAGTGACTACACTGTTTTCCATTCCCACCTGTGGTGTAGGACTTTCATTTGCTCCACTTGCTCCCTAGCACGGAGAACTATCATCCTCATTTTAGCCACTCTAGCACATATGTAATGGCATCACAGGGCTTTAATTTGCATTTCTCCAATGTCCAATTATGCTGAACATCTTTCTATATACACATTTGCATCCTTAAATCTTATTTAAGGACACATCTGCCTTTTGCCCAGTTTGCTTTATTACTGTTGAGTGTGGAAAGTTCTCTTTAGCTATGTTCAAGTCTTTTGCCAGCCATGAAACTCAAAAATATTTTCTCTCTGCCTCTACATACTCTTTCAAATATTTCAAGCATACCTTTCACAAAGAAGGTTTTCATTTTCTTGTTTTAAAAACAGATTTATTATGTATACACTGTTCCGCCAGCACCCCAGAAAAGGGTACCAGATCTCATTCTAGATGGCTGTGAGCGATCATGTGGTTGCAGGGAATGGAACCCAGGACCTCTGGAAGATCAGCCAGTGCTCTTAACCATCTTCCCAGGCCCAAGGTTCTCATTTTCATGGAGTCCAGCCCATCCTTTCTTTTTTTTTTTTTTTTTTTTCCCTCTCCAATAAGGTGTGCTTTTGTTGTAATTTCCAAGAGTTGTAGCTCTGAGATGGAAAAATGTCTTATGAGTTAATTCTGTATAGTAATCATGTGCTCTGCTCTGACTGCTTTCAGAAGTTCTTCTTCCTCAGTTTTCATTAGTCAACTAGGAATGCTTGGGTTTATCCTGTCCCGGTTTCTCATGGCTAACAGTAGGCTTAATTGTTTTGTCACATGTGGAAAGTTCTCAGTCATTATTTAAGTATTTTTCTTTCTTTCCTGAAACTTCTGGTGACTTCAGTGTCAGATTTTTTTTTTTTTTTTTTTTTTTTTAGTAAGCTCCATTGGTTCAGAGTGCTAATTTTTCTTCAATTATTTTACTTTCTGTTTTTCAGACTGGAAGATTTGTACTGATTTATCCTTAGTTTATGTACAATTTCCTCTGTTATTCCTAGTTTGATATTGCATTCAAATCAGTGACTTTATTTGCTATTTCAGGCATTCATTTCTAAAATTTCAGTTCAGTCATCTCTATGTGTGTGCTTGTGCATGCGTGATATATGTGGATGTGCATGCAGAGGACAGAGGATAACCAAAGATGTCATCTTCAGTAACATCTTCAGTAATACCATCCGCCTCTTTTTGAGACAGGCTCTGTTGATGGTTGGGAGTTCACCACTTAGTCTAGACTGTCTGGCCAATAGACTTAGGGATCTTTTTGCTCACTTCCCTAATTGTGGCATTAAAAGTGTACATCACCATGCCTTACAGTTTCATGTGAACCCTGAGGGGCCTCATGATTGCAAGGAAATTAGTTTGCTTTTTGGTCTGAATGAGATCATCATCTCCCCAGCCCCATTCCATTATTTGTCTTTTATTTCTTTGTCAAGATTTTTTTTTTTAATTTTAATGGCTGTTTCAAGAGGACTTGGTATTGTGTGTTATGAAAGTTGTGTAAGAGCTTCTTTAATGTCCTCTTGATATATTACCTATATATTAACTGGATGACATTGCTGCAATGAATCTCACAGCCCAAGAGTCGTAAATAACAGAAATTTGTTTCTCATCCCTCTGGAGGCCAGATAGCCATGATCTGTGGAGAGGCCTCTACTCTTCTGTGTTTTCATGTGGTCTCCCCATACAGCCCTTCCTAGTACTATTTTTTCATGTGTCCAAATCTCCTGCTCCTATAATTGTATCTGATCATATTCATCAGAGTTTACTTCTTTTCTTTCCCTTACAGTTGCAAATCTCTCTCCAGAAACTGTTACAGTCTCGTTAGTGAGGACTAGTTTAACATAGAACATAATTTAGCTCACAACTGTCACTTTGATGTTGCTGTCATCATCTATCTTTTCCTAAACAGAACAAAAATGTTCTGGTTCTTCATAGGCCAAGTATGTTTCAATTGCATGCTGGGTATTTTAACTGCATATTTCGAAATTTGGGGCCATATTAAGCATTGAAAATACAAATATGTAATGGATTTATGATGTTACATTGTAAATAATTGTCGTGCCTATGAGTTTAATAAAAAGCACTGATTGACCAAAGGCAGACAGGAAGTGTGGGTGGAGCTACCAGAGAGAAAACTCTGGGAACAGGAAGAACAGAGAAGAAATGCCACAGAGACTTGTAGTAGGAGTTTTCTGACCCGGACTTTCGGGCCTAACCTCAAAGATTAGGACCACAGACCCGCAGTCCCGCAGTCCCGCAGTCCCGCAGTCCCACAGTCCCACAGAGACACACAGACACTTTCATTAGTTTTTTTGGCTGATCAGCCTCAGGCCCAGGCATATCACTTGCTAGCTCTCTACCCTTCATCTAACCCATGTCTCTTGTTCAGCCATGCAGCTCAGTACCTTTCTTTAGAGCAGCATAGTTGTCCTGGGCTTCCTCTGGCTTCTCTATGGTGCTCTGTTCTCAGAGTTTTTAGTCTGGTAGCCCCACCCACATTTCCTGCCTGCCTTTGGCCAATCAGCTCTTCTTATTAAACCAGTGGGTGGGACAGTTATTTTCCATGAAACAATACAATACCCCTACAGAGACTCCATAGTTGCCAGACAAGCCAGAAGATGCAGAGGACAACTATACTGCTCTGAGGAAAGGTACCGAGCCCCATGGCTGAACAGGATAAGAGTCATGGGTTAGTTTAAGGGTAAAAAGTTAGCAAGCTATATGCATGGGCTTTAGGCCAATCAGCCTAAAATTAAGGTAAGCATCTGTGTGTCTCTGTGGGACTGTGCGACTATGGGACTGTGGGTCTGAGGGTCCAAACCTTGAGGCTAGTCCCAAAAGTCAAAGCCAGAAACCTCTTACTACATAAATATTTTTGGTTTCGGTAGCAGTAGACTAGGTTGTGTTTAGCCCTCACACATGCTTTTGGTGGGCAAGAGTTTTGATGTCTGACCTTTCTTTAAAGCCTCTGCAGTTCTAAGTAGCTCCATCTCATGAATGCCCTACTCAGGGGTCGCTGTATGACCCATGCAGTGACCTGATTGTCCACTGCTCAGATTCTCTGTTGTGTTGAGTAGGATCATATCTGTACATTCACCAGATGGAAATTGCCTAGAAGTTCATAAAAAATCTTATGGGATTAGCTTTATGATATTTCTCCTCTTTGCAATCTACAGAGACTTATTCTGTGCACCATTCTATCTGCTCCTTCAGCTGGAAGGCTGTTTTTCTTCACCATGCTTATGTCCGGAGCTCACTGCTGAGAAGACACACAGAGAGAATAAAAACCAAGAACATGTTTCCTGTGTCTCCTTGGGACTGCTGTCACACTGATCAGAGAGGAAGGGCTTGCACCTTCTCTTTTATTTGGCTCTTATGGCAGCCCCAGGTCACGGATAGCTTGGAGCTGAGTCTTGAAATAAAAGAACAAAGAACAGGAAGGGAGGATGTTCCCTATTTATTTATCAGGGACTCTCTTTTTTATACCTTGAGGCAGATTTTCTGGAGGAAACCAATGGCAACCGAGTCTTCATCTTTGGTTCTGAAGCAGTTCAAATTCTGATCTTTATTTCCAAACTTCCCAGGAGCCTCACCTCCTCTTCGTGTACTAGCTGCGGCAAGCATTTTGTCCAGGTTTCATGGCCAAAATGTGAGCGCTTAGTGGGAGATCAAGTAGAGAGGGTTGACTTCGTCCTGCCTGGGCCTCGAACAGCTGAAACGGGACAATACTGGAGCATAAGAGAACATTTAGGACTAGTCTCTTCAATGCCAATGCTTTGGAGAAATGGGTGCAGTGGAAAGGCGAAGCTCTTAGAAAAAGATGTGTAGACATGGACGACTAGCTGTTTTAAGACCTCTAAAACTTCAAAGTCTTTAGTCAATATTGGGACCTACTATGTGAACTTAAAAAAAATATGAATGAATACCTGTCCTCCCACACACATACACCATGATGATGGACAAACTTTAACTATCTTTATCTTTTTGCAATGATAAGAGTCAATTTTCATGTGGCAGAGAGTAAAATGTAAAGTGGGCTGGGGGGGAGGCCATTGACAGAAAATTCAAGAATGAAATGAGCCAACTAAAATTTGAAAGGGTGTGCAGGTATGTATTTGTAAATATGGCTAAGAGAATCCAGCAAAAAGTATTTGTGTGTTGCCTAAATACTGAAATCTTTTTATTTACTCATATTGTTTTACAATTATTTTTATTACTTTTGATTTAGTTTGTGGACTGGATGTGTGCTTATGAGTGCAGGCACTATGCTAGAGGCACTGGATTGACCTGGAGCTGGAGATAAAGTCAGTTGGGGGTTACTGAGATGCTTGCTAGGAACCGAAAGCAGGTTTTCTGCTGGAGCTGAATATGCTTTTAACCAGTGACCTCTCTAGCTGCCAAGACAGCAGGAGTAGAAGCATAAGAAAGCATCGTGCACTTTTGTGTTGTTGTTGTTGTTGTGTGTGTGTGCACGTGGGGGGGCTGTGTGTGTGGGGTTGTGTGTGTGTGTGATATGTGTGTGTGTGGTATGATGTTTAATGTGTGTTTGTGATATGTGTGTGTATATGTGTGTGTGAGGTGTGTGTGTGTCTGTGTAGAGTATGTGGTGTGTGTGTGTGGTATATGTGTGTGTGGCATGATGTATGATGTGTGAGTGGTGTGTGTGTGTGTGTGTGTTTGATGTGATGTGTATGTGTGGTGTGTGTGTATGTGTGATGTGTATGTGTGTGTGTGTCTGTGGTATGTGTGGTGCATTGTGTCTGTGTGTATGTGTGTGTGCATTGTGTGGGGTGTGTGTGTGTGTATGTGAGACTCATTTGGTGGCACTATAGATATGAGACAGTTTACTGTTTTTCCCTCTAAAGTTGGGCATATGTATTGTCCCCCTCATTTTTATTGTTTTAGACAGACTCTCCCTTTGTTGTCTAGGTTGACCTGGGACTAATGATGTTCCTGGAGCCATAGCAGTGCTGAGATTGCACGAACACAGAGTAAATACACTTTAATCCTATCAGGTGTCTAAGGACATATTAAAACCTCAGTATATATTTAGGTTGTGTCTTTAACAAGCAGACCATTTCCAAGTTGTACTGATATCTCCTATACTGAGGAGAACTGACTCTGTCACCTCATCTGGAAGTTACATAATTGTGTGTTATGTGGAAACTACAAGTCTGTGAGAAGGCAAGCTCTGTATGCCAGAAGTTTGTGGTTGCTCCCCCTGAATTCATTTGTTTTGGATAAATTACAACATACCATGCATTTCACATTCTTGGTAAAATAGGTTTTCAATTATGGGCCTGGTGGTACATGCTTGTAATCTGAAGATTTAAGATGGTTGAGCTGGAGGATTACTTAAAAGTCAAGGCTGTGCTGTGCTACGTAGTAGAGACTTTCAAACCAAGATCTTACCTCGAAAATGACTTGTGTATCATATTATCATTAATTTTAACTAGATGACCTTAAAAATGTATGTTATTCAGCATTTTTGTAAATCAAATGAGGTTCATGTGATAGTAATGACTCAAGCTGAACTTATGAGTGTAGTAAGAGGTTTCTGGCCTAGACTTTCGGGCCTAGCCTCAAGGTTTAGACCCACAGACCTGCAGTGACACACAGATGCTTACATTAATTTTATGCTGATTGGCCTAAGGCCCAGGCATATAACTTGCTAACTCTTTACCCTTAATCTAACCCATGGTTCTTAACCTGTTCAGCCATGGGGCTTGGTACCTTTTCCCACAGCAGCATGGTTGTCCTCTGCTTCTTCTGGCTTCTCTCTGGCTTTCTGCTCTGTTCTTCCTGTTCCCAGAGTTTTCTTAGTCTGGTAGTCCTGCCCACACTTCCTGTCTGCCTTTGGCCAATCAGCACTTTTTATTAAACTCATAGTTTAATTATTTACAATGGAACAACCTAATCCTCCTACAGATGAGCAAGACTTAAAATCAGAAGCTACCCCTTCCTAATCCAGACCCTTTCTCATTCATATAGTATGTGTGTATATATTGGGTGGGGGCAATGGATGTTAGCAATACTTTTAGACAAATGTTACTATATAACTCAGTAATTCACAATCTTAACATCGCATGTGTTGTTAAGCATGTGTTACCTACTGTGCCGTGCCTGTAATCACATACTTCCAACAGAAAGTACCTAGTTAATAAATTCTTTTTCTATATAATTGACTTTTTAAAATTAATTAGTTGATTAATTAATTAATTAATTAATTAATTAATTATCCTGGCCACAATTTCCTTTCCCTCTTCTTTTCCCAGTTCCTTCCCACACACTCCTTTTATTCCCACCACCCAATTCATTCCTCTTTTTCTGTTCAGCAAAGGGAAGGTTTCCCATGAGAATCAACAAAACAGGCATATTAAGTTGCAGTAAGACTAAGCACCTCCCCTGTACTAAGTCTCGGCAGGGTGACCCTGTATGAAGAGTAGGATCCCAAAAGTCAGTAAAAGAGTCAGAGACAGCCCCTGTTCCCACTGTTTGGATTTCCACAAGAGGACCAAGTTACACAGTGGTGACGTATATTCTGAGTGCCTAGATCAGTTCCATGCAGACTCCCTGTTGTTGGTTCATAACCCCTATGAGCCCAAGTTACCTGATTCTGTGGGTTTTCTTGTGGTGTCTTTGACCCCTCTGGCCCCTAAACTATTTTGTCCCCCTCTTCTGCAGTGTTCCCCAAGCTTAATGTTTGGCTGTGGTTCTGCATCTGTTTCCATCAATTGCTAGTAGATCTCTCTGATGACAATTGGGCTAGGCACCAGTCTATGAATATAGAAGAATATGGTTAGGCCTCATTACACTGATGCTCTTTTGTTCCTCCAATCATGTTTGGTTTTATTCTAGGTCTCTGGATCATCTAGCCTATGGGCTCTGATAACCCAGGAAGTGTTAGGGGTGGACTTACTCTCTTGGCGTGGGTTTTAGGTGAGACCAATCATTGGTTTGCTGTTCTCTTGATTTCTAGGCCACTCTTATCCCAACACATCGCATAGGCAGGACAGACTGTAGGTCAGAGGTTGTGTAGTTAGGTTGGTTTCCCACTTCCTTCACTTGAAGTCTTGCCTAGTCTCAGGAGATGGCCAGTTCAGTCTACATATCTACTATTGCTAGGCATCTTAACAAGTCATCTTTTTAGATTCCTGAGAGAGATCTTCTCACCAGCCTTCTCACTTAGCCTCCAAATGTCCTCTTCCAGTAGTTTCTTTGAATATTCCCCTTTCTGCCCCCCCCCAGCTTATCATTCATGCTCCTATCACCACATGCTTGAAGTCTACTCATAAAATTGCTTTTTATTTCCCCTTCCCAGGAAAATCCAGGCATTTCCCCACTTGAACCCTTCTTGTTACCTCGTCTCTCAGGGTCTGTGGACTGTAACATAGCTATCCTTTATTTTACAGTTAATATCCACTTATGAGTAAGTACATTCCATGTTTATTTTTCTGGGTCTGGGTTACCTCACTCTGCACGATTTTTTCTGGTTCCACTCATTTCAAGTTTCATGATGTCATTATTTTTAGCAACTGAGTAATACTTCATTGTGTAAATGTACCACATTTTCTTTATCTATTCCTCAGTGGAGTGACATCTAGTCGTTTCTAGGTTTGGAATATTACAAATAAAGCTGCTACAAATATAGTTGAGTAAATGGCCTTGTGATATAACTGAGCATCCTTTGGGTGTATGCCCAAGAGTAGTATACCTGGATCTTATGGTAGATTGATATTCAGTTTTCAGAAAAACTGCGATGGTGATTTCCAAAGTGTCTTGACAAGTTTACACTCCCTCCAGCAATGGAGGAATGTTCCCCTTGCTCCACATTCTCTCAGCATCTCTGCTCTGTTCTTCCTGTTCCCAGAGTTTTCTTAGTCTGGTAGCCCCACCCACACTTCCTGTCTGCCTTTAGACAATTAGCATTTTTATTAAACTAGTAGGTAGGACAATTGTTTACAATGTAACAGCACATAATCCCACTACAAGAATACGAAATGCCCTTATCCACCTTCTTTAATGAATTCTGATTTGAAGTTTATTTTGTTAGATATTAAGATAGCTACAATAGCTTGCTTCTTAGGTCAGTTTGATTGGAAAATATTTTCCAACCCTTTACTTTGAGGTAACATCTCTCTTTGATGCTGAAGTATGTTCTTGTATACAGCCAGAATGATGTTTTTATATCCGTATTTGTTACTCTGTGTCATTTTATTGGTGACTTGAGCCATTGATATTGAAGGATATCAATGACCAGTGATTATTAATTCCTGTTATTTCACTGTTAGTTATAGTGCTGTTGTTGGTAGCAGTAGTAGTTGTAGTAATAGTAGTAGCAGTGTGTTTCATTTTGTGTTTCGCTGGTGTGAGATTATCTATTGTCTGTGTTTTTGTGAGTATACTTAGCTTTCTTGTAATGGGGTTTTCCTTTTAGTACCTTTGGTAGGACTGAATTTATTGATAGAAATTGTTTCATTTTGACTTGTTGTGAAATACTTTGTTTTCTCTATGTATGGTGATTGACAGCTTTGCTGGGTATAGTAGTCTGGGCTGGCATTACAGTCCCTAAGAACTTGCAGGACAAAAGTTCAGGCTCAGGTGTGGTTGTAGTAGGCTTACCTTTGTATATTACTTAGTCTTTTTCCCTTGTCAATTTTTAATATGCTTTCTGCATTATGTGTATATATACATATACATATAGTGATTTGGGTTGTTATGTGGCACAAGGGCTTTATTTTCTGATCTGATCTATTTGGTGTTCTATAAACTTCTTATACTTTTATAAACATGTTCTTATTTATGTTGGCAAAAGTTTCTTCTATGATTTTGTTAAATATATTTTCTGGGCCTCAGAGTTGTGATTATTCTTCTTCTGTTCCTATTATTCTTATGTTTGGTCTTTTCATAGTGTCCCAGGTTTCATGGATGTTTGTGTTAGGAGTATTTTTAGATTTAACATTTTCTTTAAACTATGATTCAATTTTCTCTGCATGACTTCAATGCCTGTGATTTTGTCTTCTATCTCTTGTATTCTGTGGCGATGTTTGCATCTGTAGTTTGTGTTTGCTTAGCAGGTTTTCCATTTCCAAGATTCCCTTAGTTTGTGTTTTTTTACTCTTCTATTTTCAGTTCAGGTCTTGAAATTTTTTTTTTTCATTTGATTGTTTTATCTTAGCTTTCCTGGCATTCTTTTAGGGATTTATTGATTACACCCATTTGTTTTTTTTTGTCTTTCCTCAATTTCTTTAAGGAATTTTCTCCATTTCCTCTTTAAATGTCTCTGTCATTTTCATAAAGTCATTTATAATGTTGTTTTCTTGTGCTTCAGCTGTGTTGGCTTGGTCTTGCTGCCCCTGGATAGCTGGGTTCTGTTGGTGACATTTTCCCCTTTTCTCTTACAGATTGTCTTCTTACACTGGTGTTTAGACACCTGGATTTAGGGTGATTATAGGTCTAGGGTTGATTTATGCATTTGTCTTTGTTGAATGTGTGTTTTGTTCCTTGATTTCTCTTTCCTCTCTGGTCTCCTAGCCTAAGTGACCAAGGGGTCTATTGAATGGTGAGTTTTCAGGTCTAGTATTGTCTCTCTGTTGGTGTTTGGGGATCTGGGGCCCCTATATCTGGCTTGTGCTTAGTAAAAGTGAAGTCTTCTTCTGTAGTTGTAGATCAGGATATGGATCTCAGGGGAGAGGTGCAGTATGGGATTGTTTTGTCATTAGGTGGTTTTATTTCTCAAGTTGCAAATGAAGCATTCTTTGCAAAAAAAAATCTGTGTGTTTCAACACTAAAGCTTTGAAATTCAAGTTTTTAATATTCTCATGAAGACTTTCATTCAGTAGGTACCGAGATGACTTATTAAAAATATAAATATTAAAATATTCCATTAATTTTTAAAGAAGGTCGATATTATAGAAGATAGAAATTCATTAGTCAAATATTAAGGTAAAAATTGGAATTACTGATAGGTGGAGATCACAAAAATAGGAAACATGATTTAGAAAGTAAAGCTAATATGTTAATTTGTATATAGATATTTTTGCCTCATAGAGACCTATAGCTTTGCAAAGTATATTTTGTCTATGACATTTGAACTCATAATCACTGAACCTCAAGTTGCTTTAAGTCAATCAAGAACATTGAGGCATATCTAATCATGTTTCTTTGATAAAAGTTCTAACATTTTTAATTAAAGCAAAAGAAAATTCACTTCATTAATCAGTATGGTTGTTTGAAAGAAAATGGGCCCCATAGGCCAATTGGGAGTGGCACTATTAGGATGTGTGGCCTTATTGGAGAATGTGTGCTCTTAGGGAGGCCTTTAAGGTCTCGGATGTTCCATCCAGGCCAGTGGGTTGGTCTCTTCCTGCTGTCTGCAGATTCAGATATAGAACTCTCAGCTACTTCTTCAGCAGTATGTCTGGCTGCATGTCACTATGCTTCCCATCATGAAAATAATGGACTAAAATTGGACCCAGGTTCATTTCGCAGCACCCATCTGGCAGCTCACAACTGTCTGTAACTCCAGTTCCAAGCTTAACACACTCTCACATAGACAAATGTGCAGGCAAAACAACAATGAACATAAAAATAAATAAAATATTAAAAAGGATTTACTTGTACAGTAGTAATACATATAAGTCATCTTATATAAACCATTATATTTTTAAAACAACAAAAATACCTGTGGAAATAAGGGATGGAAATCTATTAGACTTTTTGTCTGATAGTCATGATGGTCAAATGAGTTTGTGTTTATGTAAAACTCAATCTAGTTATTTGAATTTATTAAGAATTTCATAAAACACTTGCATCATCTTTTAATCTCAAAATATTTTTTTTAGCAAAGTATGACCTGGCTATAAAATACATTACTGCACAACACATCTGTGATTTAGTATAGCTTTTGACCCCGTTAGACCTTTTCTTTCTAGTATTTTCAATGTGGGGAAAATAACATTCACCTTGTATAGATAGAGTATTACATTTGTATGTCATTTGCTATATTATAATACTGAGCAGTGATAGGAATATAGATTCAAGAGGTGGATTTTTGGAGTTTGAATCTAAAGTCATCACATATTAGTTGCGAAAACTATTATTAAGTTATAAACTTTCAAGGCCTGAGAGATGGCTTAGAGGTTAAGAGTGCATACTCATACTGCTTTTGTAGGGGACCCAGGTTCATGTAGTGGTTTATTAATTTCTGTAACTTCAGTTCCAGGTATTTACTTTCTTCTTCTGGCCTCTATAGGCAACAGACATACATGTGATGGGTATACATGCATGTAGACAAACACATACACACATGATAAAATTAAGTAAAATAGTGTTAAAAGTTGTAAATTTTCTATCTGCTCTCATTCCTTATCTGAAAAATGGGGCTTCACATACATGTAAAGCTATGTTGATTCATGCAAGTAGTATAGTTAATGCTTTGCCATGTAGCAATTTTCTCTGAATGAAAACATTCAACCCAATGGGAAGCTCGTCAATATTCAGAGAGTTCTTAAGGGGCGTCATTAATTCTGAAAAAAAAAAAAAAAAAAAACAACCAAAAAAGAATATAACTCATAAATCTAAGGAAGTCCCTGAAACTTACCAGGTACATAGAGTCCCTCTATCCCCACAGTTATATAACTAGTAAAACTGTTAAGAAGAGGAAAAATCAGAGGGCAAGGTGGAGAGATACCCTTCAAGGTTACACCTTCACGATGCACTTCTTTCAATCAGACCCACCTTTCAAAAACCATTTTCATCTTAGATGGATGCAATGATTGTTAGAGGAGCAACGACAGATGTGACTTTTACTTTGGACTTGAACCAAGCACAACATTTTAATTCATGTCTAGAATCAAACCCAGGTCCTCAGGAAGAACAATACTCTTAACCACTGAATCATTGTCACAGCCTTGGCCCCCAAGTCCATCAATAAACAAATATTTGTTATAATACTGGTCAGAGTTTTGACTGACCTTTTCATGTAAAATTCACAGCAAGTCTTAGACTTTTGAAAGTGAGTGAAAATGTGAAGATTCTTAGCAGACAACCTGAACATAATAATCTTTTATATTTTTATGACTGTCTCCCTTGAGATTTTTAAAGCTACTTTTTTTAAAACATTGAGATGAAATTCTCCTTAATATAAAATGTACCATCTTAACTATTTTTAAATGTGCACTTCAAGTATTAACCACAGTCTTTTTGGGTAACCTCTCTCCATGGTTTTAATGTTATAAAATTAAAACCCCTCCCACCTCAGCAACACCAACTCATTTTTCTTTCCCTTAATGCCTGGTAGTCAATGAAATATGTTTCCCCTATGAGTTTTGCTACCATGGACATCTTCTCTAAGTGGAATCAGTTATGTGGGGTGTGTGTGTTGGGGACTAGCCTGTTCTATTTAGCATATTGTCCTCTATTTTAACCCATTTTGAAATATGAGTTAATACCTTTTTAATTTGTTTTTTCTTCTTCTCAGTTTTGCACATAGTTATTCTGTATATATCCTATATGCTGGCCATTCAGTAGATAAGTGATTAATGGATGTTTTCTCCTGTGCTATGGGCTGCCTATTGGGTTTTTTGTCCTGTGTTGCATGAAAGGTTTTATGTTGATATAGTTCTGTTTGCCTATCTTACTGCTGTTGCCATGACCATGAAACCACTGCCAAATAAGACTATGCTTCTCCTATGTTTTATTTTACCTTAATTAAAAAAAATATTTTGAGCATTATATTAGGAACTTTTCATATTTGAATTAATTTTTGTAGCATCAGATAGGGAACAACTAGGCTTCCATGTAAAATTATCTATTTCTCTTAACACTATTTGTACAAATGATGTTCTTTCTGTACTGAATGGGCTTCATGTCCTTGTCAAAGATCATTTGGAGAGAGAGAGAGAGAGAGAGAGAGAGAGAGAGAGAGAGAGAGAGAGAGAGAGAGAGAAGAGAGAGAGAGAGAGAGAGAGAGAGAGAGAGAGAGAGAGAGAGAGAGAGAGAGAGAGAGAGAGTTGGATCCCAGGAACCTAAAGTTATTGATGGCTGTTCATGCGTGAATATGTGTGTATGTGCAGGTGTGCTCACGTGTTTATCTATGTGTGTGAGCATGTGTGTGATCATTTTCAGGATCTCCACATTATTCCTTTGGGCTCTGTACTTGTTCTTTTATCTGTATTGGATTGATTGTACTAATGTTATGCTTAAGGTTGATTTTAGGAAATGTGGAGCCTTTAATTTTGTTCTTCATTTTCAGGGCCAATTTTTACTACCCAGTACTTTGCTTTCATAGCGAAATTATGAAGATGTCATATTTTTCAGAACTATCTGAGGGTTCATGCTAGTTTTTTCCATAGTATGTCCCTTTTTGTGATACCTTTAAGTCACTGTTACATCACCATCCTTGTAAATTTATCTTCTTCATCTCTTATCTGGATGAAGGTTCTTCTATAAGTAAGAGGCATTAAGAGTGTTACTACAGTGACATTCAGATGATGTTCAGCCCTGTGCCTTTTACTAGATATGCGGTGTTACTGCAATATCTTTGCCCTTGGGTTTTGTGGCTACAAGACATATTAATATATAATAACTAGTGCTTTACAGCTTGCCTATCTCCACAGACTAGGATTTAAGAAGGGAGGGATGTTTGAGCAAAGCCTAATGTTTACAAATGGTTAGTTTTCAGAGAATATTTCCACTTATATGGTGACTTTGAGGAGTCATATGATAAAATGTTGAGATAAATACAAGCTTTTTTATTATTTTACATATAAAATAAAAAATAAATAATATAGCTTTTTATTATGGAGGCCATAAGAATGGCTGTGTCCTTCATACTAAAATGCTTTGAGAGCATTGGAAAGGAAAACAAGGTATTCAGGAGGCTCCTGCCTCTAGAGTTAAAAGAGAATACTCTTCATCTTCAACATGAGTTCCTGGATGAAGAACATCTAGTGAAATGAGAGAATTATTTATTTGCCGTGTGTGTGTGTGTGTGTGTGTGTGTGTGTGTGTGTGTGTGTGTGTGTGTGCACGCGCATGCGTGTGTAAAGCAGTAAGAGGAAGTTTTCAGAAGAGTTATTTCAGGAAGACTCATCACTAAAGAAACAGAACTACATGGTATGGATTGTAACTGTGAAAGGGAAAGGGAGGAGTAAAAGGTGGGTGGAGCCAAAAGACCAGGCTTCACTTTCTGTGATGCTGAAGTGGGAGGCAGGGTATATCTCTAAAGAGGTCTGTCTCCCCTGGAATCACATGCCTTTGTAAGCTTCACAGACCTATGCAAAGGAACAATTGAACACCATATATATCTCTGCTGTCTAGACATCATACTTCCGTTTCCTTCCTCTCTTGCCATAAACTTTCCCTCGCAGCTCTGATCCTAGTGGGCAGTCACCTACTTTGCTATTAGTTAATAGGTGCCAAAATATTTCCATTAAGAACTATTTACAATTTAACGAGGGATTCTGGAACTCCAATAAAACTATGTACAACAAGAAAGGGAATGAGTGGCAGTGACATTCCAAACATTCAGATCATATGATTTTCCTCATTTCTTCTTTGAGTGTTCTTTGAACTATATTTTGCTTGATACAGTGTTGGACTGAGAACATGAACACACACACACACACACACACACACATACACACACACACGTTGTTTATAATTTTGTTCCTAAATAATGCTCAACTGGAGCCAGTCTCACTTGTTTTCCAGATTGAGAAATAATTTTGAGGCAATGTTGGTGATTCCACTGACTTGAGACACATCATTGGTTATTAAGTGAAGCTGTTCACCTTTAATTGATGATGTATCCATTAATAAGCAAATCCTAGAATATGAATCATAGAACACTAAGCATTTATTACAAGATTTTATCTCTATTCTCAAACTTAATCTTACTATGAAACTTGGGGATTGTAGGTGGGTTTTTTTTTCTGTTCTTTGAAGGGTCTACACAAATAAGTAAATCACACAGGAAGACTTATTCTTAATTAAAAATTTCTGGCCCTAGCTTGGCTTATTTCTTGCTAGCTTTCCTTAACTTAAATTATCCCCTCTATCTTTGCCTCTGGGATTTTCCTTTTCTATTTCTGTATAGCTTTGTTTTGTTTCTTACTTTGTGGCTTGCTCTGCAGCCAGTTGGCTGGCCCCAGGGGTCTTCCTCCTTCTCTGGCTACTTCTCTTTTCTTCCCAGATTTCTTCTTTTATATATTCTCTCTGCCATCTAGCCTTGCCTATCCTTTCTCACGCCTTGCTATTGGACATTCAGTTCTCTATTAGATCATCAGGTGTTTAGACAGGCACAGTGAAACAGCTTCCCAGAGTTAAACAAGTGCAACTTAAACAAAAGTAACACACCTTACAATAATATTCCACAGCGGAGAATAGATGTCATCACCACTTTTGCTAAGTAGCCCAAAGATCATGAGGAATTAAGTGATGGATACAGGTTTAAGATAGTATTTAATTTGGGACAAGAAAAAGGTTCTATTCCCTCTGAATTTTTGATCATCTGAGCCCTTGGAGTAAACTGATCATTGACAGAGAAGTTAGGAAAAGACGTATACATTTGTATGTATGTACGTGGGAGCCTTGAAAAGAATGAAGCTCCCTGAATAGCTAGATTGGAGGTTAAGGTGTACTTTGGGCTATAGAAAGAACTATGATCTTGGGCCTTCCAGTAAAAAGTTGGTGAGAAGAGCTATGGAAGGGTAGGAAGAAACTGGCTCTGAACAAAGGTGCTGTATTATGAGATAGCAGTTCTCAGAAGAATAGGTAACCTCTAGTCTTGTTAGCCTTGAGTCTTTTCCTGTGAGTCTACCTTGTTTTGGTGTGATTATGGGACAGATAACTGCATTTCTTCTGCGAACACTTCTAGCTGAACAAGGAAATTTCAGAAAAAGTGTCATGGGTCTTGTGCTACCACAGGGAAAGAAAGGTGAGTCAGAGACAGGAAAGGACATTAGGACCCTGCTTTTCCTTTAGTTCAAAGTACTCAGTAGAACTGGGCCTGTTAGCACCAGCTTGAGATTCTAGCAACTGGGGAGATTGAAACAGGAGAATCACAAATTCAAGGCCAATCTTAGAAATTTAGTTGATACCTTACCTCAAAATAAAAAGTAAAAGGAACAAAATAGGGATGGTGGCTCATACATGTAATCCACACATTTGGGAGGCTGAGGCAGATCAACAGTTCAAGACCATCCTTGGCTCTTTAGTGAGTTGGAGGACAAACTAGGCTACATGAAAGCCTACGTTTAAAAAGTATAGAATAAATAAATAAATGTAAAAAAAAGGCTAAGAGTATTCTCAGTGATAGACTTGTTTTCTGGTTGTGTGAAAGTTCGTTCAGTTTCTATTACTATAATAAGGAACAACCATAAGAAGCCATACTACAGTTTGGAGACATTGTTTATGAGTATCCATTTCTAAATTTCACCCAAGAAACCATAACCTTACTAACCATACATTATAAAATTCCTAAGATGAATACACAATAGAGTTTAGACATTATCTTTGAGAAACCGGAAGACAAGACTCATGATTTATCTTTCTTCCTTACATTCAGTACAAATACCCTAAAAACAGCATTCTTTGAATTTAATTTCATTAATTTAACAATTCCTGATTTTACAGATAAAGATGAGAAAAACTGAGATTGAAGAAGGTCGGGCCCTTCTAGTATATGAAAGAGATTTGATCAGAATTCAGGGAAGGGAGATGACTATTTCCTCTGCCAGCTGTTTCATCAGCCCTGCTCATCTTATCACTTGTCTTGGTCCAACAGCTCCTGACATCTGTTTCCGTTGTACTTGACAGACTTTCTGTAAATGTCCAGGTAACAAATATTTTAGCTTTACCAGGTCAACACTATGTCACAGCTACTTAAGTCTACCATTTTGGGGAGGAAATAGCTAGAGAAGCCATTTAAGCAAATGAGTGTGATAGTATCCCAATAAAATTTCATACACAAAACAAGCAATGATTTGGGTTTGGACCATGGACCATAGTAAGTGAATCTTTGATATACCTCTAGTAGTATATCAAAGTAGTAGCCTTTGTTGTGATGGTCTATACCTGAATTATACTTATGTTTAAACTAAGGTTGGTAAACATTCTAACAGGAACCATCAAGCTCTGTGTTTACTAGACTATTTATGACTGTTTTAAAAATGTAGATTCTGATGCTAAGGATGTGTCTCAAGAGCTAGAGTACTTGCCTAGCATGTACAAAGACCTGATTTAATACACAGAACCACTTAAACCTGTGTGGTGGCACATCCTTGTAGTCTCAGCACTAGAGAAGGGGATGCAGGATGGGCAAAAGCACAAGGAAAGCCTGAGATACATGATAATGAGACTCTATATGGTAGTTTGAATGAGAAATGTTCTCCATAGGCTCAGGCATTTGAGCACTTGGTCCCCAGTTGGTGGTGCTGTTTGAGGAGGTGCTGCAGCATTATTGGAGAAAGTGCCTCACTAGAGGAGGGCTTCCTGTTTTCACTCTCTGCTTTCTCCATATGATGGAAGATGTGTTTTCTAAGCTTCTTCTTTTTCTTCTTCTTCTTCTTTTTTTTTTTTTTGCTATGCTGTCTGCTTGTGCCATGAATTTCCTATTATAATGGACTCTATGCCTCTGGAGGTGTAAGCCAAAATATACTGCTCTTTTCATAGATTCCTTTTGTCATGGCATTTGATTACATCAACAAAATCTATATACCCTGTCTCCAAATAAATAACCAAAATGGATTGCAGACTCTAAAACCTCTGGCAATTGTCAGAATTGGTGAGGAAGAGCTTCCTATCTGTAGTCCTGGCCCCTTTCACTGATGAACACCCAACTTTGAAAACCATTAAGTACAAAGCTTTGGTGGTGAATTTGACAATGAAATAATGTTAAACAAATATCTGTGTAACTTCAATGTCATCCACAATCCCATCTTCATGCTAGAAACTCTGGTTTATTAAGTAACATCCATTTCATCTTGAAATATCCTATTATTTCACCGCTTTCCCACTCAGTATAGCAGACCTGTTTAAATAAAAATAATCCCCTCCAAAATGTGATTGAAATATAAGGCAATGTGAGGGTATTATCCAGATGACAGTAACTCCAATAAAATCTTATTCTCCAAATGTTGCGACTATGATCCAAATTAGGTCATTCAAACCCTGATGATTTTTATTGCATTTTTCTTTATGATTGGTAGAACCACAAAGCATGGCTATTGAGAGCTGGTAAAGAATGAATAAAAGGGAGCTAGCACTTCCACCATGGACAGTTTTAGGGCTTCAGTGACTCAGTCTCCTAACCATGAGGTGGTTCTATATGAATCTTTTGGTTATTCAATCCTCTCACCCCACAGAAGGGCTTGTTTCACAACAATGGCTTCAGTATGTGACAATTTTTGACTAATCTATAGAAATTAAAGTTGCTTTTGCTTTTGTATTAGCCATAGATATTACTAACAATGGTCTCAAATGCACTGCATTGATGTGACTGAGAAGGCAAGGGCATGCCTTCCTCAGTGTGTCATCTGCTGGTACGCCTCACTCCCAGAGGGTAAAGGTTTCCATTGACTTCATTCATCCTCCTACCTTCCCCACAGGAATGATTTGGAGTAAACTTTTTTTAAAAAATTTTTTATTTGTTTTTTATTTGAAAGCATTACATAAGGAGATATGAGGATTATGTGAACTTACAAATTGGGTAGTCTAAATTGTTTATTCATAATACTTCTGACATTATGTGTTTAGAGAGTTTTTTCCATATCCAAAACCAGTTTTTCATGCAGTGGATAGCCACTGTCCAATTGGGTGTCCTACAGCCTGGCAAAATGTAGGCAAACTATTCATACCCATAAAATAAGAATATAAATATAACAAACCACCGCACTTAGTTTACTAAATGTTAAGATTATAGGCAAAAGCTACCACATTTATTTTGTGGAAGTTTAATACCACAGGCATGACCAATGGCATTACTGGATGCTAGTGCTTAATGCAGATTTTTAGCCCCTCTCATCCCTAGAAGACCCTGTGTTCCAGTCCCCTAATTGCATGGATGATTCTTCTGCTAGTGAGTTCCCATTCTAACTGCATAACTTTCTTGAGACTCCAAAAGTCACCTCATTAGTATAAACTCATGATCATAACTAGGTTTGACATGAAAAACTAAAAGATACTCTTTTCCCTACCCCAAAATACCTAGGTTTTTAAATCTTTGTTTCAGGAGCCAGGTATAAATGTCAATGCACAAATGTATTTCGATCTATAATTAGCTTTAAGAAAATATGGAAGAATTATCATCTAACTATGTGCATATTAATAACATGTATCAAAGAAATGGGTAGCAAAAGCCACTTTATCATTAACTTATTCAAGCTCTCCTATTTGAGACAGAAAATGGATTTTAGGCTGATATAGCACCAAATCTGTTCTTGACTGCAAAGAAAACACATTGAAACTCAGTTTCCGGGAGCATGGTAGTGCCCTAGTAAAATAAGTTTAAACCTAACCAGAAACTGCCTACTAACCTCACATGAGAGGCTGTGTCCTAAGAACCCCCCAAATACCCTCCAACTAGAGGCTTTCCACGGTAGTCTTCCACCTAGATCCTCCTCCCTCTCTCTCTTCCCTCCCTCCTCTCTCTGTGTAATGTTTTTGTATAATTTATTTTCACCTAGCCTCTGCAAATAGCTTCAGATCTGGGGTAGGATTCTCACTGTCTGCTCAAATAAGCTTTTACAAAAATTTTAATATTGAAAGCTTTCCTTTTAAAAGGTCAATCAAACATTTGGTCTTCAAGTATGGATGAACTCACGCTGGACTCATTTCCCTTTTCAGACTATCCCCCTATCTGATCACTGTCTGGACTGATCCTCTTCCCCTGTGCTGAGCCTCTGGTTTTGGTAGTATTATAGACACAACACATTCCTTCTTCTCTCTTTTTTTTTCCAGCTCATTAGACAGTTATTTTTGGCAGGTCAGGATCTCTCCAGCCTGATTCCTAATGGAAGTTCTAATTTTTCCTTTTTTTTGTGCTTGGATTTTATGGTAGTATAGAATGGTAAGAACAAGTTGAGAGACAGGAATTAGGAAATAGGAAGAAAAGGGAAGGACCTTTGTGACTCGGTTGGGTTTAGGTCTCTCCTTTGGCAACAAATCCAGAAAAAGAAGAAAAACCAAACCAAGAAGACATTGTCCGTTTACAAATGAAGAGCCTACACCGAGTAGCAAGCCAACATTTTGACGATCTTAGAGCACTGCAAACTATTTTGGAACGTTACGGATGTATGCATTTGACCTCTTCCTTTTGAATAATTTAAAATTTAGAGAAATTATGTAAAACTGGACAAAGTTACTGTGCAAACTTCACTGATGTTGATATCTTGCATCCTGTAATTACTCAAACCAGGAAACTGACACAGACACAACATCAGCCAATTTATACATTTGATCTATTGTAAGCCGTTGTATCTCTGGTCCAGGAACCAACCCAGAATCCTCCCCCAGCCTAGTCATGTCCATCGCTCCCCCTTGTTTTCCTTCCTCTGCTCTTTCTTTCTTCTTCCCTCTGTCCTCTCAATCTCTGTAGTGTTGAGTACTTCTCCAGCTCTATTAGAGACTGTCCCTGGATCGGGGCCTGTTCAGTCAGGTAATCTATTTTTGAAAAGATTGCTAAAGAAGTTACATTATAATCTTCACCTGCCTTTGAGAACTCTAATGGAAGGTAAGCATGAACAATTTGTGTTATCACCGATAATATTAATTCTTTGGTGCTGTCTGACAGATTTCTCTGCTGGAATCACAGTATTTTCCTCAGTTTATGACAAGCACCTTGTGTAGCCTGTGCAGACATCTTGTTTCCCGTCACACTGCTAGCCATTCTCCTTTTCATCCATCAGTGATTTCCTCCCCGCTGTGAACTGTCTACTAAGGTTCATTTTTTATTTCCACTAGTCCCTATACAGCTGTTAATTAAATTCTACTGCAAGGAAGATCGCCCCCTGCCCTCCTCATTTGTTATTCATTTATTTATGCCTCTGTGGGTTCATGGAAATTTATTTTAGCCTGTGGGTTATAGTTCCTCAGGAAGTGTTTATTTTATTACACAGACCACCCTAGATTCAGTCAATGGTGGCTGATTCAAGTAAAAATCCATGTCTTTTTGACATTCTCTTATATTTTTTGAACATTTTCTTGTGTTTTTAACATCACAGTGTATTCCAAATGCATCTCACATTTTTCTTGCTCCTGGCCCAGAGTCACCTATTGTCTCTAGCTTTCCCACTTACTTTTGTCAGAGGTGGCATTTAGAAACAAAGACCTGGATACCAAATATGCCTAATGCTACTGAGGTACTGTGACTTCTGAGACTGCTTATCAAAGAAAACTATAAGATACATGTGTGCTTAATTATGCAATTATGCAAACAACACACATGTATTTATCCCCATATCTTCCTCTGTGTGTGGGGGGGGGGAGAGGGAGGGAGGGGGAGGGAGAAATTTAAAAATTATGATATGATATTGATTGTTCTGATTTCAATTAAAAATCTTAAGATTCACCTTTTCCTCTATAATTATCTGGACTATTTCCCACAATTGTTGAAAATCTGTTCCTACAGCAGAGTCACCTATTTATGCTCTTATTTTGGCATTTCCAACTCACAGCCTTATTTGAAAAGTAAACATGCTAACCAGCACAGAAGATTTATAATACAGGTCCTTTTATTTCCAGTCTTCCTATTGTAGGGAAGATCCTGTTTTCTAAAGTAGCTTAGGCATGGTGTTCTCTGTCTGATCTCCCACCCTCGCCTGAGTTTCTTAACTCTTTGTGATGCAGTTAAGTTGAAGTGTTATTATGAGTTTGTTTTCTGCCTCCTATCTCTCACATTTGGATGATTTTAATAATGTAATTATCCTATAGAGGGTGGAAAACCTTCCCAAGATCAATGTCAGGGCAATTCTTCTCTATCCCCACCACTCTTATTTTTCTTCTACCAGTTTCTCATATACCCATGTAAGAAAGCTATATTGTATTGGTTTATTCTTCCTGTAGCCCTTCTTCACAAAGGAGCAACTATGTTTTTGTTGTTATTGTTATTATAATCCATTTGATTTTATATAAAGGATAAGGACAGCCAACTCCATAGAAACTATCTTGTCCTTTACCTTTTTTTACTTAAAACAGGTCATTAAAACAAGGCATAGTGTTCATGCTGACCCAAGTACTTGGAAGGGAGGCTGAAGCAGGAGGACTTTCATATTATAGAGACCTCAGGGTATTAGAGATGCCAGGAAGGTAGAGTACTTACTAGGGGATGCTAGTAGAGGTAGGCTGAGAGAGACATGTGTTATAGCCAGAAGGGCCCTAGGAACAGCTATGCAAACTTATGTAAAAGGACCATATGTAGTCAGAAGTTTAGCTGTCCTGCATTGTCAGTCCTGCAGTCATTTCCTCCCAAATATTCACACAAAGGCTTAGATTAACTATAAACTGTTGGTCTATGGCTCAGGCTTATTAGTTGCTAACTTTTACTCTTAAACTAACTTATAAGTTTTATCTATGTTTAGCCATGTGGCTACTTTTTCTTCAGTGCAGCATTCTCATCTTCCTCCCTCTGAGCCTGGCTCATGTCTTTCTGCCCTTCTTCCACCAAGAATTCTCCTTCTATGGTCTCTCCACATATACTTCCTATTTGCCTAGCTTCTGACCAATCAACGTTTTATTAAAGCAATATTTACAGTGACAGATATTTACAGTAAACAAAAGCATAGTCCTAAATCATTTTCCCTTTTATCGTTTTACAACAAAAACCTTAAATCTAATCTACTTTGTATAGCTTTTTTTCTTCACCACTATCTATAACAACTTCTAACAAACACTGTAAACAAAGAAAGCATTCATTGTTCATTTTTTGGAAATGTGGGCATAGTTCTCTAGACTACTTCCTACTAATTGAGGGCTCTGATAATCCTAATGATATCCTGAGAAAATTCAGGATTATTGTTAAATTTTGACTGGAGTATTCTGTGAGGTTGGGACATCTCAGCAAGTCTCCATAAGCTGTCCTGGATGCAGAACTCAGAGGTAACCACAACAGAGGTGCTCTGAAAGGTTGGATCATCTGTATGTTCCCATCTGAGGTTTTTCAGGGGGTCTTCCTTGATCAAATCTTATTTTTTTAAACATGGGCTAAATCCACAGTCTCTGGTCTTCTGTAGAAATAAAATGAAAACCTTTTCTTCAAAGTAAAAATGCCTTTGACTTCAATTTTGAAGTCAAGGCAGTTATGAAACATATAATTCAATTAATGTGGCAACATTTATTAATTAAATATCTTTCAGCAGCTCTTGCTACTTCCTTTGCAATCAAAAAACTCAACACACCACATACAGTATCCAGACTCTGTGTATGTTCCATCTTTGTGTGGTTTATGGTTATTTTTTTTCTCTCTATTCCTTTTTAAAGTCCTGTCTCTACCAATTGAGAGACATAACTAAGAAGCTGTTTTTGGTTTCATTTCTAAATTTTAGAACCCCGTTTCAGGCTTTATGTGGATGTCCACTCACCAGGTTAAAATGCATTTACAGTCAGAAGATTCTCTGTCCTGCATGGCCTGTCTCACATAATTTAGTCCCAAATAACCACACAAAGGCTTATATTGAATATAAACTGTTTGGCCAATGGCTCAGGCTCATTACCAGCTAACTCTTATAACTTAAGGATTTGTATTTATCTATGTATTGTCATGTGGCTCAGGGCTTACCGGTACTTTTACAACTTTCTTCTTAGGCAGCTGAATCATGTCTTTTTCCTCTTCCCCTTCACAGAATTCTCCTTGTCTGGTTACCTTGCCTATACTTCCTGTCTGCCTAGCTTCTGGTCAATCAGCAATATTTAAACCAATATTTATAGTGACAGATATTTACAGTGTACAAGGCATAGTCCTACAGCAATCATATTTCCCAAATATTGTGTTTGGTATTAACTATGTTAATGTTTTTTCTGCTTGGTTTTAGTCTTATCTTCATCTTATCATTCTTCTTTATCCCTGTGTCCCACCTTTGAAACGGGATTGTTTACTCTGAGCCATTCAATTATTTGCAATTTGGAGATTTTCTCCCACCTCCTCTGAGAAGACCTCCTGATTGCTTTGAATGGCTTTTTTTTTTTTTCTAAATATGCATTATAGCTCATATACTAGTATGTTAAAACTTGTTTATTTTATTTTTTTTGCAATTGTGTTCCATTTGCCTTATACCTCCTCCATGATTTGAAATATAAATCCCAGGTTTTAGTCATCCTTGATTGCCAACACAGTAGACAATTGTCTCTTAATATTCATGGGAGATTGATTTTAAGAGTGTTTCACAAATAACCCAATTCATTGACACTGAAGTCTATCATATAACATGGTGCAGTACTGCCTGAATTGTCTTTCATTCTTTAAACAGTCTCTGGACTATCACCTGAGATCATATAAATACTACATAAAATATCATATAAATGTTACATAAAGAGTTGTTTAAGTATATTGCTTAGGGAATGCCAAGAACAACACATACTCAATAATATGCAGATTTGCAGGTTGTATTTATGTATTTAGGAGTGTGTGTGTGTGTGTGTATGTATAACATCAATTAATGAAAAGAGGGGCCATAAGTTTGAAAGAGAGCAATAAGAGGTATATTAGAGAGTCATGAGGTACGAAAGGGAAGAAGGAAATTATGTAGATATATAACAAAAATTCTTTAAAGCTACTAAATAAAGAGGTTATTTTCAACCATCAGTTGTTTAGCTCCCTTGATACCAGCACTCTTAGGTATGAGGGACACTGCATTGCCCTCACCCTTTCCTAACAGCTTTCTTAGTCAGCCCTGAGCAGTACTCTGCTGTCATCTTGCTCTTCTCAGGACTTAATCCCCAGCCTTCCATGGAAAGTAATTGTCGCACACTGCCAAGCGCATTTGCTATGGGTCCCTTGGGAACATGCTCTAGTCTCCTAAAGATTACTCTCTACACCACTGGGAAAGATACTGGTGTGTCTCTCTGCTTTTATTTCTTCCCGAAACTTTAAGGCTGCACTTGGATCTCAAGAGCAGGCTAATTGCACAGAGAATCACAGCACTGTTTAATGCATAGGCTTAACAGGCTCATCGGTGCCTCTTTAACACAAGTGTCGGAGTTCTTTTAGTCTTGTTAGTTTTGGTTTATTTTGGGTCGCCAGATGAACAGCAATCCACGTGTCTCACACCAGTGGTTCTCAATATTTTTCCCCACTGCTTTGTTCCAGACTACATTTAAAAGTTGTCAGACCAGGGCCTGGAGGGAATAAAAACGGGGTCAGGAGGCTCTGCCAGGATCATCACCACAGGCCACTCTCTCCATCTCAGTCAAGCACATTTAGCCATTAGGAGGGGCCAGGATATAGGAAAAGATCTCAGAATGCTTGCTTTACCATAGTCCTATACATAAATACAGTTTTGTCAGAAGACCAAGGACTTAGCCATGATCATAGTCCATCTAGTAGGGCTATAAGGATATGTTCTTAGGAAAATGTATTATTAGAGGAAGATAATGTTGAAGGGAAAGTCTGTGGGAATGCTTTTTTATTTTTTAAATAGTGTCCCATGAAATTAGAATCAAGCACGTTCTCATCTTTTCAAGAAGTAAAATTGAGTCCCATGAGTTTTCAAAACTTGTAAGAATGATTTTAGTTTAGATGAAGGAAAGATTGTGTATCTTCTATGTTTACATATATCTCCTTTTACATCATTACATCTATGTAAATTAAAGAGTATCATTCTTCTTTTATAAAGTATCCTGACATGGAGTAGAGCTGAATTTCATCCCAGAAATCTACACAAGGAGGTTGGGGCCTCTTCCTGAACCTTCTCCATTTCTGGGCCTGTCATCTCAGACCTGGGCATTCTGTAAGACCACAGCAAATTCTTCACTGGGTGTAAAGCTTTATCAGATGTCCTTTATGACCCCTTCGCATATGAGAAGCAGTGCTTTCCTATTCTGCTCTGCACCAAGCATCACATCTCTGCAGCATCACCTCCAAAGCACATCTTACATCTCACTCCAAAACATTTAGTAGCTTCCATGTACCTATGAGATAAATAAGTTAACATGTAATTAAGGAACAAAACAGTACTTCTTTTGCATCCTCTGTCCAGATCCTGTTCTTCAGTGTTGTGGATCTCAAGTCTCCATGCAGCATCCCCAGAGTCCTTGGAGAGAGCAGGCTTGTCTCTTTTGGTAAAACCTGCCTTTTGTCAGATAGTTTGTATCCTCTCAGGACCATCTCAAATGTCACTATTCCAAGAAGGTGGAATATGGCCACCTTCTCATTGCCAATGTAGAAGGCTATTTGTTTTGTGGAGCTAAGGAATGAATTTCCAAAAAACAGACACCCCACTCACCCTGTATATGTACTTGACATTTCTCCTCACTGAACCATGAGTTTCCTAAGGATGGGTCTGGACCAGTGTCAGCCCTGCTGTTCCTCTTGGAGCCCTTGAATTCTCAGTGCCCAGTATAGTTCAACATACACTAGAAACCTATATCCAGTGAGCTCTGTAAAACTGATTGCCAAGATGACCAAGATACCAACTGATCATGTTGACTCTCAGAGCAATATTTGATGGTTATGATGGTTTGAATAAAGAAGGCCTCTATATGCCCATATATTTGAATACTGAGTCACTAGGCAGTGGCAGTTTTTGAGAAGATTAAGAGGTATGGTCTTGTTGGAGGAGGTGTGGCCTACTTGGAAGAAGTGTGTCACCAGGGGTGGGCTTTGAAATTAAAAGCTCATGCAAGACCCCCTGTAGTAGTGAGGTTTCTTGGTCCCAGGCGGCCAGAGGCCCAGACCCTGCTGCGCCAGACCCCTTAGCCACCCACCACTGCTGCTCAGGCCCCCAGAAATGACTCAGACGCTTATATTAACTTCATGCTGTTTGGCCTATGGCTCAGGCACATTGTTAGCTTGCTCTTACACCTTAACTCAACCCATTTCTATTAATCTGTCTGCCCCGTGGCCCGGGCTCACCTGTGTTCCTTACATGTTGCTCCTTTGGGCTTCAGCTTGGTCTCCTCACTCCGCCCTGCTTCTCCTACCTATGCTCTGATTTCTCCTCCTACTTTTTCTATGGTGCCTGACATGGGCCAAAACAGCTCCTTTATTTAAAAATTGATATTCACAGCACACAGAAAGGCATTCCCACATCACCTCCCCCCTCACTCTTTCTGCCCATGGATGAGGATGTAGCTCTCAGCTACTACTCTAGCACCATGAATGCCACCCTGTTCCCTGCTATGATGGTAATGGTCTAAGTGTTTGAAGTTGTGGGCAAATTCCCAGTTAAATGGTTTCTTTTATAAGAGTTACCTTGACCATTATGTCTCTTCAATGATTAAGACAAAGAAGCTGGAGGACTATGGTGTAGGCACAAATGACTCAAGAGGAAGAAGAGGGAGGATATACTTAACTTTAAAAAGAGAATTTTGTTTTCAAATTTGATTTTATGAGTGTCTGTCTGTATGTCTATGCACCACATGTGTGCAGTAGCCACATAGGTCAGAAGAAGGCATTGGATTCCTCCAGATCTATAGTTATGAATGGGTGTAGCTGTCATGTGGGTAGTGGGAACTGAACCTGGATCGTCTACAAGAGCAGCCTGTAGCTGAGGAATCTCTCTAGCCTGTACCCATTAACTCTTAACTCAGTGCTTTCAGATTCCTTAGGAAAGAGGAGGAAGAAACACAATCTCTGAAAACAGTGAAATAGAGCCACATTTATTGACCAAGTCTCTATTCAATCTTCAGTAATGATTTATGTTATCTTTATTTTAACTCCACTATCATTATTTTCTTTAAAAGAATTCACATTTTTAAAAGGAAAGCTTCTTCTCAGAGATGCTAATGAACTCACCCAAGAAACGCCAAACACTGCCTAGATCCCAAATGTTTATTTCATACATTTCATATTGCCTTCTGGACCAATGAAACAAATGTGAAAACAAGTCATGTCGTCCCTGGGGGGTCATCAGTGGATTTTGAAAGTTCTTAGAGAAAGACATTTCTGTAGGAAGTATCTTGCCTGGGTCACAACAACTCCCCAAATTACAGGCCAGTAGCTTCTCAAAAATGAAGAGCTATGTTAATGCCCTCAGTATATCACAATTTAGCCAGCTAAAGCAGTTGCTAGCCTTTTTTAGAAAGATAAATGCTAAGAAGCAATGTTGCATCAGTCTGAAAGACTAAAGAAAAAAAAAAGCAAAGATACATATATAACATTTGCCTCATTTATATACACGAAGATAGGGGTTTATTTAAGTAAAAATAGACATCAGGAAATCATCTAAGATTCTCTTTTTAGAGATTATGAGGAAATTTCCCACAGTGATGGCTGACTGGAGCTCTAGGGAGCTCACTGAATCAAGAATAGCCACTGGGGAACCATTGGGGAAAGGAGCTAGCCCTCCAAGGGTAGGCAACTGTCAATTGGCATGGGCAGTATGTGGAGCCTTGAGGGCTAGGTCAGACTGTGATCCTGTGCATGGGCTGGCACCTTGGAGCCCATTCCCTGCAGAGGAGCACCTAACGCGGTCTTGATATTGGGATGAGAAAATTGGACTTGCCTGGAGTGGATGTGCCACGCTGAGCTGACCCTCCTAGGAACTTCTTGCCCTCTTGGGGGATGGGATGTGAGGATGGGGTGGGAAGGCTGAAGGCTGACTGGGATGGATTGGGAAGGGGGAAGGAAGGGAAGCAAGGGGATACGTGGATAAAAATGACTTTTTAAATAAGTAAGTAAGTAAGTAAGTAAGTAAGTGAATGAATGAATGAATGAATGAATCAATGAATAAATAGATAGATAGATAGATAGATAGATAGATAAATAAATAAATAAATAAATAAATAAATAAATAAATAAATAAATAAATAAATAAGTAAAATCCTGAATCTGGAGCTGTGCATATGTAGAAATGAAACAGTGAAATGAAGTAGCATAAAAATATCAGAATTGGGGGGGGGGTCATTTATTTTGTATTCACCAATCAAGAAAGCATGATTCATATGACAGGTTAATTTGAATATTGACCTTCAAACTAAACTCTCGCCATAATGTCTGACTGTGGGTCTCTGCACATGCTCCCGTCTGCTGCCATAGGAAACCTCTCTGATACTGACTGAATAAAGCAATGACCTATGAGTATAGCAGAATGTTGTTAGGAATCATTTTCTTTCTTTCTTTTTTTGTCCTATTCTGTTTGGTTCTCTGGGCTACTCCGTCTTTGTTTCTTCGCCATCAAGGCAGGATAGATCATGGGCTTCCTCTCATGGACTGGGCCTCAAGTTAAACCAAATATTGGTTGGACACTTCTACAAGTTCTGCACCACCATTGTCCAAGTACATCTTACAGGCAGGGAAGATTGTAGGTTGAGGATTTTGTGGACAGACTGAAGTCCTGGTTTCTCT
This sequence comes from Phyllotis vaccarum, assembly GCA_033318265.1. Lineage (NCBI taxonomy): Eukaryota > Metazoa > Chordata > Mammalia > Rodentia > Cricetidae > Phyllotis > Phyllotis vaccarum. The sequence continues at coordinate 26,289,354 of JARWLC010000001.1, forward strand.
TTTTGTAGCCTACAGAGTACCTTCTCATGCCAAAGAGACTAGTTCTTAGGGATGAAGGCTCAATGCAGGTTCCAGTTCAACCTCTCCGCATTCAATGAGCTGTGTGGATGCTGTTCTTGACAAGAGGATCCTGCTGTCCATTTTCATAGAGATACCCTCTGTCCTAGCATCAGCTTGGGTTGTTTATGGATCTCCATGGGACTCCTCCACCACCACTATCACCACCACCAACCCAGGATAAAAATTCAACTGAATGCAATCTCTGGATGTACCTCTGGAAGCCTTGTCTGCCTAAAAATGATGGCTAGTCCTTACTCAATATCTTCTATTACTAGGAACCCACACTAGGGCCTCATAGATTCCAAGAAGTTTACACTGCTTTAGGTCTCCACACCACGCTCCAATTCCAGCTGCCTCTCACTCCATTCTTTCCTCCCCCACAAACTGATCCTTTCTATTACTGTTCCCACCTGCCTCAAGACCACCTATGCTTCTTTTATAAAGCCTGCCTCTTTACCTAACCTCTCTGGGCTTATGGATTATAGCTTGATTATCATTTACTTAACAGCTACTATCCACTTATAATTAAATACATACTGGGTTTGTCTTTCTGGTTCTGGGTTACCTAACTCAGTGTAATTTTCTTTTTTTTTGAGTTGCATTCATATGATACTTTCTTGTGTTTACAATTATATGTATTTCACAAAGAAAATAGTGTTTGTGTTTTTATTTTTCAATCACCCAAAGTATCTATTTTGTCTTATCCCTTGTGTATGTAATTAAATGGGCTAGATTCATTTTGATGTCTTTGTAATACTATTTAAAATGATATGTTTATAACACTTCCTACATTATACTTTCTATGTAAGATTTATTTGTCTTTTGCCAAGTTTCCAGTTGACTATTTCCTGTCATTTGTGACTTTATAAAAAAAAAAGACGGTTTCATGTTTTATATATATATATATGTAATTTTAGTAGGGATACTATTGAATCTCATTATTGCTTTTGGAAATATAGTCATTTTTACAATGTTAACACTATTTATCTTGTAACATAGGAGCTATTTTTATATCCTAGCATCTTCTTCCATTTCTTTCTACATTGAATAATAAATAAACCTTTAGAGATTTTAATTATCTAGACGCAAATATTTACATTTACTACGTATTTTAGAAGCAAATTAAAATGATGTTATTTTGCCAAATTTCTTCCATTAAAAGTTTCACCTGGATATAGAAAAAAAATAAAGTGGGTTTGTTGGACTAGGAAGGCAGAAGAGAGATCTACAAAGACTTGTTCTGTTTCTGGAATATTTATCAATAAAGAAAAGTCTTGAGCCTGGAGTCAATCCCGAATGCTTCTAACAACTTTTGATAGCAAGAAGTTTCCCCCTTTAGTCTCCAGTTTATCCATTTACACAAATATGACACTGATTTACAACCTGGTTGCTTTCTTCCACTGTATTAATATTTGGATGAAAAAGTTTCTTTCATGGGGTGAGAAGCTGCCTTGTGTATTTAGTGGCTTCTATCCTCTTGATGTGACTGGCTGGCAAATCCACTTAAATATGTGTCTCAAAGCATTGTTAATGTCTCTTTGGGAGCAACCTGTAGTTGAAAGGTACTAGCTAAATCCTGCATATATAGATAATGAGTGCTTAGTGAAAACAACCCATTAGAAGGCTCTGGGCTATGCACCTTCTTGCTCATTCACAGAGCTTTTAGTACCATGGGGAAGAAGGCACTAACAGGTCTGTTTTTTCCACTTGTCCTCTGTACTCAGAAGCTGAGTGACTTGGTTACTGGGCTCGTTTTTCTTGACTTAATTTTCACACTCTTTGGTTGTTTGTTGTGGGAATGAAGTGCCAGGATAACTAGTTTTGTTTGTGAAAGAGAAGCGCATAGCACATCTAGAGAATCATTAGCTATTTAAATAGAATATGGTGACAATCTGTTTAATTGGTAGACACCCAGGATCCCAGGCTTAGGGGATGGGATATTTGGGCATATTCCTGATTTGAGTACATGAGAGCTGGGCAACCTTAAGGAAGTTGTTTAAAGTTTTCTGTACATTGCTTTAAAAAATTCACTAGCAAAATCAAGATATGTATTCATCACCAAGGAATGCTGTAAAGATTAGAAATAAATATTGAGAATAATTGGGATACTTGTTCAAAGTCTTGGCTATTAGGCTATGAGAAGATTAATGTTTGCCCTGCATCTAGAGGAGCAGACTGTGTTCTTCTGGGTCCATTCCCATCCTTCCCCTATCATAAATCTATTAAAAAGGGAAAGTTAAACATTACCTGTCTATAAAAAGGCAGGCATGTGAACCAAGAGATTTCTGGAAAATTTATCCTAGCTTTGAAGTATCTGGCTCTGGACTGTACCTTATTCTTACAAATTATCCTCAGATTCTTTGCCCTATAAAGCATAAGAAATTGATTGTATCCTTTCTTTATTTCTTAACTTTCAGCTGAATATTTAAGAGAGATGCTTTAGCTTATTGGGGAGAAATTTTGTGAGTCAATCGCAGATAAAAGTATACCTCCTTTGATGGGTTAAGTACTCATGGATTCTTTTTCATTCTCCTTTGCCATTTTACTTCCATCTTATCTCTTTCTCTTTCCTAATCCCTCACATCCCAGTCCATCTATATCAGAACAGTGCTTGAATATGATCCTACCAGGACCAGACCATTCTATTGGCACTGAGTATCTGCCATATAGGTCTGTGGCAAAGTTGTTTTGTCTTCACAGAAGTGGAAAAATCTTTGAAAGTTGAATATCTCTTTTCTTATTTTTTCCCTCAACTAATAGACAAAGTTCATTTCTGTTGGCTGTTAATTTATGGGTTAAATATCCAGAGCCAGCATAATCTGCAGCATTCTGTTAGTTACCTCTGCCTGGTTTTTATACATCTTATGATTACTTAATCTTCTTAGAATTTAGACTGGGGGAGACAGAGTTTCCATAGTTGACATGCATAATATTCAGGCATTCAGAATATTCAGAAATAGTGCTTTCTAGAGAACAGGAAACCAGTATCCCTTTGCAATGACATTGATACCTGCGCTCTCACATCATTGGATGAGTAGTCACTAGGCACATCTGTGAGTCTAAGCTCTGTACCAAGAGGTGAACAAGGGTGAGTCAGTCAGCCAAGGTCTGCATCATCAAAATGTATCTAGTTACTTCAAAAAGATTTATAAAACAGTGCACATGTTTATCACATGACAATGGCATTAGGTCTCATTGCAAAGTAACATGAACAAACTGATGATCATATTAATGTATGATGTTGAAGATGCTATGGTGATTGCTTTGACCACATAGTTGGACTTCCCTCATAGCCTCATTCATATGCACACTATATAGTTGCAACCTAATTCTGGGTTCTGTGGTGTTTGCAAAGGAGAGAATTCAATCACTAGGTATAAAGCAAAAAGGGATAGGGATTCTAACACAAATGAACCAAGAAAGCAATGGGACAAGGCTTTCTGATTTTAAATTGATGCCTCTGAGTTTCTGGATTAGCTTTAAGAGACCAGAGAAGCTGAAAGGATGGGCAGGGGGAAACATCTAGACCTCTAAGATTCATATAGGCACCCGGGGGGGGGGAGCTCTAGAAGTTTCTGCAGGATAAGGCAATAAAAATAATACTCTTGATCAGAAAGCAGCTGTTTGGACAGGTAGGTTTGTTGTCTTAGGAAGGCCAACAAAGGGAGTTAATCCCTTTCAAGTAGCTAAACCATGTTCCTCCACCTATGGGAATGATAAATATTGCAGTTTTCTCTCATAGCTGATCTTGTGAACACGAGTAAATGGAAGGTCCTGAAGCCAATTTCCCATACCCTTTCCAGAATTTCCCAGTTACTCTTAAAATCAGAGGTATCCAGCACATGGATTAACTAAGAATCAAGCCAACCTCAAAGAGATGGGAATCTGTATGATTTTACTCCGTATAGGCTAAGAGCCACATAAAGGGAATGTATGGGCAAGCTGCTTGTTGAGGATGCCATCAATCTGTTCATTATTTTAAATATAGCAATCATTTTGGGAATATTCCTTAGAAAATCATGATTTCAATATTTTAATTTATGTAAATTTATGATTTCTGGAATCAGGTCAGAAGACTTTGAATAGTGTCCCTTTTTGGGATTTTAAATGTCTGCTCTCAATCTTAAAATGAGAATTTGGTTAGGCTGCCCACTTCTCTGAGGAGTGTTTTTGTGGACATGTATGTCTATGGATATGGGTATAAGGGTGTACACAGATGTGTGAAAAATATGCTCACACACAGAATTTTAATACTTTTTCCCAAAGAGCTGACAGTTTGAGGCATAATTATTTAAGATGCTATTTGCTAAGGCCTGGTATATGGTCTCACTGTCCCATTTGTATTCCACAGAAAGAAGATAGTGTAATATAGAGGGAACGTATTTTGCTCACTGCTAATGAGTGCTATTGTGGCTAATTTACTATTTGCCACCACAAATTCTGTGAGACCATTCTGAAAGGCACTAAATAATTCCATCAGCAAATAGTTAGTACTTCCTGCATGCTAGAGTGTTCACTGATGGCGACTAAGGCCCAATAAGGGAACGCAGGGGCTTTGAAGTCAGTTGGAAAAGCATTGAGGTTATAAGACTACTGCTTTAATGAGCTGTGATGAGGAATTAATGTTTAATTCTCTAGCACCCCACTCCAGGGGCTGTCACTTACTAGTGGCTTATTAAATGTCAAGGATTCCTAGAAATAGACTGGACCAGCACCAAGAGATCTGGCAGCATCTCCTATTCTCTTGTTTCCCACAGGTACCTGAATTATGGGTTTGGTTCCCTTGGCTCCCTCAGGGTTGGGACTGGCAGCTTCTGATGTTATGATGTGTATGATGTTACCATAGTTATGTGATCATAGTGGCTAATTTATCCAACAGGGTTTCTACAGCATTGTGGGATGAAATCTCTCAGTAGAAACACTCTTCAAAATTGTTAGGCACTTACGATTTATTTTATGAAATACCAAAAATAACCCAGTGGCCTTTAGGAGTTATTTTTTTTTTCTTTTCTTAAAAAGAATTTTTTATTGCTTTTCTGAACACTAAGAATATGGCAAGTATTTTTCTATAAATGATTTAAAGTTTACAACAGTTTATGAGGGCTCTATTATCTCATTTCACCAAACTAATTTGCCAAGTATGGAATGAGAACTTGAATCAAGATTTTTTTTTGTGGTTTCAAATATCATAATTAAAAAATCAAATCTCTATGCTCCTGTACCTTTTGCTTGTCTAGGGAATTGAAAGTATTTTTTCGTTATCTAAATTTTAGGATTATTTAGGTAATAGCTGACTTTGGATCTACAGACAAATTTTCTCTATAAATACTTTTATCTGTCATCATATCTGTAGTATTTCTGATCATGTGCTCTGATATTTTACTAAACATGGCAGGCAAAACATTTGGAATGTCGACATAGTCTACTAAGTTGGAAAATCATAGAGCTACAATTGTACAGTTACTGCCAAAACTTAATAATAAAATAATGTTCTTGCTTCTTTTAGTCCTGGAAGGCAAAGAGTAACACATATGCCACGAAGTCATATGCCTTACAAAGATAATTTTTGATTGAGAACTTAGATAAGAACCTGTCTAAAGCAAACTCCAAAATGGTACAACCATCACCTCCCAGAGCCCATGTTCAATGCTGAGTAAATAAGTCACATGTACTTTCTTGAATATAAAGCGTGATTTCAGTGAGAGAGAAAAATGAGTTCGTCTCTGTGGGTAAAAGCCTCCATTGTTCCCAAAGATCAATGACATTGATTTGACTGCATGGCACATCAAAGCAGAGGCTTCGAGAGGTGGGTGTGGAAGTGGGAAAAGGAGGGTAGCAGCTGGGCTAATGAGGGAGCAGCTCCAAGTCACTCTGTCTACCAGTAGAAAGCCTTTGATTTGTCTGTCATCCCATCCCAGAGTATGGGGCAATTGTTTTTGGAGCCCTTTAAGTGATGAGACTGGCTGTGGTGAAGATGCCCTACTTTGGGGTTTCAGGATCAATTTCTGGCATTTAGGTTGAAAAGGGGGATTGGGATTAAGGGAAACATCAGAAAAGTGTGTTTACATTGTCTAACCAAAAGCACCACTGAGGTTTACACCACCTACCCATTCTTATATGTTCCTTATGTAAAATCCATGCATGCAGCATTAGTTTCTACCTTGTCCACAAGCCTTCCAAGAGGAGGACAGAGCTCAATTGATCTGGATAGATCTTAGCTGGTGGCATTTTCACAGAATGATTTCTGCGTAATAATATATCTGGGCAGCAGCAGTGTCTCAGAGTCCTATCATCAAGTAACCTTGGAACCAAAGCAGAAACTTTTGGAGAATTAATTTGATCTATTTAAATATATACAAATGTGCACATGCATGTGACTCCAATCATTCTAGAAGGGTCAAGATAGCTAGAATTTCTTCATAATGAAGGCTCTGAATCTTTCCTTAGTGTTTTTAATAGCGCAATTGAGATATAATTTACATAACATACCATTTACCTTTTGAAAGCACCCAATTCAGTAGCTTTTGATCTATTCACAGAGTTGAAAAATCACCATTATAAATTCTAGAGAATTTTCAACTCAAAGGAAAAAAATCTGTACCCTTTAGCTATGACTCCCCCAGCCATCTTTGCTCAGTTTTTGAGGCCAGGTTTCTGTTAATTTTCAAAAGACATTTCTATTTCTGTACATCCCCAGAGTTTTCAAAATAACTGCATTAAAACACTTCTCACATTGCAGGGCTATTGTTTGTTTTTCTTTTTGTCTTCTGCTTGGAATCTCTGCCAAGAGGACAAATCTTCAACTATTGAATGTTACGTCTATATGGTCAGTTCACTTTCTAACACAATTTGAGGTTTAAATAAAGGAGCTAAGAAGTACGAAAGGAAGGGAGAGAAGGAGAGAGGGAGAGGGAGATGGAGAGTAGTTTGAGAAGGAGGAAGTGTAGGAGAGGGAAAGGAGTGAAAGAGGAAGGAGGAGTCCACACACACACATACACACACATATATGTACACACACAAATATACATACACATACACATACACACACATATACAACACACCACACATGTACATACAATACAAACATACACACACATACATGCACACACATACACCCACACACATACACATATATCACAACACATACATACACATATACACACCCATACACACACACCACACACACATACATACACACACATACATACACACACATACATGCACACACATGCACACACTTTGCTTGTCGAATGTAGTACAAAGAAAATATCTAGTAGGTTTTTCTGGAAAATGTTATTCAGAAAATGAACAATGATTTCTGTAGTTTTATTTTTTTTTGAAAAGGAAAATCTTGAATTTTGGGTAGATTTTCTTTTAAATTTTTACTATCCTAGAAGGTATGGTACATTTCCTTCACAGTGTACAAAGGATTTTATACTTAAATAATCTTTGGCTAATGTCATGGACAAATCCACCATAAACAATTCATACACAGTTGAGTTTTGCTTTATTGTGTTCTAACAATTGTTATGTAAGTGGCTCAGAACTCATAGGTCACCCTTGTCCAACCAAATCATTTCAGCTTGTACTCCAATATTCCCAAACTTTCCCCCTTCCTATGTATGGCCTAGGATGACTGTTCCTTGATGTTTGCAAGTTCAGGCAATTTAAAAAAGTAAGCTATGGTTTAAGGGGTATGACGTGAATGTTTCATACATAATTTCTGGTTTCTATGTGTACCTCATTTATTGAACATGTAACCATACTCAACTGCCCAGAGGCTGTTAGATAGACTTTTCATTTTGCTCTGTATCCAACTACACTTCAAGTTTGGCTTATCTTTTCTAAGGAGTGCTAGAGGAATGTTAGGGAATAGCTGTGTGCCTCACTTTGCTTTATACAATCCACACTATGACATCAAGATCTTGCTAATTTCTATATTTTCAGTTTTGTAAATTAGTAGACATTGGGCCTGAAAAAATTGGCTTTTATATTTATATGTCTTCCATGTTTGGCATTTAAATCCACTGGGAAGCTTTATGGAATGTTTCTCTACTTTTGTAATTCCATACGTATTTATAACATTTTAGAATATAAGTGGGTTTTGGTAAACCATCCTGTAAACTTTTACTCATTTACAATAGTATTTCTATGGGAAAATGATTTTTGGCTTCTTAAAAGACTACAAAAAAATGTCCTTTAGGAATGTACATTGGAGAGTTGAGTACTGTTAAGCTCTCTGATGTTGGCAAACTAGCAGATGAGTCACTGGGAGGTTCTCTGGGCTGCTCCTATGCAATACCCCAACACTGCTAATTTCTATTGACAAGTCCGGGTAGAATTTTCATTATATATTCATTATATGCTTGTTAATAAAGCACCCAAATAATGTATTGAGCTCCAGTGTGGTGGTTTGAAAGAAAATGGCCACTAGAGGGAGTGATATTAGGAGGTATGGCCTTGTTGGTGGAAGTGTGTCACTGTGGGAGTGTGCTGTGAGGTCTCCTATGCTAAAGCTACACCCAGTGTCATAGTTCACTTCCTGTTGGCTGCAGATCAAGATGTAGAACCCTCAGCTATCTCTCTAGCACCATGTCATCTACACACTGACATATTTCCTTCCATGAAGATGATGGACTAAAGCTCTGAAACTGTAAGCCACCCCCAATTAAATGTTTTCATTTATAAAAATTGCTATGGTCACTTGTTTCTTCACAGCAATAGAAATATTAAACAAGATAACCAGGAAATGGATGTTGAACATAACAATCCCAAGACATACTCTAGGAAGCTCACTCTTTCTTGAGGAGCACGGATTTTAAATAGTTGTGACAAGGGTAAAAAGAGGGTGATTTCTGGTGACAAAGCATGTAGCTGAAACAGTTTGCAAGGATCCATGCACATTCTTCCACCTCACCTCTGTACTCAGAGGCAATAGTGGGGAAAAGAAGAAAATGAGCATCCTGTGGAAAGAGGCATCAACACGCAGCTCTTGTGAGTATCTCTCAGAGGAACTGGAGTGTGAAGGGAGGAAAGAAATTGAACTTGATTTCTATGACCCACCTGTTGAGAGATGTCTGTAGGAGCATTTGCTACAGGAATGAAAACAAAAAATGTAAGCCAGTGTGAGGTAACATTTTAGACATTTTAGTTGATGACAGTAACAGTGTTCTGCTTTTTAAAAAGGCAAACGATATAACACAAAACTTTTTAGATGAAACCAATGTTTCTGGAGGTTTCTTTAGAGGTAGTCTAGCTGGTCAGAGGTTGAGATTTATTTTAAGCTTATGCAGAGGGAGCACTGGTAAAAAGGCCAAAGTCAGAAAAGTAAAGAAAAAAAAATTAGTGTTGGAACCTATAGGGGTCCTCTGGTGGCAGCTATAGACAAGCCTTTCTTTTTGAATGTAGAAAATTAAGTCTCTCTCTCTCTCTCTCTCTCTCTTCTCTCTCTCTCTCCCTCCCTCCCTCCCTCCCTCCCCTTCTCTCCCTCTCTCCCTCCCTCTCTCCCTCCCTCTCTCTCCCTCTCTCTCTCTCTCTGTGTATGTGTGTGTGTGTGTTGTGAGCTCACAAACATCAATCAGTAAGACTCTCAGAAATTTATTCTACTATCAGAAGTAATTCTTTACAATTTAGAAAGAGAGTAAGTACTTGGGGTTTTGACATAATAGTGTTTTAACTGATTTAGAACTAGATAACTATCCTAGATTAAAGCCTAGGACAAATAACTAGGTCTCTTTGCCTCTTAGAATGTACTTAAGAAAAAGTCAGATTACTGGAGTAATAACTATCTTAAAGTAATAGAAACAGATGAAATTTTACTTATTCATGAGTAACCATTAGTTGATTCATTTCTTCAAAGATATTTCTTGAAGCAATCTTAAGTGAGGGAAGGGGAAGAAAGAGAACACTATAGATACATAAGATAGGAAAAGAGAAGGGCTGTATTGTGGAGGAGGAAGACAACTTGTAGGAGCATGACAGGAAAGTGAGAAGCGCTAAAAGGAGAAATAAATAAGAAAAAGGTACACAAGAAAAGACCATGATGAAACACACTCTGTGCACTGTTTTGAGTTAAGAAAATAGTTGAAAAGGATTTACATGTATCAAAATGCACAAAAGTATATGTAGATAGAGCAGTTGTTTGATTTAAGGGTTGATATTCCACGTCTAAGGTAGTGTATAGTAAAATGTCCATGATACAAATTCTTTTTGTCTACTAAAGCCATTCCTCCAGCGTTCTAGTGATTGAGGATCTTCTTGAGTACACAAAAATATGAAATCCATAGTTGATTGATGTGGGAATGCCTTTCTGTATGCTGTGAATATCAATCTTTAAATAAAGGAGCTGTTTTGGGCCATGACAGGCACCATAGAAGAAGTAGGAGGAGGAATCAGAATAGGTAGTAGGAGCAGGGCGGAGTCAGGCAGACTGAGCTGAAGCCCAAAGGAGCAACATGTAAGGAGCACAGGTGAGCCACAGGCCACGTGGCAGACAGATTAATAGGAATGGGTTGATTTAAGATCTAAGAGCTAGCTAGCAATGTGCCTGAGCCATAGGCCAAACAGCATGAAGTTAATATAAGCGTCTGAGTCATTTCTGGGGGCCTGAGCAGCAGTGGGTGGGCAGCTAAGAGGTCTGGCATGGCAGATCTGTGGATCCAGGCCCCTGGCCACCCAAGACCAAGAAACTCCACTACAACATTTGATCCCATTTCATGAGTTTGATAAGAAATCTATCATTTTGAAAATGCATATTTTCTTGAGGAAGTAATTTGTCCTTAGCATTGGAGATGCAGAGGTCAACAAAAGTGGATTTTTTTTTTTTTAAATATTTGCCTGTTGGTAGATGATGGGCAGCAGAAAGAAAGCAGGTTGATTTCTAGGATGAAGGAGGCCCATGAAAAAGAAAGGCTATTATGGCTATTATGTTGGATTTGGTGGTGTGTTGTGAGGGTGTCCAGTGAAGGCTTCCTTGGGTAAGTCACATACAGTCAACCCTGTGATAGAAAAAATGAAAAGTCATCACCAATTAAAATTAGGCAGGAATAGAGACAAGAAGAGTTCCAGCTTTCTTGAGCAATGTGAGTGAAAGCTCAGAAATCAGAGCATGAAGAGTTGAGGTGAGGCTGCTCTATACAGTCCACAGGGACAGTGAGGGTGTACAAGAAAGAGGCTAAGCATAGGCTCTAAAGGTGAATGAAGCAAGATTGCCACTTACATGTAAATGACCAACTTCAAATTCCATACACCAGAAATTTAGAGTAAATCTAATTACCAATCGTCTAAAGCAACTACTTCTGCACCCTGAAAAGTAGTTAAAATTAGCAAAGAAGCCACTAATCTACTTGGAGTTATTAAGACCATGTGGCTATTTCCTGACAGAGATCTGTAAACAGGAGGGTTAGCTATAAGTTCTGGTCATTGCTTATGTCACAGCATAATCCTGTCGTGATGTCACTGTGGTATTCTATGTGGTGCCTGCTCCACGAATCTGGGGTCCAGAGTAAGTCATCCATGAAGACAGGTCTCAGAACATGGCTGCCCCAGTATGAGATAAAAAGAAAATTTTTAAAGTAATTCATTCATTGAGATATAGAAGTTGTATAACCCAAAGCTCTGTTGCAAATACAAACAGGAAACAGGACCTTAAACTAATAACTTAAATAGTTAATTACTTTAAAATTACCTACTCAGTATTTTGTGTTACAGCTATAAAGACTGGAGATGGATGTCTGCTATGAGCTGAGACATCCTAGGGGATATGCAGGAGGTTTATTAGACTTGTTTGTATCCATAGGGTCAGGGAGGAAGGGATATATAAAGTCTTGTGGGTGCACATAAAAGGGTCATTTCTCTTTAAGTGACCTCCTTCAGGATGCTTTCCCTAGATCCCTAGAAGTGAATAGAAGGTGACAGAGACAGAAAGAGATTCTGAAATGATACCTATAAGAGATCCAGGTTGGAAAGATCAGAAAAATATGTTTCAGGCCTAGAAGGCCCAGGAGTAATAGAATAGGAGACTCTGCAGGACGTTAGCATATTTTCTTCATAAGTGTCATATAGTGGTTTGTATTTTCTGTAGAAGAATGAGATGAGAAACAGACCTATAGTTTTTCTGGAGAGCAGAGAATAAGGTACACATTCCAAAGTATGCTGTCCTGGTGAATTTTTGGGAAAATATAAATTAGAAATAAAAAATATGAGGAATAAGATGGAACAATGAAAAGTAAGCCACCTGGCAGGGTCAGGAGAGACCATCTGTTATTTCTAGGGGGATCTTGCTTACTGGCTACCTGAAGTTGAAGGCTGACTTTCATGTTCACCCTGAGCATCTAAGGTCTCTATTGGTCTCTGAGAACACAACCAAGGGTAAGGAAATCAGGGGACAGGTCCATGGTCACCTGTCACATCTGTACCATATTTAGTAGCTAGGGTCTTAAAACTCTGACTGAGTCATTGAGGTCTTGAAGAAAGGGCAGACACAGAAAACTGGGTTCAGGTATGTGGTGAGCACTCTAATGAAGCCATGCCAACAGGAAGCAATCTAGCACATCAGCATGTTTATTATGTACACATAGTGGGAGGGGTTAGCTAGTCCAGGTGGAAGGTCTCTTTAGGCATGTAGTCTCAGAAGATAGACATCTGGGATGGGGAAGGTGCATGTAGTCTCAGAAGATAGACATCTGGGATGGGGAAGGTGCTGTGTTTGGTTGCTAGCTTTTGTGCACACTGCCAACATTTGCACTTGGACCAGAATAAGCATTTGCCACCCCTCTAAGACTCATCTGTGGGATTGGCTTCTGCCAATTTCCCATGGGTCTTAGGCCTTGGTCCTTGACATAGCCGAATTCAAGATAGCAATACACTCAATGACACATTCACTTAAGGTTCCACCTACTCCCCCACACATTTGTGGAGAGTTCTGGAAACCAGAAACCTCATAAAGTTGATGGCTGGATAAACATGTAGGTTCTTAATGAAAAGAGAATCACAGAAGACAGTTTCAGTTCTCTACGTGGCTTTTCCAGGTGAAGGAAGTTGATGACAGATGCACTGCACCATGTATGTAAAGATCATTCCTTTTTTTCCCCGTCTGAAAACCACCCTTCCTTACTTTATTATCAGTAGGTAGCCCTGTATTCCAATGCTAGTTTCTCTTAATTAAATATATGACAGTTTAAAAAGTAACTTTCCTCCCTCTTCTAATTAAATGTTAGTGATTCTCCTCTCTGCTAATTACCATGTGTCTTCCTTCTAAAGGTTTTATGTATTTATATATACACATGCAGATATGTGTGAACATTTGTGTGTGCATACATTCACACACATGCATATTTAAAATGCTAATGACCTGCCTCTTGGGAGAGTGCATCATTGATAAAAATATTCTCGCCTTGGATTGGGAGGTTTCGGAGATATCAATTTCCACAGCTTCTTCCATATTAGGCTGCTTTCATCTCAGAGGAAATAATTATACCCAGGCTTGGCTCTGTTCAGTGGGGCATGACTACAGCAGAATGGATCTTTTCCTGAACAGAAAAAGAAAATTGAAAAGAAAAGAAAAATACAGCTTGACATACTAGACTCCAAATTATCTAAATCTATTTCCAACAAAAAGCTCTGGGCCTGTGCAAAGATGATGACCTTTGAAAGAAAAATCCATTTCCCATGCTGTAAGGTTAGGAGAATAAATTGCACTCCCAGAGGAGCGGGGCGGTGGGGGGGGGGGGTGGGCATGCAAGCTCCTTTTGACATGCAATAAAGCAGGTGGCCTCATTTGAATTTTCCCATTAGATCTCCTAGAGAGATCTGGGAAATATGAGGGTCTTGCTCACTGTAACTCAGACTTGGCTCTCTGTCTATGGGACTCCTGGCTTTTCACCAGTGTTACAATTAAGAGTCTGGCTTGTTTGAAACTTCCAGCAGGAAGTTATTTGTTATAGTGTTGTAAATACTAAGTAGGTTTGTTTTCTGAAGAATATTAGTAGTCTGACTTACTAGTAGGCAGATGTCTCCCCACTCTAGCCACCTAGGGTTTTTTTCCCTCCTTCCATTTTGTGTTTCTACTTCAGGGGTCAAAGGAGAATGTTTTCATTGTACTGTCAGGAAAAACACATTTTAGTAAGAAGCTTAGTGCCAAAATCACTCCTCATTAGTCCCTGTGCTGAAGTAGAATATGGAGACTTAGTTCCAATCTACTGTGTGCTTACTCAACAAATGATACTGAAAAAATCTGATGTGACACAACATATAGCCCTTGCTTCCATATAGCATAAATCAGAAAATAGAGGGACATTAAATATATACATATGCAAAGCATGAATTATTTCACCAGTGAAGTGTTATGATTATAAGGATAATACACAATGGCAAAGCATGTCAGAGGGACACATACATATAAGTACCCAAGAAGGTTAATACTTTTGAATGTTTTAAAAACTGCCATATTTTATTTATTGGAGGTGCAAATAAGCTAATTGAAAAATATTCACTTCATTTTACTGAAAACAAACTAAAAACTGCCCATAAGACTTTGGAAAGGATATGAAGGAAAGCTTAGGATGAATATTAATGTGGAAAGCATGGTGTATGGCCCCATAGGTTGCTTTTTGGAAGAACAGAGGGACTCAGAAGTTTTTCTAAGTGAGAGGCTCATATATATATATGTCTATAAGACTGACCAGGAGACTGGATAACACAACAGGGGGCTTGTCCCTGGATAAAACAGGTTATCTGTCTTTCAGGAGCCATTGATTGCCTTTAGCTCTTCATCTGGAAGTGGGAACTTGTGAAATTTCCCAATTTACAGGTTAACATGTTGACTGGTACTTTTATTATACGTGTCTTCTCTAGAAACCCCGTTGCTGAGACTTCTTTGGTACAGCTTTTCTATCATTTGAAGAAAACACTATTTATCACAGTGTCAGGCTTTTTTAAAGGTATATTCTGAGGATCAAACTCATATATTTTTTCTTGCTAGGCAACTATCTTAACCCTCTGCCAGCCATATACGTTATTATAGAATTCCAAGATAAACTTCTTTTGCTTTTCATATGTCAATAATAGCTCATAGAAAAGGTCAGTAACATTCTGCCACAGGACAAGTCAGTTTCATTATCTATTTTATAAATAAAGTTTTATTACAATGTGAGTATGTGGATTCATTTGTGTTTTACCTGAGATTAAATCATGTTATGGTTTGAATGTGAAATTCCCTACCCCTCCCCACCCCAGCTTATATGTTAAGACATTTGGTCCACAACTAAGAGTACTGTTTTTAAGAGGACAGAACACTGGGAGAGGTGGATGTCTGGTGAATATGGGTAATAAGAGACATATGTAAATGGATGCTTCTTGTCCTGACTACCCTGTCCTAAATAACTGACTCAGAGGCTGAATGTGAATTATAAATGCTGGCTGATAGCTCAGGCTTGTCACCAGCTAACTATTACATTAAAATCAACCCATTTCTATTAATCTATGTATTGCCACACAGTTTGTGGATTTACCTATCCTCTAGCATTGTTTCCCGTGTGGCTGGCTTTAATCTCTCCTCACTTTACCTTCCTTCTTTCCATCAATCTTGGTTTGGCTTTTCCACTTAACTTTTCACTTAGCTACCAGTCTGTCAACTTTTCAATTAATGAATAAAAGAAATACATATTCATAGTGTATAAAAGGATTGTCACACAACAGACATGATTCCAAATGTAATACACACTTTAGGTTTTGGTCTAGTTCTCTATTTCATGTCACATGTTCCTCTTACCATAAAGCTTTTCCAGTATGCCTTTTCTGCTGTGATGGATTGACATTCTCTGAAGCCATGTTCCCAAATATTTCCCCATATCAGCTGTTTCTCTCAAGTATTTGCTACAAGAAAGAGAAAAGTAAAAATGAAGCATTACCAGTTAGTTGAGCAGATGTTATGTAAGCCATATACTTCACATAACTGATGATATCTACTCTGGTCTTTGCATTCTGGGTGATTCAGTATTCCATAATTTTCCATGCTGAGGATTTATCTAATTTGACATGAGAGATACATGAGGACCAAAAGTAAGTGTGGATGAGAAAGGAATAAGACGGGATGGAAAGACTTTCTGTCAAAGAAGAACTAGATGCCTTTGAGGAGCTAAAGGCAACCCATGTTGCCATCAGGCTGATAGAATGTAAGAAAAAATTGTAGGAGAAGGAGAATCTCACTAAGCATTGCCACAAGCAGTAACACAGAAATTGCTGTAAATCTTGATAAATTTTCCAGATATTTTTGATCACTTTAGCTTCTTTTATTAAAAACTCATCAGAAGTGGCATCTCTTCTACATCCACTACATGGAGCTGTTCTTCCAATAGCCATTCCTCCTCACACCGATAGAGACTCTGCCGTAATGGAATCTCTCCAGTGAAGCATCCAAAGACTTCAGCTGGGGGGGGGGGGGGGCGCTCTTTAGAGAGTTTCAATACAGATTTAGTCATAGGCCTCTGACAGTATTCTCATGGCACATTCTCTGTGAAGCTCAGGATGATGCCAACATTGATAAGGAGGTGGGAAAGAGGTTTATCACAAAGGCTCACCTCTGCTGTGCCTGGTCTTGGGAGCTGAAGAGTGGCTCTACCCACTGAGAAAAAAAGAACTTTTTTTTTCTTTTTCCATTTTCCCCTTTCAGCCCATAAAGAGGCAAAGGGATGAGAAATCATCAGAAAGTCAGGTTATAGAATACAGAGTTAGCTTAAAAGGGAGTTATTTTCCTATCCTATGTGACATTTGGAAGTTTTACCCCTTTGAAATGAGAATGCCCAGGTTCATCTTGTAGAATTGTACTTCTCAGGAGGCATGAAAGATTGCCTAATGCCTGACTCCAAAACCAGTGGTTATGAAGGTAGGAGGTTTATTACATTTCTGTTATGGTGTTTGCCTGTCACTTTTCCTCCTCTTTTAAAAGAGTACATATTACAAACATTGGCCTACCAAGCTGGCAGTAGAGTGGCATTCCAGAGTTTCACTGCACAGTAGGGATTACACTGGAGACATCACCAGCCCAGGAAACCTCAGCAGCCTTCAGACAAGTACTCCATCAGGCATAAAGACCAGGGAAAGGTTGTGGTCGCTTAAGGTGGTGAAGAAAGCAACTGCAAAGAAGCAAGCTATTAATAATAATGTTTCAGGAAAGGAAAAGGTGAGAAAGGACATGGACGCCCAGAAAGAATGACTCCATATGGCTTTGATGTGTTCATTTCCACAGGATGAGGAGACCGAGGAGAATACAGAATAGCAAGCAAGGAGGAGGGAAGTGAAGAGGTGGAGGTGGTTTGACAGGCTCTGAGAAATTATATGAACTGCAGGGAGTAGCTTCTGTCTAGACAAAAGTCAGCTGCCCATGTCGCCGTCTGCAACCATCCCTACCTGGAACAAAATCAAAGTCAGAGCAGGAAAAAGAAGTGTCCGGTAGCTCTGTGGGCTCTAACTGTGAGGAGTTACTGTGCTAGGCCTCCAGGCTACTAAGTATGACTGAGAACTCATCCAACGGTTTCCTCTGTGAACCTCTTCAAGCAAAGTATTTCACTCCCAATCTAGATAGACCTAGATTAAAGCTGCTTATACATCCTTCTGGTATCCATATAGGGCAACATCTATCCCTCACCCTCTCTTAGACACCTGCATCCTTTTTTATGAATAATTTAAGTGAATAGTCAGGTGGGAGGTAGTTTGAGAAGAACTGGAAAGAGCTTCGATGCTAAGGTTCTATTATCAATGTCTGGTATTGTAAGCATTGTTATGCACTTTTGTTTTCTCTCTACTTACCAGACAGTAGAGAGCAAGGAGAAAGATTACAGCAAATAAAAAAAGCTTGGGCTATGAAGTGAAGGAGCACTGAAATTTATATCTGTCAAAGGAGACACATTTATCTTTACACTGTAGGTAAAGCCTCTGTGCAATCAAGAGTTGGTACAGGTAAAAACTGAAAATAAACTACTGCAAAGCCCCTTACTCCATCTTCTTGATGGGCCAACATCACAGGGTGCCCTTAACTTCACTGTGAGATTGTCCAGGTATAACACCGAGTGAGGCACCTTCCTTGGTCAGTGCTCAGAAATTCCTACAGAGCACAATGATCTTATCAGGATTCAATCCATCATCCATCTTTGTAGGGAGGACTTCAGAAGTTGGAGGGATACAAGGGTCCAGCCTCCTGTGCTTCTTGGGAAGTTGGCAAGGTGACTTCCATAGACCTAAACAGTGGAACATTTGTGACATGGTTCATGAAGCATGTGGATAGTTCCCACTGCTCCTAAGATTTTATTACTAGGCAACAGAAACCCTTTATACTGTACAAAAACATGCATGGCACTGGAGGATGAAATATGATATACATTAGATTATTTAGATGAAATGGGAGTGGAAAGACTCTGCTTAGGTCTTATGTGTGTGTGTGTGTGAGAGAGAGAGAGAGAGCGAGAGCAAGAGATATTAGGGTGGAGGAGGTAAAATTATGGAAGACAGAGAATCACACAGAAATAGAGCTGTCAAGGGGATGGTTTCTGGAACTAAAGACCAGGACAGTAGGACAGTATAGTTCTTAATAAAAGATTAGATGTGAAGGAAGAACCTATGTGTTAGGGACTTGACTAGAAGTCTTTGATGCCTGCCCAAACATTTAAAATTTAGCATGCAAGTTGTGAGACAGAAAGCAATGGTCCTAATAGGGGGAAGTGATATTTTTCAAGCATTGGATGTAAAATTGAATTAGCAAATCCATTATAACCAGACTGATTATTATCCACAACAATTACTGTCTTCAGCTCAAGAACAATCCCTTGGCACAGAGTGTGGTGTAGTCAACATAGACTTGCTGAATTTCTATTTTGAATATTAAAGTACTTAAAACTCACATGTCATCAGGTCTCCCCAAAGTTGTAATAAAAAAGTATTTTTTAATTTAATTAAACCTAGAGTGACTAAATATGTCTCTTCACAAATCCAGCTCAAAGGGTCAGATAAGGTTAAGACAGCAGACAGACCTCAGAACTCTTCTTTCCACTAGACTCTGCCCTAACTAAACTATTTCCCACAGGATTAAGATTAAAAAAGGGGGGGGAACATCAATCATATTGATTAAGGAAGATCTTTTTGGCTCCTTTTTGTTTTTAAGAATGCATTTGTTTCCAGTTTAGCCAGCTGAAGGACTTCATACAGTGTAAAGGCAGACATTAACTGGAAGAGTGATGGGAGGGGTCACTGTGATATGGAAATTAGGAGAGATTTCAGCAATAGAGGACCATCAGCTTATCTCTACTGAAGCTAATCTGGGAGAAGGGAGGAATGCAGAATAACTGGTAGGGGAAATAAAGCTACATCACAGTATGTGGTACATAAGTGGACTCTGGAATCAGTCAAAGCCAGCAACTCATTCTTTCACAGAAGAGCTTTGTGAACTTGACAAAGTTCCTTACTTTATGTGTGTGTCTGTAGAGTGGGAGATAATCACACCAACTGCTCAGGCTCTGTATGGGATGAGTCCACGACAAAATGTGAAAGAATTTGAGGCAGAGTCCAATATTTATACTTCCCTGTTCTTTTTCATATTATTTATTTATTTACTAATGCTTTCCTGATCTGATTCTTACTTTTAGTCCCAATATCTTCAATTTTAAAATTGGCCATAGGTATTTATTTCGTTGGGATTTTCACTGGACTCATGTTGAGGAATAATAATAGCTCGTCATGTAGCACTTTGATGCCTCAAAAGGTTTTCCTGCCACCATTGCACTCCGTGAGCTGTGTTCTTACCCTAATTTTACAAATAGAGACATTAAGGACTCTTGAAACACAGCCACTATTTAGTGACAAAACTAGGTCTTTGGCTCAAAGTGCTGTTTATTCACTACAGGAAGTATAGAGGCATTTCTGTGGACTTTCCTGGTGATGGGTTCTATTCTGTGTAGTCAGTATTTTTATAGGTTTCTTTCTATTGCTGTGATAAACATCCTAACCAAAAACAACTTGAGTAGGAAAGGATTATTTCATATTGCATCTCAAGGTAACAGTTTACCACTGAGAGACGTCAAGGCAGGAACTTGTCAGGAATGGGGCTGGAGGGTATGGTGGGGGCGGAAGTGAAACAGTTATCATAGAAGAACACTGCTTTCTGCATTGCTCTCCTTGTTACTTGGTGTAGTTCTCTATATAACTTAGGACCAGGTTCCCAGAGTTGGCACTGCTCAGAGTGGGCTGTAGCATTGCATGTAAATCATTAATCAAGAAAATGTCCACAGACATGGCCACGGGCAAGTCAATGGAAGAAGTTCTTCAACTGAAGTTCCTTCTTCAGTGAAGGTGACTATTTTGTGTCACATTGATAAGAACTAACCAATATCAACTTGATACACAAACAAATCTTTAATAAACCATAACTTTACCTTCTCATTTATCCTCTAGATCTCACTCCTGATGTATTTTGTAGCACTAGGAAGATTGAGAAGCACTGGTATAGACTGTCCCAGTAAAGCAAATGTTTCATTTTGATGGCACTGGTTTCTTATTAATAACAATTGATTCTCCATCCCCAACTGACAGGAAACCAAATATTTCTAATTTAAATATCTCACAATGTCCTAGATAAAGTCTTGAAGGGAAACTCAAACATTCCTCCAAAATTTCACAAGCCAGGTCTCTGTTATCTGCAAGCTTATCTTCCAAGCTCCCATGGAATAACCCAATAAGTCTGAGCACTCACGGGATTTTCCAAATCAAAGTTTCAAACACTTCTACACTCCTCCCTCCAAAACAACATGGTCAGGTCTGTTAAAACAAAAAGCCCACTCTCTCTACCAGTTTCTTCTAATTTTCTTTCTGTTGCTATAATAAATACCACAAACAAAAGCAAAGTGTGTGTGTGTGTGTGTGTGTGTGTGTGTGTGTGTGTGTGTGTGTGTGTGTGAGTAGTAGTAGTAGTAGTAGTAGTAGTAGTAGTAGTAGTAGTAGTATATGGGGGGTATTTAGATTACAACTTATAGTGCGTTATTGAGGGAAAAACAAAGTAGGAACTCAGGACAGGAAGCTGGAGGTAAGGACTGAAGCAGAGATTATAGAGTAAATGCATACTGGCTTATTCTCAATGGTTACTTACCTTGGTTTTTTTTTTTTTTTTTTTTTTTTTTTACACAGCTAGGATCACCTGCCCAACAGTGATACCACCTGCAATGGCCTAGACCCTCCCACGTCAATCATTAATCGAGAAGATATATGCTAAACTGATGGGATCCCCCCCTCAATTGAAGTTCCTTCTTCCTAAGTCACTCTAATTTGTGTCAGCTTGTTATATGGTATCCCAGAAATGACATTGGATACCTACTTATGCTATTTTTTCTAGAAGTAATTGCTAACATACCTAGAGACCTAGTGTAGCTGGAAATTTTTGTCCCACCAACAGCTCCCAAATACCCAGCATCTGCATCCCAAATAATTGACTTAGACTTAATATTATAGTAAATGTTTGGCCAGTAGCTTAAGTATATTATTATCTAGCTGTTATACTTAACTTAACCCACAAACCCTATCTATGTTTAGCCACATTGCTCGGTACCTTTTCTCAGTACAGCATTCTCACCCTTCTTCCTCTGCATCTAACTGGTGACTGTGTCTCTGTCCTTCCTCTTATAATTCTCTTAGTCTGCTTAACCCACATATACTTCCTGTCTGATTTTGGCAAATCAGTGTTTTATTAAACCAATAGGAGTGACAAATCTTTACAGTGTATAAGAGCATTATTACACAGCAACCTAGTAGATTAAACTGAAATAGAAGTGGAGCTTGAGACAATCTGTATTGGAAGTACATCTCCTCCCATTACTCATACTAAATAATATCTATGTATGAATTAGTTGATAAGACCTGCTTCTGAGATAGCTGATGCGCTGGAAAGACAGCCACATTTTCTCCTGCTGAAGGTAGACTCATGTACTTCAGAGCCAGTTAGTACTAAATTAGTAGCACAGTAGAATTCGGTAATACATGTTTGTAATCCCACACGGAGTATGCTAAGACAGGGTCATTACAAGTTCAATGCTACCCAGCAACAACAATGAGTTTAAGACCACTCAGATACATTGTGTGATTATCTCAAAAGTAAGCACAAAAAGCTAACATCAGCTTTACTAGCTGTCCCCATAACATTGTACCCCCAGGTGGCTTGCTCATAGTCATGGACTCCTAAATTCCATCTGCATTCTGCTCTTTCTCTCAGTTAGTTTCTTGATTCTGTATATTTCTATTTCTGTTTCTGTGGGAACTAAAGCTTCCAATATTCTGTCTTGATTACTAATGTCATAGATATCCCACTTCAGAAGCCTTGTCACCATTTCTTAGCTTAGGTTTTGGGGTTTGTCTTGTCATGTTACCCTCATCAAGCACTGTCACACTGGACTTCAACAGTCCCAAAGCAGTCACTCTGACAAGTTCTGAGATAAAGAGAATATTGTTGTACAAAATATCATGACACCACCTCATCTATAGAAGGACCCACTACTTATGACATGTCCTTTCCACAATAGCCTTGCCACAATAATGTAACTATGACAGAAAATTAAGGAAAGATAAAAATGTGTATATGAAATAAAATCAACTTTACCTAAGTCACCAAAGTTTGGTCCATGGCATGCTCACACTTACTGGATGTTTCTATTGTCCTTTAAGCTTTTGTCTGTCATAAAATAATGAATTGTGCTGATTGCCCTATGTCATTTGTAAATAACTATTGAAGCCATTAAAAACAAATGCCACAGATATAATTATTACATAATGGAAAAGGGTAACAGTTTCTGATGCTGTTTACATATACCAAGAGTGAATTTTAATCAGAACTTCAAATGGTAACTGAGAAATCAAGTTAAAAGAAATTTTACCCTAAAAAAAATCTACTAATTACACAAATCAGAGTCTTTGGGAATGTGATATAGAATGACAATAGTTCTTGCTCTTTGCCTGTGCAGCAGAAATAAACAAACAGACCTTATCAAGGTGAGTTTTCTGAATCTGATAGAGCAGACATGCAAGATTTAGGACAATTTGAAACATGTAATCATCTGGCACCAAAAGAATAGATTCATTCTTTCTAGCTTTTGTAAAGCATATATCCATAATGGCAATGAGATAAATATTTTAAAGCATCTACTCCCATCTTTACACATAATTTATAATGCTATTTTACAGCTCAGTGTGCATGTGTATAAAATACACAGTTCATTCTGTTGCAATATATCAAAAGAATGGTAATATGCTTATATATACATACATATATATATATATATATATATATATATATATATATATATATATATATATTATGTGTAGGTTAAGATGAAGTCTAGCAATTGGGAAAGTTCTCTCGGACATAAGCCCTAAAAAAAAAAAAAAAAAAAAAATCTTTTCTGAAACAAACGACATGTGTTGTCTCTAGTTTGTGAGCAGGGGAGTAAAAGCAATGAGAGAAAAGAGTTATAGGGATAAGCAGTCAGTGGCATTGCCAGTGGCAGAGCTGGATGTGTCATGGAGGACCCTTGGGGCCACATTTGTTCCAGGGAATGATATAACATGCAGATTGTAGATGATGCATGTCAGTCATGGTGGTGGTTCTGGAGTAGGTAATGGTAGAGTGCATTCAATAGATAGCCTGGGTCTTGCCAAATGGAAAAGAAAATCACTAGGTTGAACGCTAGGTCTCTGTATCGCACCCTCACTGTTCCTTTCTTCCATTGACTAGACTACTGTATCCCCTTGTGCAAATGCTTTCACTTTTCTGAATCCCAGCCTTCCTAGCTCTCGAATGGTAACACCTGTAACAACTCAGTATTTGTTGACTAACACAGAATAATGGGCCTGAAACTGTAGTATAAAACCTCAAGAGGCAATGCAGCTGAAGGAGAATACAAGAAGGGAGGGGAAACAGTTGATTTTCAGTTCCTTTACAATTTAACACAAAATAGACCGAAACAAATCCTCAAGTAAAGATACACCGTTTTTGAGGTGTGTGTGGGGGTATTTCATGTACCTCTACTATTATAATTGTCTTTTCCCAAAATTTCTATGTTGAAGCCCTAAGTCCCATCATGTGATGATCTGTAATGAGGGGCCACTGGGAAACACTTAAATTAGTCATGTGGATGGTCCCCTACTATGACGTTAGTTAGTGTCCGTGTAAGAAGAGGAGAAACAGCAGCTCTCTTTATTCTGTAAGGGCACAGCAAGCCAACAAAAGAGCAGTACCAGGCCGGTGCCTTGCTCTTATTCTTCTCTGTATTCAAAGCTGTGAGAAACATTGGCTGTTTGGCCAGTTGATGGCTTTCTGATAGAGTCGCGTTTATTTTCTTTTTAGAGATCCGGGACACATTCGTTTGTATGTAGCACATATACTGAGGAGCAAACATCTAAAATGGAATGAACCTGTAAACAAGTACCTCAGGGAGAGTCATATGTGGTCAACTCATTGTGTGTGGCATTCAGCGGACTCTCTTCTAAGGAGACTTTTCTATTTTTTATTTGTTTGGGGTTTTTTTTTTGGGGGGGGGATTGTTTTGTTTTGTGTTTTTTGTTTTTAGATGCTCCATCTGTGGGGATTCCATAGCCCCTTTGCAGGACCCAGCCTTCCTCTCTCACCCCATCTCTCTGTGTCAGCCTCTGATACCTGGAGCCATGCTCCAACTGAGAGACTGCTGCCATGGAACCCACACAGATGATGTTCTGCCTCCTTTTTGTTACACATAGCAATTCACCAGTCTCATCCTTAGCCCTGTAACAGACCACTTGCCAGGGGCTGCCTTACCTTTCTGTCTCCATTCCCTGGGACTCCACAGACACACATTCTCTGTCTCCCTACCGCCCCTCCTCAGGACAACACCTTCTTCCCTTAGGCCATCCTTTTGAATCAGCTGCTAAAACCTGAAGGCATTCAGGTAGGTGATCTTCACTTTTCATCCTGTCCTCAAGTAAAAACTCCCCAGTTCATCCCCTGGCTGGTAGCAGACTACATGTGGGGACCTGTCCTCCGTCTCTGACTTTACTCCATGGAGACTCTGAAGATTATCATGGGAGGCTTATCTTTCTGCCTCCTATCATTATTAGTCCAATGATAATCACTTCAGACTTTAATACTATAATATAACGGCAATGTTTGAAGCCGTCAAATGAGTAGAAACTTGTTATAGCAGCAATAGAAAACTGACATATGGTGATATACTTTAATAAAATCAGCCTGGAATATCAGAGAATAGATCCACCCGCAATCAAGCCAAAAGGGTCAGAGAGTGGTAACTCATGCCTTTAATCCCAGCACTGGAATGACCTAGTGGTGATCTCTGCCTTTAATCCCATAACTCCAGAGACAAAGATTTTTCTGTTTCTGTGAGTTCAAGGCCTAACTACCACACAATAGTAGCTCACACCTGAAATCATAACTCTAGGATTGTGACACAGAGTTGAACCAGGAAATGAAGCAACGAGGAGAAGGCATAGGCATAGGCAGACGTCTTGGGATTCTGTAGAAGCGACCAGCCAGGCTGAGGACTCTTAAAGATACCTTTTTACCCCGAGAAGTTTGCTGGGTGAGAATTGACTGTGGCCTGTTTCCTCCCTCTGATATTCAAGCTTTCCCCCCAAATCTGGCTCTGAGCTTTCATTAAATAACAGATAGAATTTGTGTTTTACTGATAGGAAATCCCCGCATTTCATCAAACGTGCAGCCAGATCAGTTCATCCTTTAAACCCGTATTAAGATTCTAGTCTTCCTTCCTCTGTGTTTTTTTCTAGATGTCCCATTTGAGGCACTTTTGCAATTCAGCAGACTGTGTCTGAATGAAGCAATACGATTCCCAATCTGGATTACCATGATAATCCTTGGGAAGGTGGACATATCAACAAGAATCCCCTCTCTCTCCTTTGAAGAGGTTCTCTTTTGAAGAGGTAGCAGTAGTCAGCAGAGATCTAAAGTTCTTAGATTACACACTCAGGGTTAAGTTTAGCCCCCACACTTGCCAACTGGATGGACTTAACAGAAGTTGACAGGCCTCTTTCACCTTCAGTTTCCTCACAAAAAATGAGATTAATGGTGATATCTATGCTATGGACCCACTGTGAAGACTGACAGATGAAGAAGACACAGAGCAGCTCATGGAACACACACAGTTTACAGTGTTTGCTTGTTGAAGGGATGTGTCAAAAGTTGACAGTCTTGACTCACAGCTCCTGCTCAAAGTTCTGAGTCCTGGGTTGGACACTTAGAAAATAGAATGAACACCAAGCACTGTATTGGTGACTTTCTATTGCTGTGACAAAACACAGTGACCAAGTCCACTTACAGAATAAAGAGTTTATTTGGGCTTATGGATCCAGAAAGGTAGAAGAGCTCATAATGATGGAGTGAAGACTTAGTGGCAAGGGAAGGAAACTGCGGGCTCATACTGTAAACCACAGCATGAAGCAGAGAGCTAACTGGAAATGGCAAGAGTTTATTAGTTCTCACCACTGTTCCCATTGACATACTCTACCTAAGCAAACAGTACACCGACTAGGGACCAGGCTTCAAATGCCCAAGACTGTGGAGGGACATCCTTGACACCTCCACAGGGGTCTACCACATTTAATGAAATAAAAGAGCTAATCAGCTTCCATAGAATTCAATATAAGCTCCAAAATGTAAATAGCAATTATTTTTTAAAATATTTTTCAAATCTCTGAGAAATGTATACAATATATATTTATTATATTCATGCCCCCACCACACTATTCCTAACTACCTCCAGGTCCACTCCATATTTCTAACCCCATAACTTGTTCTCCTTTAAAAAGCTTTTAAATAGCCTATCAGTTCTAACTTCTGCTGTCCATATATTTCTAGGTGTGGGTCATCCACTGGAGCATGGTTGGTGTACCAGGAACAAGAAGCTTAAAGAAAACTGACAGAAATATCCCTCCCACAGAAGCCATAAATTATCAGTAACTTTTCTGTTAAGTGTGGGGTTTTCTGAGCTCTTCCTTCCTCAATACTGGAATATTTATTGACTGTCTTGATTCTGTGCTGATCTGTACAGGCAACCATAGCTGCTGTGAGTTCATGAATGCACTAGTCCTTTCATGTCCAGAAGGCACTGTTTGGCTTCAGTACTTTCTTAATGCTCTCAGATCTTTCTATTTTCTCTTTTCTGATCGTCCCTGAGTCGCAGAGAAGGGATCTACCTCATTTAATGAAATAGAAGATGTAAACAATGTCTACATATGTTCCCCAAATTTAGGGAATAACTTTTTTTAATATTTTAAAAAAATTCTTTGAGAAACCTATGTAATATTTTTTATATATATTTAGTCTCCACTATTCTTCATAACTTCTTCCATGTTCACCCCATCCTTCTTTTCATACAGCTTGATGCCTTTTTTTTCTTAAATTTAATAACTCATCAACTCCAATTTCTGCTGCCCATATGCTTCTGCCTGTGGGCTGCCCACTGAAACATGGTTGACTTACTAGGAGCAATGACAGAAATCTCCCTCCCACAGGTGTCATCAAATGACAATAGCTTCTCATTTAGGGGCTGGTGCTTCTGAGCCCTTCCTTCCTCATTGCTGTGCTATTAATCCTGTGCAGGTCATAGACAGGTGACCATAGTTGCTGTGATTTGATGAATGTAGTTGTCCTGCTATGTCCAGAAGACACTGCTTTGTTCTGCACTTCCTTCTATCTCTTGTGTGTTTCTGTTCCCTTTTCCTTGATATTGAAAAAGAATCATCTAGTTGTTTACTTAAGAAGCTTCTGGATGCATGGGGCTACTTACCTACGAGATTGAACCAAATGCTGCTCTTGCATTACCTCTTCTTAAGGCTGTCCAACCAAATGTACCATTAGACTATAAAGAGGTAACAAACCCGAAAAAGAGAAATTTATTCCAAAACAGAGTTCTACACCAATACTCTTATAGTCTTATACGGAAGCATGATGGGGTAGATATTTCTAGGAAAATTCTGTGTCAACTGAAAAGTCTCTTCATTGTCAGTCCGCAGCACCCTTCTGACGATTCTTCAATAAAGGACTGGAGCTGAGAAATATGTTAGCGACTTGTTGTTCAAACAAATTCTTGATGAGAAGCAACTTAAAGGATGGGCGTGTCTCACTATTTCACCTAGTAGAGAGAAAAGGCAAGGTGGTGGGAGTGATTTTCATCTGTGACTCCAAAGTGTAAGGATATTCACTCATATTCAAACATCAGGGAGCAGGAACTGATTGGGAAGCAGATTCTGGCTATAAACTTTAAGGTCTGCCTCTCACAGACTCAGTTTCTCTGGCTTGGATTCACTGCTGAAATGTTCCACACGCTTCTCAAGTCAACACCCCTCACTGGAATCCCAACATGTAAGTATACCAACCTGACAGGGCATTTTATATCCAATACATAATAGTAATTTTGCACTCTGTTCAATTTGATTAATGGATATAGTCAAGAAGAAGCTGTAAAAAAATTAAATTAGTCAACCTTTGACCCAATTTAATTTCAGGTTTGGGCAAACAATTTATATTGGGTAGATGTCAGTTGGGAGACATAGCAAGGAAACTCAATTTGAGGACTGAAAGGAAGGTACAAGGACTATAAAAGTGACATCAGTGGGTGTTCTTGCTAGCAGCTGTAAACCAGAGATAGCCCTTAGAAAAGGGGCCTATAAAAAAAGAGATGCAACTCTATAAAGCCCATTTTCCAAGACACCATTATCTTAAAGGAATAAAGAACTTTCTTGGGCAACCTAGAAATCCAAGGCATATATGGGAGAGAAGGCAGGTTTAGGGCATGGGTTCTCTGAAGCTGGCTTGCTTTCTGCTTGTACCAGACCTGCCTCCACAAATAGATCTGTGGGCACAAATTATTTAGAAGCATACTCACTGAAGCCAGAAATGCATTATTTAATTTTTTACACACTCTCACACAACCACACCACATATAAGCAGCACAGAAGTGTCAGTAAGTAATTCAAGGGTTTCCAGTAGTGACATATACATAATGTTTACAATTTGTCATTTATGGAAGAGGCTAGAGAGAAGCCACAATGAATGTTTCTTTTCTTATGATTCATATATAACCTAGGAGATTCTGTTCTGACATACCTATTCACTTTTATGGTTCTCTAAGACCCTTTCCGACCGTAGTGTTTCAAAGGTAATTCATTAATTCATGTTCCCTCTCTGTTCTTCTTAGTCAATCTCATCTCACTGAGATACACAGACTTGAGATTACAATCAGCTGAAGGAAACTCAAAAAACACCCAGGACATCCCCTCTACTCCACAGAAGGAACAACCATACTTCCCATCTGGGAAGTGATTGGTTCTAGGTCACATGACCACTTTGATGCAGAGTTAGGAACATCAGCTCCAGCTCCACTTTGATCCCTTTTTTTCTCTTGCCTCTCAATTCTGGATGAGAAAGTGAGTGTATGTTCAAGGAAAGGAAACCCATGCTCATGTTTGATTATTAAAATTTAATATTGTAATTTTGGCCTAAGCACAAACTGAATTTAAAAGGTGGATCTGTTGCAAAAAATTAAATAATACATTTCTGGTTTTGGTGAGCATGCTTTTAAATAATTTGTGCCCACAGATATATCTGTGAAAACAGAGCTGGTACAAGCAGAAAGCAAGCCAGCTTCATAGAACCCATGCCCTAAACCTGCCTCCTCTTCCATCTGCCTTCAGCCGATGCTTATACTCTGACTACTCCATATTTCCTGTGCTCCTAAGTGCATCTTTCTACCATCAAAATTAACATTTATGTGTCCTTTTGGTTTGATAGGATTTCTATAGCAAAATGCCATCAAACAAGTGACTTAAACAGTAGTTTATTTTCTTCTCTCAGAATTCTGGGGAGTGGAAGTTCAAGATCAAGGACTGGTTCCGTTGGAGAGCTCTGGAGGAAATATCTACCCAGAACCCCTTCCTTTCCGTGTAATGTATCCTCTCCAAGTCTTACATCATCTTACATTGTCTCACATAGATGTCTGGGTCTATGTTTCCTACTCTATAAGGAACACTGATTTTATGAGGTTAGAACGCACTCATTAGCTTCATTTTTACTTTGCCACTTCTGTATTGGCTTTATCACTATCTGATCTCCTGTGGTGGGACTCTGAGGGCTATGACCCCAAACTCTGAGGCACTGGTGAGATCCACATGTCACTGATGCAGTGGGTGAGAAGACATGGCTTAAGTCTCTCTGTTCCTCATTTACTTCTGCCCACCTACTGCCCATCTGCATTAGCCTGGGCACAGGACCATGTCTGATTGAGCTTCAGAAATATCAGAAATCACAACTGCCTTTCAGAGCCAGAGTGGTAAGCAAACAGGATATCCTTTTCACTCAAGATACAGGTGATGCATTGGAGATACTCAATACTTAATCTTTTAACCACTAAGTACATTTCAGAGATACAGACCCTTGAGATCCACACAATGGCAACAAAAACATGTGCCCTTGGGAACTCCTAGATAAGAAAAAAAAGTACAGGTCTCGATCAACTTTCATCAATATTTCTGCGCTTACAGAGAACACATGGAAATAATTTCTTAAACTGTTTCTCAAGTAGACAGCTATCATTATGTGCATTATTTTATATTGAAATAGTTAACTAGGT
Source organism: Phyllotis vaccarum (assembly GCA_033318265.1). Lineage (NCBI taxonomy): Eukaryota > Metazoa > Chordata > Mammalia > Rodentia > Cricetidae > Phyllotis > Phyllotis vaccarum. Next base: position 26,320,076 of record JARWLC010000001.1, read on the forward strand.
TCTTTTTCTTATTAACATAATACAGGTCTCCTATTACATGACATAATACAAACATCTTGCATAGGGGTTGGGCTGTAATTCAAAGGTGAAATGTACAGAGACTGTAAGTTCAATCACCATCATTATCAAAATATTTGGGGTTTTTTTTGACCCTAACATTTAATAGTACACATTATTTGATAATGTCATCCCTTACCTTTTCTGTAAAAATATGTCATCAGTGGGCTTTTGTTTGTCTGTTTCCTTTTGCTTCTCCTCATAAAGTAAAAGTTTTTTAGTATGTCTCTTTACTTCCCTGTGCTCACCTGCAGTCTGTGCACAGAGCCCTGTTCATACTAGCAAAGGGAACAGTTCTAGGTACATAAACATGCCTTATTCTGCATATGCTATCTCTGAACCCGTTACTTAACTATTTTAGAAAAATTAGCCTACCAGGATGTGCTAATTTAAGGAAGGGTGAAAAAATCAGTATGAGGAAGCAGGGCAAAACCTGCATACCTGAACAAGAGTCTAGGAAGACAGTTAGTTGGAGGAGGTTTCTCTGAATAGCATGCAGAATGTGGAGCCTGGGAAAGGAAGACCCAGCCCTCTATGTCATGAATACACAGAAGGGCTCCCTCCCAGAAAGGGCTCTGGAGACCAAAACTGCTTCCAGCAAGGAACTGCTTTGCCACTCTCTGACTGTACTTCTGTCATTATTGAGCTATTGTGGCACAGGACTGGGAACACATGCCTAGGATCTTGATCTTGGAGCTTCAACTGATTGTGTTGTATGAACAAAAGTAAATAATCCACTGTCTGGTGCTGAGTTTTTGAAATCGGTAAGTTAGATTAGGAAATGCACAAGATCCTACTCAGACTGTAGTGAGAGAAACTAGAGTCTCCAGAGATCTCCCAGAGAAAAAAATAAGAATGGAGTGAATGAAGAGCTATAAAACACGGAAGGGAGAGTGGAGTGAATACAAGGTAAAGGAAAATGGAGTGAGTGGAGAGTTGTAATATCCAGTAAGGGAGAATTCAGTGAATGAAGAGCTATAACACACGGTAAGGGAAAATGGAGTGAGTGGATAGCTACAACACACGGTAAGAAGTTATAAGCATAGAGCAGGGCCATCACCAAACTTTACTAAGAATCTTCTCTGGCCTCTGTTATAATCCTATCATTCATGTTTTCCCTTCCAGAGTCTTGTCAAATTACCATTCAGATCAACTGGCTAATTCATCCTGAAAAACAAATGGAAAATCTTCGTATCAATGATATAGTTTATGTTGATGGATGAGGCTGGAGCTGCATGGAGAGTTAGGTAGCAAAATCTGGCTCTTTCAACCTAATTATGGCATATCTGATTCATTTTCCACTTTAATTTTGTTCCTTTTATTTTATTTCAAAGTATAACATTGTTCCTTAAGTTGGGAGATTAATGGATTTTTTTTTTTGTCTTTAGCAACAGATCATTTGTGGGCTCAGGTTATAAATAGGAGGTTAAAATCTGTAACACATTGTTTTCCCTGTTTATAATGGAGGTCTTCTGGGATTAACTGAGTTACATTTTTTTGCCTGTTAGAAACAATTAATGTCTAATTATTCACTGGCTGCTACACAGAGTCCTTTGTTTTTAAGAAAATGCAACGATTTCCTTTTGTGCAGTATTACTGGAAAACTGTTTATCAATAAAACGGAACTGTCAGCATCATTGAGCAGTTGTGTGATTGATTACACTTTTGGTTGCTTTTATGATTTATTTGTTTGGAAAATATGTGTTTTATTGTCTGCTAACACTATATAAAGTATTAAAACATCCAGCTTCTCTTTTTGTTTTAGTTTTTTCTTAATTAATTTATTTGAAGAGGGAAGACACAGTTCTGATTAGAACTACAGGAATTATGGGTATCACTAGCTCCTCACAGCCCAAGGATGGCATGCTGTTCAAGTCCCACAAGAGCATTCAGGTTTGTAGGTGCAGCCAGGCTCTGGGTCTGATGGTAAGAGGATAAACTCACTCCTCAGGTTGATTTATTCTGGTCTTAGAGCAATTTCATTTGTTTATTATTTATTCACTTACTGATCCAACAGTCCTGAATTTGCTGCTCACACTGGGATTTTACATGAAGGGAATAACATTCCAGTTTTCTCCCTTCATTAAGAAAATTAAAACAGAAATAATCAGTCACATTCTCAGGAACAAAAACACAGAACTGAGTTTCCTTCTGAACTCAGTATTTTGTAGGGACCACATTCAGATCCTTTTGGCAACAGCACATCATAAATAAATCAAAATGTACCCTGGACAAGCTACAGGTAAGATGCTTACTGTCTGAAAAAAGGAATCAGGACAAGGGTGGTACAGGAAGATTGTCAACATGCAGCGCTACCATGATTGAGAACACCTGTATTTAATGAACATTTTTTTTATTAAAGAAACAGGGATCAGATCCATTCTTAGAGAAGCATGAGTTATGTTGGGGAACAGACTTTGTTAGGAGAAGAGGTGTGCCTTCCCCAAAGACATGTCTCCTCCCTTTAGGATTTAATGACAAGGTCACACTCTTCTGAAGTTTATTTGTCAGAATGTTTTCTGTGTTTTAGAGAGGAGATTGTAAACCTTCTTACAGGATCATGCATCTTTATAGCAGGAGCCAGAAATTCTGAGATTACTTTTCCAATAAAATATTCTAGAGTCAGGTTGCACTAGGCTGGCCTAGGTACCAGTCTTTTTTCCATCCTTCCAAGAATGATACCTGATAAGGTCCCACAGCTCTCCGGGATACATTACAAGGTTTGGCTTGTGGGATTTCCACCTAGACTCGTTGAAATACCACCACATGAGACAGGAGATTGTGGAAGAAGATGCTTGTCCTGTTACTACTTTGCAAGGCAAGTGAAGACTCATACTTCCTTAATTCTTATTCATTCCTGGAACCCTCCTTGTGTATTATATGCATCTATACATTTGTGTGTGTGTTGCCATAGCCCATTGTAATGGCATGTCACTGTCAACTTGAAGCTCCCAGTTCCTCAGGGAACCATGGTTAGGTTCCCCATGAGCTTTGATTTTCTTGACTGCAAAGAAGCTGTACATCTTGTCTGAAGTTGAACAACAGTTGTGAGACTTTTCCAGGGAAAATATATATAAATGTCCATTTACCTCATATTGGACACTAGAAGATCTCAGATAGGTCTCTATCCAAGTCTAGTTTCTGAGCCAATGAGTGTGTGCGGTTATTGGAAGGAGCCTGGGTAAGGGGTACTAATCGGCACAAGAGTGACTTAATGAGAGCGTTGGAAAACTCCATGCTGGTATTGGTGACAACTCATCAAAAATGCACTTTCAGTTCCAGTTCCAACATCTCATCATCTGTAACTCCAGCACTGCCCATGGGGCTGGGCAGGAGAAGGGTGCCTGGATTTTCTGCTGAGGGGCTAAGTCTTGCCCCAAGTCCTACAAAGAATGTTAATAGTCCTGTTCATAATACCTTTTGAAAGTATCTTGTATGTGATAATAAAAGCATTTTTGTTAACCCAGCAATGGTCATATCATATCTATAGAATGAGATTTTACCCTACCACCATGTCATTTATGTTATAGCATCTCACTATCATTCTAAACCAGAAGTTCTCAAACCTGTGACTCATGGGCAGCAGAAAGCACATATTTCTGATATTCTTAGGAACCACAACACCATTCATTATCAAAATTACAGTTAGGAGGTAGCAATGAAAATAAACACATGGCTGACAGTTCCTAAGATCAAACAGTCCAGCATGGTTTTCCAGGAACTACGATCCTACATCTGTTTTTCTGAGCTCTGAGTATTTTCCTTTATGATTTGGTCTGTCTCTTCTCATTTCTCATAGTTGACAGTCCCCAACTATGTAGGCAAAGAAATGGTGTGTTTTATTAGCATCTCTAGACTTTAGTTCCAAAACACACCGAGTAAAGGGTTTGTGGGGTTGACAGGTAAATGCAAGTCTTGTCACAGCACAAGGGCTTAGCCCTAAATTCTAGGATAAAACCAATTCCAACCATCATACTACCTGGAAAAAAGAACTATGACTTTCTGGGACTATTTCTTGGGACACATTTTTTTGAATGAAAATATGGTGTTACTTTTGGGGTTATTTGAAGACAGACTTGATAAATAAAGGGCTAAATACCACCATGGTTCAATGGCCTCTTCTTGCCCAGCGTAACTTGATTCTAAGAAGCAGTGATACAGCTTTTCTCCCCATCAAACATTGGGGAGGACATGTTTCTCCACATCTCTTGTTAAGAAACAGAGCTCTTCTATGACACACTCAGCCATTTGTTTTCCAGGGTTTGGAACAGAATTAATTAGCTTGAAAAAACACTGAGATGGTGCTAAGCATTATTAATGATACAATTAACTATTCTTTCCCTCAGGGGATGGGTGGTTGCTTGTTCCCTTGGTTGTTTCTGAGGATGGACCTATTCTTCCTATTGTCTCTCACAAGCCTTGCTCAGTGCCTTGAAGGTCTGTTCCAAACCACTCCCTGACAGGGTTCTTGTCAGGATTTCCCCTGCCATATGGAATAGGGTCTCAGACTTTTGTCTGCTCTGTGGCAGGGGAAATGAATTGGCTCAGACTCACCGCCCTAGCATGATGGGAAATCTTTTCAAGACAACAGAAGAAGTTCATGAGGATTTAGCTCATGTGATATCTAAGGAAATAGATTTGATATGTTCTCACTTGTTATTTCTTAATTTGGTCTGTATCACTGCCCCATAATGTAGATCAAGTTGTCACCATTATAAAGAAGAAAAATGAAGACCCACATTGTGTTTTCAAAAAGCACTCCCCTACTGACCAAAAGATTCAGAAAGCATCTCAAATTTGTTTCAATTTCAAATCATTGATGCTTATCTCCCATCACACATCTGCTTTAAGGTAAAGCCTATCCCATCTGGGTGTGTTGCCAGTCCCACCCCAATATGCTCTCGCTATAAAACTTCTCTGTGCTTAGGGTTTATCTCTGCATAGAACAGCCCATACCTGTCCTGCTCTGTTTCTCCTGGTTATGTCTTCATAGTAAGGCTTAGCACATGACTGTAATCCCAGTGAATTGGATACTGAGGCAGGAGGATTAGGAAGATCAGGAGTCCAAAGCTACCTTGGATGTATAGTGGGGTCTGTCTTATAACAAAAACAGAAAAATCATCCTTGGGATCCTTTGTGCCTGGATTCCCAAGATAAGTTGAAGCCAGGCTGAGTTAATGATTAAGAGACTTTATCAGTAATATCAGCCTTAGGCTGATAGGTATTGGGATCAAAAGCAGCTTTGTTCTTTGTTAACTCAGCATTTTGGGATGCTCATTTGGTGTTTACTCATCTCTGAATTGTGAATGATGTTAGGTGAAATGGTTGCTGTCTCCTAGAATTTCTGTCTTCTCGTTCACATCTCTAGCTATGTCAGGGGCCAACAACTCTGCAAAGTCTATGTGACCTAATGCGATAGTCTCAAGGAGTTTAATATGGAGTTCTATGCACCAGCACTGTGAGCTCACTAGAATTCTTGCACAGCATCTCTCTTGCTATGACTGCATCTTGCTGTGCGTAGCTAAACTATTTACTTATTGTGTGTGTATATGTGAGTGCGGATGAACACATGATGGGTCCATGCAGATCAGAAGACAACTCTGAGGAGCGTGTTCGCTCATTCTCCCATGTTGAGGCCTATGAGGTCTCTTCTTTCAGATCCCTCTGTCCTCCAAGCCTGGCGGTGCTCTCTTCTCCTGTCTCCCCTCCATCACTGTAGGAGCACTGGCATTACAAATGCACACCACCACACTTTTCTTGTTTGCTTGTTTTATTACAGACTCTGGGTACCACCTGAGGTTGTCCTGCTTGTGGGTTAAGATCTTTTACTCACTAAACCATTTGTTCTGCCTGAGACTTTAAATTGTTTAAGAACAGGGCCATGTATTCTCCACTTTTGGAATCTCCACTTATCAAACCAGCCTTTGGGTTATGCTGCTGAGCTTCTAGTTCTGACTTGTTGGAAAATAAACAAAATGCCCCTTCACTTTGGAGTTTGAGTCAGTATTTTAGCATGTATGTGAGGTAAAGGGAGAATTAAGGGCCCTCTGAACAAAGTCACTGAAGGATCAGTGGTCACAGGGGGACATGGGGGATTTCTGAGTAATCATCAGGACCAGAAGCAGCAGGGGATTGCGGGTATATGAGTCAGGGAGGCAGGGTTGTTTTGAGCTGAGGGACACTTCCGCTTCAGGGATCAGCATTTCAAGATTCAGTCTCAGGCTCCACTGAGGCTTGAAGGAAAAGAAATATTGGTTCATCTCTGAGGATGTTGTCTGATTTTGCTTTGTTCTAACTGAGTCACTTCATTGATGTGGTCACACTCCAATGCCACCCATCAGAGCATATTTGTAAAAATTAAAATCACAGCCAGAGATCCTTAATGTAGAATTTTCTAACCTATGGACAGACTCTTCCATGCTAAGATAGGCAATAGCCAGAGCTCCAAGATGCATGCACACATCTGCTGTAAGAGAGGGAAAGTGCCTGGGAGCTAAGAAGCAGGTAGGAAGGAAGGCAGAAGAAAGGGGCTTGAGAAATGGCATAACAGAACCAGGTCTTCACCCTTCTGTCCTTAGATTCAACCTTTAGACTACCCTCTTTAAAGACACCAAGTTTCAGTTCTGGAAGAACACGCCTCATCATCACCTGCCATCACCCTAGACACACAGGTAGAAGACAGTTTTTAGACAAACTCTTGTATACATTTATTAAGACCATGGAGATTGACAGAGGCATCTTACATTGAGAGGAGTGGGGGTTATGCCTGTCTTCAATCCTTTCCAAGGATACCATCTTGTCTTTTTGTCTGTAGCCACATCAGATATCTAGACAAAAAAAAAAAAAAAAAAAAAAGTGAATACATTTTACTTTATCATTGGGCCCTTGCATAGTGAACTTCATTAAACAATTAACCAGTGTACAGCCCTGGAAATATTAATAGGTAAAACCCTAACACTGTCTTCAAGCCTTACCTTCTACTATAACCTCCACAGGTTCACTGACCCGAGACTCAAAGTTAAAGGGTGACATGGCGGTGTAGCGGCAGGTGTAGTTGCCTGAATGTTGGGGACCCACAAAAGGCAGTTTCAAGTCAGCTGAGGGAGTTTTTGTTGCTTGACTCATCCAGAAGGTTGAACGAGAACCCACACGCAGCAGCTCCACATTGACCTTTTCCTTTTGGCTGTGGCAGCGAAAGTTGGCTTCACGCCCCAGAGGAACCTTTCCTTTCCACAGAGCTTCAAGCTTTGGCTGGGGTGGTGGCCCTGTGAGGAAGGATGGCAATGAAGTTATAACAACTTTCACCATGACATATGGTGAATTTGTTTTGGCTACTTCCTCTGCACTGTCTAATCAGAGCCAGGTGCCTTCCTCTCTTGCCTTATGCTAGTACTGAGGGCTGTGAAATCTCCATCTCATACAGGTGTCCATTCTAACAAATCACAATGACTGTGAGATCTATCAGGTCCTGGGCTTTCCCAGGATTTTGAGGAATGCCCAAATGTTGGAATGATGAAGAAACCTTTTAGAATAGTGCTTGTAGCAGAAACACAGTACAAAGGTCTGAGGTCAGAAAATAAGTGGGGCTGAAGACTGCATATTCTGTTATGGGTGAACTCTGACTCACAAAGACTTTCATGAGGAAATTAAAGTACAGTAGTGCCTAGGGACTTTTGAGTCTGTAAAATTACACATTAGCTCAAGGCAATCAATGATATGAGTGGACTTGGCATACATGCATCACAAAGAAACTGAAGCACAGGAGGGTGTATGTTAACATTAAAAACTTGGATCCTAACGTCATTGAACATGGTTCTATTAGCTGCCTTCCACATCAGAGCATATAAAACAAACCAGAGTTTTATGCCTCACCTGGGGGAGGCCACTTCAAGGTCTTTAAAGTCTAACACCTCATTAAGGCATAACCCAGAAAGGATGACCATTCACAGGATCACAACCCAGGAACTCTGGTTCCTAAGTTAGTAACACCTTGGACCTTCCACTCTTATAGCCTTGCTCAGCTCACCATTCACTTGTAGCTCCAAGAGCTCACTGGGAGCAGATCCCGAGAAGGGTGGTGCCTGTTCCATGTAGACACAACTGTAGTTGCCAGAGTCTATTGTTGAGATATTGTGCAGCTCAAAGACAGCTTCATTTACAGTCGATTTTATCATCTGGATCATGGGATTCTCTGCATCACCCTGGCGCTGTAGACCAAAACGTAGGTCATCCTTGGGTGCAGTACATCGAAGATACACAGTTGAGCCAGGTTCAAGGCCATGACTAGAGGGCTCTGCAATGAGCTTCGGTGCTGGTAGTGTCTCTGTGGAGGATAAGACACATAGACTCAGCCTGAAAGCATGGCAAGGGACCATGCATTCTCCAGCCTATGACCTAGCTTAATCTTCAGCTTAAACTGACTTCCTTCCTCCCTCTCTTGCACGCTTCTGTAGGTCACCAAAGAAAACACTGCCTAATATTGTATCACTCTCTCAACATCCCAAACTTGCCAATCTCTGAGCAAGCCCAACTCATATCTTCTGGGATACCCTGATGTGTGGGAGCCCCTTATACTCTGTGTCAGACTTCTTTGGTGACCCAATTTTTTGCTGCTGGGCTCAAGTTTGATGTATTAGTTGTCCTATTTAAAGCTTGGGAAAGCAAGGCGGGAGTCTGTGATATGTTAAGATTTGAAGGTTTTGCTTTGGGATTCTCATTCTGCTTGCTTCTGAACATCATCTGACTTTCCAGCCCACCCTTGTCTGAAGCTCCACTGTGAGGCTCACCATCACTCCACATCAGCTCTATGGGCTCACTGTCTTCAGACCAACTTTCAAACATTCTGTGTAGACGGTAGCGGCAGGTAAAAGGGCCTTGGTCATCTAATTCCGTCAAGTTCAGGTAGAACAGTCTGACGTCTAGAAGAGGGCTGATCCCACGAATGTTTAGCACCTTATTACCCCGCCTGAGTTGGAACTCAGCTGCATTCCGAGGAGCTTTGCACGCAAGGATCTCGTGCATGCTTGGGTGCTTGATTATTGGGTAATTTCCCATAAAATACAGGATGGGCGCAGGCGGTGTGGCTGCAAAGCAGAGAAAAACACTGATGCAGGTAGCCACTCTGCCTTGTGGGGTCCCACTAAAAATTACCCTCTGTCTAGTCCCCAAACTCTGTCCTCCAGTGACAACTCAGGGGCAGCTGGCTTATCTCTAGACAGTACAGAACCATTTTTACTCCAACTTCACATTGTTGGGGCTCAACACTCACCATATTTCTTGATGGTCAAGGCAGCACTGGGCTCAGAGGGGGTGCCTTCGTCATGAGTTCGGTAGCTGCAAATGTAGTTGCCAGGTTTTTTGACTATAAACCAGGCTTTTTCATTGTCTTGGGCTTTAGACACTTCCAAGAAACTATCATCTTCCTCCATCCTCAGCAGAAAAGTTACACCCCGCAGTGCAGCATGGCACAGCACATATGTGGCCATGTAAGGTGTGATCCAGGGCACTGGTTCAGCAAAAAGCCATGGTTTGGGTAAGGGCTCTGTTGAGGGGAAGGTCAGGGTGGATGAGCGCTAGTGTCTCACTCTGGAGAAAGTGAGAGTATAGACTCCAGACTCAGGAAATATAAGTAAGGGAAGCAGGGGCAGCAGGGGTTTATAAGAAAGAGAAAGGTTACAGAACACTACTCTGTGCCAGGTCTGTCCCTAGCACTCTATGAGAGTCATTCACAAGCTTCTGTGGACAGCATAAACATTTCCACTTGGCAGATGAACAAATTGAGGCTAAGAGATACCAGGAAACATGAACAGAAGCTCCTCCATCTACTTTCCTCTACAGCCTCCCGATCCCGTGATGGCCCTCTCACCTCTTCGTGACACCTCTACAAGGTTGCTGAGCATTGTCCACCTGTTCAACTCGGTCAGTACAGTCGTTGGGGGCTCCACACCACATCGACAGCGGTAGAGGCCTGTGTTGTTACTTGTAATTGCTCCCAGTGGGAACCGGTAGGACATGACATATTTATCAACATGGACTTGCTTCAGCTTCCATCCACTCATGATCAGCTGGAAGTCCTTGGTAGGGAAGCGAGCCTCACAGGTCAGTGTCAGGTTTTCCCAGGGTTCCAGCAGGGACTGAGGGTCTGCCCATAGGATAGCTTCACTGGTGGTATCTGTAGTGCAAAAGAGTCAGTATTAGCTCCCTGATGTTAGGAAAGGAATTTCCCACCAATAGTGCACCGTTTCTAGGCTCTATATCTCCAAACTTACCAAAGAATATAGTAGCAGTTGCTGGGTCCAGAGTGAAACCTGTGGGACAGAGTCTGTGAGTTTCCATTCATACCACACCTGCTCCAGAGGTTCTAGGCCCCAGGACATCTTACCCCAGAGCAGCAGCACTGTTGCCAGCAGAGACATCCTGGTTCCTCAGTCAAGCTGGAGTGTCTGTAGGGAGCATCTGCAGTGGCAAATTAATCTGTTGTCTGACCTTGCACTTTGTTTGCTCTTCCTGGAAGGTAGGGGCAGAGAGAGCTGCTTGGCATGAGGACAAGGAGGATTCAGCAATAACGCTCATCAATAACAATACGTAAGTATCAACCCTAACTGATAATAACAGTGAAATCTTCTCTACTTCAGATTTAAAAGCACAGCAAAACAGTAATTTAGACTCAATAAAATGACCATATTTTCTTAATGTGAAAGAGTGCTTTGTTCTAGGCCAGCCTGGGCTACACAGTGAGCCAGACACTATTTAAAAAGAACAAGAAACAAAAGAAAACCCAGGAATGCACAAACCCATTTTGGCACCCAGAAATTGTCCTCTGTCCTTTGAACTATTGTGAACATGTTTTAGGGTCACAGTCAGCCTGTACGTTCCTCCTCACTGTCTCAGGGACTGCTTGAATGTGAATTTCTTCCTTTGGAAACACCAGGAAGGGGGTGTCTGCATTTCCTGTCACTACTCAATTCCCACTGCCTTTCCAGGAAAGAAAGAATACTTTACCTCACAGATGACATGGGAGTTTGACTTCTACAATTTCTCAAACTGTTCACACACTACGATCTATAAAATCTACAAAAACTGAGAGACAAATTAATTGAAATGAATAAACATTAATTTTGAAAATATTTGTCTTTTTGCACATATTCAGTGTTGTATGTGTGTGTGTATTGAGTTACTAATATAAAGTATTTATTGTGATCCTTTGTAAATACTTCATACCATTTGTTTATGTCCATTGATTGCAAGCTTCACAGGCCCCTGCTCCTGGAACATGTTTCCTCATGAGAGCTCATGGTTTCCCTGGTGTTTCCCTAGTGGGCTCACCCAGGAAAGAGGTTCAACATGCAGCAGAATGAGGAATGAGGCCTTGCCTCTTGTCTCAAAGAATTCTGTCCTGACTAGAGCCAGGTGTGAGGACAAGTCATAACTGAGATGCGACCTTCACTGAGTATGCTAAGTCACCAGCCATGTGCCCACTCTCACTCAGAGAATCAACCCTCCTTTACTACTTGGGGAGGTTCCAGAGAGGCTGGCTGTCCTTGTTTACTCTGTAGCCTTCACTAGGGGGCAGAGTGGAGGTAAAAACTATAGATGGAACTCCTTGTCAGTGGGCCATTATGGTTCTCCATAAAACCTCCTCCATAAAGAAACTGACAGTGTATATCCTAGCTGGCCATGACTTCCTACTTCAGTGAGCCCCTAACTGAGAATATATGACAAGATGGCCGGCATTCCAGCCCTTAGAACTTATAAGCACAGTGGGTATTACTGATGAAGGCTTCATTCTGCACCTCCTACCTTCCAGTAAGCTCTTGTTACATCTGTATGTTTCTTCCAAGGTATGATGTCTACTGGGCAGATGAGGCAGGGAGTGGATTGACTCACACCCATTGCAGTGGGATTTTCTAAGCCATGCTCACTTTCCCTGCTGTCTATCCTGTTTCCTTGAGACAAAACTGAAGCCCTTGCATTTTGAGATGGTTCTTTCTGATTATTTTTGTCCTTTCTGTTATTTTGAAGCTATTAATTTTTTCCTCTCTGGTTTCTAATATCTTTGTCACATCCTCCTGTCCATTTCCTAGAGTTATCAAGTATGGTCCACACCATCTTTTATTAAAATATGGTCATGTCTCACGAGGCCCATGACATTCCCTACAATACCCAAAGAGAAACTATCAAAATTGGAATCCAAAGAAAATAATGGACACATTTTTCTGCATAACGTCCATTCTGTTTCCATCTTACATAGAGAACTTGCTGTGCAAAGGAGCTAGATTTAGACTCTGATAAATATGAATTAAGATCAATTTCTATCACTGTACATGAGTTTGTCCTGAGTCTCATCTCTTGCCATCAATACATACAAGAAACAATTTGGAAATTTTTTAATGAGATAAATTTACTTTCCCTCTTTCTGGTGAAGTTGCAAAAAAATGGTATCTTGATACTTTCAGAAGAGCTGGGGGTGAAATGGCAAAAGTAAAGTAAGTGGTTACTAGGATTTTTTGTTAGGTGTGCAAACATATGCTTGGCAACTCCACCCAGAGGGAAATGTGAATTAGAAATTATATTCCCCCTACGTCATTCTACAAGGACCCCTGACTGCTCTTCCCTGGGAACGTTGAACAGCAAGGCAGTGAACAGGGCTCAAGTTTGGACACATTGATTCCATAAATTCCAAAAAAGGGCTATTCAGTGGGCAAAGGGGCTGTAACTAATCTAACTAATCTCAGGTAGACACACACACTGGGACCAGTAATAATTGCTGGCATTACCTTCCTGAGGATGCTGTAACAAGTTACCACACACCTGGTAATACAGTGATAGAAATATATTCCTCAGAGTTATAGAAGTCCTCCATATGAAATTAAGAGGTTGTCTTTGCCTTTTCTAAGGGGCCGTAGGATGCTGGGAATCCTTGGCACTCCTTACTTTGTACTTGCATAGTTTCAGTCTGTTTTGACATCTTTTTTCTTCTCTGTGACTACATTTCTCTCTTCCTGTGAGAATACCAGTACTTGTCTGAGGGTTCACTTGAACCCACTACTTGAAGGTGTCTGTAGAGACTGTTCCTTTCTCAGGTCACCATCCCAGGTTTGTAGAACAAGTTCATTCCACAACAGTTTTCTAGAGATCTGATGAAGCTGGAGCCAGTCAGAAGACAAAAATTGGGCTGATGTTAAGGGTCTCTTGGATCACAGATACTAGAACCAGTTTCTCTCATGTTAGGGTGTACTTTGGAATGTCTTTTTCTGTATGTGATAAACTGTAAGCAAAGAATAATGCCTTGGGTTGGGACTTTCAAGGGAGTAGGACACTTTCACAAAGTTTAATCTTGGAGAGTTGTTCAGCTTACTTTAAAAGTACCATTTTTCAGCATTCAGAAAGCAGAGGTGGGATGATCTCTGTCAGTTGGAGACCAGGCATAGCGAGTTTCCTAACAACAAACTAGAATTACATAGTAAGATGGTGTCTCTATAAAAAGGCCTTAAGTGTGTGTGTGTGTGTGTGTGTGTGTGTGTGTGTGTGTGTGTGCACTTTGTTACTTTGACCCAACTCTGAAATTTCATATTTTGTTTTGGCTCTGAAATTTGGGCTTGACCCTGCAATTTATAACTTTTATTTATCAAACATCATTTTTTTTCATGTTACCTCATTTCCCATCCTAGATAGTGTTCAGATAACTAGTTCCTTAGTCTCCTACATGCTAGTAGTTCTGTTAGTAACTGACAATAGCCACCACCACAATATTAATAACTAAAACATGAGGGGAAGTCTAAGTTTGGACCATCCATCCTTCAAAGCATGTGTGGTCACTCACTTAAGCCTGCTAAAGCCCCTTTGAAAGAAATGCTCCTGACATCCATTATCCAGTAAAATAAACCAACACTAGGGGGAGTCCAGTGTGGTTCCTCTGATGGACCCACAGTTCCATGCTCTTAGTAAAGGTCAGCACAACCATTCTAGCCTCACTCCCACATTCCCTGCCCAGCTGGAGGCTCCATGCTCCAGCTCCTAATAGAAGTCGCTTTGGGGCAGAAAACCTGTGCACTGGAAAAAGACACAGTGCTGATCTCAAGTTTTCAGTTTCCTATCAACACCATGAATCCAGTCAGCAGAAGACACATATCTCTACGATACCTAGGATCTTATCCCCATGTTCCTCCAAGACTTTCCCCAGTGGGAAACTTTGTAGATAACAGTATATGTGGCTTTCCTCATCCTCACATCTTGATCCTACTTAACAAGCTGTGTTCTGCATTGAGTCCGTCCTTGGGGTTGGAGGATTAGAGTTGGAGGATTACCAAGTTCCCTCATGGTCTCTACTTTCTTTCCTTCTCTGTAGGTTTCTCAGGCTTCTTGTTGACCTTCAGACACTTTCAGAATTATTAACAACACAATCATTTTGGCCACTAAAACTACATAGTCTCCTAATTTTAAATAAAATAGAATCCTATTTTGAACCACATTTTCCCACATCAAGCACCTGGGCATTCTTGAAGGCATGTGTTAGGGGAAAGCCCATGCTTTGGTAGTGAGCAGCTGGACTGTCTCCTATCCCACTGTGCTGTCTGAGAAATGACTAGGTGACATTATCTCTAAATCAAAAGCAAAGAGGGAAGTGGATGGCTCAGAGATGATCACTTTCCGTTCCATTGACGGTTAAGAGACAGGGTCCTTTGGTGTTCCTGGCTTTTTCTGCCTCTTGACAGATCATCCTTTTTTTAAAATCTACACACAGGACTCAAATCTTTGTTCTAAATACCTGAGGGAGGTCCAATATCCTAGCTTGTGCTTCTCATATCTTTTATCAATCAGTTCATACAGGTTCTGTAGTTCACAGAGCTGGCTTCCCACCATCTTTTAATTTTTATATTTGTTTCCATTTTCAGAAGTATTCCATTATAGGAATGTTTTAAATGCCTTACTTAAAAAATACAAGGGGAAACATACCCCAACATATGTTTCCAGTGAATACCGTGTCAACTATTACTTTTCCTAAATTTCCTTCTCTATCCTCAACACAGTTCACTTTCCAGCTTTATTATATCCGAGTCTAGTGTTACTTACTGGGAGGCCTCCCTTTCCTATAGTAACTCTCCTACTTCAACTCCTCTATTCCCAAACACTCTACCAAGGAGATTCAGTCAATTTGGCTGCGAAATAGAAAAATAAAATGGGTTTAAAAATCATCTTGGCGTATTTATAGAATTTTTTTTTTCCTTTTTAACTTTCTCCTCTTAGATCATGGTTTGATGCTTTTCCTTATGGAGTAATCCAAGATTCTTCATAAATATATTAGTCACTTATATATTTATGGTTGATTTGTCATTACTGGGGATTAAACACGCAGAACAGGTCAAGGGTACATTCAGTCACTGAGACATATCCCCTGCCCGGCAAGCCTTGATTTTGCCATCTATCTGTTTCAGCCTCCCGAGGTGCTAGTAGCCAGACTGTGATGTTGGACCTGACTATACTCTTTCAGAAAGGCAGAGACATTGGCAGAGCATTTACATTCCCCCACTGCTAGTCTCTTTATTCAACACCAGCTTGTAGAAGCAGCAGAAGGTGATGAAAAGGACATTATTTTCTACTGTCTAGAGCAAAGAAACCCTAGAGGTTCCAGTGCTCTTTATTACTGAAAAAGCATTTGAGCCATGATTACAGTGAGTCACAAGGTGCTGGCCCTCAGAGTGTTCATTTTCTTCATGTTCCTCGACATTCTGGCAGTGTTGTGCCAGGTGACTGTCCTGGTGCAATGGCTCTGTCCAAACACTTACCACATACCGGTGGATAGATAAGTCCTGGCAGAAGAATTCAGGAGTAATTTGCACACGTAAGTTTGGCAACTGGTTGGAACATTTGCCACTAAGCTGACACTTTCGACAGTTCCCTTCCCACCCCCAACAGCCTTTCTATGAAGCCTATTGAGCAATCTCTGCTTTTTTTCTGCTGCTCTGCCCTCTCCATCTGAAGTATTTTTTCTTTGTTAAATGATGATCATTTTGCTGAGGGGCTCTTCTATCACCATCTTCCAGATTTAGCGGGTTTTCAGGAGATCAGCAGCCAAGAACCCAGAGAGGAAGGGGTAGTGGGAGGCCATTTCTAGTCATGTCACTTTATCATGATTACAGGAGGGAAATCAGGTTAGGAAGTCAACTCTAACTAATTTACCTTAACATTTTTGTTCATGAGAGGGAAGTCAGGTTACCTCTACTATTCCTAAAATTTACTTCTGTTTTCATTAAAATGATCATTGAACATGGTTTCAAGAGTCAGATAACCCCACGGCTTATTCAAACAAATCAGAAGCTTCTTTTCTGTATCTCTTCATTTCTCACAGACAGCCATTAAGAACCTGGTAGCCTTCTTTTCTCTGGAGGTATCCTCTCCATATATCTAAACACTGCTCTTTTTTTGTTACGTGTTTTAATTGTTTTCTATCTACTGTAGAAACTGAAGGGTGAGTTCATTCTCCTGCTCAAACTGTCACAACAGACATGTAGAACACACTGTTCTCCCTTGCTCTTGTTGTATTTATCTAACTCTGGTGAGCCTTCCAGAGTTTAGTTAATCAAAGCATGCTAATGTACATTTATATATTCATATATTTAAATACACACATGTAAATAGCTACAGTAATGTGTCCCTTAATAGAAATGCATTCCAAGAAAGGCATCATTAGAAAGTTCCATAGCACAGCTATTGCAGAGTGTCTTACAGATAGTATTGCCTACTATACATCCAAGGTTACATGGCTGATGGTGTGGCTCCCAGACTATAACCTATGCAGCACAGTTTTGTTCTCAGTACCGTAGGCAACTGTAACATAAAATGAATGGTACTTATGTATGTCACTATAGCTAAACCTGGAAGAAGAGCAACCACAGTAAGTTATATTAATTTTCAGGTTTATTGTAACTGTATAGGGTCATTGTCCAGTATGGGCTATTATTGACTGCAACATGAGTGTGGCGGAGGATAGTTTTTAACCTTTGGTGAAGTTAATAATTGCTTTTTATTATCTGTTTCCTTTGCTGTGTGTGTTGGAAAGCAATTCTTAGTGTATTTTTTTTTTCAGCTTATAATGAGACATGAAAGGGTCTTTCAACTTTATCTTAGATTGTCTCAGAGCCTTTGGGACAAAGGAATTTGTGTTCTCCTCACCTTCATTCTACAGCTTCACACTTTCTGCTATGTTTGTCTTCCACTACCTTTTAATCTCTCTCTCTCTCTCTCTCTCTCTCTCTCTCTCTCTCTCTCTCTCTCTCTCTCTCTCTCTTCTCATACCCCTCCCCGTGTGTGTGTGTGTGTGTGTGTGTGTGTGTGTGTGTGTGTGTGTGTATGTGTGTGTGTGTTGTTCCTTACCTTCCTTCTTGTTTGAGACAAGTGTAGTGGGATTATGTTGTTACATTGAAAATAATTGTCCCACCAACTGGGTTAATAAAAACACTGATTGGCCAAAGGCAGACAGGAAGTCTGGGTAGGGCTACCAGACTAAGAAAACTCTGAGAACAGGAAGAGCAGAACAGAAATTCCACAGAGAAACCAGAAGATGCAGAGGACAACTATGCTGCTCTGAGAAAGGTACCAAGCTGCATGGCTGAACAGGATAAGAATCATGGGTTAGTTTAAGAGCAAGAGCTAGCAAGTTATATGCCTGGGCCCTAGGTCAATCATTGTGCAATTAATATAAGTGTCTGTGTGTTTCAGTGGGAATATGGACTATTGACCAGAAAGTCCAGGCGACGAGACTAGACTGGAAAGTCTGGGCTATGAGGCTGGATTGAAAAGTCTGGGCCAGAAACATAATACAACAAATGGCAGCCCAATGCCGGTGATATACATCCACATAAAACTTGAGAGAGATTAAAAAGGGGGGGGGGGTTCTAGAGCACAGAATCCGAGCAAAAAAACCAGCTTCTGAGTTGTGTCTCCCAAGTGAGCCCTGGTTAAGAGATGCCCTGGAGTGGCATGTAGATTTGAATTTAAAATGTCAGGCTTTTGGAAGGCATCTTAAGCACCAAAATGACTGGTTTCTGAAGTCTCATAGGAGCCTATATGCAAGCAAAAAGTTGTAAATGATGTATTTAAAGTTTCTGTTAAGGGCAAAAAGGGAACAGAGTCAAAGATGGCTTCTTAGTAGCAGCAGTATTTTCTTGCATCAGCTCTGTTTGCTGGAGGCAAGCAGAGACTTGGCTTTTAAAAGAGAAGCTTCTTGATTCTGCCTTAGAGGCAAAACACTTGTGATTCTTTGAAGAGGCCCTGCTGCCAACTACTTAAAAGGAGTTAATGAGCAGCAGATGGCAGTGCTTTACTTGGTGGTTGTATGGACCCTAAAATTCCCCAGAGTGGTAATTGTGGGTTCTACTGGTACCTCTGCTAAAAAGATAAATACCATGAAGCTAGACTAGGAGCTGGGTGGAGCTGGTCAGCCACCCTAGTGAAGCCACACCTTGGCAGATTAAAGTGAGATCAGAAACAGAAAGAAATCAAGAAAGCTATGTGTAGTCATCCTTGCCAAGCAAAGGT
This sequence comes from Phyllotis vaccarum, assembly GCA_033318265.1. Taxonomy (NCBI): domain Eukaryota; kingdom Metazoa; phylum Chordata; class Mammalia; order Rodentia; family Cricetidae; genus Phyllotis; species Phyllotis vaccarum. The sequence goes on from JARWLC010000001.1 coordinate 26,338,670, forward strand.
GTGGTCAGAAACAGAATAAGATAAGAAATAAGAGCTATACAATAAAAAAAATTAAAAAAAAACTCTAAATGGTTTAGAGTGTGTTAAAAGAATATATACATAGGCTTGAGAGAGAAAAGAAAAAGGAAAAAAATAGAAAAAGTCCTTAAAAAGGCAATAGAGGAAAAAAATAAGCCACATAAAGATGGAAAATATAAAGTGTCTGGATACTGTATGTTAATGTCTTGTCTTTAACTTTCTTGACTAAAAATGAAGTAGTAAAAGCTGCTAAAAGTTAGTTGATTATAAATGCTGTTGGATTAATTCAACCTATATATTTTGTAAATGAGTTGACCTTAAAATTGAAATCAAAAGATATGCTACTTTGGAGAAGAGGTTTTCTTTTTATTTCCATAGAAAATGTGAGGTTATGGATTTATTCCTGGATAAAGAAGATAAAGTTTGATAAAGGAAGACCCCCTGAAAAAGCTCCAATGGAAATGGATGGCCCAGATGATTCAGCATTTCACCTCTGTTCAAGTTTCCCCTAAGCTCCATATCCAAAACTACTTTAAGGAGACTGACTGAGATTGCTCAGCCTTAGAGACTACTTCACTAAAGACTTGTCCACAATCCTTAACTTTTCTTTGGGTCTCCATGGGATTGCCAACACCCCCATTCAGCAGGAAGTAGCCTTGAGAACTATGCCCACATTCCCAAAAAGTAGATTAAGGATGTTTGTCTTTTTTTATAGTGTTGCTTACAAGTTGTTACAGATAATAGTGAAAAAATTATACAAAGAAAATTATATTTGGGGTTCTTGTTTTAAAAAGAGAAAAGGGGAAATGTAGGGGGACTATGTTGTTCCACTGTAAATAATTGTCCTGCCAAATGGTTTAATAAAAACATTGATTGGCCAAAGGCAGACAGGAAGTGTGGGCAGGGCTACCAGACTAAGAAAACCCTGCAATCAGGAAGAACAGAGCAAAAATGCCACAGAGATGCCAGACAAGCCAGAAGAAGCAGAGGACAACTAGGCTTCTCTGAAAAAGGTACTGAGCCCCATGGCAGAACAAAATAAGAACCATGAGTTATTTTAAGAGCAAGAGCTAGCAGGCTATATGTCTGGGCCCCAGGTCAATCAGAATATGATTAATATAAGAGTCTGTGTGTTTCAGGGGACTATGGGACTGTAGACCAAAAAGTGCAGGCCAGGAATCTGGGCCTGGAATGTCTGGACCAGAAACATAATACAACAGACAAGTTCTCTTGTTGACTGCCACTGTGTATGGCAAACTAGTTATCCTGGAAACTTCCATGGAGTACCAATCTTGTAGCACTGGGGTTACATGAGAATGCTATCAATGCTTTTAAATGTGTTCTGAGTATTAGAATTCAAGTCTTTGTGCTTGTGATTTAAGTGCTTTACATACTGAGACATCTCCCTGGCCCCTGTGGTTTGTTAGTGTATTTTCTTCTTTTTAGAACTCTCATCTTGAGTTGGTTACAGAAGAAAAAGAAACATGGTATTTGACATTTTTGACAGAATGGATGCCTAAAAGTATATCCATTGTACATTGCTGTGTTCTGAATGTTTCTTTCACTCCCTGCACTTACATGTTAAGTGCTAATCCCTTCACACTCTAGGACCTCTGGGGAATCTCTAAGAACACCCAGAGAACCAACATGCCCCTTCCACTCTCTGAGGACATGACTAAGATTTTCTATGTATGAACCAGAAAGTAGGGCCACTAGTAGATGGCGACTTTACTGGACTATCAACTTGGCAAGTTATTGGTGTTTATGAGACATTCTGTGCATTGTATAATACAAAGTAAGGACCATGCACCCACCTTAACTGACTTATGGAGTGCAATCAATAGTAGAAATTACTAGCTGCTCTCATCAGTGAGAGTCTTCATAATACCATGCACAAAGCCTTTTCATCCTACATCCTTTGCAGAAAAACTGCTCTCACCTTTTCCAATTTTTTTTTCTAATTTTACTTCTTTATATATGCAGTTCAAGTGTTAAAAATACTATTTGTTAATAATTAGGTATTAAATGTTAGATAGATTTTTTTTTCTAGAAACTGATATCTTTCATACATTTTTTTTTCCTGTGAGTTTTATCCACATCTCTGTCTGTGCTTTGTGAGTGTTCATTACACACAGAGATCATGGTTGGAGTTAGGGACTATTGTGTGTGTCCTGAGAATTTAAACTTGGTTCCTCTTGAAGAACAGCCAGAGCCCTTAACCACTGAGCCATCTATCCAGTCCCAACATTTCAATTTTTCATTTTATAATTTCTTTTCTCAATTTTCTCATTCTAAAATTGATGTTATTGGTATTTTGGATCTCCAGGACTAAAGCTCAATAATATTTTCTTAAACTATTTTTTGTTTTGTTTTGTTTGGATTATTTTATATTTTTCTCACTATTTTTTCTACATACTAGAAGCTTTCTATAATTTCATCTTTAAAACCTTTGAATACATTTAGTCATTCTTACTGGTCACATCCTCCAAGTTCAAGAATATTTTTATGGTTTTAGACTATGTTTGTGCTTCTTTGGTTGATGGGTATTGTATCTTCATTGATACAAGCATTACATACAGACTTATAATTTTGAATTTAACTGTTAATGTTAAAGGCTATTCTGTTATTGAGCCATATTTGGATATCTCATATTTTAAATGTGCCACTGACACATATTAAGTAGATTGCCCCACAAAGGTGATCGTAAGCCAGAGTTTACATATCAGATTCCTTGGCTGTAGGTTTCATGGTAGAAAATACTGCCTGTTTTTATCTTTAGAAAACTGTTAATATTTTCTTTATGTCTTTATGGGATGGGTTTTTTCATTAGGTCTTCATTTTGTAGTTTTCCTGGAAGCAAACACCAATTCAAAACAAATGGTAAAATGTTTCTTAGAGACCTACAGTGTGGTTGAGAGAAAGGGTGAGGGACAGACAAGGTAACACATGAAATTGTCATACAAGTGACCCTAGCAGAATCTGCGGAGAGGTTTGTCCAGCAGTGCCTGCTGTTGGTCTTCTCTGCATTCCTCCCCATGGCTTACACAAATTCTGGTGGCACACCCATCCTTTCTTCCTCCTGTGGATCTCTCTCTCAGCCCTCCCCAAATAGGGAGAGTAGAGATTGAATCATTAAAGAAACCTCAAATTTAGGTAAAACTGGAAATAAAAAAATTTAAGTAGTTGAACATGAACCTCGGAGGCAAGCCTCACCAATAGACTACAAGAGTGAGTGAGAATCAGGCCTTAAACACAAGTTAGAAAAAAAATGAGTATCTCAGCCAAAGAAAATGCTAAATCTTAAAATGTCCAGGGTTAAAACATTCAAGAAATCTTGGAAAGTATGAAAAGACCAAAATGAAGAGTAATAGAAATATAGGAGGGAAAATAAATGCAGATCAAAGGTGCAAAATGTATTTTCAAGGAAATCAGAGAAGAAAAATAATTTAATCTGAAGGAGGAGATGCCTATCAAGGTACAAGAGGCATAGAGAAGACCAAAGACTGGACCACAAAAGAAAGTCCTCTTGACACATGATATTTGGAACACCAAGGAAATAGATTGAGTAACATATAATGACAGACCCATTAGAATAATAACACATAGTTTCCCATTGGAGACACTCAAAGCCAGAATGGTCTGGATAGATGTTTTAGTAACTCTAAAAGACCAAAGATGACAGCCTAGACTGCTATACCCAGCAAAAATATCAATCATAATAGATGGAGAAAGGAAAGCATTTCATGATAGAATTAAGTTTACTCAACTCTACAGAAACTGAAAGAAAGAAAGTGTTAGCCAGAAGAGGCTAACTATATATAATAAAGCACAATGAATAAATATTCTTAGACCAAGAAATCAAAAGAGAAGGAAACCCCATCAAAACAAGAAACTAACAGAGATCAACATACACTGTTCCTTGATACCTCTCAACAACATCGATGGTCTCAATTTCCCAATAAAAATGGCACAGAATAACAGATTGGATGTGAACAGGAGCCATCTTTCTGCTTCATCCAAGAGACGTAGGAATAGGCATTACTTCAGATAACCGGAAGGAAAACGACATTCCAAGCAAATGGGCATAAAAGGCAATCTGATGTTGCCACATTTTAATATCTGACAAAATAGATAAAACTAATAGAAAGAGAAGGACATGACATTTTTGTAAGAAATCAATCAAGAAGATATTGCAATTTGAAGCTTTTATACACTAAAACCAGTTCAGACACGTTCAGAAAAGAAATACTAATAGCTAAAAATCACATAATGACTCTCAGAGATACTGGGTGAATTCAGTACCTCACTCTCTCCAATAGATCATCCCAACAAAAATTAAACAGGGAAATTCTGGAGCTAACTTATAAAACAAATGGACCTAGCAGATATTTACAGAACATTTCATCTAAACACAAAATATGACTTCTCCTCCATCCCCCATGAAACTTTCTTTAAAGCTGTGCATACACAGGCAGAAAGCAAGCCTCAACAACAACAAAAAAACAAAGTTGAAATAACACCCTGAAGAACCTGACCACCATAATTTAAAGTTTGATATCAACAGCAAAAACAACAGAAGGCTTACAAACTCATGGAAATTAAACAATTCACTACTGAATCAAAATGGGGTCAAGACAAAAATTAAGAAAAAAATAAAAAATGTTTTAGAATAGGATAAAAATTAAAACAACATTCCCAAATCTAAAGGCAGTTCAATGATGTAAGTTCATAGCACTAAGTGTTTACATAAAGAGAACTGGAGATTTAACTATCTTAACAGCGTACCAGGAAACTCTAGAATAAAAAGAAAAAATAACATCTGAGAGGAATAGAGCACAAAAATAATAAAATTCATGAAAATCAATAAAATAAAAACAACCATAAGTACAAAGAATCAAAGAATGACAGAGTTGGTTCTTTGAGAAAATCAATGAGACTGATAGATCCTTAGTCAAATGACTAAAATATGGAGAGAGAATGCTGTACTTAACAAAATTAGAGATTACAACAGGACATAACAACAGATACCAACGAATTCCACAGAATCATAAAAACATACCTTAAAAAGCTGTGCCTCGCCAAATTGTAAAACATAAAAAATATGTAATTTTATTGATGTAGACTACTTACCAAAATTCAAAACTATTAAACAGACCTTTAATACCTAGTGAAATAGAAGGAGTCATTAAGTCTCCTAACTAAAGAAAAAAAAATTAAAAAACAAAGCCCAGGATCAGATGGATAGATGGATTCAATAAAGAATTTTGATGTCTTTCTGTATGCGGTAAATGAAGGACTATTTTGGCCCATGATAGGTACTATAACAATAGGCAAAAATAGTAGCATAGGTAGGAGAGTGGAGTCAGACAGAGTATTCGACCCAGGTACCCAAGGAAGTACCATGTAAGGTAACATAGGAGAGCCATGGGCCATGTGGTAGAACAGATTAATGGAAATGGGTTGAATTAAGATTAAAGAGCTAGCAGGCAATATGCCTGAGACTTAGCCAATCAGCATAAAATTAATACAAATGTCCGTGTATTTCTGTGGAACTGCAAGTCTGCTGGTCTGCTAGTCAAAACTTCAAGACTAGGACTAGGCCAGAAAGGCTGGGCCAGAAACATAATACTACAAAATTTGACCAAACTTCCAAGAAAAAAAAAGTGTCAGCACTTCTTGAACTACTCCACATAATAGAAACAGAAGGAACACTACCTAATGTGGGGATTTAATAAAAGTTTCAGAAGTTTTGGAGATATCAGAGGGAATCTACCCACAGTCTATGTGGGGGGTTAATAGGAGCTCCAGAAGTTCCAGAACTCTAACCACAGTCAATCTAGGAGAATCAGAGAGTGGTGATTCAAACCTTTAATCCTAGCACAAGGAGTATCCTGGGAGTGGTGGCCTACGTCCTTAATCCCAACTGAGTCGAGGTCACTTTAGATTATAGAAGGAATTCCAGGCTCCCAAGCAGGCAGTGGTGGGGCCATGCCTTAATTTACAAAAGGGTACTTAAGAAAGGATAGAAACACAGAGAGGGAAGCCAAGCCAAGGGAAGGAGGCTGAGGAAGCTGGAAGACAGCTGGGTAAGATCTGATTGTGGTGTTTATTCCCTTTAGTATCTCCAACTTCTTCAGAGATCTATCTCTGAGTCTCATTTATTCGTGCAACAAAAGGTCATGTTCTGAGGGAACCTGCATGTTCAGTTTAAATAGCACGCTGTAAAGCAGTCAATACAGGGACAGGTTCTTGTCCAATGACTAACCGTTGTCACAAGGAAAGTAGTCTCCATATGGAGTTTCTTCAATGCCCTTTTTTCTCTTAAAGTAGATTGGGGCTGCCAGGAGCAGACCTGTCTCACTGTCCAAAAAAGTCTTTAAGTTCTAAAAATATTTTAAATGCCATATTCTATGGATCTCTGAAGTTTTTGAAGTCCTGTTTATCTAAAATATATTTGTTTGACCTTGAAAACATATCTAACATGACTATGTCTGAATGTAATGACTAACTACTAACTTGCATTGCTTTATCTTCTAATTAATTGGAAATAAAAACTTTCATGGACTAGCAATTTGTATTACAATGTTAGATAAACTGATTAAGTATACTACCTCAAACAAGCAAAGAAATATTTGTACAATGACACAATTAATCTCAATATACACAATTTGTATACAGAAAATCAATGCAATGTAAAATATTTAAAGCTAGTAAATCCTTTTAGAAGAAGATTCCATAATCTATCCTTATATCCTATCTATCTGTATCCCCTTTTTCTTTCTATTTTTTTAAAACACAAATTTTGAATCTAATCATTCTTGTTTAACTTTTTTTCTAACCATAACCATGAACAATTTTTAACCAATTAACCTAAACAATGACAATCATCCATGACCCATTGAACAACCAACACCAAACCACCCTACTACTTGAAAACCAAACCAACCCACCCTACCAATTGGGAGTGTGGGCACTGTGTTCTTAATTTTATTTCCTGCTGACTGGGAGCGATGGCATCTTTTTGGGATCCTGAAAAGAAAAGTTTTGTTAAATGTCAAGTCCTGAAATAAGTAGCTGTGTCATTTGTTGTCCAGTCTCTACGTAACAGGAAAGCACACAGCTTGTCTCAAGTCCTGGCCATAGTAGTCTGTGAAGCTGGTTCATCTCATCATTGAGCTGCCACAAAATTGTCGTGAGCAGTTTGTAGTCCAAATCTGATCTTTGATTGGTATTTGTCAGCCTAGTGGCTTTGTCAGAATTCACGTGAAACCACTTGTTGTGGTGCCCCATCTTCCTTTTGGATACTTCAAGTTCGTAATTAGGCCTTGTCCTGGATCACTACAGAAAACTGATAAGAGACTAAAAACCAACACAATGTACAGGAAACTAAACATATAACAATTTATTGAGCATAGGATTAGTAACAATAGAATAGTCCCTATTTTTTGTTATTCTTCTGTCCCACATCAGGTTGCTCTTCTGATATGATACAGAGATTTTTTTTATTTTCCTTTAACAAGTATGCTTGAGTTTAGAGAAGGAGAGAGCCACAATCCAACTCTAAAACCAGCTTTAAATTACAATTAAACTTGGACTTTAACTAACAAAAAATATTTTGTAAAGGTTAAGTAATGAGATTTTACCCTATCAAGTATACTGATACCAATAGTTACCATATTCTTTTGTTTGCAATTTTTCCTGGATAGCCTCTTTTTTGCTTCAGATGTCTGGATGTCCAAGGCCTTTTAATTTCTTGAAGATGGGTATTTCAAGTTTCCTGTAAAGACAAAAACAGAAACCTGCCCCTACCCTTTGTTTTTTCTAACAACTGAAAGAATTGTAATATGGGTGGATGAGCTATCAATTCCTAGTTTCATGAAGTTTCTCTGGTTTGGTTCGAGTCTTTATTAATTTTGATGGTATCCATAACTTTTCTTCACCTGTAGAAATAAAAGCAAAACCCCTTCCCCAATGTAGCACATACCCTGGCTTCTATTCAGAGGTTAGTACATCTGTGAAGTAAACAAGCTGATTTAGTTCAGCTGTTTTTTCTATAGTCCAATGCCTTTCAGCAGCTGTTGTTCCTTTCTCATTAGCATTGAGAAAATTCAAAGTTAATAAAGCACTATGTAGTCTATCTCTGGGGGGTCTTTGTTATTCCTTTCTGTTTATTTAACATATCCTTTAGAGTTCCATTTAATCTCTCTATGACTGCTTGCCCTGTAGGATTGTGTGGTATTCCTGTAATATGCTTTATATTATAATAAGCAAAAGATTGTTTCATTTTAGTAGAGACATATGCTGGAGCATTGTCAGTCTTTATTTGTGCAGGTATTCCCATGATGGCCATAATTCTAGCAAATGTGTGATTACAGAATCAGTCTTTTCTGAACTCAAAGCAGTTGCCCATTGCAATCCTGAAAACGTATCTATTGTATGATGGACATATCTTAATTTCCAAAATTCTGTAAAATGAAATACATCCATCTGCCTGATTTCGTTTCACCTTTAGGATTACTTCCTGCTGGCAATGGAGTTTGGTTATAGAAAGAACAGGCGGGACACCTTTTTACAATTCTTTGGCTTGTTGCCAAGTTAAAAAAAAAACTTTTTTTAATCCTTCACAATTAACATGATGCTTTTTATGAAATTCTGAGGCCTCTAGTACATTTCCTATTAATAATTTATCAATTTCTTCATTACCTTGTGCTAAAGGACCTGGCAAACCCATGTGGGATCGAATGTGTGTTATATAGAAGGGATGATTTCTAGTCCTGATTATTTCTTGTAACTGAATAAATAATGAAGTTAATTCTGATTTATCATTAATAAAATCTGCTGTTTCAATGTGTAGAACAACTCTTTTTGTATACTGAGAGTCGTGACTATGTTAAGTGGTTCTGTAAAGTCCATTAACACCATCACGATGGCATATAATTCTGACTTTTGAACAGAATTATAAGGGCTTTGAGTCACTTTTCTTAGATGTTCTGATTTGTAACCAGCCTTTCCTGATTTGTTTGCCTCGGTATAAAATGTAGGGGCTCCAGAAATTGGTTTATCTCATAAAATATGTGGGAGAATCCAATTAGTTTTCTTTAGAAATTCAATTCCTTTACTTTGAGGATATTTGTTGTTAATATCTCCCAAAAAATTACTGCAAGCTCCTTGCCAAGGTTCATTTTCTACCCATAATTGGTCAATTTCTTCATTAGTTAAAGGTACAACAATTTCTTCTGGGTCCATTCCTGTCAATTGACGAAGTCTTAATTTTCCTTTAAAAATAAGTTCAGAAATCTTTTCCACATATGTATTTAACTTTTTGCTGGTTTTATGTGGAAGAAATATCCATTTCAATATAACATTTTCCCATTGCATTACAATTCCTGTAGGAGAATGCTTAGAGGGCAAGATTACTAGAATGCAATTAAGGTCTGGATCCACACGATCCACATGTGCCTCTTGTAATTTCTTTTCCACCAAAGCCAGTTCTTTCTCAGCTTCAGGTAACAATTCTCTCAGACTATTTAAGTCCTTGTCACCATTTAAGGTTTTGAACAGATTATCTAGTTCATCATTTTTAATTCCAATAGTTGTTCATAAGTTGGCAATGTCTCCTAGTAGCCTTTAAAAATCGTTACGTGTCTTTAATCTATCTCTCCTGATCTGTACCTTTTGGGGCCTAATTTTTTGTTGGCCCATTTTATATCCTAAATAATTAATGGAATCCTCTTTTTGTATTTTTTCTGGGGCAATCTGTAATCCCCAAGCAGGCAAAATTCTTTTCACTTCTTCAAAAAGTTTTTCCAAAGTATCAGTATTTGAATTGGCCAACAAGATGTCATCATGTAATGATAAATTATAGATTGTGGGAATTTCTTGTGTATTTGTTCTATTGGCTTTTGTACAAAATACCGGCATAGAGTAGGACTATTCAGTATTCCTTGAGGGAGGACCCTCCATTGGAATCTCTTTACAGGCTGAGAATTATTATAAGTGAGCACTGTAAAGGCAAATTTTTCTTTGTCTTGCTCTTGTAAAGGTATTGTTAAAAAAAAAAGTCTTTTAAATCAATAACTATAATAGGTCATTATTTAGGTAACAGAGAAGGCAAAGGAATCCCAGATTGTAGACATTCTTTAGATAACAGAGAAGGCAAAGGAATCCCAGATTGTAGAGAGCCCATTGGCTGGATCACCTTGTTTATTGCCCTTATATCTGTTACCATTCTCCACTTTCCAGATTTCTTCTTAATAACAAATACAGGAGAATTCCAAGGGCTGGTTGATTCTTCTATGTGCTGAGCATTTAACTGTTCCTGTTCCAGCTGCTCTAAGGCCTGTAATTTCTCCTTTGTTAGAGGCCATTGATGAACTCATATATGCTTCTCTGTTAGCAATTTCAGAGTTAGTGCTGTGGGTGTTTTTGAAAGATCAGCAGCTGGTTTGTCTTGTTTCTCTATAACCTGAATGGTCTGTGACTGTTTCTCATAATACCTTCTGATATTTCTTCTAGAACCATGTGCTAGTTCATGGCTTATTTCTGTATTTGGAGGAATATTAATCTGTTGGTTTCACTTGTTGCAGTAAATCTCTTCCCCATAAATTTATAATAATATCAGCCACATATGGCTTTAATATTCCTCTCTGTCCTTCTGGTCCTATACACTCAAGCCATTTTGCACTCTGTTTTACCTGAAATATGGACCCAGTACCCAAACACTGAACATTTACCTCCTGAAGGGGCCAACTTGGATGCCATGGCTCTGGAGAAATTATGGATACAGCCGCACCCGTGTCCAATAAGCCTTCAATAATAACATCATTTATTTGTACTTTTAATTTTGGCCTTTGTTTATTGATAGAAGTTTGCCAAAATATTTGCTTTATATTTTTTCCTGAATTTTTTTCTTTTTCTGTAAATTTTCTATCATTCCATGTAGTGTGTATTTTTAAAATAGATTTTAACCTTTTTAATTGTTCTGGGGAGGTGTTTCCTCCACAACGGCAGGGTAAGATTGGATTGAACTTGATATGGGGGCTTTTGGAGCGTTTCCCGAGAGCAGAAAGTAACCTGACCTGGGGGATTTTGCAAGCCCCCTTGGAGCATTTCCCAAGGGAAGAAAATTACCTTGTCTGTCCCTTGTTGATCTGCATTCATTAGTCCAGTGTCCTCCTTTTCCACACCTTCTGCATATTGCAGAAGGGAGGGCTGTTCTCTTGGGATTATTCCTACCAAAAGCATTGTTTCTTTGAATGCCTTGTTTACAATCTCTTTTTATGTGACCTTCCCTTCCACAATTATAACATTTGACATTTTGATTTTTCTTATACCTCTTGAAATAAGCTCTCCTACCCAGTTATCATCATTCTCATAAGACTCCATATTGTCTCACGAATCCAATCCTCCAAAAGTGCTGACCTTGCTTTTAAAGGTCTAAGTATTTTTCTACATTGTGCATTGGCATTCTCAAAAGCCAGTGATTCAATGATTATTCGCCTGGCTTCTTAGTCCAGTACCATTCTGTTTACTGCTGCAGTTAATCTGTGCAAAAAGTCTGTAAAAGTTTCTTTGAGACTTTGAATTACTTTTGTAAATGTTTCACTTTTTTTCCCCTATTACTTCAATCTGGTCCCAGGCATCTAAAGCTGCCATGCAACATAAATCCAGAAGATGGTCACTGTATAATGACTGCCTGTCAATATCGGCATAATCTCCCTCCCCAAGAAGTTTGTCTTGGGAGACTTCTATGCCTCTGGCTCTGTTTCTTTGTTCTATTGTTTTAGCCTCCTCCCTCCACCATGATTTCCATTGCATGAGCGGCCTTGCCTCAAGCACAGCTGTAACCATATCCTGGCTACAGCATGACCAGGAGTTTAGCATTTGTTTAACAAATGGTCAATGTATCCCACATGATATAATTGCTTCCTTTACTCTTCGTAATTCGAACATTTGTACTGAAGTGCAGCTAGCTTCTCTTTCATCTTTATCATCATTCATTTTTTTAAAGGTTACTGGGTATAATAATGTTTCCTGTTTTTGTCTAATTTTAGATGACCTTGCTGAAATTGGTTCTTCATATTCCTCTGTTTGAATTTGAGCATCTTTGTGTTCTCTCTCAACAGGCTTTTTAATGACCTTTTTCTTTGGATTTATATTAGTCAACTTTTTATGTGCTATCAAACAATAAATATTAATAATAAATAGTATGATAAACATTATGATATTTCCATCTACCTTATCTATGTTTTCCTTCACTGGTTTTAATATCAAATCATCTAATGAGAGATTACAGTATGACCAATCACCCTCCATTGCTTTAAACAAATTCCTTCTTTTTTAAAAAAAAATGAGTTACTTACTGTTATTGTCCGTTGATGATTGTGAAGTGGGGCAGCTACTTAGTGTGATAGCAACCCAAGGAGGGGTCCAAAAAGGAAGAAGAAACAACCCACCAGAAGAAAGAGGCTACTGTCTGAAAGACTTATCCAGAGAGTGAAACAGAAACGCGTGTGGCCGGTCTGCCTAAGGCTGGAGGCTAACCCGGAACAGAAAGCCTAGCCGCTAGTAATTACTCCTCCAGCCACATGTTGTTCTGGCCGGCAAGTGCAGTTTTTTGGGTAGGGAGAAGAAAAATTTGTGCCCCAATGTTGGACGCCATTTGTTTCATGAATAAATGAGACACAGAGACAGATCTCTGAAGAAGTTGGAGATACTAGAGGGAATAAACACCACAGTCAGATCTTACCCAGCTGTCTTTCAGCTTCCTCTTGATCTTCCCTTGGCTTGGCTTCCCTCTCTGTGTTTCTAGCCTGTCTTAAGTACCCTTTTGTCAATTAAGGCTTGGCCCCACCACTGCCTGCTTAGGAGCCTGGAGTTCCTTCTATAATCTAAAGTGACCTCGACTCAGTTTGGATTAAGGACGTAGGTCACCACTCCCAGGATACTCCCTGTGCTGGGATTAAAGGTTTGAATCACCACCCTCTGAATCTCCTAGACTGGCTGTGGTTAGAGTTCTGGAACTTCTGGAGCTCCTATTAACCCCCCACATAGACTGTGGGTAGATTCCCTCTGATATCTCCAAAACTTCTGAAACTTTTATTGAATCCCCACAACCTAATTCATTATAAAAGGTCAAAATTGACCTGATACCCAAACCACATAAAGAACCAACAAAGAAAGAAAATTATAAACCAATTTCTTTTATGAATATAGATACAAAAATTCTTAATAAAATTCCTGCAAATTAAATCTGAGAACACATTAAATAAATCATTCACCATGATCAAGTAGTCTCCATCCCAGAGATTTAGGGATGTCTTAACATACATATATCAAAAATGTAATCCACCATATAACAAACTGAAAGACAAATTCACATCATCATCTCATGAGACACAGAAAAGGCCTTTGAAAAATTCCAACAGCTGTTTTTGATATGAGACATACCTCAGTGTAATAAAGGCAATTTTCTGCAAGACCCAGCCAATATCAGCATAAATGAAGAGAAACCCAAAACATTTTTTACTAAAGTCAGTAACAAGTAAAGGCTGTTCACTCTCTACACCTATTAAATATAGAATTTGATGTCATAGCTAAAGCAATAAGAGAACTAAAGGAGATCAAGGAGATGCAGCTTGGAAGACAAGAAGTCAAAGTATCTTAATTTGTGGATGATATTCGTGAGTAACCCAAGAAACTCCCATAGATGACAAACACTTTTAGCAAAATAGCTGGCTACAAATTTAGCTCACAACAATCAGTATGCACTTCCTATATACAAATGACAAATGGACTAAGAAAGAAGTCAGGCAAACAATACCTTTCACAATAACAGCCAAAAAAAATATCATGGAGTAATTCTAAAACAATTGAAAGAGGAAAGGTATTTATGATACAATTTAAGATATTAATGAACGAAATCAAGGAAACTAACAGGATAAAAAGATTTCCAATGCTAATTGGCCAATAGAATCAATACAGTAAAAATGGCCATTCTACCAAGAGAAATCTATAATTTGTTCTTTGCTTGTTTGTTTGTTTTTACCCTTTGGGGGCTTGCCACCCAGCTTCCAAATAATACTCAGAGACTTATCCTTACTTACGAATGCCTAGATTTAGCTTGACTTGTTTCTGAACACATTTTCTATCTTTAATTATCCAGAACTACATTTTGCCTTTGGGAATTTTACCCTTCTTTATTCTATCTATCTATCTATCTATCTATCTATCTTTCCTTCTTACTCTGTGGCTGGTTATGTATCTAAGTGACTACCTTTGGCACCCTTCTTTCTTTCTACCTTGTTCCTCATTCACTCTTTCTTAAATTGTCCTTCTATTCTCACTGCCTGCCTATTTTGATCTCTTGCCTAGCTATTGGCCATTTAGCTCTTTATTAGATCTATTGGGTGTTCTTGGCAGGCAAAGTAACACAGCTTTACAGAGTTAAATGCAACATAAAAGGCTGTAACACATCTTTGCATTATTAAACAAATATTCCACAGCATAAATGAACATAATACATCTTAAAGTAATATTTCACAACACAGAAACCTAGAATAGTTAAAATAATTCTGAATAATTCAAGAATTTCTGTAGTTATCATCTTTCCTTATCCCTACTACAGGGCTATCCTAATAAAAACAGTATGGTATTGGCACAAAAGCAGACACATTGTTCAGTGGAATCATGAAGACCCAGATATGTCCACATACTAATGGACACCCAATTCTTTTAAAATAAAGAATCCAGAAATATACATTGGAAAAAAGGAAAACATCTTCAATAAATTGTTCTGGTCAAACTACATAGAGAAGAATACAATGGATCCATATTTATCACTCTACAAAGATTCCAACTATTAATGGGCCAATTTCAATACTTTAGAAGGACCTGAATGCAACCTGAGGGTCCTTTTTATGAGCCCCAAATGTGACACTGTTCTACACTGATTTTCCATTGAGAGTATGTGCTGACAATCCTGCCTTCTGAACTCTTTCAGTTTCTAGCACCAATTACTGGAGCATGAAAAGCGTCATTTCTCTGAGTTACATATTATGTCAAAGGTCAATGCTTTGGAATTTATGATGTGTCCTAAAACTACTGAAGATATGAAATTAAAACTTTTCTTGTACTTATGTGACTTTAATAAGTTATGTGCTATATCATGTTTCTGTTACAGAATGGGTTACAATGTTCATCCTCATGGTTCATTTAGTTTGAATGTATGTCATCAGTCTTAGAAAGAAATTAAAATTTAACAAATCACATAATCTTAGAAAACCTTGGATATTGGGTAGGGAACTCCCATTATATTCAGATATAGACATTAGTCCAATAACAAAAGGAAAATATCCCATTGTAGGTCAGTTGGTGGCAGAAACTGGATGCTTTTAACAATGTGTTCTAAACCAATTTATATGCAAAACTTTTTCATCAAGCTTTGGGAATTTTATTTAAGCTTATTAATTAAACATCAAGGAATACCAGGTATGTAGGGAGTTGGTATAGACTTTTATTCCATTTTGAAAATCAGAATATCAAAATGATGCTTTGACTATCAACTAACTTCATTTTAATGCAAATGTAGTCAACAGTAAATTATAGTGACTGTCTTCAAATATTTATATAGACATTAAAAACACCTTCCCAAATTTCTTCTTAAAGACACACTACAAATACAACCATGCAGTGTTCAAGGCACCTCTTTTGGAGTATAATTACATCATTGTGGTGACTGGAAGTAAGAGTCTTTATATCTCAAGTGTGGCCATTTATGATACTATAGTCTCTCATAATTTCCTCTGGTTCTGCTGTGGACTTAGTCAAAGTGGTTATCATTCCACTGGCTTTGGCTTTCTATTGTTGCCTATAATCTTGAAAGGATGGCTTGCCACTTAAAGAGTAACAATAGCACCAATACTGGTAGAGATGGACACTTGTATGGCTGTGAGGCTAGTAACTGTTAACCTAAGTATCTACTTTAGAATCAAGATCAATGGAGTTCACAAGGTTGCTTGCTTTTAAATGCAGAAATCTGTGGAAAGCAATAATACTTTCTAGCTCCCTTTACAAACACTGTAGTTCTTTCTGGCCTTGTACAAAGTGTAGCATGGTATTCTTCCTGTCCAATCAGTTAGAAATGGGGCCTCAGCAGGATAAAGTTGGGTCATTGTAATTCACTTCCCAGTCTTGTTCAGGTAGAACTGATGGTCCATCAGGCACATCTTCAGGTGTAGGCATCTGAGACTATCCATCCTTAGCAGAAATGTGTGGTCTTGCTCAGCTTCCTGGTTGTCATTCTACACCACAACAGTCCATTTGCTGTTATAAAATTCAATTTTGTAGTACCAGGCTGACAGAATAAGTCCATTGTCTTTCTTAGCTTTCTCAAAGATTATGATGTCATTCTCTTGGACTGACCTGACAATGTGTCCATGCACATTACATTTCAGACACATTGCTTGGTTCAGATAGGAATATTCAATATGGGTAAGGCTCTCCCATATAACCAGCCTCTTTGAAATGCTACTAAATTTTGTACCTTCTATCTAACTTGGAGTGGACCAAAACTCAAACATGAGTTCTGGTGAGTGCCTGTTCTGGAAACATGGGTTTTGATGTTGCAGGAAAACAGTTCATTTCACCGTTGCTTCACAGATATCCTCTCCAGAGACACTGCTGCCCTGGGTATAAACCAAGAAGGTATTTTGAAAACTCTTCCTGTAGGTTGTTAAATTCTGAAGAATCATATTTAATTCATTAGTACAAAGCCTAACAGTATCATGAAGTCATAAAGTACAGCCATGCTCAACATGGACATAGCACATGTTGATTGCTGCTCTTCCACTATACTGTTAGGCTCAGTGCTATTTCCCTTTATCTGCCTTCTTTCCAATGATAAACCTGCATAATTTGGGGGAAACTGCCATCCCTCTTTGGCCAGTCTGTTGTGGGTTCTATAAGTACATGCAGATATAAATACATTTATGTATCACAAAGGCATTCTTCACTTACAAATTAAGATATTAGTAATCTGAATCAAGAGAGAATATAGGAGTTAAAATAAGTCAGCAGTCCAAGGTACTTAGAACTCTGACAATATGCAATAAGACACTATTAACTGCGCTACCCTGCCCTGTCCCTCCCTGACCTGCCATTCTATTCTGTTTCCTTTCTTCCCCTCCCTCCCCTTTCTTTCTTCTTCCTTCCTACCTCCCTTCTCTCCCCTTTCCTTCTTCCTTCTCCCTGCCTCCTTTCCGTTTTGTATTCATTTCTTTTTCCCTCTCCCTCCATCTCTGGCTCTCTCTCTCTTATTAGTTCCATTCTTTATTATTGTGTTGATATACCTTTTAAAAACACTTTAGGTAGGGAAAGGGTTACTCCAGCTCACAGTAAAAAAGATGCAGTTCATCATGTAAAGAAGAGGGAGGGTGCTGTTGAGGGCAGCTCTAGCTGAAGGCAAGAGTGTGAGGTAGCTGACCATATTCTATCCACAACTAGAAAGCAGAAAGAAAGATGAATATTGGCATTTCTCAGGTTTTCTTTCCTATATCCTCTCTTGCATTCAGTGTGAGCCACTGAACTACACTTAGTAGGAATCTTCCCTCCTCATTGAAATCTCTCCATTAACCACCTCACAGTCTTACACATGAAAGAAAGAGTGAATAAGATAATATGGGTGTAGTAAGAGGTTTCTGGCCCAGACTTTCGGGCCTAGCCTCAAGGTTTAGGCCTGCAGAGACACACAGATTCTTACAATAGTTTTAGGCTGATTGACCTAAAGCCCAGGCATATAACTTGCTAACTCTTTACCCTTATTCTAACCCATGACTCTTATCCTTTCCAGCCATGCAGCTCGGTACCTTTTCTCAGAGCAGTATAGTTGTCCTCTGTTTCTTCTGGCTTCTCTCTGGCATTCTCCTCTGTGCTTCCTGTTCCTAGAGTCTTCTTACTCTGGTAGCCCAGCCCACACTTCCTGTCTGCCTTTGGCCAATCAACGCTTTTTATTAAACCAGTGGGTGGAACAATCATTTACAATGCAACTACATAATCCCACTACATATGGGGTAGAATTTAGCAAAGCTGTGAAGCTATATGTACTGTATTGATCATATATATATATATCTCAGTATGGGTTCTTCAGAAAGACAGCAGGGGAAAGAACAGATGGATGAATGGAGGAAGGAAATTATTAAGAAAAGAGAGAGCATCAGTTGATAACATCTAGAATATGTGTGGACCCATTACATGTATGTAGCATACATTTGTGAAGTTTTATGTCTGTACAATATAGATACTTCCTAACTTTCATTGACCAATAGTACTTGGTAATCAAAATTTTGAAGACCAGTGGTTTGATATGTGTTCATGTAGAAATTATAGTTTCCCGGGTAGCTTATATACTATTTCTCTCATCTGTTAGACTGTGGTGAATGGGGAATTGATATCATGGGGGTACTGGGTCCATATTTGGATTTATACTTCCATAAGTACTGAGGTATAACAATCCTATTTCTTATCTCTTTGGCCTCTCCCACTCTCCATTGTTCTGACATTTCTTATCAATTCCCTCCTACCACATTTCTTTCTCTTTTTTTTCCCTTTCTTCTTCTGATCAGATAAGTAATACAGAAATGCCCTCTGTCAGGTACCTGTACATGGAGTACAGTGAACTGAAAATTAAACAAGCCTACATCTTTCTGGATGTATCCTCTTCATTGTTTCTTGCAGCAATCCGAAGGGAATGCCAGATTACATGGAGGCATTTTAGTAGAATAAAGTCAAGCCAAAGCCATGATGGACATAACTCTTGCTATCTGGTCCTCCACCCTTATCCTTCAGACCCACTTACATTTTCCTGCATATCAGCATCATTTCCAATGATTTTCCTGAATACTTTGGGAGACTGTCATCCTGCTGGAGCTTTTGCCCACTAGATAATGTGGGTTGACACTGATAAAGGAGGCAATAACCAGTAACTTCCATGTGTGAAATGTAAGCATTCCACCTTCTTCATTCCTCAACAAGAACAATTTCTAGGCATGTTTTGTACACAGAGAAACCTTAACTGTATACTATGGTAGCTGGCTGAATAATATACATTCTATTCTCTAGGTTTCTTTAAAATGTATAATCTGGCCATTCTTCTTCCAAGGTTTCTACCAAAATAAGCCACATATTTTATGTCTTCCTCTGAAGACTTTTATTCTGTGAGCTTCTAAGTTAGAAAAGGGGCTCATGGGACAGGGTGAGTCCTGTGATATGACAGAGGAATGGTGTTAAAGTATCTGGCCATTCTCACAAGGGAGGAAAATGGAGTTATGAAACCATAGTTCTATGTGTAGCAATAAGACAGTCTATTTTTCTTTGGAATACCTTGCTTAGAATTAGTGATGCAGAGAAGCATCTAGTTGACTCCTTGAAGCTTCAAATAGGGACTCAGCTGACATTTTAAACACAGAGCCAGCTGGGAAGTAGTTTAGACTTTAATGGACCAGGTTGCCTGTTTTAAGTACTCAATTTTGCTGCTGTTGGGTGAGACTCGGCATCAACAATGTACAAAGTAGTGATTCTGATAATGTTACAATGAGACTTATTGACACAGAATGGTACATTTGGTCTGGCACTATGGTTTTGGCCATTCCTTTTAGCTCTGACTTACCTTCAGCTTCTTAAGCAAGTATTCACCTTACATTTATTTTCACATCCTTCTTCCTTGCCTTCCTCTCTTACCCCTCTTCCTCCCTTCCTGTTCATCTGGTGTTGCCTACTTATACTTAAGGGCCTATCTTAGGTTTCTTCATTTGCAGATTGTGTCTAAATATTCCCATGTGCTGCCATCCACATTCAAGTCCTAATGCTTACTCTTCTGTGTTGGTACTAACACCTTATTATTATTATATTTGCATATTACTTGAAGAGGAGCCTTTGAGTCCTATCAAAGTATCATTAGTGCAGAAAGAATTTAAAGTGGACATTAATTAGCTTCATAATTGAATTTTAAATATGAGCCTGGAGTGTTTTTATCTTCTAAAATCTGTTAACAACTGTGCTGTACTGAAGCTCCTTTCTGTAAGGGCATGGTGACATATGTGCCAGCTTTTCTGGAAATGTTCAGGTTCATACTCCTCATGCCCCCTTTACTCTCATTAGTGCCCTGGTATTATAATAAATTACATGGCTACCTCCTTAGTGACATTCTAGTAAGATATTTATAACTTGTTAGTTACTTTAAAGGACTAAGATTTACTCTTCTCCATTTAAAATCTCTGGCCTCTTATTTTGCCTCTGTCACTAGTTTGTAAGCCTCTGACAAGAACTCCATATGCTTTTCCCGATGTCCTGTCCATGCTTTCTTTGTTTTAAGATGGGAGAATAAAAGACTTAGAAAAAGGTATTCCTTATATGACTATTCACTGCTGCTGCACATGACATATTTTATTTCTTGTTGGTATAATTATTCTGACATAAAACCTGTGTGTCCAGAACACAAGGACTGGCCTTCTCATAAGGTATATTTGGTTATATTTTAGGATTTACCTTTTTTGAGAGGATCCTGATTAAAGTTTGGCCTTTTCCTCTTCAGCTACAATTGAGGATTGGTCAACTCCAAATTCTTGCTGTCATAATCTTGAAGCTTAGTGGGAATAATAAGAAGGTGGTTCAAGCCCATACAACAATGCAACACAATACAACAATACAACTCAGCATAGCACAACACAACCTAACGTAACATGGTTAGCTGATATGCTATTCTCTTAGCTTTTCCAAGAAAATGCCATTTGCTACTGCCAAGCAATGGTAGAGTCTTGTCCTGTCTCTCATTTTCTGATTACTTAGACCTTCTTTCTCATTTCAACAATCATACTTTCTGTCAGATCCTTGGTTACTAATTTCTAATTAGTAGTGGAGAATGTAGTGATGGTGGAATAATCTGTTGTCTGTTATTTTAACTCTAAGGAAGGAGGTTAGTGATGTTATTTGTTTGTTCTTTATTCTCAGAGTATTAATAAGAAATAACTTTCTTTTAAACTCTCTTCTTCCAAGAGATAAATTCGAGTCCTTACACATCGCTTCTAACATCTTTTCATTGTTGTTATTGTTTTTATTTTCTTTTGTTTTTCAAGGCATGGTTTTTCTGTGCAGCTCAGGCTGTCCTGGAACTCATTCTGTAGACCAGTGTAGTATTGAATTTCTGGCCCGGCCTTTTTGGCCTAGCCTTGAGGTTCTGATTCACTGTCCCACAGAAACACAGAGAGGCTTGTATTAATTTTATGCTGATTGACCTAGGGCCCACTATAAAACTTGCTAACTCTCAATTCCCAAACCAATCCACGATTCTTATTCTGTTCAGCCATGCAGCTTGGTACCTTTTCTCAGAGCAGCATTTCAACTTCTTTCCTCTGCATCTGCTGGCGTTGCATCATGGTGTCTCTCTGGCTTCTCTCTGGAGTCTCTGATCTGCCCTTCCTGTTCCCAGAGTTTTCTAAGTCTGGAAGCTCCACCCATACTTCCTGTCTGCCTTCTGGCCAATCAGCATTTTATTCCAGTAAGCAAGACAATTATTTACAATGAAACATAATCCCACTACAGATCAGGCTGGTCTCCAACTCACAGAGGTCTTCCTGCTTCTGCCTCCACCATGTACTGAGATCAATGGTGTGGACCATCATGCCTGGATTAGCCTCTGATATCTTATCAAGAATACAATGATGCCTATATGAGAGGGAGGCTATTATCCTCTGTCCTTGTAAGCACTGGGAGAAATTAGCATCCTTTTGCTCTGGTTCTTTACTATTGGTTACAAATAAAAATAGATGAGTCAACACTGGATTAGTCTTATGCTGGATGCTAATGTTCTTATTTGCTGACTTTGAGACTCTTTGTCTTATCTACAAGACAGAAATATCTTTTCTGTTGCTTATTATATTTGGACCTCACAGTAGATTTATAATCATTCTTTATTAAATTATATAACCATCCTTTGGCCAAGTATCATTTCCACAGAGAGAAGCTACTTGTCTAGCTGGATCACAGCTATAGCTTTATTTCTGGGAGCAAGGATGAGATTACTATGATTGAAATCTCCCCACCTGCACAAGGAAACATTGATTTTAAAATGAATAGTTATCAATATCTCAAAGTGAAAATGGTAGAAGAGCCAGTCACCTGATAAATATGGAAGAAGGTGAGAAAAGGCATTCTAGCCAGATGCTTGCCATCAACTGATGACAGCCTTTTAAGTGATCCAATAAAGACAATAAAAGCTACCCATTTGAGCATAGCTATTTTTTTTTAAACTGAGAGAATGTAAGCCAGAGGCTAGCTATTGACTTGGCATGGTTTGTTACTTAGCATTAGCTCACTGATATATGTGCCAAGGAATTGTTGCCTTTTAGTTACTTTATGGATGTACTGCTGAAAATGAATCAATATATAACTTTTTTTCCCCATTACCAACACAGGTGTAAACACACATGCATATACAGTGTGACATATGGGCCACATGTTGTTACAGAAGATCCTCTGGTACATGCTAAAATATGTAGACAGAGGGCATAATTTGATTAAAACTTGACAGTGACAGAAGAGACAGAAGCACTGAAACATCCCTAGAACATTTATTTGCTCATGGGTAACAAAAAAAACATGATCAGAAGAGTAAGTAAAATCTATTGAAATACTCACATGCTACTAAAGGATGGTCAAATTGACATTGCTCAGGTAGACTCATAGACATATGGGTCACATTTGATCCTTGTTCAGCACCTTGATGAAAGCACTGTGGGACTCTGAACAGAAGACTAAAGCTATAACCAGAGTCCTGATCCGTGGAACCATGAAATAAAAAGCATGCATTAAGATGTTAATTTTGTGCAATTTATTATGCATCAATAAAAAATGAGCTCAGAGTCATGAAAGCCAGTTCAGGGTCAACTATTTCTATTTCTGCATTAAACTGTAAAGTCCATGGGAGAAAGTGCTATTCCTGTCCAGCACAGTGGTTAACTTCTTGAGCCTAACGAACAAATAGAGCTACTTATTACTCCATGGCTTTGGGTGATATTTATCAGATTATTAATATTTAAATAGAAATGGTGACATCTTGAGTATTAGAAGTATTAAGTGTGGTGGTCCAAGAAATGCTTAGTAAACTACATGTCACCTACTCAGCACTTGGCAAGCATTAGCAACCAATCAACCAAAATCTTTTGTATTTACCACATTTATAATGTACACCTTTATAAATATTCGATTCATGTGTATAAACAGCAAGGGTTGAATGGCTTGTTGAGTGAGTTAACAAATGGGAGAGAATTAGATAGATGTTGAATTGTTACTCAAGAGGCTCAAAGCACATTTATTTACAAACTCACTGCTTTTAGAGTTTAATCCTATCATCACTTGTGGGATAAACAGCCAGTAGAATGCAGAGCTTACACAACACCCTTGTTACTCTATAGCAGCTGAGAAAACACATAATTTTGTGTTCAGATGTGGTGTCTGGTGAGTTCCATCGAGACCACATCTGGAAACTGCCAACTTAGCAAGGGCCTGAGGATTCATCCTTTCTTTCTCTCTTTTCCTTTATTTAAGCTTTCCCTTTGTCTTCTTTCTGTGTTAGCTCCCTAGTGAACTGCATACTCATTTTGCTTTTCCCCATGTTCTCCTTGAAATCATTGCCTTAGGCATCATGAAATAACTTTCTTGTTGAACAGCAGATACAAATTATCCACATGAAATATAGTCATTTCTTTCTGTATGGGGTTAGAAAGAGAGGCAGACACAAGAAATTTTAGCCATCTTGAGTTTAAACTCTTGTGAATGTGACCTAGATATAAAGTAATGAAGTGATGACTAATAAATATTATGAGCTGAGGGGAAATAGTCAGTGTCTTAGTTAGGGTTGTATTCCTGTTATGAAACACCATGACCCTTAAGCATCTTATGGAGGAGAAGGTTTGTTTCACTTATATTTTAATATAACAAATTATCATCAAAATTAGAGAGGGCAAGAATTCACACAGGGCAAACATCTAGAGGAAGGAGCTGATACAGATGTCATTGAGGAATGTTGCTTACTGGCTTACATTCCATGGCTTTCTCAGTTTACTTTCTTATAGAACCCAGAAAAACAAGCCCAGGGATGGCACACCCAATATGGGCTGGACTCTTTAAAATCAATCTCTAGTTAAGAAAATGCTTTATAGCCAGAGACATTTTCTCAGTTGAATCTGTCTCTCTGGAAACACTAGCTTGTGTAAAATTGGCATAAAAATACCCTACAGTCAGGGTATTTAAGAATTATACAGAACAGCTCTGAAGTTATATGAATTTTCTTATAGAATCTCTCCTTATTCCTTACAGGTTTAAATTGCAGATGTGGGATGGTAGAGAGCCATGGATCAAAAGACCTGAGATAGAATCCAGTTCTTTCTTTCCAGGTGCAGCTGGGTAAATCAGAATATTTCATGATATAATGAAATAATGACACATGGAAAATAGGGTCATATATTGGTGAAGATAACAGATAATTTAGTCACAGCTTATGGAGAGATCAAGTAGTAATTGAGATGGAAACTTTCTCTTTACTGATCAGATTTCATAGTTCTGGGAGATACTATACAGGATTCCAGGGTAGAAAAGTCATCAACCTCCTCATCTAGCTCTGAGCATAGTAAGCTATAACAATGAGCCATTTATCAAGATGTGCCCACTGGTGCAATAGTGGCATGACTGTTATTGGTGTAACAAATTGCTTTCTGAATGGAATCTGTGAACTTACCCAAGAGCTTACCCCTATAAGTTTTCTAAACAAACATAATCAAACTGCCTTGTAAATGTTAATGATTAGTGCTGCCAGAATGGGTCATTTCTATAAGCCCTTCCAAGGCTGAAGAAAAATCATGAAGAGACAGGAAGAAGGGAAGAGCAAGTGGGTGAGGAGGTGTGTTGCAGATAGATATTCCTTGTCTTTACATGGCTTTACATTCATGAACTCATTGCAGTTATTTTTCCGTGTACAAGATCTACACAAGATTGGATTAATCAACATTTCATCATGTAACAAAAGATGATTATGAGACCTCAACTCATCCTACAAGATTATTGACAGCCATGGTGAAGGTATTCAAGGTTAGCCACTGATGAGTTGTCTTTGGCCCATTAATAACTTTCCACTCATGTTAACACATGCAGCCTTAATTAAATACACTAAGTCCCACACAAAGGAAACAAAGAAAGTCAAACAGGGACTTGGGAAGAAGATATTTAGTGGTAGCATGAGGAAAGAGAACAAAAGATTAATTGAGTGTGGAACTGAATGCGATTTCTTGTATGCATGTATAAAACTAACAAAGAATGAAAAATTTAAAATGAAAATAGCATTTACATAAGAGAATGGAGGTGAGAGTTTCTGATGACTTTGTGAGATTGCCTTGTAGGAGTTCCTTTCTCTCTCTGGGATTCCCTTTCCTCAGTGATGAAATTCAGGGGCTGGTCTGAATCAGTCTCAACTGCAAGCGTAAATACTTGAGCATTTTGAGAGGAGGATACAGGATTGTCTGGGAAGCCAAACTCAACTCTTTATAAAATTTTGGTCTAAAAATATAGATCCATTGAATTTACTTTACAGCATAGACTTCCTGATGAAATTTCTCTTTTCAGTTCATGATCATGTGTTTTTAGTAGGTTGGTTGGTGCCTACATTCTCAAAGTCTTATCATCCTCCACTATTGTTCACAGAAAGTTTATAAAACAGGGATCAAGTAGTATTGAAGACCAAAGCAAAAACACTTAGCGGGAAGGTCAAACAATATAGTGTGGTGGGATTCAGGTGTCAGGTGATAAGGTCCGAAGACGTTTATTCAGGGTCCCAGGCTCCTGAAGGGGGAGTGGCCAACCCTATTCATAAGTGCTGTTAAAATCTTAAGGTCCAGAAAAGAGAGAGAGGAGAAGAGAGAGAGAGAGAGAGAGAGAGAGAGAGAGAGAGAGAGAGAGAGAGAGAGAGAGAGAGAGAGAGAGAGAGAGAGAGAGAGAACATGACCCCAAGATCCCAACAGCTTTTATGAATGGGGTTGGCCACTCCCCCTTCAGGAGCCTGGGACCCTGGATAGGTGTTCGGACCTTATCAGCTGACACCTGAATCCCACCACAATATAAGGTCAGAGAAGGTAAATTCAAGGCTCTACCTCAGTCTCAAGTACTCACATTGCCATTGTTGGCTCCTCAACTTTTATTTCAGTTTCCCCACTGTTGAAGACATTTCCATAATGTCTTGTTTTGTTCATGATCTTGGTTTTTCCCAAACATTTAATATCAGTTACTCTCTCATGAATATCCTAGGTGTCATGAGATAGATAATCATAAAGATGACTCATACAATGCCTTTCATTTAGTCACCACTGGAAATAGAAACTTTTCAGGCGTCTTCTTCTTTTGCTAGGTGTGTTATTAAACACTAACTACCAGAGGTCTTCATAGTACAATCTGGAATTTAAGAGCACTTAGAGAGTTGCTTAGGTGCAGGATATATCATATATATATATATATATATATATGAATATACAAATTTTCTTCTGTTTCTTGGCTGAATTATGAAAGAGTATCTTGAGTGTGTTGCCTGGTGAAAAAGAGGAAGCGGTAAACTACCCTGGCCACCAGAGATAGATGTCTAATAGCTCGTGTTTCTGCTGCTACCCAGCTGCTTTGCTCTGAGCATTTAGCCTCTCTTCTTTCCATGACATTTATCTCTTTGATTAAGTAAGAGGCAGAAATATTTTCAGTGCTTTGTCTAAGATTGTGTTCCATGACCCTTGTTTTTTCATTTAATAGTTGAACACAAGAGCTGTGTCTTCTCATTGATTTTGGATAGAGCTAAGTGTGTCTTTGATGTGGAAAGATAGAACCCTGTGATAAAATATGACTGTCCCCAAGGAAGGACTCTAGAGTTCTTGACTTGCCTTTTCCTTGCTGTCAACAGGAATGAGAAGTGAAGAACGATTAATTAATAATCACTTGTAGAAGACGTTCTGCGTGTTACTCACTCACTGTGCCTTCAAGGTAAGCTTCTCAACAGCCCTATGTGTTAGGAGGTAACATTGTTCTTAATTTCTTTAAATGAGCTACAGGCATCTGAAATAGTATCAGGTTTTGGTTATAATGTAAAGAATTCAGTGGCAATTACATAAGCAGACTGAGGCTGTAATTTTTAGGTATTTTAGGAGCTCAGACACTGAAGGAAGAGCACATTCAAGTTATGTATGTGGCAATAATTTTTGATAACCAAGGGTTGATATGTTAAAGAAGAGAAATTTCAAGTGAAGTGGATGAGTGACTATACTTTGCAAACTTACAGGAACGTGGAAATAAGTGCACTGACCAATAACACAATGTTTCAGGCAGACAATATCTTCCATAAATACCCCAGGATTCAGAAATCTTGTTTTCTGGGCCAGAATGTAACCATGGGTTATAATCTGGATCTTTCCCTTCCTCCCTCCCTCCCTCCCTCCCTCCCTCCCTCCCTCCCTCCCTCCCTCCCTCCCTTCCTTCCTTCCTTCCTTCCTTCCCTCCCTCCTTCCTTTTGGAATTAGTCCTAACACCTTTGTCTGCCCAAGTCAGAAAGCACACCTGTTCTTCATTCTTGTCTGGATGTAGTGTGCTATGCTAAACTGAACACATGGCATTGATAAATATTTTACGAAGAGCAGGAGGCATTCACAAGATGCAGCCAAAATTTCATCAGTCCTGGACAGTTATTGGCATTGTAAACCAGGAGTCATGTTCACCATTCATAGCTCTATAAAAACAGAAGCTCCATCATATAAAGTTGGTGAATGGGAACTGCCCAACTGCCTTGTTTGTTCAGTTACTGAAGCTTGTCAGACAACCCAGAACTGCTCTCTCTCTCTCTCTCTCTCTCTCTCTCTCTCTGTATGTGTGTAAACAGGAAAATGGAGTAGCATTAAGGAAAAGGCATGCACTTCTCTGATATAATAACTCCAGGTTTCCCATCTACTTCCTGTCTTTAATGGTTCTCTCTTGCAACAGCTAACATATTGTAGCTCTAGAGCGATCTTATCCCAGACTCTCATCTATTCACAGAGCTGCTGCTTCATATTGAAGTTATCTTCCAATTACCAAGCTCCCACATCTCAAAAGCCACCATTTTCCCCATGATCCAATGCAGCATCTGTAAGTGACCGAGCCAGGATGACCCAAGGCACAGTCCATTGACTGTCAGTTAACCTAAATTTACCTCTAACTCTTCTAGGAAGTTCATGCCCTCTTTAATGATTTCTCTAATGTTAAAATCAACATTCCAGAATATGTAGCGGGCTCCCAGAAATAATGAACGGAAGGAACTCTCAAAACGTTGGAGTATGAGAGTTGGCAGGGCAGCAACTCAGCTTATTTCTATTGATGCCTTTGCTTCCAGTTCCTTCTATATAGCTTCTTTGTGTTCTGGATAGTCATCATTTCCTGCCTTATTGTATCTACTCCATGTCCTTACAGTTTCCCTCTAGTGTTAGGAAATGGTCCTAGGGTCTCACACATGCTAAATGAGAACTTTGCCACTGACCTCCATTCTCAGTCCTTTAAAAGTACCATTATTGTGAGATAGGCTCACAAAGAAGCCTAATCTGTCCTTGAACTCATTGCATAACCCAATCAGGCCTTGAATTTGTAGCTTTCTTGTTTCTGTCCACCAACCTCTGGCTCAAGGTCTGTTCTGAGGAGGTCTCAAGAGATCACATGGTATATTATCTGACTGGTTCACCTCTACCCTCTTCAGACCCCACACACTTTTTATTTTCTGGAGCCATAAGCAGCTGAGGCCCCATATTCCATTTCCATATCTCCTGGTCTTGTCCTCATAGACCCATATCCTTCCATGTTATCTGAGAGATATACTGCAGAACTGAAGTTTAAAAGAAGCGATACAGAGGATACATGTGGGGAATTATATTTCAGTCACTGTATTAAGATTTTTGTTTGTTTTTGGCTGTGAAGAGTCACTGTGACCAGAGAAACTCTTAAAATAAAACATTTAACTGGGACCAGCTTACAGTTAGGCTTAGTCCGTTATTGTCACAGGGTGAGGCACGGTGGCATTCAGGCAGACATGGTGCTGGAGAGGTGGCTGAGAATTCTGCATTTGGATCCACAGGCAACAAGAAGAGATAGCAAGCTGCTCGGCCTGGATTGAACTTCTGGACCTCAAAGCCTGTTCCCAGTGACATACTTCCTCACAAGGCTGCACCTTCTAATGGTACCATTCCCTATGGGTCTATGGGGGACTATTTTTTGTTCAAATCACTACAATCACCAAACCCATGTATGCATCAGTTCCCTTTTCCTTATGTTCAGGCTGCTCAGACTATGGATTAAAGCAACTTTTAAAAGGGACTTTCAATTTGCGGACATAGACATACCTAGCCTCTTGGATATTCTGTACACCACATACTCAGATTTATAGAACTCTCATTTCTTTCGGATTAGTTCTGTTTCTTGTTTTTCGTACATGTACCTTAAAACCAAGCAAATATATAGTAGATAGAACAGAGTTGAGGAACACAATTGTTTTCTAGCCATTTTCTTTCTTCATATAAATCCATTTCTCTTTACCTTCTTTTGTCAGCTCAGAGGCTGAGTATAATTTATACACATATATATGTATATATATGTATATATATGTATATGTATATGTATATGTATATATATATACATATACATATATATATATAATCAAGTCCGTTGCTTTCTGGAATTTGGTTTGGTTTAACTGAAGTACCTTCTAGCATAGAGGGGGTCACTCTTTTACCTGGCTACCATCCCTTAGGTGCCTAGGTTTTTCTAACTTCAATAGGTTGTCCTCCTAGTGAACTTCAGCTGTCAACTTGACTCAGCTCAGTGTTATCTGGGGAAGTCTCAATATGGCATTATTTCAATCAGATTGGCCTATGGGCATGCTTATGGGCTTTTTGATTGCTGATGTATATAGCAAAGCTCAGCCCACTGTGCACCAGTCCATGTGGATACTACATCCCCAGACAGAGAGGCCTGGGCTTTATACAAAGCTAGATGTGCAAGCTGAAAGAAGCTAATAACTAGCTTTCTAATCCTCCAGTATCCCTACTTCAGTTACTGCTGCCAGAATCCAGCTTGAGTTTATGTCTGACTCCCCTAGATGATGGACTGGAACCTATAAGATGCAATAAACTCTTTCCTCCCCAATTTGTTTTGGGTCAGTGTTTTATCACAGCCACAGAAAGCAACCTAGAGCAGATGTGTATATAATTCTTATTTAAAACTGTTTTGAGAGTGGCATTTATTCTGTCCCATAATCTTGATTTATCCAGATATAAAATTTCCAGCAGTATTTTCTGAAAAAGTTTATGCAGACTTTACATGTGTTAAGTGGGGATTTTTATGGCTTTTTCCATCATGGTTATTGTGATGGCACACAATTAATATTGGATCTCTTTTTATCTTCCTCTTCCCTGGTGCTCATGCAAAGACTATGGCCAAAATAATGATTTAAAAACACCAAGGATAAACATGTATTTTTTACCTCAGCTTAGGTAAAAGTATTGTTTTTATATATTCATTTGTTTAATTAGTTTTTTAAATCAATTATTTTAATGCTGACTTTGGCACTCTATTGTCCTGTTAGAGGTCAATATTTTCAAACAATGTATTTTCTGTGACCCATTTTCCTTCCAGTTGAGACCTTGGTTTTTTCCACCCTGACACTGAGGTTTGGGAAAGCAGATAATCCCAGTCAATGAGAGGGGCCAGTGGGACTAGGTGTCCACTGCTCCGTTCCCAGTGAAGGTTTAATCATGTGTCTCTCTTTTCAACATTATCCTGCTGACTATAACTTACACCCCAAACTCTCTGTCTCCATAAATAATCCCTGGCAGTTTCATTACAGCCTGAGGTAGTCTGGCCAACACTGGTAGCTAACTTAACTTCAATCAATCTTTCTAATGTCTTGCATGGTTTGGTTTCATTAGGAGCCATGGCTGTCATTCACCTGGTGCCCGCTCCACCACCATGTTGATTTGTATCTCTTTGCTGTGTGAATGAATATGCATCTAGAAGACCTAAGGCTTCCCTGGGAAGACAGTCCTGCTCATTTGCACTTTATTGCTTTGCATGAGAATATATGTAGAATTCAGTGTACCCACTTTATTGCTTTGCATGAGAATATATGTAGAATTCAGTGTACCCACTTTATTGCTTTGCATGAGAATATATGTAGAATACATGTTACCTTTTATTAGAGGATCATTAGAGAATAAAGTCTGGGCAGAGATAGCAAATTGTAGAACAGGAGCTATTTATTAATCCGGGGACAATGTGGTTATACTGTTGGTGGAATAATCACGGAGTTATCAAACAGGCCTTCCTTTTAGTGTCCTGATTAATTCACAGCCCATGTGAGACCATTAGATCCCCCTCCTCTCTGCTTTTCAGCACTTTTTTTTTTTTTTTTTTTTTTTTTTTTTGCTCTGATTTATGCTTTATGCTTCAATAGCTGGTCAAGAGCTGGCCAATTTGAATGATAATGGGAACCTTTCTAGACCTCTGCTAAAACCCCAAACCTGATAGAATCAGTGTCTGCTGTCATTTTCTCGTGGGATTTGAAATGCAGATATACAGGTGCTGAGGGAGAGAGAAGACAAGAATAATGTTTCTCAGCAAAGAAACCAGAAACCACTGTGCCCTGCTCAGCAGCATGACCTGCACCATGGGCCATCCTGCCCCACCTCTACCCTCAATGCCATTCTTTCATTAAAGCAGGACGATACAAACTGATGGGTAAGTGCAAAGGTCCAGCAATCAGTTTCCCAGCATTCACCCTGCAGACTCTGATCTTTCACATTCTCTCTGGAAGGATCTCGGTGCCGTACTTCTACAGTTAACTTATTCTTTTGTAATTCCTGAAGTAAATTAAGCATTAAGAGTTCTTTGTCGCATCTCAACCATGTTTATCTATCTATTTATCTGTGTGTCCATCGATCTATCTATCTATATATATATATAATATATATTATGGCATGTTCTATACATATGCTATAATATATATACATACATATATAAATATATTTTATATATATTATATATATAAATGAGACAGAGAGAAAGAGAGAGAGAGATTTTGCAGGATTTTTGCATGGAAGTCGCAGTATTCAGTACCACTAAGCTGTTTATGTTTTGTGGTTTCTATCTGTCCTTATTGGAACCATCTATGTATCTACAGTCTACATCAATAAGTGGACTAATACGGAATTCACAAACGTCCAGGGATAACCGAGTTATAGATGGAACTTATCTCCCCAGTTATGTTCCTTCTCCCCACCTTTTCCTTCTTATAAACAAACTTCTTATAAACCACATCCACTTTTCTCAGATCCCTAGTGGTGAGGGGCATACCTGGGTTCCTTGCTCTAGCTAACTCATCCCTCTTGTCTGTCCACCACATCTAAACTTACATGTGTGTTTGTTTTTATGTATGTTATACACAAAATGAATAATAAACAATAGAACCACAAACCCTTCCTGGTCCCTCTGCTTTCTGAATCTCTACTCTGTGGCCCTATATGTGTATTCACACATGTGTGCTATATGTATCTAAGTTTTCAGGGGTGATAGCAAAGAAGTAAAACTGCAATCTCACACAAAGAAGTACCCACTGAAAAAGGATATTAAATAGAGTGGATTAACATGGACGAAATAAGGGGAAACTCCCTGTTAAGTATTTTCAATTAATAGAAGTCTTGGCAGAGGAAGCTAGTGTGGGGTTGGAAAGAGACTGGGTGCTAGGGAAACCTCCAAGAACTCACAGGATGTCCCTGGCTAGTTCTCCAACCAATAGTGGAGGGGGTGTCTAAACAGGACTTCCCCTATAATCAAATGAATAACCATTATACAACCTACATTCAACAAAGAATAGAGGTAAGGCAGAGATTCATAGCTGAGCACTGGACAGAGCTCCTGGTCCAGCTGAGAGCAGGGGAGGAGAGTCTTTATAAACAGGGGATAGGGATTATGAGGAAAATTTCCAAAATGATGGCTGACTGGAGCTCTGGGGAGCTCACTGAATCAAGAACAGGCACTGGAGATCCAATGGGAAAAGAAGCTAGGCCCTCCAAGGGTAGGCAACTGTCAATTGGCATGGGCAGTATGTGGAGTCTCAAGGGGGTGGGATAAGACTATGTTCCTGTCCATGGGCTGGCACCTTGGAGCCCATTCCCTTCAGAGGAACACCTAACCCAGTCTTGACTTTGGGATGAGGAAATCGGACTTGCCTGGAGTAGATGGCACCTTGGGTCAGCTTCTTGCCCTTTTAGCGGAGGGAGTGGGGGAATGGCAGGGAGGCTGAAGGCTGACTGGGGGGGATTGAGTGGAGGGAAGGAGGGGGAGCAGGGGGATACATAGATTAAAAAAAAAGACTTTTTAAATAAAAAATAAAATAAAATAAAATAAAATGAACATTATAAAAAAAAAGAAGCCTTGGCAAAACTCGAAGATACTAAGAAAATGTTCCTTTTTACTTTTTATAACAAACCACATGGTATAAACATGAAGAAAGACAGAATAATTCTCTGCTCTTCTTCAGGGGAAGGGATTCCTCAGGAGGGATCAACATTATAAGAGAGATTAATTATAAGAATTTCGATGTGTCCTGGCTGGGACCTTCCTGGCTCTGGGGTAGCCCTCTAATCATAGTTTATTTGTAAAATCCAGTTATCTTCCTTCAACAAAGCCGGAATAACAGAAAGTGAGAACAGTGGGGACTGGTCCTGTTTTTCAACATGTGGTTTCAGGGCATGAGAAGGTTTTTATCACATTCTTGGAGGTGAGTAAAATGTCAAAAGCATGTTTCCTTTCGTGTGACCTGAAGCTTCCTGCTAAATTGAAGTCCTGTCTGGTAAGTCTTACTGCAGACTTGACAACTCCTGCCAAAGAGCAAAAGAATGAGGAAGCGTTAGATGGGGGTACAAGGTCACCAACTTTTGAAATAGAAGGGACAGCCTGATGGGTTGATTAATGCACTGATACTCTACTCCTGCTCTTCTGGATATCTGCCTGGGAATATAATTGTCCTCGGGTCAACGGAAGCACTTCTCAATACCACATGTGGCAATTAGGCACAGCACCAGCAGCCCATATGACAAAAGAAAGGCAGATGAACCAGATGTCATAAGGTTTAAAGCTTCAGGGTGTTAAAAGGCATTAGGGTGAAAGCACAGACCATAAAGTGGAAAGAAATACGTGTGAATTCTGTATAAGATAAAAGATTAATGTGTACATTATCTGAGGAACTCCAACCAAACCAAAGGAAGCCAAGTGTTCAGATTAAACCTTTGGAAAGGACTGATACCAACCTATCTCAAAAGAAATGGATGTTGGGGAAGCACAGGATGGATGCTAACATCACTAGCCTTAGGAAATGTAAACCAAATACCACTTCACACCCAGGAGTGTAGCTGTTGTCAAAAAATAGAAGATAAAATGTTTGTCATAGGCTGGGTGTGGTGTTACACACCTTTAATCTCAGGATTTGGGAGGCAGAAACAGTCAGGTCTCTGTGAGCGACAAAGCCACCTTCATTTACAGAGTGAGTTCCAGGAGAGACAGGACTTTGTTACACAGTGTAGATTCTGTCTTGAAAAATCAAAAATAAAGTAAAATAAAATTGTAAATATTTACCCTCTGACCTCTGACCTCTGTATGTATGCCATGGAATACACGCACACATACATGTATACACATTAATACACATACAAAACTGATATTTTGGCATAAATGTAGAGAGATCAACTCTTTATGCATTGCTCGTAAGAATTAAGATAGTATAGACTATGGGAAATGATGGTTCTTTAGATAATTACTATGTTATAGTAATTATTACTATATAATTACACAATAATTAATATAAGTAATTTCCATCCTGAGTATTTAACCCAGTGAAGTAAAATTAGCAGATATTGGCCATGGCCATAGCAGCATTATCTGTAATAGCTTAAAGATGGAAGTGGCTCAAATATTTATTAATGGATATATAGTTTCACAAAATGTGGTATCTATATTGCATATTACTCAGCCTTAAAGTTGGAAGAAAGTGCTGAAACACAACCTAAAAATATGTGTCAGCTACACAGTGAGAACTGACTTGGTGAATTAGACTATGAGACATCCTATAAGCTTTTGCTTGGCATCTTTAACCTCCACCCTGACCTTGAAGGCTACCACAGTATCCTAAATGAATATGCACATGTGGAGCAAGGTTGAACCCAAACCCAGCAAGGAACCGCAACCTGAACTCAAGGTTCCAGGAAGAACCACCTAGGTGAACCTCACTTAGATCATGTGACTTTCAGCAACGTGCTGTTGACTGATTGGGCATCATGATTATGGCTGAAACCACAATCTGTGTGTAGTTGTAGTGAAATAGTGGCGTGGGGTGTGAGCATAGAGGGGAGTGGTGAAGCCTAGGAAGGCCCTTCTTGAAGTGTGGATGCTCTAAGACTGATAGTTATGCTAGTGATCATCTAACTTTGCACCAGTGAAGGCAGGCATCTTCTGCATCCTTACTGAGATCATCACAAGCCACAGACCCCCCCAAGTCCATCTTTCCATTTCTTCCACAGGGTAAGTTTAAAGTTTCCCAGTGCAGCTTTGCAGCCTTCTCTGCTTTTGAACTTCTGCAGCTCCACCTCTTACTGGCTGCGGTCAGCCAGGTCTATCCCTGTGATCTCAGCCTCACCACACCATCTCTGCTTCCCTGCCTCTTCCTCCCTTTCTCTGCCTTCTCATGGTTTCTACTACATTTACATAGCTCGGGAACACTGCCAACCCTGAACCTGAGATTTTATTAAGCTTCCTTCAAGTTTCCTATAAGCTCCCAGGTCAGAGAAAGTGGTACTTGTTTTATATGAGTGTCCACTGTCCTTCCTCCATGGTGTTCTGTTTGTAGTCTATAGAGAAGTGGTACTTGTATATGAGTGCCCACTGCCTCCACAATGTCCTGTGTGGAGTCTATATAAACTCATTGTCCTTGTCCTTATTGTGCACGTGTTGTGGACTATTTTCTCATCTTAGCTATTAACCGGAAATCTAGCGAGTTCATAAACCACTTTGTTTGAAACATAGTTGAATTCATTAATGATAAAGGCTGTTGCGTCGAGACCACTGTGTCTTCTTGTCAAGATTCACTAATAGTAGTAAACTCTTAGCAGTAAAAGTTTTCCTGAAGCTCATAAAATGATTAATTAAATGAAAATTTAGAGATTGTGCAGTTCAAATCCAAATGAACAAACACTTTCTCCAAAAACGATTTTCTAGGATAAGTTTCTGTTGGTAAGCTAACTCTAAATTGGATAGGTTTTCTTCTTTATAATTTTTTTTTATTGAAAACATCTTGTTTTGTAAAATACAGTTTGCTTATGATTTCCCCTCTCGTGACTCCTCCTAATTTCTTCATGCCTCCCTACCCAGGCAATCCATGCTCGCTCTTTTCTTCCCTTTTCCTACATAAATAAAGCAGGTAAGCAGCAACAGCAACAACAACAATAATAATAATCAATAAAACAATAATGATAATGATGATAAAGATGATGCTGATAACACAAGAAACATACAAAACCCATAAATACAAAATTGGAAATATAATATGCAAACAAAATACCAATAACACACACATAAAATGCCCAAACAAAATAATATGAGACAAAAATCTATAAAAATACCAGAGTTCATTTTTGTTTTGGCCATTTATTGTGGAACATGGGGCCTACACTGAAGTGTGGCTAATATGTCCAATGAGAGTCCACTGGAGAAAACTAATTTTTTCTTTTCAAGACGCTGTCTATGGCACATAGATTCTTGATTATGGGCGGAAACTCATGTCTACTTTTTCTTCTTAGCACTAAGACCCTGTCTGGCATGAGCCTGTGCCAGCCTTGTGCATGACATTAGTTTCCATGAAAGCCTCTGCTTCTCAGTTGGCCATTTCTCTCATTCATAACCAGCAACTAATATTCATTGTGAAGTCACAGGGATTTAAACCCATCCATCCTTTATTGGGAAAGTTTCTTTTGTCAGGAAGAGCTCCAGACTTGGTGTTCAACATCCAACATATATTCTAGGTTGTCTCATTATAATTTACTTTTAATTTTAAGTCACTTAATTTACACATCTCTCTCTCTCTCTCTCTCTCTCTCTCTCTCTCTCTCTCTCTCTCTCTCTCTCTCACACACACACACACACACAACAGAATCTAATGTTCTCAGCTGTAATTCTATTTCAACAATGTTGTGGAATAGTTGCTTAAAATATGTTACATTTCTTTATGCTGTGTAATAATTGTTTAATGATGAAAAGATGTGTTGTATTCTTTTATGTTACATTTGTCTAACTATGTAAAGCTATGTTACTTAGCGTGTATAAAACACCTCATTGGTCTAATAAAGAGCTTAACAACCAATAGCTAGGCAGGAGAAAGGATGGGTGGGGCTAGCAGACAGAGAGAATAAATAGGAGGAGAAATCTGGAAAGATTGAGAAGCAAAAAACATGGAGAAAAGGACACCAGGGTCCAGCCACGCAGCAACACAGGAAGCCACAGAGTCAGTGGTAAAAAAAAGGTATATAGAATGATAAAAGTACAGAGGCAAAAGATGGATGGGATAATTTAAGAAAAGCTGGCCAGAAACAAGCTAAGCTAAGCTCAGTTATTCACAAGTAAGAGTAAGTCTCCATGTTCTTATCTGGAAGCTGGGTGGCAGCCTCCACCCCCACCCCTCAAAACAAAAAAAAAAAAAAAAAACAAACCAAAAACAACTAAACAACATTTTCTGACTATTTTAAGTTTTTCTTATTCTAGTCTAATAATTTATTCTGCTTTTGGTTTGTAATGCTGGTGAAAATCAATTTTAATTGACTTTAACCCACAAACTGAAAAATACTGTGAAACTTCAAGAGAAAGTTAAACTTTAGGTTTTCATGCAGTATTTTTTAAGGAGAGCTATATAATGAATTCTTATGAAAGTCTGCCATATTACAATAATAGAAGTATCTTTAATATTTTTAATTGCTTTGAGTATTGGCTGTGTCTGTGGCTTTTCTAATTAACACTTTATAGGAAGAAAACTCAAGTCTAGAGAATTTCAAAGCTTCATTTCTTATAAGCTATTGAGTCTGGGTAGAATCCCATGATATTTTATATGTTCTGCACATGATTTTTTCTATGATATGGGCGTTTCTGGCTCTAAGGTGACCATATGCTCTAAAACAAAAGACATATTTGGGGTAAGAAGAAGTGATTGTAAAGATTCTGTTTTTTCAAAATAAGCACATGGGATACCCCCAATTCTTTTATATGGGCCCTAGACTTTGGGGCTCACTTAAATGGCAGCCCTAAAGAAAATATGTCATTGCCCCACCCCACCCCTATAACCCAGAAGCAAACTCCAGTTGCTAACCATGTGCAAGGGCTTCTCACTGGGGGAACAGACTACTCTTAAGGGTAGGTTTCATGCTCAGCAGATGACGGTTTACAGGAAAGGAACTCAACAGTATCTTTGGAGACTCCTTGTCTCTCAGCATAGTGTCAGGGTTTTACCTTTTAAAAACATATTATTACTTTTATTTTATGTTTTTTAATAGTCATATTTTTTTCTCCTTTCTTTTCTACCCCACACATCCTTTATGTACATATTATGGTTCCCAGGTTATGGGAATCATACATGCGTGGATAAGTGAGTGTCTGTTTCTTGTGCCTTTTCTCGTCCTTCTGTTTGTTTTATCCTATTCCAATTTCTTAGCTTTTGTCTTCTTCTCTTTTATTATTATCCCTTAGAAGCCTGTTGTTTACTAATGAAAGGCAGAGAGAGGTTGCAACTGGATGGGAGTGGAGGTGGGAAGAAACTGGGAGGAGTGGACTGAGGGGGAAACCATAATTAGGATATATTATGTGAAAAAAATCCATTTTTAATAAATGGGGGGAAAAGAAAAATTAACGTATGTCCTTTGTAGTAAACTTAGATATTAGCGGCAGGAACACCTGTCATTCTGTAACTCCTAACAAACAAAATTAGAGTTGACAATAAGAAACATACCAGACTATGACTTACTTATTATATTGTCTTTATATATCTAGTATGTCCTCTGCCTACAATATCTCTCTTCTCTTAAGCATCATTTTGTCTGGACCCACCAGTGTCACAGCCTGACATAAGAGTTATTTCATTTATCAACCTTTTTTATAAACTGGTTATAAAAAACTGACCAACATCTAAAAAATGAGTACCGTTTAGTTCATATTTATGCAGCCTTGCATTTGTAGCACATCTACACATCTACCATTTTGTCTGCCTAGTATCGATTTGCCTATTATCTGAAGAAGGCACCAGGGCTCCAATCTGAGCATCTGATGTTCTTTCCTTGATGCAATTGATTATTTTGTCTTTTCTCTTCTCACATCTGAATCTCTAGTAGATGACTAAACACTGAAAATGGTAATTCTCATGTACTCTTTTGGAATAAACAAATGCCAAGTTAACATTAAATGTTAAAAAATGGTAAACATAATTATAGGACTTGGATAGTTTTGTGGTTTAACCTCACAGCCCTTTTTATCTCCGTAAGACAGCAAGTTGGAACTACACTGAAAGATTTCAAACTTTGGTTTAATTGAATAATACTATGGAAATTTAAAAGGCGGGTCACAGTTTCCTAAATCATCTGAATAACACACATAACACACATACACACACAAAACTAGCATTCCGGTCGATACATAAATTTTGTAAAACAACCAAGGAGAAAAGAGTTAAACAATAAAATCTGCAGAGAGCATCAGTAGGAAATGTGAATGATAAATATGCTTATTTAAAAGACACTTAGTCTCACTAATTCTTCAGAGACATAAAGCTAAAACAATTAGGAGATGCTGCTTTACACTGATTGGCAAAAGTAAAATCACCTAACAGTTTCAAGGGCTGGTGGTGATGAAGAGAAGCAAGACCGTTGGATTTCATTAGGGGAGTGTGAATTGATAAAAGCAATTATTTGTCATTATCTAGTAATGACTGAAGATATGCTTTTATATCTCAGAAACACACACACACACACACACACACACACACACACACACACTACAAAGGGGGCGTGTATTATTAATGTCAGCATTGCTTGTTATAACAAACAAAAAAGAAATTTCTAAATTTCTGATACAAGTTATTAGATGAATCTGTAAGTAACTGATACAAAGCACCCAGTTTTCA